>JAAGEH010000018.1:47269109-47405278 GCA_011751065.1 Lasiurus cinereus
GAGAGAGAGAGAGAGAGAGAGAGAGAGAGAGAGAGAGAGAGAGAGAGAGAGAACCAGAGCAAGCTGGAGCTCCTGCTGAGAGCCTTGGTTGGGGAGAGACCCAGCTGCTGACAGAAGAGCAGTGCTTAAATAATAAGGGAGCGAGGGAGAAGTATCTCAAGTCCTCCCTTTGCTCCTGCTCTGCAGTCTCTGGCCAATGCCTCCTATTGGGTGAACTTTGAGGGCCCAGCAGCAAGACAGGCAAGTCTCACAGACACAGGGTGGACCAGGATGCTAAATGGACATGGGGCCAAAGAGAATGACTAGTACAAGCACTTAAAACATGCCAGGTCCTGGATTAGGTGCTTTCCTTGGATTACTCTATCTAATCATGAAAAGGCTTTTATGCTATAGGGACTGCTAGTATTGTCCTTGTTTTTTAGGCATGGAAACTTATAGAACATGCTGCCTGCAAATAGTGCAGCCAGATAGTCTGACTCCACTAGGCAAAAAAGGTAAAAAAAAAAAAAGTTTGAGATGTTATACTAGATAAGGGGTGTCAGCAAACCATCACCTTTGGGACAAATTCAACCCACCACTTAATTTTGTAAATAAAGTTTTATTAGAACACAGACACATCCATTCCTTTTCAATTTGTTTCTGACTGCTTTCACGCTGAATTGAATAGTTGCAACCGAGACCAAATGTCCTACAAAGCCTAAAATATTTACTATCTGGCCTTTTACAAAAAAACTTTGGAGAACTTTTTCCTAGATAGAAGAAAATATTTTTCTTGGAACCACTTCCTGACTTTTCTGCTTCTTAAAAGGCCATCCCAATACCCTCATGAAACACCCAAAATGAATTCTCTCCAATTCAAACTCAGCCCCTGCTCACTGGTGCAATAAGACTTGGTGTCAGCATGACACTAAACTATAGATGAAGGCAGTTGATTAAAAATAAATGAATAATGTCAAGTATTAAAATAATTAATATTGATTGCACAGATTTTGGAAAAATATAAGAGTAAAGGTGATAAAAATTATATAACTCAACAATATTTTAGTTATTTACACACACATAAAATTTTTACTTTTCACAAAAATTAGTTTATACCATTCATACTGCTATGTAACCTACCAATTTAACTGCCTTCTAACCCAAATTTTCAATGACATAATATATTTTTCTTTAAGGATATTTCAATGACTATTAAAATAATAGTTTAAACTTAAGTAATTATTATTTATTTGAACCAAGTTAGTTTTACCCAAAATTTACTGAACTTCTTTCATATATCAGACACTCCATTAGATGCTGGGTATAAAGCAATGAACAAGAGATATGATGTCTGCCTTCAGAAAGCTCATATTCTAAAAGGAAGACATAGTACCAGTAAACAGAAAAATAAATAAAACAATTGAAAATTATGATCAATGTTATAAAAAGGAATAAGAAAGAAAGAAAGAAAGAAAGAAAGAAAGAAAGAAAGAAAGAAAGAAAGAAAGAAAAGAAGTAATACAGGACACTTATGCAGTAGTGCATTATATGAGGTTAGAGAAGGCCACTCTGGGGTGATATCATTTAGCTGAGACCTTAAATAATGAGAAGAAACCAGCCAGATGAAGAAGGGGGGGAAGAGCATTTCATATAGAGGGAACACCAGCTGCAAAGACCCTGAAGATTCAAAAGAAGTTGTTCAATTAAACAATCGAAGTTCTGTGTGGCTGCAGGTTAGTGATCACAGAAAACAGTATCATTAAATGTGGTCAAAGGCAGGGGATTAACACCTGGAGTATACTGAAATACTGGAGTACAATGAAACACTACTCAGCAATAAAAAGGAATAGGCTCCCAATACAGGCAACAACATGAACCTCAAAAATCATTATATGGAATAAAAGAAACCAGATGCAAAAGAGATGATACTGTATGCTTCTATCTGTATGAAATTCTAGAATAGGCAAAATTCATCTATGGTGATAGAAATAATAATAGTCTCTTAGTGAGTAAGACAGGGATTCACTGAGAAGGATATTTTCCTGGGGTGATGGAAATGTTTTCTATCATGATGGGGGGTGGGAACACAGGTAAATTCATTTCTCAAAGCTCATTATATTACACACTTATATCTGTGCATTTGATTGTGTATAATTATACTTTAATATAAAATGAAAATGAACAATAAAGGATGCATGCATAGAAGCAACAGGAGTTGGGGCCATTTCATGTAGGGACTTTGAAGTACTGGTGCAACTTAAGATTTATTTTAAACTCACTGGAAAGCCCTCCATTTTAATCAGTGGAATGCCATGATTGAATATCAGCTTAAAATCAGTGTTGCTGCTACTGAAGAATGTATTGTAGTGTGGAAGCCCTAAACTATTTGAATTAGGGTCTACACCAGTATTGCAGGTGAGAGATGATAGAGATGGGCCAAATTAACTCTTTAATAGGTGATGGTCATTCTGTTTCCTTTTTATACAATTTTCATTATAAGCTATGGAACAAGAAATCAACATTTGAGTACCTCTATGGTCATATTATGGATTAAATAAATTCTTAGAAGCAGAACTGCTAGGGAAAAGGAAATAAATATTTTTACCTGATACAGGTTATCAACTTAAGTAGCCAGAAGTCAGCAAGATAAGCATGAATAACTAAGTCCCTGAATCTCCACTCAAACTGACCATTCATCTTCATCTTCATCATCATCATCATCATCATCATTATCGTCGTCTAAAGAAAAGCCTCTTACTGTTATTTAAAATTAAAGTTTTGTTAACACAAAATTTGAATTTTTCATATTGTTTAGGCATTTAAATGTAGTTTTTTACTTACCCATTTATTTTCTTTGGAAAGTGGGGGTTCTTTAATAACTCTCCGTGTTACTGATACGGTTTAAGAGTAAAACTAAAAACAGATCCATGTTTCTGAGCCTTGTAATTGAGTTTTATTAGTTTCTTCCAACAAAAAGAGACAGAATTGCACATTGTAAAAGCATCAGATAGCCAGATTCCATTTCCCCATGTGAGACTTAACACACTATGTTGGGTCGGCTATTTGAGTTCCCAGTAAATCAGTTTTCTAGCTAGGTCAACATCCTTCCAACAGGCTCTGTGTGAATGTTCTCTGTTTCTCTTTGGTCATTGTTATAGGGAGATAGCACTAGAAGTCAGATAACCTTGCTGGAAATTCTGAAAGGCCTTTATCTGTTCTCTGTTTTCTATGCCTCAAGAGCAATTGGTAAAATTAGGTTTGTTTTAATGGTTAAGCCCTTCAACCACACTCCTCCAGAAAAGTATTGTTTCTCAACATCAGCATCTCCACAACTTATGTCATTAAGTAAGTTGAATTAGGATCCACTTCTCTCTCTCTAAATCTATTTCTTTTCAATATTTATACTTTCTGATAGAATTAAATGTACATTTAATATTTATTCTTTTGTTAATGACATGCAGATTTATAGTAAAATTAACTGTGGAAAGACTATTGTCTTCATTTACTCCCTTAATTTTTTTAAAATATATTTTATTGATTTTTTTACAGAGAGGGAAGGAGAGGGATAGAGAGTTAGAAACATTGATGAGAGAGAAACATTGATTAGCTGCCTCCTGCATACCCCCCTACTGGGAATGTGCCTGCAACCAAGCAAGCACATCTTGACTGGAATCGAATCTGGGACCCTTTATACCACAAATCGATAATCTATCCACTCAGCCAAACTGGTTAAGGCCTCTCTTACTTTTATTAAAATAGAAATTTATGAATGTTCACAATTACTTCAAGACAAAGGTTTTCTGCTCCTTTATGAAGGTTCTTAGTGCAATATTGACTCTAGCTCTTCATTCTATCAAAAATCTTACACATTCTTTCTATTAATGTTTAGTAGATGTTTTGAGTAGTCACAATTTATAGTAAAAAAGTTAAATACCTATAGACTAATGTTTGTCTTTGGAAGCTTGTTAGATTTTTCTTTTTTAAGGTTCTTTGTTTTTTTCAAAATAGTACAAGGACCTTCCTAATCTTTTACTCAATAATTATATTTTATTAAATTGGTTATTTGAATTCCTAATGCACATGAAACAGGTTACCATAGAGATTTATGACTTGGTTGATTCATAAGTTCCTTAAGGTACAATAGCATGTCTTGTATGTTTTTAGATGCCTTCAACCCATCTACCCGTCTTTTTTTTTTTTTGTCAATTGCAGTGCCTGCCACATAATCAATGGGCAACATATGTTTGTGGGTGACCTAATAAAAGAACGAACAAATGATGGGTGAATGATGAATTAAAAATACCAAAATAAAGCCTGTAGCTGTGGAAAAGTCTATGGAAGGATCCTGTATATTTTCTCTCTTCAGTACCATGTTATAACCAGTAACATTTTCAGAAAACTGAAAGAGCTTAAATTAAAATACATTCTGCTCAAATTTATATCAAGGGCCTTAAAAGAATAGGTATATTTACATAAAGAATTTTATTAGAAGACTGAATTCCTGGATATTTTTCTCCTTTACTTAGTTTAACATTGTGCAAGGAATTTAAACAATCTTATCCCTGGATCATAATCCATAAAACACTCTTAACTTAGTGTCAAATTTCTGCAAAATATTGGGAAACTTTTCTGAGATTGCTTTGAAACTACTGAATTTTTATAACATCAAATAATTAGACACCAACAACCATAATAACTATTAAAAGTAAATGAATATTTTAACATTTCATTTAAAACCTATTTAGTTGTAAAAAGTATGAAAAAAAAGATATGATGCAATTCAGTTAACAAAGTATATGTAGAAATTGTATTTTTAAAATAGAATATTTATATGCTAATAAATGCCTACCCCTGGAAAACTTCACTTGCAAAACCTACATTTTGATAAACACAACTTAGCAGAAATGTGTGAGAATACTGAGAGTAGTAAAGTATTCAATACTGATTATTTATCAGAATTTAAACCTGAGTAAAAGCACTCTAACTCTGAATTTCAGAACCTGAATAACATGCAAGAATTCTTCTGATGGTGCTGGTTAGCTTTTGTGGTACTACAGTAACACTGAGTAAGAAAACGCCTCTAGTTTCCACTGTGAATATGCATTTATTTGTCATATTTAATACAAGGACACTCTCAAGTAGTATCCCTGCCATTAGAGGATTTACATTCTCTGTGAGAAGAGAAAATGAAGTTAAAAAAGTGCATAATCAGTTAAAATAGCTTGAATGTTTATCAAACGATAGGCCATGATCTATAGTAAGTTATATCAATTTTGTGGGTCACAACCAGCAATTTTACAAAAGAAAATATCAGAGGGTGATGGGGTTCTTGTTCCAGCATTACAAAAAGTTCAGCATTTTGGAGAAAGGTTGTGCATAGATTAAGTAAGAGTCCAGAGATGAAAGATTTTGAAAGGCATTGGGGATTAGAGGAGCTTCAGCTAAAGTTCTAAGTTCCCCCTTGTCTCAGGACCCTTGCTTTTTTATTAACACAATTTGTTGTAAGGCAAGGTGGAGATAATACACTTCAAAGGGTAGGGTATAGAAGCATTGTCAGATTTGGGAATAGCCTACAGCTGTATGGGTGTTTGGTCAACAGGAGGCAATAAAGATGCCCTGAGCTGTCTAGCAACAAACAATCATCCTATTCAGGTTTGGGGGAAGTGCCTTTTAGCCATTCCAACAGGTGATTACATATGTGACTCAATCCTTGTTGAGCCCCCAAGTTTCATCAACCTTTTGATGAAACTCTTGTAATAATGACATGCTGGAATTGGCTTCCAGCAAGAGAGCATCAAATGGAATAATGTTGTGTTCTTTTGTAAAATTTTTATATGAATTGTATGTTTGTATATAGCTATGTATCAAAAGTATTTTTTTACATTGATTGTGGCTCCAGAAATTTTAAGGCCACTACATTAGCAGATTAGAGAAGATTTGGTCTAAAAAACTAAAATAATAAAAATGATCTTGGACCTACACATAAAACCTATATGATCATATTAATGAATATCATCTCAATAAAATTAATTTAAGAAATAAAAATAAAAATGGAAAGCTGCAGCCCAGCTTTCCATTTACACAAGCCATTTATATAAATGTTGTGAGCTCCCATCAGCTGTAAGGCAACTGTACTAGTTGCATACAAATGTAAGAAGCATGGGGGATTCTGCCCCCATCTCCATGACAAAAGCTGCAGGTGGTCCTCTTGAGAAACCCTCCCTGGCCATTCAGGTAGAACAGCTCAAACCCTACCTTCACACTGAAAGACCAAGTGACAGAGTTTAGGAATAGAGCATGTTGGAACTCTGGAGACCATGGAGTCCACCCACTCATTTTATATCCTAGCCAAGAAGGGAGTGGGAAAACCTCCTGGTGTCCAGGGATGGCTCGAGAGCTTCTCCCCCTTCCCCCTGCCTCCACTCCTCCACTAGATAATACTGCCTGCCTGACATGTGAGATTTGATAGGATAGAAGTATGTTGGCATCCTCAAAACTGGGACCTTTCCATTTTACATAAAACTAATCAACATGAGATCTTTCCCAAGCTGAAACTTGCCCATGATTACCAAATGATGTACGGTTGTTTGCAATATAGATAACGTTCCAATAGGGACCTCACTAAATATCCTCTAAAAACTCCTATTATACAAGACCTCTGGCTGAACTTCAACCCTCCGCTAAGGAGTGAAAAAGAGTGGTGCTGTATCTGCTAACCAACCCCCGCCCCGCACAGCTCTACTCCAAATGCTGAAATCATTAGGCAAATGATGCTATTTACCTTGTAAAATTTGGACAACATGAGGGATCAATCCATAGAAGAGTATAATTCATCAAAGATAATTGTTGAATGAATTTAATATTCAACTTTGGAGTTCATATGAAAAGACAAGGTGACCATCTATTGTTAAATTCTTAGTATCTTTTGGCTTTCTTTATAACAGATGTTTTCTTCTGTTGGTCAGTAGTATCCTCTGGGTTATAAAATAAAGAAGCCTGAACAATTGATTGGCAAATTTCCCAAACTTAGGTCAGCCTCAAGTATATGAGAAATAGTGCTATGTTGAGGGCAAATACCAAAAAAAAAAAAATCAATTTGATTTTACAAAATCTATTTTAGTTTGGCTGGATGCTGCCTGAACTCCCTCTGCAGGGAATGGCAAGCAGTGTATAATTCCAGAACTCAATATGAAAAATGTGTTCGTGTGATAGTACTACACAATCTCTTTAGGTTTGCTGTGTAGGTTTTGTTAATCTAAAAGAGTTGCTCTCTGTTCGTCACTGGCATTTTCCCTTAGAGTTCAATGTAATATGAACAAACCCCAATTGTAAATTATTTTTTAAAATTCATCCTGGCCAACGTTTGCCAACAATTACTAAGTGTATCGTTTAATAATGGTGGATTTTGTCATCAAAGAAAACGTGATAATTTCAAGATAAACATCTAAAGTGCTTTATTCAAAGTAATGTCCATTGCTAGCTACATATTGCCCCCATCTTTCAGGTAATTTTTGGATACCATCCCAATAGAACTTCTCTTGTTTTGAGGCAAATCATTCATAGACCAAATTTTTCACTTCTTTGTACGTTTTAAAGTGCTGCTCAGAAAGTGCATATGCCATTGATCAGAACAAGTGTAATCTGAAGGAGCAAGGTCTGGTGAATAGAGCTGGTGGGTTAATACTTCCCAGGCAATATCGTTTAACATGTCTATAACTGATTTTGAAGTTTGTGATGGTGCGTCATCATGAAGAAAATTACTTTGCTGGGTCTCCTGGCCCATTCTGTGATTTTGCAATCAAAGAATGGTTCAAATTGATTATTTGTTGTTGGTAGCTATTAGTATTAATGGTTTCACCTGGCTTTAGAAACTCATAATACACCACACCCTCCTGATCTCACCAAAAGCAGAGCATTGTCTTCTTTCCAAAGCGATTTGGCCTTGCAATCGATGTTGATAGTTGACCTGGACCAAACCATGATTTTGTGCATTTGGGATTCTCAAAATAAATCCACTTTTCATCGTCAATCACAATTTGATGGAAAAAAGATTCTTTCATGCCGTTGAAGCAACATTTTACTGATGACTTTTCCGTTTTCCATTTGTGCTTCATTCAGCTGATGTGGCAACCATTTTCCTTCCTTTAAAATATTTCTCATTGCTTTTTAAAGATCAAAAATTGTTTGCTGAGCAATGCTTAATCTTTCTGCAAGTTGAGTTTGACGCGCATCCTCATCTAATAATGCTTGTAATTGTTGGTCTTCAAACTTTTTCTGTTGACCTGGACATTCTTTGTTTTTCACATAAAAATCACTACTTTTAAAGCATTTAAACCAGCATTCACAAGTATCTTGAGATGGAATATGTTCACCATAAACTTCCCAAAGTTCAGCAGCACTTTTATTCAAAATAAAGCAATGAATTAAAGCTTCCTGCAAATACTCTTTTTGGGGGGCACAAAATTCGACATTTTTAAGTGTAAAAATATCTATGATGTTAACCCCTTCAGAAAATTTGACATATGAAGTTTTAAAACTTGTTGCCAATACAACAAAATAACATACATATCAAATCGCATATATATCAACATACTAGTAAGTGTGATTACAAAAGTATTAAGACTTTCTAAAAATCAGACATTCCAGAACTTATATATCTCAATGAAGCCATTTGATCATCTAACTACTTTCCTTAGAACATAATTGGAACTAATTCTTTGGCTACTTAGAATTGCATTATATTGGGCAAGTATTTTAAATACTCGGAACTACAATTTCCTCATCAATTAAATGGGGATTTTTTCCATAGATATCTACTAGTGGGATGCAAATGCAGTATAATTACAAAAATATTTTTGAGGATTAAGGGAGATAACATGCTACATTTCAAACAGCAATTGGTGCATAAGTAGGCCTTTAATACATGGAAGCTGTCATGTTTTATTTATATGTTGCTCCTTCTACAAGACATAAATTTCACTTTCTTCTGAAATAATATCTTCAGAAGCAAAAAAAAAAATGAAAGCAAGAAGATCATCATTCTGCCCACCCATCATTACTGCCCACTTCTACCATTTTCCACACTACAAGCAGCTTATTAGGGTTGAGGTATGGGGGAACTGCCTAGTGTCTCTGTTTAAGGACCTCTTCAATATATTAAACATTTAGAATTCTTGACCAACTGGCTTCTGCCTACTTCTCAGCCTAACTTCCATGCTGAAAATCTCATCACTGGTGCACAATTGTTTTGAGGTTTGAAGACAATTCCCTCCACTTGCAAAATCTGTCTCTGATTCTCCCTTCAGCAACTGCTATAGGATATAGCTCCTCTTTATTCCACTTCTGCAATACACAGTTATTCTCTCCCTCTGCTCTTCTCCACCTTATGTATTTTTGATGCATTCACATTACTTGCTTGCACATTTCCCCCCTTTGATATAATGCACAGTAGAATCCCAGAGCGAGTCCCTGGGAGATATTATTGTGTAGAGGTTAACAGCACACTCCAGAGTAGAATAAACTTGGACTTGATGCCCTTTACCAGCTTGGGTGGGTAACTTAACCACTCTAAACCTCAGTTTGCTCATCTGGAAAACAAGAATCTTATTATTACCTGCTATGTATGGTTATTGTGAGAATTAAACAAAATGATGGGTATTCAGCATTTCACATCGTTTCATAACATATAATAACTGTTAACTTCTTTGATTTATTTACTTGTTTATTTTTGTGTTATTTATTCCTTGAGGCTTTACAATAGCCAGGGCCTTTAACATAGGAGGTGTTTAGTTAAAGTTAAATAAATGAATGAATGAATAGCGACTCAAAAAAAAATCTCAGAGATCTATCTCTTTAAGCTTAAGAAGTTTTAAAAATGTTCAATAATTCACCTGAATAACATAAGAAAGTAACTTATAATTCATACAATGAAATATGTAATGGAAGAGATGTAATAGAATTATCTTTGGAAGAAAGAGAACAGAATTTTTATGTTGTTATGATTTAGGGATGAGTCAACACATGTGCTACTTTTCTGAAAAGTTACTCCTATATGAATTATGAAGCAAATGAATTATTCATATTGACTTTACAGAGACAGGCCTTCCCATGGAAAAACGTGATTGCAAAAGTGTATTAAAGAAAGCAACAATCCCACCTATGGGCTTAGAGCTATAAGAAACATCTTCAAACTAATTGGTCTTTTTGTTGCCAGAGAGTCCCCCAGTATTTTAAAGGTTATGGGTGTTGTTGGGTTCCTTAATGGGAATAAATCTCCTAAGAGTCCTTAACCTGTGATAGACCTGAGAACCTTGGTCCAAGGTTTGCCTTGATGCTCCCACAAAGCCACAAAAGTGACAAGAAAATGGATAGGGATAGGGACCCTTGATTCTTCTATTGATTTTCATTATTCCAGGAGTTCTGATAGAAATAAGAGAATATGAATCAATTCCTGTTTTATGCTTTGCTGTTTTACAATGGGACTTGGTTTAATGGTGTTTATTTGTATTATTATTACTTTTAAAAATAAACATTACCATGTAAATTTATTTATTTATTTTTATTTTTTATTTTTTTTATATATTTTATTGATTTTTTTACAGAGAGGAAGGGAGAGAGATAGAGAGTTAGAAACATCGATGAGAGAGAGACATCGATCAGTTGCCTCCTGCATACCTCCTACTGGGATGTGCCCGCAACCAAGATAGATGCCCTTGACCGAAATTGAACCTGGGACCTTTCAGTCTGCAGGCTGACACTCTATCCACTGAGCCAAACCGGATTTGGCTGTAAATTTATTTTTAGTTCTATGTACGTTTTTTTATTGTTCTAAGTATTTATACATTTTATTATAATCTCTTTTGAACAACAAAATATTTGGAATTATATTTTTAAAATTCTAACATATGAAAACTTCTTTATTATTTTGTTATGGACTGCTTAATTACATTGTGTTCAAAACATGTGATGGGGAGAAACCAAGATGGCAGCACAGGTAAACACCTAAACTGTTGCATCTCACAATAATATCAAAACTACAACTAAAAGACAAAGCAGACACTATCCAGAACCACAGGAAAGCTGGCTTAATGGAAATTCTACAACTAGAAGGAAAGAGGAAAGCACATTGAGAATAAGAGGAGCTGCAAAAGGCTGAGGTACGGAGAGGTGCAAGAACATGGAGAGGGCCGAGACTGGTTTGGCTCAGTGGATAGAGCGTCGGCTTGCGGACTGAAAGGTCCCAGGTTCGATTCCAGTCGCCGGCACATCTCCACTGTGGGGCGTGCAGGAGGCGGCTGATCGATGTCTCTCTCTCATCGATGTTTCTGACTTTCTATCTCTCTCCCTTTCTCTCTGTAAAAAATCAATAAAATATATTTTAAAAAAAAGAAGAAGAACGTGGAGAGGACGGGAGGCTGAGTGTGTGGCTGGTGTTCTAAAGTGGGAGTGAGACGGAAGCTTAAAACTGTATTGAACTCCAGTTTCGGATGAGTTTCTGGGAACCCAGATTCATTTGGAGAGAAACTAGACTGTCAGGAAAAGAGAAAGCACACTGAGATTCAGGGGAGCTGCGGAGGCAGATGTCTGGAGGCAGGCACATGCACAGGTGGCTGAGTGCGCAGCTGGCTTTCTAAAGTGAGAGGGAGAGAGACAGAAGTTCCCGACTATGCTGAACTCCAGTTCTGGGTGAGTTTCTGGAAATCCAGGCTCATTCGGGGAAAAACTGGATTATCTGGCAGCAGGCAAAACTCGAGGGTGGCTCTCTCTCAAAGGAACTTACAGCAATTACTGAGGGAGACTGAGACACAGGGGCCTCATTGGGCAGGGCTGATGGGAAGCCAAGGCTATCTGCACCCCTCCCCTTCCCCCCCGCCCCCAGAAACTCCACCCCATCCAAGCAGAGCACAGAGGCTTTGACAATTTTGCAAGTCTTATCCCATAAGGGTGTTTCCTGCACAGAAGTTCTCCTGTGTAGACACAGCTGATCCTCACAGCCAATTGGCCTGGAGGTCAATTCCTCCCAGTGATACCAACAACAATCAAGACTTAACTACAACAAGGCTGTACACACAGTCCACAAAGGAGTGCACCAAGAGTGTTCACTTCAGGTAACTGGGGAGGCTGAGCTACTAGGCTATATAGGACACCTAGCACACAAAGCTACTCTACCAACTCAAGGAAGCAGTGAAAATGCAGAGACAAAGAAACAGATCACAAACTAAAGAAATGGAGGAAAGCAAACAACTGGATATAGAGTTCAAAACCACAATTATGAGGTTTTTCAAGAATTTCCTAGAAAAAGCCAATACATTTAGCAAGACCCTCAAGGATACAAAAAAGGACCAACTAGAAATTGAACATACACTGACTGAAATAAAAATATTATACAGAGATCTAATAGCAGAGAAGAGCAATACAAGAATCAAGTCAAAGATTTGAAATACAAAGAAGCAGAAAACACTCCACTGGAAAAGCAAAAAGAAAAAACGAATCAAAAAATTGTAAGATAGTGTAAGGAGCCTCTGGGACAACTTCAAGTGTACTAACATCAGAATTATGGGGATTCCAGAAGAAGAAAGAGAGAAAAATACTGAAAACCTATTTGAAGAAATAATGACTGAAAACTTCCCCCACCTGGTGAAAGAAATAGACCTCCAAGCTCAAGAGGCGCACAGAACCCCAAACAAAAGAAATCCAAAGAGGACCACCCCAAGACACATCATAATTAAAATATCAAGAGCAAAAGACAAAGAGAGAATATTAAAAGCAGCAAGAGAAAAGCAGTTAATTACCTACAAAGGAGCACCCATAGGACTCTCAGTTGATTTCTCAACAGAAACTATGCAGGCCAGACAGGACTGGCAAGAAATATTCAACATGATGAATAGCTAGAACCTACAACCAAGATTATTCTACCCAGCAAAGCTATCATTCAGAATTAAAGGTCAGATAAAGAGCTTCACAGATAAGAAAAAGCTAAAGGAGTTCATCAACACCAAATCAGAATTATATGAAATGCTGAAAGGTATTCTTTAAGAAGAGGAAAAAGAAGAACAAAGTAAAGATAAAAATTATGAACAACAAATACATATCTAACAACAAGTGAATCTAAAAATTAAGTGAATTAAAAGTCTGATGAAAAGAATAACTGGTGAATATAATAGAACCAGGGGCATAGAAAGGGAATGGACTAACAATTCTCAGGGGGAAAGGGGTATGGGGGTGTGTGGAAAGAGACTGGTCAAAATCATACTTCTATGGATGAGGACAGTGGAGGGGAGGTAAGGGCAGAGGTGGGGTGGGAACCAAGTGGAGGGGAGCTATGGGGGAAAATTATGAACAATTGTAATAATCTGAACAATAAAGATTTAAAAAAATAGAAATAAACATTAAAATGGAAAATAAACCATGTGATGGGCATGATACTTATTTTTTGAAAGTGGTTGAGATGTGCTTTTTGACATGGCATCTGACTAATTTTTTAACTGTTCCATGTTTGCTTAAGAAAAATGGGTATTATCTAATGGTTTCATTCAGGCTTTTACATTTGTCCATTAGCTAAATATTGTTAATCAAATTATCCAAATATATTTATTGATTTTTTTTCGGCTTGATTTACCAATAATTGAAAGAGAAATGTTGGGCTCTCCCTGTAATTTTAATACATTTTATCTTTGATTCCCTTTTAAAAATTTCCCAGTTTTTTTGAGAAATATTGACAAACATCACTGTATAAGCTTAAGGGGTACAGCATGATGGTTTGATTTACATACATTGTGAAATGATTGCCACAAATAGGTTCCGCTAGCACCCATTCTCTCATATAGATACAATAAAAAGAAAATAAGGAAAGGAAATCCCTAGCAATTAGAACTCTTAGAATTTACTCTCTTAACTATCCTACATATCATACAACAGTGTTAGCTATAGTCATCATGTTGTACACTGCATCCCTAGTACTTCTAACTGGAAGTTTATACCTTTTGACCACCTTTCTCCAATCTCCCATCCCCCCCCCTCCTCCTGCTTCTGGTAACCACAAGTCTGATCTATTTCTCCATGAGTTCAATTTTTTCTTTGTTTAGATTTCACATCTAAGTGAAATCATACAGTACTTGTTTTTCTCTATCTTATTTCACTTAGTATAATACCTTCAAGCTTCATCCATGTTATTGCAAATGGTAGGATTTTCTCATTTCATTATGACTGAATAATGTACTACTATATATCACAATTTCTTTATCCATTCACCCATTGATGGATACTTAAGTTATTTCTATGTCTTGGCTATGGTAAAGAATGCTGCTAAGAACATGGGAGGGCAGGTATCTTTTAGAATTAGGGTTCTCATTTCTCAGATGTGGAAATGCTGGATCATATGGTAGGTTTAATTCTAATTCTTTGAGGAACTTCTATACTGTTTTCCATAGTAGCTGTACCAATTTTAAATCCCACCAACAGTACACAATGGTTCCATTTTCTCTACATCCAGTGCCAGCATTTTGTTTGTTAACCCTTGCCTTTTTAATGATTGCCATTCTAACAGGCTGAGGTGATGTCTCACTGAGGTTTTAATTTGGATTTCCCTAATGACTAGTGATGGTCAGCATCTTTTCATGTACCTTTTGTCTTTCATATATCTTCTTTGGATACATGTCTGTTTTGGGACCTTTGCACATTTTTAAAATATATTATTTGTGTTTTTTTGTTTTTGCTATTGAATTGTATAAGTTCTTTATATACATTTTAGATATTAACCCTTTATCAGATATATGATTTGCAAAACTTTCTTCTGGTTCCACAGGTTGTCTTTCCCATTAATGATGGTTTCCTTTACTGTGCAGTTTGAAATAGTCACACTTTTTTTTAAAATATATTTTTTATCTATTTCAGAGGAAGAGAAAGGGAGAGAAATATAAAAACATTAATGATGAGAGAGAATTATTCGTTGGCTGCCTCCTGCATGCCCCCTCCTGGAGATTAAACCTGCAACTAACCAGGGCATATTCCCTGACTGGGAATCAAACTGTGACCTCCTGGTTCATAGGTCAACTGAGTCACTCTGGCCAACTTATATTTTATTTTGTTGCTTGTGTTTTCAGTATCATATCCAAAAAATCATTACCAAGACTCATATCATTCAGCTTTATTTTTATGTTTTCTTCTATGAGTTTCATGGTTTTAGATCTTACATTTAAGTCTTTAATACATTTTGAGTTAACATTTGTAAATAATATAAAATCTGAGTCCATATAATTCTCTTCTTTTATTCATTATTTTACATGTGACTATCCAATTATCCCAGTACTACTTATTGAAGAATTTTTTATCCACTGAGTATTCTTGGCTCATTAGCCAAATATTATTTGATTGTATATATGTGGGTTTATTTCTTGGATCTTGATTATGTTCTATTCGTCTCTTTTTATGTCATTACCATATGTTTTGATGAGTATAGATTGATAGCATAGATTGAAATCAAGACATGTGCTGCCTCTATTTTGTTCTTCTATCTCAGGTTTTCTTTAACTTTTTAGCATCTTTTGTAATTCCATATAAATTTTAGAAGTTTTTTTTTCTACTTCTGTAAAAAAATATTTCATTAGAATCTTGATAGGAATTTCATTGAATCTATAGATAGCTATTAGTAATATTAAAATTTTAACAATATTAATTTTTCTAATCCATGAACACAAGATACCTTTCCACCTATTTGTCTTCATTGTTTTCTTTCTCGATGTCTTGAAGTTTTAAGAATAGAGATCTTTCACTTTCTTAAGTTTATTTCTAAGTATTTTATTATTTTGATGCTATTATAAATGGGATCAGTTCATTTATTTATTTTTCAGAAAATTCTTTGTTAGAGTATGGAAATGCTACTGATTTTTGTATATTAATTTTGTATCCTGCCACTTCACTGAATTCAATGATTAGATCTAGTAGGATTTTGGTTGAGTCTTTAGGATTTTCTACATATAAAATCATGTCATCTGCAAATAGAAATAGTTTTACTTGTTCCTTCCTAATTCTGATAGCTTTAATTTATTTTTCTTGTCTAATAGCTCCACCTAGCACTTCCAGTAATATGTTCAATAGGAATTGTGAAAGTGAGGACTCTTGTCTTGTTCCCAATCTTAGAGAAAAAGCTTTCAACCATTCATCATTGAGAAAGTTTTAGCTATGGGCTTGTCACATATTATCTATATTATGAAGAGATATGTTCCTTCTATACCTAATTCGTTGAGTTTTTATCATGAATAAAAGTTGAATTTTGTGAAATGATTTTTCTTCATTTATTGAGATGATTATATAATTCTTTTCTTTTATTCTATTAATGTTCTGCTAACTTTGGGCTCAGTTTGTTCTTCTTTTTCTAGTGTGGCATTAGGTTGTTTATTTGGAATCTTTCATGCTTCTAAAGTAGTCACTTATTACTATGAATCTTCCTTTTAGAACTAGTTTTGCTGCATTCCATAAATTCTATTATACCATGTTTCCATTATTATTTCATTATTCTATTATTTTTAAACAACCCACCCTGTAAACTTAAGTGCATTATATCATTTACTTTCTTTAATTTTTTTTCACTTTTAGCACGATATCAAGTTCACAGCAAAATTAAGAGATTTCCCTTTTAACCCTTGCCCCCACATTTGCATGGCTTCTTTCATTATCATAACCCCCATAAGAATGGTAGCATTGTTAGAAATGATGAACCTACACTGATACATCATAATCATCCAAAGTCCACAACTTATAATAGGATTTACTCTTGGTATTGTGCATTTTATTGGTTTGAAAAAAATGTATAATGACATTTATCCATTATTGTAGTATCATATAGAATATTTTCACTGGCATAAAAATTCTCTCTATCCCACTATTCATCCCTTCCCCTGCCAAACACCTCTTTTTATATTTTATTCTATCCCTGTGGTTCCTTTTAGTCTACTGTCTCTTAAAAAAGCATACTTGTTTTTTTCACTGGCAGAGACTAATTGGTACAACCTTTGTTTTATATATGGAGAAGGCAAAGTTTTCATTATATTTAAGATTTGTGTTCTGTACTTTTCCTTAGCAATATATTTCAGGGAGAAATCTGCATTCTTTATGAGTCTGGCCCTAAAGCTTCATAGATTTCAATTGTCCTCGGAATCTGGTTATGCATCAAAAGATCTCCCTTTTTTTTCCAATATATGATGCCTAAAATGAAAAGCTGCTATGTTGTGCATACACTGTGCCTTGAGGAACAGCTTTTCACAGATGGAAGGGCATAAAAATGATGGTCTGTTATCTTGTAGCCTGAAACTCCACTCTCTGAACACATGAAATATTGATATTAAATCAAGTTGTACCTGATTTCCTCCATATGAAGCTTTCCAAGTTCTTGACCTCTGTTCTGTTGCTGTTTCATTTTAGGCAGAATTCCAGTGGTGGAATGGGGGTAGGGAAATTATATGGCCAGTGAAAAACAAATTAAATTGTATTAGTTTGTCTGTATATTTTAGTAAATGCAAGAATGGTAGAAAACAATAAAAATGAGTGTAGTAACTATATTGTCAGACACTTTATTCAGTGTGAACTGTTTCACTCATTTGCAATGACATCATTGAAAGCTGAAAGACCACACTTATAATATTCATAAATAATAAATTATGAAATAAAATAAGTTATATATAAGGTTCTAATTAAATGAGATATTAGTTAAAAAATTCTTGCTGCTATTAAAAAATTTAATCCAAAGCTTATAATGGCTCACTCTCTTATTTCCTCACCCACATAGAGTAAAAATGAGTGTTCCTGATTAATTGGGGCTCACCTCTGAGCACTGATTCAGAGTCCTGGCTCCTTCTATCTTGTAGCTTCACCAGCTTTAAAAGACAGCTTCCGTGATTAGCATACACCTCTGCATCAAATCATGTGAAGGAAAAGAGCATAGAGAATCTATCATGGAAGTGTTCTATATACCAGGCTTAGAAATGTTACACATCACCACTATTTATTTGATGAGCTATAGCTCAGTCACCTGGCTGTATATAATGTAAGAAAGTCTGGGCAATGTCATCTGGTTGTATGCCCTAGAAGAAGGAAAAAAGCTTTTGTTGATCATCTAGAAGTTTTTGCCATAGCTAGTACACTTTCAATAAGAACATCTTCAAAAGCTGTATTCATAGATAATTTGACAAGATCATGAAACAAGTAGGTTATTGCTATAGAGAGTACTTTTCATAAAACAGAAAAAGAAATGTATCTTTTTAATATATCCTGAAAATGTGATCTGCCATTTAGGTCTCTATCTTACCTTCCTGTCTAAAAGCAATATAGTGAAGTTATATACATCTGAATTTTCCAACTTCACATAGACAGGAAGGGAGAGTCAGCAATCAAACCCAGGTATGTCAACCTTCAAAGCCCAAAGCATCAAACTCCAGAGGATTCTGCCTTTCATTGATTAGACTGGGTCTAGTCCAAACTTCATATCTGGTAGAACAACTATAGAATTGCGATGACAAGGAATGAAATAAAGAGGAAAGAAGTGATATTTTTGGAATATTAGTCATAAAAAATTTCAGTGTCACTAACAGATAACTACTATTTTTTCCAGTGATTCCTGTATACACAACAATTATTCCACATTCTTTTTAATGACACTTATTCAATTATAGAATAGTTATATTCATACTGGGGATAAATTGTACACTGTTTGGAGGTTAACTATTTCAGGACCTGGTACATAATTTTGATTAAGAATTCACTAATTGGCCCCCAGGGAACCCCACCATCTACAGAAAACTGCTTTATTTTTCAAGTTCATCTTTGCAACCAAATTCTTTTTATGCAAGTTTTATTTCTATATTTGAAATATCATATTTCAAAATAGGTTTTGTATATATTTTTTGAGGTATGTGCGCAAAATAGAAGAGTGACATTTCATGATGAAATTCATTAAGGTTTACCATCTATCCCCTGATATTGGTTCTTAAGCAGAATCCTGCCCCTCTTTCATGTTCTGCAATGTTAGTTTATCAGTTTTAAAAGTTACTTGAAAAATCAGCAAACTCTTCTAATGTCATTTACATATAACTAATAATGTTTTTTCTAAACACAGGACTTCTATGACTCAAGAATTGGACTTATTCTTGAAGAAAAAAATGCATACTTTCAACTTTCCACCAATTTGTAAGCGATTTTTTTTGGACTGTCCATTAGGTGAAGATATAAGACATTGAGCACAGAAAGAAAAGGACATACTTGGTCCACATGGGACAAAGGTAAAGAAGTAATATATTTACACAGCATAAACTAAAAATATCTACTAAGCAATAAATAACAAAAACAAATCCTGTCATAAAAATAATAAATCAGCAAATGCCAAATACTCTCAGAGGACAGCAGCCTAAAGAAGCATTTGTTTTTGTTTAGGTCATGAGTCTCTAGGAATGAATGATTTAACTGAAATTTATATGCCTTCCCTGTATTATTAAAAATAGCTTTTAAAAGCTAAAGAGTAATCTAATAATCTGCTTTAATATTTAGGATTCATAAGTGCCGGAAACCAAACATTGTCTCACTAATAGAAAGAGGTGGACAGGAGACCAGAAGGCTGGTCAACCTTAATTGCTCTGAAAGGTCAGAGCTAATCACTCACTGTTTAGTTGAAACATTGTTAGCTGAAGCAGCCTCTACCTGTTTGTTTCATGTAAATTTCTATTCTTGTAATTTCCTACCTAAAGGTCATGATCCCATAGTCTTAATAAAAGGGAGAAAAAGGCCAGAGCAAGGGGTAGTCGTTCCACTAGAGCAGTGGTTCTCAACCTTTCTAATGCTGTGACCCTTTAATACAGTTCCTCGTATTGTGGTGACCCCCAACCATACTTCATAACTGTAATTTTGCTATTGTAATGAATTATAATGTAAATACTTGTGTTTTCCGATGGTCTTAGGCGACCCCTGTGAAAGTGTTGTTCAACCCCCAAAGGGGTCGCAACCCACAGGTTGAGAACCACTGCACTAGAGGAAGGCTCCCACCTGGCCTTCCAATATAGCCAAATTAATACTTTTCTAGTCTCTCTTTTTATTTGTGTGTGACCTCCTCCAGAACCCAAACCCTGAATGGGAACCCTGAACCACACAGGATGTGAAAGAGATTCCCACACATAAGAATGAGTAAACAAAGTAGTAAGAAACTATAAGAACTAATTCTAGCCCTGGCCAGGTGGTTTAGTGGTTGGAGTGCCATCCTGTACACCAAAAAGGTTGCAGGTTTGATTCCTAGTCAGAGCACATACCTAAGATCTGGATTTCATCCTTGGTTAGGTGTGTATAGGAGGCAACAGATCAATGTTTTTCTCTCACATCAATGTTTCTCTCTCTTCCTCTCTCTCTTTCTCTTTCTCTCTCTATAAAGTCAATGAAAACATATCCTCAGGGTGAGGATTAAAAATTAATTTATATATATATATATATGTGTATATAGATGATATAGATATAGATATAGATATAGATATAGATATAGATATAGATATAGATATAGATATAGATAGATATAAAAGCCTAAGCAACTGAATGACCAAACCACCAGCTATGACATGCACTTACCACCAGGGGGCAGATGCTCAATGCAGGAGCTGCCCCCTTGTGGTCAGTGCATTACCACAGGCGGAGCAGCACTCAGCTGATCAACAGATGCCAGATGCAGGGCTCACAGCTGGCAAGTAAAGTGGCATGAGCCTCCCAATCATCTTGAGCCTGCAGCAGATGATACAGGGCCGAGATGCGCGGGAGTGGCAGGCAGCGTTGAACTGCCTGTGTCGGCCCTGCCCTTAAAAGCTGCCTGACCAGCAAAGATCAGGCCAAAACTGGCAACCTGGCATCCCCTAAGGGGTCCCAGATTGCAAGAGGGAGTAGGCCAGGCAGAGCAACCCCATCAGTGCATGAATCCATGCTCCGAGCCCCTAGTTACTGCTATAAATACCTAGGTTAAAAAAGGAAAAAAACCACATTAATAAGAACCATTCCTTTTCTGGGTATTTACCCTTAAAATGTTTTTTTTTAAGTCCTTTTTATTTAGCAAAAGTGGAAGAAAAACTCCTGGAAAACTTCAGTTTCTGTATGTTTATTGTTCCTGAGTGAGAAGAGAAGAGCTAGTCCCTGATCCCACTACTCTTGGATAATCCTTCAGAAAAAATAGTTTTTAAATAAATGATCTAAAAAGGAAGACCAAGGGAAGTATGTATCAATCACAGAAAAACAGATCCTTTTATTTTAGTAGGGAAATATTTTAGTAGGAAACTTTAAGCAGTGGTTCTTCAGTACAGCATTAATCTCATTAGCCAACACTGATAAGCATTACAATTATAGATTTCAACCAACATGGAAAATATAGATTGCACTTAGATTACAAAAAAATATATTTCACCAAATTAATGAGAGAAACCTAAGCCTAAGTTATATAACAGTCAGGATATGCCTAAAAGAGGAAGTGGTGATTAAATAAAGTTAAGAAGCAAATGTATTCTTAGGCTAAAATCCCTTTCAAAATCTAATAGCACCAAATTGATAGAAAATCAGTTTATTTGCATTCCAGTGGTCTTGATTCTGTAAGTAATAATTTGCACTCTAAATTTGAAATGATTGGAAGTAACTTCAGAAAGATGTTACATTCCTGGACCCAGCGTCCACATGAACTATCTACTACTCCCCAGCTATGACCTTGGGCAAGATTGTTTAACTCCCTGTGTTTTGCCTCTGACACCACATGTACTGGAAGATTCTCCATTCCATCTGCCACTTCTCACGGCTGATCCTTCTGCTCTCAAGGATCTGACAGGCTAACGGCCTAACATTGCTGGCTGACTGTAAAAGGGTGAGTTTGGAAGATGGGTAGCCACACAAGAGTGCTCTGGAGGGAAAACCATGCTAGATGAGGTTTCTGAATGTCTTTAGAAGAGATAGCTCACCCGTTTCCAGAGTCGTAAATTGTCACACAAAGCCAATGATCTCATTTTAGTGATATTTGTTATTGAAAGAAATATGGATAACAACTTGTCTTAAAATCATTTCATGATGTTGTGGTAAATAATATCAAACCAGCCCAGAACACTGGCATTTTACACTGTCTTTGAATATTGACAAACAAAAAAGAGACTCTTCATTCTCTTTGAACAAAAACAGGTGAAAGTGCAAAATCATCCTATTTGAAAATAAGAAATATATCATCATTTTGTCATAAAACTCAGTGCCGTGTTTGCAAGGTTATTTTTATTTTTCATGTACCCAATAGTGCTCAACATTTTAATTGCCACTTCCTCAATAAAATTATTGGAAATCTTCCATCTTGCCATTAGCACTTGCAAAATAACTGTTAACAATATGTTATCCAGACACAGAAACTTTATAATTAATGTTGGAAGAGTCTTCAAAGTCTAGTGACTAAAATATATCCTATAAAAATTACTGGACTTCATTCAATGCTGTTCTGCTGTTTTAAAGTTCAATAAATGTGTTGAGGGGGAGATATTTGGCAACCTACATTGGGCAGTCTGGCAGCAAGACCTGAGATGCTGAAGGGTTTGATTTCTGATGTGTGGTAAGTGTACCAAAGGCCTCCAAAGTTTCAGTGCAACCCCCGAAAGGCCGAAGGAGGTCTAACCAAATGTAACCCCCAGTGGGAATCTGCCTAACAATCATTCGGGGCTATATTCCCACCTTGTCAGTTGATGAGGCGCTGGGACAGGTTCCATTTAAGCAATAAAACACAACAGGCCATGTATATATCTGGGTGATTATAGCATAACTCAGATTGTGTTATAAGTCATGAGGCTGAAGGCCAAGTGTCTTAACTCCAGGAGAAGTGCAATATTGGCCCTGAATCACACTGCCTGAAGTGTCTTATTGCTGTCAAGAAATGGAATTTCTACAGTACATTAAGAAAAGGAAAACACTTAGCACAGTGGATTTAAAATAGCCATGGCTATGACATCACTGACAGCTAATCAAAACTCTAATTGCAACCAGAGTTCTGAGGCTATTGTATAAAGGGTCTTAACAGACACAGCCATGGATACAAGGAAGAACAATGCCTGTGCCATGAGAAGAACTTCAGTAGCACAAGACCCTTTTGAAGCTAGAAGGGAGTGGGCTGGCAGATTCCAGACAATCTCATTAGCAGTGGTTCAGTGACTTTGCAGTGAACGCACCTTGAGCAAGTAAACCAAGAAAAAGCAGTGCAAACACTCTTTGAATATTCTTTCTCCTTCAGTTGTAATCTTATTTCCATACAGTTAATTATTTCTTTAAATGATTAAGAGATGAGACAGCATAAATGGGGGAAGAATTACCCAGTTCAGATGTCCTGGGAGAGATGAAAGATTCTAATGAACTGAGACAAGTTTGGGATCATATGTTGCTCATGATCTGTGAAAGGAATTTCCAGTGATATTAAGTTGAAGTTGTCCAAAAGGATTGAAGTCAGTATGTGGTCATAAGGACCCAGTTCAGGTTTTACATCTGAATCTGCCTAACACCACAAAATGGAACGTGTATTCCAAGACCCAGTTAACAGCCTAAATAAACTTAGCTCTGCCGAAGCACACACTGATACGTATGTTCAGAAGGTGACACAGGAAGGCATATAACATCCCTAATGGAAGTAAAAAGAGGGCTTGCTTGTCTCAGGAGGCAGAGGATTTAGGCTAATGCTTTTCTGGGTCACCACGGATAAGTAATTTTTTGTGGGCTTTTGTTACCCCACCCCACACCCTACCCTCCAGCAAGCTCTTCTGGGCTCTGGTTATTGGCATTGCTTACTCAGACTCAAAATGAAGTTACTCTTCCATTTCCTGAAAGTTCACTGACAAAGCCATAAAAAAAGTGCAATCTAATTAAGAAATGCTGCTCAGCCGGCATGGCTCAGTCATTGAGCATCAACCTATGAACCAGGAGGTCATGGTTCGATTCCCTGAAAGAGCATATGCCTGAGTTTCAGGCTCGATCCTAGGTGTGAGTCATGCAGGAGGCAGCAGGTCAATGATTCTCTCTCATTATTGATGTTTCTATCTCACTCTCTCTCTCCCTCTCCCTTCCTCTCTAAATCAATTAAAAAAAGAAATGTCTTTCATACATTGTACATACAGGTATATTGGGAAATAAAAATCACATAAGAACTTTACCATCAGTTTCAGTAAAGATAGACTTAGAGATAAACAGTTACTACTGCACTTCTACTAGTGGTACTGGAACAACAAATTCTTCATATTCTTGTGAGAAAAAAACAAAGGGTGTTTTTCCAATCAGAATTCATTTAAGTTCTGGAACAAAAGCTCCACAAAAACATCTCTCTCTCATTTTTTCTCAATTTATTAAAAATCTGTACATAAGTTATATATATCAGCCATGATTATGTTAATTTACAGAGATTAACAAAATATTTATAATAGCTTTATATACATACATTTCTAATAACATTTATTTATATCAGGGTGGATTCCTTTGGAACAATAAAAATGTTAAATTAGTAACCAATTGACTAAAGTTAGATATAAGTAAAATTCTAATTCCTTAAAAATATTATACTCTTATTCTTATGAATTAAAGCGAGAACTTATTTTATAATGTCAAAATTGCATATATCAAGATTTTAAAATTTAGCTTTTTTTTTTTTTTTTAACCAATCCATTAAAGATGGTTAAAAGTCCGGCTAGTTTTAGTGGTATCTGAAGTTTAATATATATTTTAGTTTAAGTTGAAATAAACCACGCTTCCAAATTCTGTTTTAACTTATAATCCTATAGTTCACCTTTCCTAAATTAGATTCTTCAGAATTATAATAACATTTGTCTTTGATAAGACAAAGAACTAGAGTCAAATATAGTCAATTAATGATGCAGGATCTAAAATATCGCTACAACCTCAAAGCTAGTCACTGAATAGTTTAATAAGAAATTTCCCATTAACACCAGTATTAAGAGAGTATTGTGTCCTGTAAAAATGACGTATTATGCAGAGATACAAGCACTAGATTCTAATGACTAGCTAGTAACACATTCATCAGAGCCACTATAAAATTATATTCTCTTTTGTTGTACGTCACTGCAATGAGTAAGTACAAAGCTGCTTTGAAATTACATATTTCATACTTCCTGTAATGTAGTTTCACTTTTAAAATGACCTGCCTAGAACATACATACCATGGACTAACATGATGTGGCCAATTCCCAATTATTTGAACTAATGAATGGCCTGAATAAGTTAGGTCAACAAATAAATCCAGCTCTCTTATTTTAAACCAGCAATTTTCAACCTTTTAATATCATGGAACACATAAACTAATTAATAAAATTCTTCAGCACACACAAACACATATCAGACGTGATAAAAAAAAAGACTGTCTAACCTATGAGGGAAGGCAGGAGATGAGGGGTTAGGAATTGTATGCATGCATATGAGCAATGGACACAGATGTAGGGAGGGAAAAGGCATGTCCATGGGGTTAGGGGCAGCCAGGGATAGATCAATGGGGGAAAAAGGAGACTTATGTAATATGTTAAACAATAAATAACTTAAAGTTTTTTTTTAAAAATAGATATAATTTTGATTGATTTACAAAAACAATAATAGTAGTAATTACCTATGCTTTTGCTCCAAAGTTACATTTTTAAAAATCAGGTGCCTATACTTATATATAAAAAGGTTTCTGGTGTCAATAATTAACCAATCAGTCACAACCTTATTATGTAATGACCATGAAGATGCAACTCTATTATATAAACTATTATTTATGGTTCAAGACAGGGCATTCACACTGGATGGCTATAGTTGTGTTGGCTGTTGACATGTTTTTTATTTGACAATCTAAGGAAAAAAAGGTCAGTGCCTGTAACCAGATAGTCAAGTATTGCATGTTTTAAAAATTATTGTGGCACATCAGTTGAAAATCGCTGTATTAGACATTGCTTATAACATACTGTTAGAAATATTGCTGGAATGTTAAAGATATTTGGCTAAAGGATTCAAAATATGCATATTCTGCTATGATAATCACCCCTCTTCAGAAGTTCCACATACACACACACACACACACACACACACACACATACATAAAAGGAAAGCAAAATGCAAAGTAGCTGGGGTTTTTGTTTCTGTCTTTCTTATTGGCTTAGCCCCACCCAATCATCTCCAGTTCAAAATGAAGGTAAAAGTAGGTTGGTCTGTGGATGCAGTTATTCCCAACTTCTAACCTATATTAGGCTCTTACCATATCCTGCCCGTTATATGGTACAGAAATCAAAGTAATGACCCATAAGCACAGGTATAACTAGAGGGGATCAGCCAATCAGCAGTTGGCCTTTTCATTGCATCTGCAGTATAACAAGGATCACAGACGAGAGGCCATTTGTGCATATGCATGGACACAGTAACCTTGATTATCAGACCACCAAACAATCGTCCCAGACTCTTAGCAATCAGATTGGCAATTCTTCCTTATCAGGGAAGAGTGAGGAAGAGGCTGAGCAGAGAGAGGTTAGAAAAGTAGAAAATTCTGTCTCTGATTCTGTGTTTCCTCTCTGTTCAACAATCCACCAGTTCTACATGTTTAATTATCATAAACATATGTATGCTGGGGAAATTAGAAAGAATTGTAAGATTTTCTTCAGGTGATATGTAAAGTGGATCAAATGGAAGTCTGTTTGCCAAGGGTGTCCTCTGGGGAGTAGCTCCAAGGAAGAGAACAAGAGGAAGGATGAAGTGGTGGGTGGACAATAAAGAACTGGGAATTACTTGGTAAGGCAGGCATTTTACTGAGGTCTACAGACCATAAAACACAATGAGAAGAAGCCTGCTGATGGCTCAGCATTCACTGAAATCTTCTTCCTCCACCAATCCATATCTTCCCTGTAGCAAAGGGACAATGAAAACATGAGTCTACACTCCATGAAGTAGGATGAGAGGATGTGAGAAAGTACTTGGTCCAAAAAGAGTCCATCTTAAGTTACCAAAATGATATACTGTAACTTAAATCTTTCTCCCATGGATGAGCTAAAAGAGAAGAAAGGGAAAAACTGGCTAAAAAGATAGAGCTCAAGTACCAAAGAAGAAAAGAAAAGAAGGGCCTAAAAGAGGCACAAAGAGATGAACCAACAGTCCCCACCCTGCAAAATTCACATCTACATAGAACCTATGAATGGGACCTCAGTTGAAAGTATAGTCTTTGCAAATATAATCAAGTTAAGATAAGATCAGATTTAACTAGGGTAGATCCTATGTCCAATATAATTGGTATTCCTATAAAAAGGAAATTTGGACACAGACACAGAGAGAAAATAGCCATGTGAAGACAAAGGCACAAATGACTGTTAATGCTGACTCAAGCTAAGGAAAAGCAAGTGTTGCCAGCAACCACCAGAGGCTAGGAAGAGGCAAGGAAGGACCCTCCCCTAGAATCTTCAGGAAGATCATGGCCTTGCTGACACCTTGGGTTTGGACTGCTGGTCTCCAAAACTGTAAGAATCAATATCTTGAAACCAAGATGGCAGCATCGGTGAACACCTAAACTGCTGCCTCACACAACAATTTCAAAATTACAACTAAAAGAGAACAGACACCATCCAGAACCACAGGAAAGCTGGCAGAGTGAAAATTCTACAACTAGAAGTAAAGAGAGAGACTCACGAAGACTCAGAGGAGCTGTAAAAAGCTGAGGTACAGAGACATGCTTGTGGAGAGGATAGGTGGCGGAGGGTCTAGCTGGCTTCCTCTAGCAGGAGGGAGATGGAAAATTCAGACTGCACTGAACCCCACTTCTGACTGCACTGAATGCCAGTTCTGGGCAAGACTCATACTGGGGAGTCTGGACTGTTGTGAAAAGGAAGGAGTGTAGGGAAACTTAGGGGAGCCACGAAAGACAGAGTATAGGGGCATGCAAAAGTACACACAAAAGTGTGCACACAGAGCGCAGACTGCTGATTGTGCTGCTGGCTTTCTCTAGCAGGAGGAAAATAGAACCTCCCAACAGCACTGAAATCCAGGTCCTACTGCAATGAACCACAGTTTCGGGCAAGATCCTGGGAACCCAGACTCATATGGGTCCCTAGAGTGCATGGAAACTCAGGAGAGCCAGAAAGACAGAGGTCTGGAAGCTCATGCATGCATGAGCACAGAGAGGGCTGCAGCGATTACCCAGAAGCACTGAGAACCAGGGGCTTCCATGAAGGGCAGGGCTGGCAGGAAGCTCAGTCCTAAGACTCCACCACATCCAAGCCCAGCACAGAGATTGTTGCAATCTTACAAGTCAAGGCTGAGTCCAGCACAGAATTTCTCTGGGTGCAGACACAGCTGATCCTCACAACCATTGGCTTGGAAGTCAATTCCCCTCAGTGATACCAGCAACAATCAAGAAATAACTACAAGACTGCACACACAGTCCACAAAGGGATGCACCAAGAGTGTCCACCTCAGGTAACTAGGGAGGTGGAGCTACTGGGCCATATAGGACACCTAGCACACAAAGCTACTTTACCAACTCAGGGAAGCAGTGAAATATGTGGAGACAAAAGATCAGATCACAAACAAAAGAAATGAAGGAAAACAAATGACTGGATATAGCGTTCAAAACCATGATTATAAGGTTTTTTAAGAATTTCCTAGAGAAAATGGATAAATTTTGCGAGATCCAAGAGGAGATGAAAAAGGACTAACTAGAAATTAAACATACACTGACTGAAATAAAAAATATTATACAGAGACCTAACAGCAGACTAGAGGAATGCAAGAATCAAGTAAAAGACTTGAAATACAAAGAAGCAGAAAACACTCCACTGGAAAAGCAAGAAGAAAAAAGAATCCAAAAATGTGAAGATAATGTAAGGAGCCTCTGGGACAACTTCAAGGGTACCAACATCAGAATTATGGGGTGCCAGAAGAAGAGAGATAGCAAGATACTGAAAACCTATTTGAAGAAATAATGACTGAAAACTTCCCCCACCTAGTGAAAGAAATAGACTTACAAGTCCAGGAAGCACACAGAACCCCAAACAAAATGAATCTGAAGAGGACCACCCCAAGAAACATCATAATTAAAATACCAGGAGCAAAAGACAAAGAGAGAATATTAAAAGCAGCAAGAGAAAAGCAGTTAATTACCTACAAGGAAGCACCCATTCGATTGTCAGCTGATTTCTCAATGGAAACTATGCAGGCCAGATGGGAGTGGCAAGAAATATTCAAAGTGATGAATAGCTAGAACCTACAACCAAGATTACTCTACCCAGCAAAGTTATCATTCAGAATTGAAGGTCAGATAAAGAGCTTCACAGATAAGAAAAAACTAAAGGAGTTCATCAGCAGCAAACCAGGATTATATGAAATGCTGAGGGGTATTCTTTAAGAAGAGGAAGAAGAAGAAAACGTAAAGGTAAAAACGTAAAGGTAAAAATTATGAACAACAAATACATATCTATCAACAAGTAAATATAATAGAATTAGGAGAGTGGACTGATAATTCTCAGGGAGAAAGAGGAGAGGGGGGTGCAGGGAGAGACTGGACAAAAATAATACACCTATGGATAAGGACAATGTGGGGGAGGTAAGGACAGAGGGTGGGGTGGGAGCCAGGTGGAGGGGAGCTCTGGGGGGAAAAAAAGGAACAATTGTAATAATCTGAACAATAAAGATTTATCTTTTAAAAAAAGAATTAATGTCTTTCTTGAAGCCACCCAGGTTTATAATTTGTTATGGAAGCCTTAGGAAACTAATATAGACACCAATGGCACATCATTAAAACTTTTATGTTTGTTACGTTGTTCTTTCTTTACATAACAATTTATTTCATTCATATACCAAAAAAAATAGCCTCTACACAGGAAAATAATATATACCCACTTCTTGAAAAACATTCACTTGAAGTTTTCCTCCAACTGTAGGAATTGATAAGCACAAACCCTCCTCACTTTCTCTCCACTCCTCTTGTAATTAATCATCATGCATTTGCAAATTTTTAAATCATGGAGTAGAACATTTCTCTGTACTGAGGACTACATGCAGATAAAATCTACAATGCAGCCTCATTAGGATTATTATCTCCTAAATGACCAAATAAACTAACTGATCCAAGCCACTGGAGGCCATGAGAATGATTACATGGATAATGTAGACAAATTGCAGCACTTGTTTTTAGGTAGTGATTTCTTTTCACTGTAATAAATTATATATTCAGAAATTGTGTAGTATTTAGAATGTATCTCTAACTTATAGTATGCCATTTTTATGTGTTTGAAAGGTTTTTTTTCCTGTACCTCATGCTACTGATTAAGAATTTCTTCTCTAAATTACTTTAATTTGCATCAAGGGATACATAAATGGAAATAGCACTAACCTTTTGCCTTATAAATGCACTCAGAAATCATGATGATCAGAACTATCCTGCTGTGAGTTGTATCATTGAAATATCAGCAAAGGTGGATTTATTATGTAATGTGCCTAATGGGACCCAACTTTTGATTTCACTTACATGCTACCAAGTATAGGACTTGAGTGAAAGTTTTGGTCCAAAGCCCAGCTCTCAGTGTTCTTATCTCAGTCCCAGTGTCTGCATCCTGAATAAATATGATAACAGTAACGATAATGACAGCTAACATTCGTTAAACACTTCTTCTATTTTAGGCACTATGCTAAGAATTTTACCTACATTACCTCATTTAACCGTCACAAAAAATTATATGATAAGCTGCTATTATTATTTCTGTTTTACAAATGAAGAAATCCAGTTAGAGATGAAAATCAATTGTATTAGTCAAAATACAGCCCAGTAGGGAAGAGATGGCACCCTCAAAAGGGATAAATAGAGTTTAATGATGGGCCTATTTACAAAGTTGTGGGCAAGGCTAAGGGGAATCTAATGATATGGGGCTAATCCATCAGGAAGTCTTATTATCCTAGGTTGGAACACTGCAAGATCAGCCAACAGTTTTTGCTAGGAGAACACAGCCACTGCCAAATTGTGACTGATAGGCAGGTGTCTAGCAGAATAAATACAGTATCCTGATCTCTCTTTCCTCTCTCTGATCTCCTGAAGCATCTTCTATTGGAAGACCCAACTGGAAATCAGAGGGCAAGGGAAGTTGGTCCCTAGAAACCACCACCAAATTACTGAATAGGGTGGAGAAGAGTGGAAGACAGATTTGGAGGGAAGTCCACGCAGCAAATTAACTTAGCCAGGGCATACAATACTCATTGTTGGGTGAAGGCTTAATGTAAATTTGGGCAGAGCTCACATATTCAATCATTATACTGTCTACTGAGAAAAAAAAGACAGTTCTAATAGAGAAACCCATGCGTATTGCAAGAGAGGAATTTTCTCTTCCCTGCCCTTCTGAAGTCTGTATACAGCCTCCCTGCTCCAGCTGAATTCCTAGTCTTTGCAGAGAGCTGGGTTTCTGCATAAAGAAGGGTGTACACAGCCTTCCCCCACTAGAATGTAAGCTCTGTTAGCATAGAGATTTTGATCACCCCACCATGCATTTCCATAAATTCCGTTACTGGGTTCCAAGAACTTTCTTTGGGACCAAGAGATCCTGAGCTGCCCATCTTAAAAAAGAAAACTCCTAGCAACAGAATACAATCAAAGAAATATCCTGACCACCCTGCTTAACTTTCTTATTTCCACTCCCTTGTTTCTTTCACTTTCATAGGTGTGAAATGGTTCCAGTCTTTGATTAACTGTTGAGAATTTTTTACAATGGTAATCTAATAAGTGCAATGTGTTGTATTCTATGCTAAGAGTTTTATGTTGATTATCTTACTTGATTCTTTTCATCAAATTCCTCTGAGATCAATGCTATTATTTTAATTTTACTAGTATGTAAACTGAGATGCAGATCAAGGTATATCTGATCCCAAACACCAAACTTATACCTCATACTTTACCACTTATTGCTTTCCTAATTCTGATTCTATCACTGTTCAAAAGTAACAGTTCAGTTGGTGAGGACCAGACCTGGATGGTACTGGACTCTCCTGCCCACCTTCAATGGCTCATCACCACCAATGATGTCTGCTGCAGCTTATGATCTGGCCCCAGCTCTGGGGTAAGTTAGGACACCATTAGTCCTATGACCCTGCCAACCCTCAGTACCTTCTCTATTATGTCTCCCACTTAAGCTACTTCAAACCCAAACAGCTGCTGTCTCCTCAAGTTCTTAGGGCCCTGATTCATCAACAATTCCCTTGATAAAGTGTTGGAAAATTTGTTTTGTGGTGCAGATTCACCCATGCACTGTTAAAATTTACTATTGCTAGAAGAATAAATTCCCCTTCTCTCACTGCTACTTCTCTAGGCTAGGTTTGCACCAAGGTCACACGCCCACTGTCTGAGCATGGCAAGACACTCAAGCAGGCCCAGTCTGACAAGATGTAGAGATTCTCCAATGGGTGATGCTATTTGAGGACTCCTAATTAGCCTGGGTGAACCTTTCCTGCAATCACACTTCAGTCTAAGATGCTTCCTTCCCAACCCACTTTCTTTCTCTCTCATATTCCATAGATGTCAGACTTGAATGTGATCTGAAACCTCTCCCCACCTTCTCCAACTCCTTCTCCCAAAAAAATCTCTTATGCCTCTAAATCTATCTTGTCATCTGCTTCTTAGTAGACATGAATTAATGCAGGTGGTACTGAGGATGGTCTGAAAAAATAGGTGGTAGAGAAGAGCATGAAACTGACTTACTCATCACCCAAAAGCAAAAAGAATGTCATTCTAAATGGTAAGTGGGACATAGGCAGTCCCTGGCATAAGTTAGCAGTTCATTTGCCAGAGATTTCACTAATGGTGACCTGGGGAAATGTTAGAACGGAAATAAATACCTATGGGGATGAAACAATTTAGTCCTTTAAAAGATGAGAGGCAAAATAGCTACAAGAATAACTACAATTTCTAAGTTGTTTTGATCCCCTAGAGAAGGATGATGAGAAACTTAGGGACATTAACCAGCAGTTAAGCTAAATGTGAGAGCCAGAGCATATCTTTGATAGCTTACAAAGAGGCTCTTATCTCCTGAAGTAGAAGAGCAGACACAGTGAGAAGTATTGGAGATCTGGTTGTTGAGTAGCAGAGATCCAGAGATGCTTGGATGCTCACCCAAGATTCTGCTAAAGACCCTGCTTAGGGAAGACTGAGACCCTGAAATAAAGGATGGGTTCATCTGAGCAGATGCTCCCAAAGATGTTGGCTCTGCAGAGCCCCTTGAGCCTGGGGACTGCCTCACTACAGTTTTTCTACTGTTAACACTGTTGCATTCCAGGATTTGCATTGGGAGTGGCACCCCAGCTCCTTCTCCATGTCTGTCTACCAACCTCAGCTCGCCTAACCTCCACAATACTGGATTCAGAGTCTGAATTGACATCGAATCCCAGAGACCTGAAGGATCATCATGGTCCCCTTGTTAGAATCAGGGCTTACAGATGCCAGATAATAAATGCAATTTATTTAGTTATTGCTAAAATATGATTTACAAGTTCTATGGCCCCACTAAAGGTCATTTCTTCAATTCCCTATGTTATCATTGGAATTAGCATGTTAGGTAATTCAAAGAATCCCCACACTAGATCCAGACCCTTGCTTTATGGAGTAAGAGCTATTATAGTGGGAAAATCAAATGGATCTTCAGAATGCAGTACTTCATGAGTGATTTCTTCTAGAACCCATTGGACTATTTCATGAGTGTGTATGTAGGCAAATTTATTCTCTTGAATTGCAACAATCCTGCTCCAGACCATCTAGGAAAAAACAGTCTCTATGGTCACTGCTCTGCAACCAGATTGAAACATGGGCCTTCAGTATATTCTGAGTAGAATTCTATCATTTCCATAGAAGATCAGGAGAGTTATCACTAGCAGAATTATTGACCAACTTATAGGACTTAGGGTGCTCCTTTAGAGGTTGGGGTACTATTGGAGCCTAACATCTGGCTCACTTGTCATGGAGTGCCTAGTCTGCCAAAGGTCACTTCAGGTGATGCAGCTCTTTACTCCAAGCTTCACACATCGCTTTGCCCACAGAACTATGTCTGCCAAGTGCAAGAGAGGAAAGGCTCTAACACAGCAGTATGGTCAGTTGTAGCCCACCCTGATCAAAAACTATCTTAGGTTAGATCTTGTATTACTTCTCAAGCCACACAATTATAATTTCACCATCTGGAAGAAAGATATCTCTTGCAATCAAAGCTACAATCAGGATCTGAGTGTACCATTTATAGAAAGCCAAGCACTACAGAACAATAAATATAAGTGATTGAACCTTTAAACATCTGTATACAAGAAACAATATGTCAGTTACTCTTCTGTACCTGTTTCCACTGTCTGATTTATTTTTCCCATGTTAAAATGCAAAAACATGAGGCATCTATTTTGTAGAGAGCGCCTGAGAATGCACATGAGCATTTCTTTAATTATTGTCAGCTGAATCCAGTGGCATTGGCAGAGCCACATCCTGGAAACCCACCTTGTTAGAGGCAGATGTGTTGTCAGCCTGACCGTCAGCTCAGGCACCAGGGGGTGGGTTTCATTATCTAAATCCAGAGAAGCACCAGGAATAAACATGATTATCTGGGCCCACCCAGAAGTGATGATTACAAAGAACCTACAGAATGCACATAATCTCCTTTGTCTTGGGCTTTAGTAAAACTTTCTGGGTTTTTGTTTGTTTGTTTGTTTTGCTGTTTTGGCTCTGGGTCACTGTCTTTCCATCAGAGAACAGCTGTCCCACCCAGCCCCAGCTTTTTCCGCTTATCTCTGTGTCCATCTCTTTCTTTCATTTTCTGAATCTCTAGCAGTCCCTACTCAGGAACTCTCTAGCTGCGCTGGATGCAGAAAAGAGAGAAATATTTACAACCAATAAATCTAGATGTATGTTTAACCAGTGCAGAAAGGAATCAACTACACATTAGGACCAAACAATATCATCATCACATAGTTGGATCCTTCATCATGGTTCAGAGGCGTGAATGAAGTGGGAATACTATGAGCTTTTGAATACTAACCTACATTCTCATCCAGGCTTCACTTCTTAATAGCAGTGTGACTTGGGGCAAATTACTTTCATTTTATTAAACCTCAGTTTGATTGCCAATAAAATGAGACAATCTGTTTAACTGAGTTTCAGCTTCTTCCTTCATATCATGCAGCATCTCATTTTAAGACATGATCTTTGCCCTTGAATGTATGGATCTAAAATAAAAAATATAGAAAGCTAGGCTATTAAATATAATCTAAACACCTTTAGTTGCTTGTAGAGGTCTTTGCCAGGTTTCCAGAAAAAAATATCATAGGTATAAGAATTAGATACAGCAAAAGTCAATCCAGTGTCTGGTGCAGAAGAGACATTATGGACTAACAAAATCATGACCACTTAAGTTCACTTGGATCAAAGCCAGTTACCCTCCTTGTCCCAGAGGAGTGTTCATATTAGACAGGCTCCTCCTTTTATGTGCTTTTTTATATGCAAATAAAGTCCATCAAACCAACTCAATATGTTTCTGTCACAATATTCTGCCCTCCAGACATAGTTGATCCCAAATTGAATCTTTAGTGCTTATTAACTACTTGACATCAGCTTCTCATCCATAACATTGGGTTTATGATACATATCGCACCAAATATGATAACATATTCATTCAAACACATCCCACAAATAATTATCAAACTCTTCAATGTCTCTTCCACATTGTGGTTACAGTGATAAATAAGAAATAATCATTATTCTTAAGGAGTCTTCAGTGAACATTCATAGCAGAGTATCTGCCCCAATATACTGCTCTATAAAGAGTAGTTGATGGGATTAGAATTATGACAATCAGAAAGATGTTCATCTATATGTAATCACAAGGGAAACAATTCCTTGCCATTTTGAAAATCTATTGTCTATAAGATTCTGTGTTGATGGTCCCCATAGTCTTTATTACTCAATGTTGTTGGCATGGACACACTCATGAAGAATATTGCAAAGTATTTTAGTTCTAGAGGACTCAACGATAATTTATACCAACCCACATAAAAGCTCCCACTAATATATACTTTTAATGTTGCCTGTGTATATATCACTTCTTTAATTTTAATAAAAGGAATAGCATTTATTTCCCCAAGTGAGATGATACTACTCATTACCCATGCATAGTTATAAGTTTATCAACCTAAGCTGCATTTTATAGTATTTCTTTTGGCTGAGTTTCTGTTTTTCTCATTTCACCATAGAGTAAGTTATCAGATCTAATTTTGAAATATGAAAGCTATTATCCAAAATGTACCAATATTTCCAGGTGGATTTTATGAAAGTGTAGAACTATTTCTCAGAAGCATAAAACAGTTGTTGAAAAATGCTTTTAAGTGCCAACAAGTTAGAAGTCTTATGAGTTGAGCAGGGTCAAGCTCAGGGGAGTAGAACCTGAGGTCCATTTCCCCTAGTCCCATAATCATAATGGGCCTCCTATTCAGACTTTTGACAGTCTACAGTAAAAAGGGAATATAATACATTTTATTTGAGGGCAAAACGTTTTATTTTATTCCATGTAAACATTTAAAATATACCAATTATTTTAAGTTTATTTAGTATTTCTTCATTGTTTAATATGCTAAAAGCCTCAAACTTAGCCCAGGCTCTCTCAAAGAAAACTGGGAGGAGAAGAAACAACTTCAGGCAGCCTTTATTGTCTAGTACATGTGATCTGTGCAAACATCAATAATCAAACAACTTCTCTAGTGAGCAGACCTTTGGGAAACTTGCATGACTGAAAGTCATAAAACTGATTTATGGCAAAATCCCAATTTAATGTTTTATTATTAGAAGTACAGCCTCCAGTTTATGCACAGGTGATTAGTGCTTTTAAACAAAGGGCAGGGAAATGTTAGAAAAGCCCACTTAGGGAATCCCATCATTAGCAGAACACATTTTGCTGATTTCATATCTTTTATTTATTAACCAGCATTTATTGAGCACCTAAAATGTTCTGGGTTATATACCAGTGCTGTTCAAAAAAAAAAAAAAAAGAAAAGAAAAAACATGCTTCAAGTTACGGAGCATAGTATAATTTATACTATGTCAAATATTTTGCAAAAACAGTCTCATTTAATTATTACAAAACAGAAAATATTATAAGGCTCATTTTAACAAATAAGAAAATTGAGACCCAGAGAAATAAAATAACTTGCACAATTACACAGTAGTAATAGAAGTAGACATCAAAATCCTGATCTATTTTTTTCTGCAAAACTATAGTTCTTTCTATTACATCATGCTGTTTTTAATTTAATACATCAGTCAGCAAAACTAAGATGTGTGTTCAAAATCCAGCCTACAGCCTGCTTTTTAAATAAAGTTTTATTGGAATACAGCCCTGCTCATTCATTTACGTATTGTCTGTGACTGCATTCTCACTGACAGCAGAGTTGAGCAGTTGCAAGAGATACCTTAAGAATATGGTCTACAATGCCAGAACATATATACCACATGGCCCTTTCATAGAGTAAGTTCACTGAACCCAATTAAGACATGATTTTTGCTTTTGGAAATATCAATCTAAAAATGGAAGAGGGACAAGAAAACAAATAATTAAAAATATAGTTTAAAAGCCTTCCTGTTACACATGGCTATCTTAGCCTGGGTCTCAGGAAAACAAAAACCAAGGCAATTTTTGTGCTCATATTTTATTGTGTCCAATCCCAGGAAGCAAGAGTGAGAAGAAATGTGAAATAAGGCAAGGCAAAAGAGGAAGAAAATGTAAAATACTAGTGCATTACCAAAATTGACCATAGTTTCTGAAGAAAATATAGCTGGTTAGCAATCATGTGAGATGTCTGCAGAGAGACTGTTTGAACAACTGCTTCTCAGAACAGCCTTCCCACTCAGGGGAAGCTGCGGCTATCCGAGTTATTAGAGGATGAAGTAAAGCAGCAGCAGCCAGGCCTTTGTAACTGCAGAACTGGTGTGAGGTGCTCAGACTGGAAAGCAAGGCAACATAAGATCCAGGGGATAGAAAATGTTGAGCAGACTAATGAAGATGGCAGCATAAGGTATACACCTATACGTGCTGCCTCTCACAACCACACCAAAACTACAAATAAAAGACAAAACGACTATCCCCCAGAATGACGGGAAAACTGGTGGAGTGGAAGTTTTACAACTAGAAGGAAAGAAAAAAGTGCATTGAGACCTGGTAGGAGGTGCAGAGGCTCAGAAAGACAGAGGTACGGAGACATGTGAGAATTGGGCTGGTGTGCTCTGTTTTTTTTTTTTGTTGTTGTTGTTGTTTTGTTTTGTTTTTTCTATTGGAAGGGAGTTACAAGTTCCCAACTGCTCTGAACTCCAATTTCTGGTGAGATTCTGGGGATGCAGACTCATACAGGGAGAAACTGGATTGTCTGCCATCGGGTTGGAAAGAGAGTGGCTCTCTTGCAGAGCTGCACACAGGAATCATTGTTTACTGCAGGGCGTAGGATGTGCGACACGGGGACATAGAAACACAGAGATACAGAGAGGGCTGACTGGCAGCCAGCACTGTTTGCCATGCCCTAGTGATTCCCTGAGACTCTGACCCTCCCAAAATCCACCCAGCTGTGTGCAGCGGCTCTTGCATATGAATGGCCTGCCCTCTAGCAGCTTAACCTAACAAATTTCAACTGGGTCAGACAACTCCAAAACTTCCAAACTCCAACAAAAGAGGAGAAATCTGCAGATCTCCCTGTAGCTCCTGCTTGGTGGCCTCAGACACTGACTTGCACTTCCTTGGAACCAGTGTACCTAGAGGTCAGTGTAAGATGACATCAGATTTCAACTCCTCACATACATAAGTGACACACTCAAGAGGCAGACTCAGTGAGCACCAAAGCCCACTGAAGCAAGTCTTGCCCCAAAGGGGTGTCTCTAGCACAGCAGTTCTTCCATTAATAGACACAGTTAATCCTCACAGTCAATTGACCTGGAGGTCAATTCCTCCCAGTGTACCAATAGCAATCAAGGCTTAACTACAACAGGACTGTGTACCCAGCCTACAAAGTGGTGCACCAAGAATGTCCATGTCAGTTGATTGGGGAGGTGAAGCTACTGGGCCATAAAGGACAACTAGCACACAAAGACACTCTATCAACACAGAGAAGCAGGCAAAATGTGGAGACAAAGAAACGTGTCATGAATGAAAGAAATGGAGGAAAGCAAACTACTGGGCATAGAGTTCAAAACCACATTTATAAGGTTCTCAAGAATCTTCTACAAAACCGCCAAGAAACTTAGTGAGACCCTCAAGGATCTTAATGAGAATGCCAAAAAAAAATGGAAAAGGACCAGTCAGAAATTAAGTATACACTGTCTGAAATAAAGAATAATATACAGAAATTCAACAGCAGACTAGGGGACCCAAATAATCAAAAGAAACATCTGAAATATGAGGAAGCAAAAAACACCTAACCAGAAAAAAACAAAAAGAAAAAAAGAGTTCAAAAATGTGAAGATAGTGTAAGGAGCCTCTGGGACAACTTCAAGGGTACCAACATCAGAATTATGGGGGTGCCAGAAGAAGAGAGAGAGCAAGATACTGAAAACCTATTTGAAGAAATAGGTTAAAGAAATGGACTTATAAGCCCAGGAAACACACAGAACCCACACAGAATCCAAAGAGGAGCACACAAAGACACATCATAATTAAAACGCCAAGGACAAAAGACAAAAAGAGAATCTTGAAAGCAGTAAGAGAAAAAGGAGTGATGGGAAGACTTCCCATTACCTACAAGGGAGTACCCATACGACTGTCAGCTGATTTCTCAACAGAAACTATGCAGGCCAGAGGGAATAGCAGAAAATATTCAAAGTGATGAATAGCAAGATCCTACAACCAAGATTACTCTACCCAGCAAAGCTATCATTAAGAATTGAAGGTCAGATAAAAAGATTCACAGACAAGAAAAAGCTAAAGGAGTTCATCACCAGCAAACCAGAATTATATGAAATGCTGAAGGATATTCTTTAAGAAGAGGAAGAAGAAGAAAAAGGTAAAGATAAAAATTATGAACAACAAAGTAATAACAAATACATACCTATCAACAAGTGAATCTAAAAATCAAGTGAACAAAATAAACTGGTGAATATAATAGAATTGGGGGCATAGAAAGGGAATAACTGACAATTCTCAGAAGGAAGGGGATGTGAGGGATGTGGGAAGAGATTGGACAAAAATCTTACATTTATGAATGAGGATAGTGGTGGGGGGGTAAGGGAATGGGGTGGGGGAAGCGAATCAGGTGGAAGGGAGCTATGGGGAGAAAAAAGAGGAACATCTGTAATAAACTGAATAATAAAGATTTATTTAAAAAAGAAAATGTTGAGCAAATAGGAACTGAGGTATAAACTGATCTAGTATCGTCTACCTCTTGTACCACTTAGATCTGCTCTTACCCTTTTATAATAGCTAAATCTCATACTAGAGCAAGATGTCCTCATTTTCTGCCTGAGAGAATAGTTACAAATGTCATGCTGGAAAATAATGGCCAGTTGAAATCTCTTAAAAGATTTTCAATAGGGTTATCAAGTATATAATCACTGATGCTATAGTAATAGCTCTTGGAGACGTAGTAATAGTTATCTTCCTCCTCTACCTCATTCTAGACTTCCCATCACCCTTGACTAGTATTGTACTGACTTAAAATTAGATAGATATCATCATAAGTGGTCTGTGCTCTAAACTATATTATCAAATCCTGATCTACTTGTTCTGCCCTAATATATTGTGTATATTCAATTTTATGGTTCCAACCCAGGCTCATCATGGTAATTGTAGCTTTGTTGGTTCACTGTTATGCTTAATATAAAATAGCCAAGTGGTAATCACAACTTCCTATTCAGTAAATTTTTGTCACCTGAAGGAAGTACCTCACCATCTATGACCAAGGAACTATAACTCAACAAAGCCTAAGGTTGCAGGAAGAGGAACTTAATATTCCATAAATGAATGACTGGAAGTGATGCGAAATAGGATCAATCTTATTTCTAGCCTATATTAGTTTGGATCATCCAAGAAATAGTCCCCTCCAAAATGGGATTACTCATACATTATTTATTGGGGGAAATGTCTGTGATGGACAGAGGGAAAAGGAACAAGAATAGCCACTGAGATAACACAATGAGGTCTGATATCTATATAAGGAAATAGGGAAGGCATAATGCTATCTTTGCTACATAATGAAAAGTTCTTCTAATTCTTCCTACTGCAGGAGTTCAAAGGAAAGAATTCCCCATGATAATAGCTGCATACTACATGTCAGAGTCATAATGATGCTATAGCAGGTAAGAGTGAAGCTACTCATGCCTCCTCCACCAACACCACACCTGCACCTTAAATTTATAGACAACATTCATCAACTGTGATCCATCTGCTTTATGCAAAAGTCTGGTGAGTAAACTGAATGGAGATATGCTAGAGACCATGTTGCATTTTCTAAAAAATTGTTTGATAGTAGTGCTGCTTTCTTCAATACCTCTTAGGATTTTGTATTATTTCTGATATGCATATTCCTGCCAAAGAGAATGGAGTGGAGGAAGTAGTTATGGGGCTTTCAATTCACCTTTCTGTGTGAGAATTCTATGAGCTGCTAAGTATATATCTGAAGTATAACTATAGGATGAATCTGTGAACCCATAGGACTCATGATAAAAAGAAAAATCTGGGCTAAAAGTTTTACATTATCTGACTTTTATAAATCCCCACTCTAATCTTCAGAGGACCAGCATGATATTTCAGGTCTCCTAGTATCAGTATCAGCTCAGCACTGATATTTTACAATGCTCAAAAAGTCTGGGTATTCCATGGACTACAGTTACCTTGAACAGAGGGCGATTAAGGAAAAGATCCGTATTTATTCATGTACTCGATGTGGCATTTCAGGTTTATTTTCAAGAAGACTGGCCTCTTTTTCAATAGACTCTAGCTTTGTGAACTATCCTATATCTAAAAGCAGGGTTAGGTACCATGATTTTTCTATGGTTGAAATTGATAGCTGCTTTCTCATTGCTGAGTGCCATTGTTTTCATTATACAAATCAAGCAACACCTGTGGGAACCTCTTTCCACGTCCTGCGTGGTTCAGGGTTCCCGGTTCAGGGTTCGGGTTCTGAAGGAGGCTGCACGCAAACGAAATGAGAGACTAGAAAACATTAATTTGGTGATATTGGGGGGCCAGGTGGGAGCCTTCCTCTAGTGCAGTGGTTCTCAACCTTCCTAATGCCGAGACCTTTAAGACAGCTCCTCATGTGGTGGTGACCCCCAACCATAAAATTATTTCCGTTGCTACTTCATAACTGTAATTTTGCTATTGTTATAAACTGTAATGTAAATATCTGATATGCAGGATGTATTTTCATTATTACAAATTGAACATAATTAAAGCATAGTGATTAATCACAAAAACAATATGTAATTATATATTGTGAAATATTTATTTCTAATTACAAATAAGTGAAGTTTTGTCTTGAATCGTGGTGTAGCATGGGTAACAGTCTTCATATGACAACAGTAAACTACATTGCTACACTTTGCTACACTGAGGAGTGGTCTGTTGGTTCCTAAAACCATGGGAAATAGGTGTTGTCCACTGGTCTTAGGTGACCCCTCTGAAAGGATCGTTCAACCCCCAAAGGGGTCTCGACCCACAGGTTGAGAACTGCTGCTCTAGTGGAAAGGACTACCACTTGCTCTGGTCTTTTTCTCCCTTTTATTAAGGCTTTTGGACACACCCCTAGCCTTTAGGCAGGAAATAACAAAAACAGAAATTAACATGAATCAAACAGGTAGAGGCTGCTTCAGCTAACAATGTTTTCAACTAAACAGTGAGTAATTAGCTCTGACCTTTCAGAGCAGTTAAGGTTGATAGCCTTCTGGTTTCCTGTTTACATCCATTTAGTGAGAACAATGTTTGGTTTCTGACAAACACCCGAGTCTACTTCCCCGCTATCTTAGCCTTAAGAAATCTATAACCTATTAGCCATCACCAGTTAAGACACTGGTCACTACTCTTGTCTTGTTGTCCATTACAATGAGTATGTCCTCCTTACTTCTGATGATTAATACTGACATCAACCTCTGTTATTATGAAACCCTACCATCCCCACTGATATTTGGGATCCAAGTTCCACAGCATAATCTCTCATTGTTCACTAGGGCCTTCAGAGGACAGCCACCACCTTACTACTGTAGAGAAGAGATTATTCTGTGTTGCTTCACAAGGAACAGTCAGGAGTCCCAAATAGTAAATCCATTCTAAAATTTTCACCAAATTAAGCCTTCTGACCTTTTCTTCAATCCTCTGCCAAGAAAGCTCCAGTATCAATATCTCATTTACTACAGGCCATTGCCATGCCCAAGATTTAAGGAGCCACCTCAGTGAATTATTAAAACCAGCCACAAACAGCCAAGACTGGTTTGGTTCAGTGGATAGAGCGTCAGCTTGCGGACTGAGAGGTCCCAGGTTTGATTCCGGTTGGGGGCATGTACCTTGCTTGCAGGCACATCTCCACTGTGGGGCATGCAGAAGGTGGCTGATCGATGTCTCTCTCTCATCGATGTTTCTGACTTTCTATCTGTCTCCCTTCCTCTCTGTAAAAAATCAATAGAATATATTTTTTAAAACCAGCCACAAACATGCCGGAACACTGAATCCTGAGTCATGTGAGAACCCCACCATAATAGTGAATTCTCTCTTACCCACCTACATGCTTCACCTTTCCCTAATCAACCCCCTCAATATTCTAGTATATTTCTGTGTTCTTTTGGTACATATGTATGTTGGTTCTACAATTCTTTTGGTAACCACCTCTTCCTGAAGCAGTTTTGTACTTCCCTACTCAGGCTGTGCTATGATCTGACCCAAGTTACTATCTGAAGGCAATATAATATGGTGGGAAATATATTTGATGACAAGCATTATATTTTGAGGTATCTCCTTAAAATGAGGTCATTGCACACTCTCCATGTAAGGGGAGGCTCCTGGTCTCTGGCAGGGAGTAAAAACTTGCTTCTGAAGGTCAGGGGATTCGGAGAAACTGGGGGTTAATGGTTCTTAGGCTCATTCACACAATTGTTCTTATCCCAGTTCTCAGGATTCCAACTCTCCCTATCAGAGCTCTGATTTAGAGATATGAGAACTATCTAGGCTGCACATTCAGTTTTCTTTGCAGACTTGCCACCATTATATTCAGATCAAAGGCTTGAATTTTAGCCTAGTCAGTCCTGCAGCTGTAGGAGATGAAAGTTTCTCCAAAGCTGCCATAAGGTCCCCTGGCTCTCACAGCATGACATAGGTTAAAAGTTGTCTTTAGCCTGTAATTTCTTTTTGCAAGGCTTCTGGTGATGTCAAAAGCAGCCACCCAACATCACAATCCTTATAATTACCATTGTTCCCATAATGTTAAAGTACAGGAGACACAATGTTCTAATGCTATGTCATCCACCTGCACTTCAGCCCAATTAACAAGAGGTGAAAGCTTTAATGATTGTAATACCGCAGCATACCAGAAGTTATGACCAAAACACTTTCATACCAGTTGCTTTATCCTGTGTTTTCTATAGCTTTTTGACTCAAAATCTGGTCCTTGGGCCAGCAGCATTGGCATCACTAGGGAGCAAAATCTGCATTTAATTTAATACCTCAGATAATTCTTATGAATATTGACATGTGAGGAGTTTTGGTGCTCTGGAAGAAAACAGATCCTGAAGCTGAACTAATGTGCTGCTACTTTGTTGGAGAGTACAATCCCAATGAAACAACAAAAAGGGGCAAAGGAAACAGGCAGAGAACAAATGAAAGCAAACACAAGAAGGTGTATTGCCAATTCATTACAACCTCAGAACCTCCAGAGGCACTAATCTCTCTTTGTTTACAATCAAAGAAGGCATTACTGTAACCCTTCCAATGGTATTAGCTGTTACATGGCAACCAAAACAAGCTCTGAGACCAGTTTCTGTCCCCAAAAGAAAATTAGAAAACATAGTAAATCTTTGCTTGATCCAATTTGTAAGCCCTAGTTTGACCTGCTGGTTTACCTAACTGTTCAACGTTAAAAAGCCTAGGTTTTGGATTTAGCATTCTGAATCCCGTCCTCTTTTTTCTGAATTCTTGTGAATCCTTTCCTCTTCTGCCTGGTTATCTCATCTGCTGCCCTCTCTGACCAAATATAACTGCTGGTCCTTGATGAATGACTGATTCTGACTGTTTTATCCTTACTGGGAATCCCTCCAACTGTCATTGACCCCCTCAATTACAAAGGGGTTGACTCTACCTTTCCTCAAACAATAGTTTTTAAAATATAAAAGAAGTAATGAGGACAGATGGCAAAATTCTAACAAGCAAAGCAATAGTTAGAATTTACTATCATTTAAAAAAATGATCTTTCTATTATTAATTTCTACTTTAATTCTGTTTGGTCTGAAAATATACTTTGTCCAATTTAAACTTTGTTAAATTTGTTGAAGGTTTAATCTATTGCCGAGAACATAGCAAATCTTTGTGAATATTCTTAGTGTAATTGACTATATGTATTTTGCTCATGTTGATAGAGTGTTTTATAAAAGTCAATTAATTCAAGCTAGTCTTCAGTGTTGTTCAGATCTTCTGTATTCTTGCTAATTTTCTATCAACTTGTTATATTTACTGGAAAAAGAACTGTTAAATCTTCTGCTATAATTGTAAACTTATCTATTTGTATTTTCAGTTATATCAGTTTTTGTTTTACAGATTTTAAAACTATTATATACCTAAACATTTATCATGATTATATCTTCTTAATGAATTGACGCTTTTAAAATTATTTCTTTATTACTAGTAATATTACTTGTTATTAAAGCTACTTTGATATTAATATAGCTATTTCAGCTTCCTTTCAATTAGAGTTTGTGTGTATATTGTTTTTCATTCTTTCACTTTGTACCTACCTATGTTTTTTATTTAAAGTAAGTTTTTTATAAACTGCATAGAGTTAGTCTTGTTTTTCTTTCCAGTCTGAGAATCCCTATTTTTTAATTGGTATGATTACATGGCTTATATTTAGTATAACCTTTGATATAGTTGGATTAAAATTTGACATCTTATTACCTATTTTTTATTTGTTCTTTGGGGGTTTTATTTCTTTTTTTCTCTATTCCTTTATATTAAGAATTTTAATGATTCCCTTTTCTTTCAACTATTAACATATTAACTACACCTCTTTGATGGTTTTATATGCTTTAATAGTTTCCATAGGGTTTTAAATTCAGATGTTTAGCTAAACAGAGTCCACTCTCAACTAGTATTAAGTTTTATATGTGATCCCATATTTTGTGTTATTTTTGTCATACGTTTCACTTTTATATATTTACTTTTGTACATTTTGCACAGTACATTGCCACTGCTCTTGCTTTAGATCACCATTTATCTCTTAAAAGACAATAAATTGTATTTTTCATCATTTATTTAATTTCTAACACTCTTCTTAATTTACACTCAAATTTCTGTCCAATGTCACATTCCTTCTGCCTGAACAGCATTCCTAGGGACTTATCTCAGCCCAGATCTTCTGACAACAAATAGAAAGGTCATTATTTCCCATTTTTATATGAAAGATTTATTTGTTTATATAGAATTCTGATAGGGTGTTTTGTTTTCCCATTCAACATTTTTAAAATGTATCTCTTTTTGCTTTCTACTTTGCATTAGAAAGAAATATGCTGTTCTTAAATTTGTTCCTCCAAATGTTGTCTTTTGTTTCTCTAGCTTCCTGAAAGATTTCTTCATTGCCCTTTGTTTCCAGTAGTTTGAACATATAAAATTTATATTTGAATATTTTATGTATTTGCTTTTATCCTGCTTCATTTTCTCTGAGCTTCTTAGATCTGTCAATTAAAATCATTGATTAATTTTAGAAAATTCTTGGCCATTATTTCTTAAATATTTCTTCTGCCCCATACACTTTCTTCTCTTCTGGTATTCCAATTACACATGTTAGACTTTCAATTTTGCCCTATTGGTCTTGAATGCTCTGTTCTGTTTCTCCCTCCCCTTCTCTTTTTCTTCTCTTTCCTTTAGGTTATTAAATTACAGGATACTATCAAGTCAAAAAGTAAAAACATGGTTTTTATATGGATTGCCAAATATCTTACCAAAAATATAATAAAGAACAATCTCAACAATGAAATACTAGTGAACTGGTTTTGCTGAAAATTCATCAATATTGATTATCATTCATTTTAATACATTTAGTTAACAAATATAGTTACATTGTTATTAAATTTTGGTTTTATTACTATTGAACCAAATTCTAAATCTTTTTTATTTACTAATGGCATTTCCTTTTATATAAGTGATCTTCTGCACATCTATTTATTGAGGTGGTTCTTAATGTTTCTCTTAATAATATTATATACTCAATGTAATTTAAATACTAGCATTTTGTCATACTTGTTAAAAATTATGTTCAATTGTTTAAATATTATTTTTAAATATTTTTGTGTTTAAAATATTACATACATTAGTATATATATATCTCCTTTTTTTTCCCCACATTGACCTTCCCCCAGCATCCCCTAACCCTTACTGCATGCCTCCATCCCACCCCCGCAGTGTCTTGTGTCCATTGCAGTACTTATATGCATGCATACAAGTCCTTTGATTGATCTATTTCCCTCCCTTCCCAGCCTTCCCACTATAATTTGACAATCTGTTTGGTGCTTTACTGCCTCTGTGTCTATCATTTTATTCATCAGGTTATAATGTTCTTTATTTTCAATAAACGAGTGAGAGCATGTGTTATTTTTCTTTCATTGCCTGGCTTATTTCACTTAACATAATACTCTCCAGGTCCATCCATGCTGCTGCAGATGGTAAAACTTATTTCTTTTTTATAGCAGCATAGTATTCCATTGAGTAGATGTACCATGGCTTTCTAATCCACTCATCTGCTGATGGGCATTTAGGCTGCTTCCAAATCTTAGCTATGGTGAATTATGCTGCTATGAACATAGGAGTGTTTCTAGTTTCTTGGGATATATTCCTAGAAGTGGGATTACTGGGTCAAATGAGAGTTTCATTTTTAGTTTTTTGAGGAAACTCCATACTGTTCCCCACAGTGGCTGCACCAGTCTGCATTCCCAACAGCAGTGTACAAGGGTTACTTTTTCTCTACATCCTCGCCAGCACTTGTTATTTGTTGACTTGTGGACGATGGCCATTCTGACAGTGTGAGATGGTACCGTATAGTTGTTTTGATTTGCATCTCTTGGTTAAATAGTGATTTTGAGCATGTTTTCATATGCCTCTTGGCCTTCCTTCTGTCGTCTTTTGAAAAGGTTCTATTTAGGTCCATTGCCCATTTTTTTATTGGATCATTTATCTTCCTTTTAGTAAGTTGTATAAGTTCCCTATTGCAGATAAACCTTTATCAGTGATAATATTTGCAAATACGTTCTCCCATACAGTGGGCTTTCTTGTTTTGTTGATGGTTTCTTTTGCTGTGCAAAAGCTTTTTATTTTGATGTTGTCCCATTTGTTTATTTTTTCTTTAGCTTCTGTTGCCCTAGGAGCAGTATTGGTGAAGAAATTGCTTCAGCATATTTCTGAGATTTTGCTGCCTGTGGATTCCTCTAGTATTTTTATGGTTTCCTTTCTTATGTTTAAGTCCTGTATCCATTCTGAGTTAAATTTTGTATATGGTGTAAATTGGTAGTCTACTTACATATTTTTGCATGTATCTGTCCAATTTTCCCAACACCATTTATTGAAGAGATTGTCTTGATTCCATTGTATGTTCATGCCTCCTTTGTCAAATATTGAGCATAGTGGTTTGGGTTGATATCTGGATTCTCTATTCTATTCCATTGGTCTATATGTCTGTTCTTGTGCCAATAACAGTCTGTTCTGAGAACAGTGGCTTTGTACTACACCTTGAAATCTGATATTGAGATCCCACCTACTTTGTTCTTCTTTCTCCGGATTTCTATAGCTACTTGGGGTCTTTTTCTATTCCAGATGAATTTTTAGAGCATTCTTTTTAGTTCTGTGATATATGCCATTGGTATTTTAGTGGGGAGTGCATTTAATCTATAGATTGCTTTGGTAGTATGGACATTTTAATGATGTTGATTTTACCAGTCCATGAACATGGTATGTTCTTTCATCTGCTTATGTCTTCCTCTATTTCTTTTTTCAGTGTCCTGTAGTTTTCCACTTATCGGTCTTTTACCTCCTTAGTTAAGTTTATTCCTAGGTATCTGATTTTTTTTGGTGCAATGGTAAATGGGATTGCTTTTTTAGTCTCCCTTTCTGTAAGTTCACTACCCTGTTTCTCCAAAAGTAAGACATCCCCTGAAAATAAGACCTCCCTAATAATAAGACCTCCCATGAACATAAGGCCACCCCAGAATATAAGGCCCCCAAAGCTACTGTAAGGTGTCTGACTCCTGATTTAAAGAAACCTTGCACTGCCTGAACAGCTCTCCAGCTACGCTGTGGCCAATCAGTGAGCTGGTTTGTGATGACAAATACTACCGTACCACATACAGGTAATAAATTTCTTTTTTTGTTGTTCAACAATAAATGTGTACTGTATTCTTTTTCATGGAAAAAATAAGACATCCCCTGAAAATGAGACCTAGAGCATCTTTGGGAGTAAAAATTATTATAGGACACTGTCTTATTTTCAGGGAAACAGGGTATTGGTGTATAGAAATGCCATAGATTTCATGCAGGCTGTGCAGCCACTGTGAAGAACAGTATAGAGTTTCCTCAAAAAACTAATTTTGTAACCTGCTACAATGCCAAATTCATTTATTAAGTCTAAGAGTTTTTTGATGGAGTCTTTCAGGTTTTTTTATGTACAGTATCATATCATCTGCAAATAAGGACGGTTTTACTTCTTTTCCAATTTGGATGCCTTTTATTTCTTCTTCTTGACTAATTGCAATGGCTAAAACTTCCAGTGTTATGTCGAACAGGAGTGGTGAGAGTGGGAATCCCTGTCTTGTTCCTGTTCTTAAGGGAAATGGTTTTAGTTTTTGCCCAATGAATACGATGTTGGCTGTGCATTTATTATATATGGCTTTTATTACATTGAGATATGATCCTTCTATTTCCACCTTGCTGAGAGTTTTTATCAAAAATGAGTGTTGGATATTGTCAAATGCTTTTTCTGCAAAAATTGATATGACTATGTAGTTTTTATCTCTCAATTTGTTTATGTGATGTATCACATTTATTGACTTGAAGATATTGTACTACCCTTGCATCCCTGGGATAAATCCTGCTTGTTCATAGTGTATGATCTTTCTGATGTACTGCTGGATCTGATTTGCTAGAATTTTGTTGAGGATTTTGCCATCTATGTTTATGAGGAATATCGGCCTGTAATTATCTTTCATTGTGTTGTCTTGATCTGATTTTGATATTTGGATGATGTTGGCTTCATAGAATGAGATTGGAAGTGTTCCTTCTTCTTGAATTTTTTGGAATAGTCTGAGGAGGATAGGCTTTAGTTCTTCCTTGAATGTTTGGCAAAACTCCCCTATGAAGACATCTGGCCCCGGGCTTTTGTTTGCTGGAAGCTTTTTGATGACTGCTTCAATTTATTCCATAGTTATTGGCCTATTGAGATGTTTAGATTCTCTCTGATTTAGTTTTAAAAGGTTGTATTTTTCTAGGAATATGTCCATTTCCTCCAGGTTTTCGTGTTTGTTGGAATAGAGTTGTTCATAGTATTTTTTTTAACAATCTTTTGTTTTTCTGTGGGGTCTGTGGTTATTTCTCCTCTTTCACTTCTGTTTTGCTTATTTGGGTCCTCTCTCTTTGCTTCTTGGTAAGCCTGGTGAGAGGTTCAACAATCTTATTTATCCTTTCAAAGAACCAGCTCTTGGTTTTGTTGATCTTTTGAATTGTTTCTTTGATCTCTATGTTGTTTATCTCTGCTCTGATCTTTATTATTTCCTTCCTTCTGCTTACACTGGGCTTTTCTTGTTGCTCTCTTTCTAACTCTTTGAGTTGTAGGGGTTGGTAAATTATTACCATTTTTTTTCTTGGTTTTTTTTTTTTTTTGCAGTAGGCTTGTAGAGCTATGAATTTCCCTCTCAGGACTGTTTTCACTATGTCCCAATGATTTTGGATTGTTGTGTTATCATTGTCATTTGTTGCCATGATGTTTTTTTATTTCTTCCTTGATCTCTCTGGTAACCCAATCATTGTTTAATAGCATGCTGTTTAGTCTCCATGTGTTTGATTTCTTTGGATTGTTTTTATTGTAGCTGATTTCTAGTTTTTGCCATTGTGATCTGAGAAGATGCTTGATATGATTTCTATATTCTTGAATTTGAAGAGACTTTACCTATGACCCAACATATGGTCTATCTTTGAAAATGACCCATGTGCACTTGATAAGTATATATATTCTATGGCTTTGGGGTGAAATGTTCTGACGATGTCAATTAATTGCATCTGGTCTAGTGAGTCATTTAGGATTGATGTTTCTTTGCTGATTATTTGTTTAGATGATTTGTCTAATGGTGATAGTGGGGTATTAAAGTCTCTTACTATGATTGTATTGCTGTCAATCTCTCCCTTGATACCCTCCAGGAGTGTTTTTATGTATGTAGGTGCTTTTTTATTTGGTGCGTATATATTTATCAGAGTTATTTCTTCTTATTGGATCACTCCCTTTAATATTATGAAGTGGCCTTCCTGATTTCTTGTTATGTCCTTCACTTTGAGATCTAATTTGTCAGATATAAGGATTGCTACTGCAGCTTTTTTTTTTTTTCATTTCCATTTGCCTGAAAAAACTTTTCCCATCCCTTCACCTTTAATCTGTGTGTGTCTTGTTTTAGTCTGTAGGTTTCTTGGAGACAGATGGTATATGGGTCATGTTTTCTTATCCAAGTCATTACCTTATGTCTTTTGATGGGGGCATTTAATCCGTTTACATTTAAAGTCATTATTGACAGGTACTTATTTGTTGCCATTTTTATTCTTTACTCCTGTGTTCCTTCTTCACTTCTTTTTTCTTTTTTTTCTTTTTTTATTGCAGACTCTTTAGCATTTTTTGCATTGCTGGTTTGGTGGTAATAATTTCCCTAAGTCCTTTTTTGTCTGTGAATTTCCTGATTTTACCTTCAATTTTAATTGATAGCCTTGCTGGATACAATATTCTTGGATTCAGACCCTTTCCTTGCATGACTTTATATATTTCATTCCATTCCCTTCTGGCCTGATGAGTTTCTGTTGAGAAATAAGTCACTAGTCTGATGGGGGTTTCTTTGTAGGTAACTTTCTGTCTCTCTGGCCACTTTTAAGATTCTTATTTTTTTGTTGGTGTTTGCCAATTTAATTATAATGTGCCATGGCAATGGTCTTTTGGGGTTCATTTTGCCTGAGACTCTGTGAGCTTCTTGGATTTGTGTGGGGTTTTTTCTTACCAATATCAGGGAAATTTTCTGTCATTATTTCTTCAAACAGGTTTTCTATTTTTTGCTCAGTTTCCTCTCCTTCTGAAATCCTTATTATGCAGATATTCTTTTGTTTCGTGTTGGTCCAAAGTTCCCTCAGCCTCTCCTCCTGCTTTTAATTTTTTTTTCTAGAAGCTGCTCTACTTGGATATTTTTTTTCTCCCTTGTCTTCTAGTTCACTGATGCAGTCCTCTGTTTCTTCTAGTCTACTCTTGATGCTTTCTATTGAGTTCTTTACAGCAGCAATGTCATTTTTTATTTCTTCTTGGTTCTTCATTTCCTCTTGGTTCTTATTCATATTATTGAATTTTTCTTCCATTCTTTTCAGCCATTTTATGACAATTTCTCTGAATTCTTTCTCTGATAGTTTACTTGTCTCCATTTCATTTACTTTCTTTTCTGGTGATGCCTGCTTTTTCTTTCATATGCATGCTGTTTCTTTGTCCACCCATGGTCCCTCTTCTCCAGGTGTCTGGTTATGTAGTTCTCTCTCTCTTGTGTTGATTTAAAGGCACAAAATACAACACAACCAGGTACAAGGCATGCACAGGAATGTATTCACGATATTAATAACCCCAAATAAATGGTGACCACCAGAGAAAGGCAAATTAGAGGAAATGAGAGAAAGAAGAAAAAAAATAAAGAAAAGAGTGCAAAATAAAATTTGGAAAATAGAAAAAAAAGTAAGAAAGAAAAGACAGAGAATACGAAAGAAGAGGGGAACAAACTATATATGTGTGGAGAAAACTCCAATACAACAGCCACTGATCCCAACAAATGCCAGCAACAAATACCTGGAGATGAATACAAACTACAAACAACAACTAATATCAAGTGAAGCAAGGGAAAACAGAAGCAAAAAACAAACAAACAAACAAAAAAGAATAAGCAAAACAATCTCACAAACAAGCATAAAAAATTGATATAATCAATAATCAAGCACACAACAACAATGGGACAGAGATTACAACAATTTTGTGGAGAGTTAAGACAGAGAAGAAAGAGGTGTGTATAGGCTTGGAGCAGGGAATTATAAATTAGATATATAAGTAGGATGAAATTTTAACAAGTGATAAAAAGAAAGAATAGGGAAAATGTAAAGCAGGAATAGGGTAAGAGAAACAGGACAACAAAAGGGAAAAAGTTAGAAAGAGAGTGGTGGCATAATGGTAAAGTTGAGATAGAGTAAAATGATGCTAAAGAGAAGATGAAAATAGAATGTAGAACACTAATCTCAAAGTAAAATAAAGAGAAAATAAAATGATATTTTTTAAAAAGGTAAAATAATAGTAGTAATAATACTGATTGAAAATAAAAATGTTATAATTAAAAAGGTAAATCAAGTGAGGAAAAAAGAAAAAAGTGAATTTCTTAAGTAAAAGATGAATAAAATAAAAAAATAAAAATAAAAATGTGCAATAGTGAAGATTATTCACCTCCTCTACTGTTCTATTTGGCATGCTTGTTTCCTAGTCAGGACATTACTTCAGTTTCCTGCATTCCACTGCTCCTCAGTGTTGTAAGCCAGTCCTGATTTTTAAGTAGGCAAAGTGCCTTAATTTCTTATATTTCTTTATTTGTGTTTACACAGAGTCAATTTGTGATTCAACCCCTGGGTGACAGTGTTTCTGGATTGACCTCTAAGTCTATAGGTCCTCTCTAGCCATTGCATTTCCCTGTGGCATTCAGTACCGGTTTGTGGAAGTAGGTTGCCCCAGAGTGGTTCTCTGATGGTTATTCCCCACTCTGATCTCCAGGTTCCAGAAAAACAATTTTGTCCTGCAGTCTCTTAGGGTATCCCCAATTGGGTGATCCTATGTATTTGGCTTAGTAATGAGAAGCAAGGATTTAAAGAGAAAAAAGAAAAAAAACAAAACATAACAAACAAACAAAGAGCCAGTGTGTGTGAACTCTGGGGTTATGCACAAGTCTGTGCAGTCTTTTTTTACCCCTTGAGTATAAGCAGTCAGCACACTTTAAAAATTTTTAGGCTGTCCTTTTGCATCAGATCAAAATGGGTTGTTTTTTCAATTCCTTTCTGTTACCAGTTCTGAGGACCTCTTTCACATTCACGGATCATGCCAGTCCCAACAGCCACGGATTTTTCTAGGTGCAGACTTCCCCCCGTCCTCCAGCTCCCACAGTGCACATTTTCTCTCTCCAACTGGGACCAGAGACCTCACCTTATCCCAGGTGAAATCTGACCTTTCAGTGGTGGAGTGTAGAGCTCCTCTAAATCCGCATGTTTGTGCCAATTGGAGACCAGTGTTCTGGGGTTCTCAGCTGTTTGGTGGGTACCATAGTTATCTGGTTAAATATTATTGTTTTTTACTTTCTATTTTAGGAAATATTTTTAAGGAAGTCTTTCATTTTATAAAATCAAATTTATTGACATTTATTTTTAAATGTATTCTGTTGCTTTTAGTTTAGTAAGCTACTTTTCTAGAAATTTGATATTCAATGTTATTTGCTGCTTATTTTTCCTATATGTGCTTGAATTATTTAGTCATTAATTCACCATATATTTGAATGCAGCAGACACCATTGAGAATCATTTTGGGGAGATACCACAGGAAAAAAGATAAGCATGGTCCCTTCCCAAAGGGCAGATAACTGATCATTGTAAATGCCTGCAGAACATTAAATGTTAATGTCCTACAGGCATTATCTCATCATGTCCTGATTTAATAAAACCATCTTTCTCCCTAACATTGACTTTGCTTTTGAGTCTGATATCAGTTAAAAGTATCATTACTCACAATGAAACTATCTGATTCCTCCCTGTCATTTATCCTGCTAATACAACCAATCCTGCCAAGTCTTCCTGTTTATCTAAAAACGTATCTTATAAGCATGCCCCTCCCTCCTGGCCGATGTCTTCGATCCTGTTCTTATTCTGGAGCTGATTGCAGTATGTACTAGTTTGCAGTAGATTCCTACCTTTTTGTTTCTATTCTTTGTCCCATTCAAGATATCTTTCACAGTGTTGTCTGACTTATTTCCCTAAGATTAGAGATCTTGTCATATCTTTGTTCTGCTTAGAAATACACAAATAAATAAACAACATACTTGAATGGCTCCCAATTGCTCACAAAGACTAAACTTTCAAAGAAAACATTTAAGGTCCTTCTAAAATGTGGATTCAATTTTCCTTTCCACTCATGTGGCCCAGCCTCCCTGAGCTACTTCCCCAGTATGCCATGAACTCTCACTCCACTGTGGTCCTCCTGAGCTATGTCCCTGTGTGAAGTGATTTGTCAACATTTCTTATGGAGGAGTTAAGGGGATGGGGCAGTATCCTACATCAGGACCTAACTCCGATAGCATTTTTTCTGTGAAGCCTTTCCCACCTCTACTAACAATCCTAATCCAAAACCAGACAAAATGATAGCTCCCTCTTTCACTCTCCTAGCATACCTTTGTTGATGTCATCAACAATGGATTTTAAACAACTTGAGAGTAAGGGTTATATTGATTCATCTGTGTACACCTGGCATCTAGCTTAGTGCTTGGCACATTAGTAAGTGCTTAATAAATAGAGGTGAAATTGATCTAATCCATTTTAATATGCTTGGCTTCTAAGTTGCAGCCATCTGGAAGCAGAAAAAAATTTTAAAGATTGTTCTAACTTCTATACACAGGCACACTGGAGTAGGAAGGCCTGAAGCTGACAAAGAAAACACTCTTACAAGTGCTGTCCTCACAAGAAGGTAATTGTAGATGACATTACATATATTCATAGCTCTTCATTGTGAAGCTTGTTAATCATAAAATATTAAATCATACTTTAAATTCTCTGCTCAAGGATTAGAACAATAAGCTATGTTTTGTTAAATATATATTTTAATAAAATTTTGGGATTTTAAAATTATACTTATATTGCTTAGGATTGGTTTTAACAAATAAATGAAATACCAAAATAGCCTTGGATTTGAATATGGAATCTTATTTCCTCCTCTCCCCGCCCCCCCACATAGCCATTCTGACATGGCATCCTGCGGTGGCACATGGAGTCCACAGTGAAAAGGACTGAGGCTCCATCTGTCCTGTTGCTATTTCAAAGCCTCCATTTCCAAGGCAGCAAAGAATATCAAAGCCCTAGCAATTATGAATACATTCTAAGCCTTTCCCTTTCAGGCATCCCAGAAAGTATTGTATCACTCCTCCTTACATTTTATTGTCTAGAACTTAAGAAATGATCACACTTAATTGCAAGAGGGTTGGGAAATGCAGTTTCTATTCTAGGCATCATTAGTCCAGTTAAAGATTGTGTGTCCTAGTAACTAAGAAGAATTAAAGTTGCAAGACAACCAGAGACTTTTTTTATAATTCTTTATTGTTAAAAGTATTACATATGTTCCCTTTCTCCCCCAATGACCCCTTTCAGCCTGCTCCTGCACTCCAACCAGAGACTTCTTAACCAATATTTTAAGCTTCTATTTTCTGAAGCAATGTACAATTTCATAATCCCATCTATACTAATAAAAGGGTAATATGCAATTGGTCAGGACGTCCTCACAGTAATGACTGCACAGCAGGCTGCATTGGCAGGGGGGTTAGTGAGGGACGACCAAATGACTGAACAACAGGCTGTGTGGGGTGACCAGGCCGGCAGGGGAGGCAATTGCGTGTGACCAGACTGGCAAGGGGGCAATAAGGGAAGACCAGGCAAGCAATGGGGGGAGGGGATGGGGGGATGGTGGCAGTTATGGGCGACCAGGCTGGTGACCAGTTTGGCAAATGGGGCAGTAAGGGGCAACCAGGCCAGTGAGGCGGGAGGGGGGTTGTTGGGGGTGACCAGGCCAGCAGGTGGGGGAACAGTTGGGGGCGATCAGTTTGACAAATGAGGCAGTAAGGAGCAACCAGACTGGCAGGGGGGAGAGTTGGGGGTAACCAGGCCAGCAGAGGGAGCAGTTGAAGGTGACCAGGCCAGCAGAGGGGGCAGTAAGGGGCAACCAGGCCAGCAGTGGGAGGACAGTCAAGGGTGATCAGACCAGTGATCAGAGACAGTTAGGGGTGATCAAGCAGGCAGGCAAGTGAGCAATTAGGAGCCAGTGGTCCAGAATTGTGAGAGGGATGTCCGAGGGATCCCGGATTGGAGAGGGTGCAGGCTGGGCTGAGGGGAACCCCCACACACCATGTACGAATTTTGTGTACTGGGCCTCTGGTTCTCTAACAATGGCCCATACAGGAAGCATTGCCATATTTAAAAGATTTGTACCTCTCCCACATCAGCATTCAACTGTTGAAGTAGAAAACAACTTTGAGAACATCCTCCAGCGACCAGTCCGTAAACTGCTTATTATTAATCCATAAAGAGGTAAGATAAAAAATGGAGAATAAATACTTGAAACTTATAGTAATTTGACATTTCTGTGACATTAAACCTATAATTAGTAAATTCATTTTATTATTGTGTATAGTCTAGCTCACTTGTCATCTCATTCACTTGGTAGATACCATATGGTACAAGCTGAGGATATGTCACATATACCACTACCATGTGTCAGTCCAAAACGGATTGGAAATTTTTAAAACTAGTCCTTTACAGGGAGTTCAAGAAGCATGGGTCTACATCAACGTGGGGTTTCTGACTTCTGATCCAGCATCAACTACCTTGGCTGTTCACTGCACAAGATGCTGGCATTGATGCCATCTACTTACATCTCTGACCACCTGAGAGGGCTCCAGAACCATTCCTAACCAGACCACTAAACTCATGATGGGTACTTCTGAAATCTGATTGGCCACTAGGGGCCTAGACTTCAATGTTCATGGGATGGGTCCTATCCCCCTGGTTTCACATTTCACCCCCTGCATTTGCCTCTCTTATCCTTAACATCATTCTGGATCCTGCTCCAAACTGCATAAACTATAACCCTAACTCTCACCCAGCTTTGAAAATTTCCATTGCCTAGCCTGCTGGTATGGCTCCATGCTTGAGAATTGACCCAGCAACCAAGAGTTCGCCAGTTTGATTCCCAGTCAGGGCACATGCCCTGATTGCAGACTCTAGTAGGGAGCAAGCAGGAGGCAGCCAATTCATTATTATTATCTCTCATCATTGATGTTTCTATCTCTCTCCTCCTCTCACTCTAAATGGTACCACTGCAATGCTCTCATTCCTCAAAACACACACACACACACACAGAGATGGGGAAAGCAGTTTAGATCCAACCCATTTCTCATTTGAAGCAATAGTCATCCTTTACTGGTCTGACCAAGTTGTTGAATGATCAATTCAGAATTATTGTTAAATTTTGTGTTTGTTCACACCAGTAGTTTTCAGTGATTTGAAAGGAAAGCTCAGTTATCAAATTCCCATGTGATTCACATTTCAAATGCTAAAGCAATTACCCAGGACTCAACATTTAAGATGTGAATGGCTGAGCTTTCCTTTAAATACATTTTACTGCCTTTTCTATTTCTTTAGGTGTATACCCAGCCCCTGTCTGTCCTTCTATTGATGAAAAGGCTCTTTACAAATTCTCTTTCACCTGGTGAAAGACATATGTCTCATGGTTTGCTGCAATTGGTAATTTAGCAAATTGATTTTCGGAGAACTAACCTGAAGTACCAAGTACCACCTCCTACTGTAGTTAAATTATGTTTCCATTTATATAGTAAATGATCTTAGCAGCTGGAAGCAAACTTTTTGGGGAGGGGAGTAGTGGGGGGAACAGTCACAACCAAAATTACCAGTTTTATATATACTTAAAGTACCAAATAACATACAAAAAAGCAATCACCTCCATACTACCTCTACCCAAAGTGTCATTTCCTGTTGGATTCTTTACTTGTGCTGAAACAAAGAGTCACAGCAGTGTGTGTGTGTGGATGCCCAAATATTATAGGTAAAAATATTTGACAGATTTTTTTTAGACAGATAATGCAGAAAGTAGAGAGGAGAGAGTATAAATTAAGGCCTCTCTTTACCTTTATCTTTATGTAGCATGTACCCATTTTAAAGCACTTTCAAATATACTGTTTCATCTAATCCACATAAGCAGCTAATGTATTTGCCAAGATCCATACTACTCTATTTTTCTGTTGAGGAAATGAAGGCTCATAAAAGGTAAAGAACTTCCTCCAAGTTCACACAGACAGTAAGTGTACCAGAAGCAAATTCTCAACTCTTACTCCTTCACTGGGCCCTTACTTCTCCTTAGATTTTAAAAAATATTTCTGCCTAAAGGAATATCAGCCCAATATTTTTACCTAAGTGTCCTTTAGATATTATCACTGATTTGATTTGACCATGGTTTCCCTGCATTATTAATATAATTTGTTTTTTAATTTTCACACAGTTCATTCAGTTATAAATTCTTTTTGTTGTTAATCCTCACTCAAGGATATTTTTCCATTGATTTTTTAGAGAGAGTGAAAGGAAGAGTGAGAGAGAAATATCACTGTGACAGAGACAATAGATTGGTTGCCTCTTGCGTGAGCCCTGAGACCTTCAACCCAGGTACCTGACCTTGACCCTCCAGTGCACAGGCCGATGACATGACCACTGGCCAGGACTCAGCTTTAAATTCTTGAAGGTGAAGGCCAGATCTTCTCTGTGGTCAGTATAGTTTATAGCATATGTCTCCTGGCATTCAATGGATCCCCATTGAGTTCCCCTCTTTGGCTAGACCCTTCCTTGAATTATTTGAATATGGCTAAGGAACATTAACCAATCATGCAGTTTCTAAGATTCTGGCAAAACTTCTAAGACCTTCTCACACACAAGTTCAGGAATGAGAATAATATGTCATTTATTTAAACAATAAATGTAAATGTTCTAAGAACAGACAACACAAAGTTTTTTCTAGTCTCTTTGAAGACTAGAAATACAGATCAATGAGCAGTGTCCATCATCTTTCCTAGCAACTTAAGGTTTTGAGTGCTATACTTCTCATCTGGAAAATTTGAGTGTACTGGTATTGAAACAACTATCCTAAATGGTATTACAATATACTGTTCAGTGAGAAGGTAAAATGCAAGAGCGTGTTGGGAAAAGAACTTAACAAGAAGGCTGCAACCACTTTAAAAGTGTAAAACTCCTTCCACAGGGATATTGGGACACTAAAACTTCCATCAAAGCACATGAAAATGACATCAGTGGTCTGTTATTCCCTCATAAATGAGCCAGACCTGGGCAAAGATATTCAAGCAACATCAGCCTCTGTCAAACACATAACAAAGTTTGACATCTGTTAAATCATTAAAGATACAAATAAAATGTTAACAAAGACAGAGAAGGAAAGGAGAGTGCAGATAGCAGGTATTAAGACTAAAAAAGGCCAGATAAGACATGATTAATTCCTGGACTTTGGAATATCACTATAGCTTGTTGGCTAAACCTTCCCAAGTTCCAAGTCACCGAATATGACTTGTAATGAAAACACTATGGAATAGATGCATTTAGGGTTTTAACACTGGATGGCTGTTTCCACAATAAGTGGATATCCTTTGGCTCTTCACATCCTCATCTTTCTCCAGACACCATGTTTCCATCCCAGGAACTATAATTCTCCCTGACCTCCAAGAGAACTTTGTTTTTGACCCAAAAACCAAATATCAAAATATCAGCCTATAATACTCATTTTAGTTTGCATTTACCTTGAGTCTGGGGCATACTAGCTTTGGAAATTTCCTTATCCAGAGGAGAGGAGTTTCTCTTCAAAATTTGTGACAGAGGAAAAGCAAGGTAATCATCAAATAGTTTTATTTTTATTTCCTGGGGAAAACAAGAAAAGAAATACTATATTTCCAATTCCTCTGCAGATATATGGGGCATTGGGAACAGAAGTCTCAAGGATCACTCCCAGGCTGAGGTAATTCAGAATGAGTATGCCCTCCCCAGACATTCTCTCTTCCCTTTCTATAGCAAACTTGGAAGCAGGGCCTCCAACATGCAAGACCCAGGCATGTGTGCAGTTAAACAGGAAGTTAAAGTGACATGGAGATAGTATCAGTAATTAAGGCAACAAGCAAGTCTAGCAAATTGGTGGCATCCAGCAATAGCAACAGAAGCTCCAGAAGCACCAGTCTGCCAGGGAGAAGTACAAGAATGTTGTGCCAGCTTGTCCGGGCTGAGGCCTGGATGGGCCACAACATAAAGGGCTGCTTGGAGGAGCTCCAGTTTAAGTGAACAGAGAGGACTGAGCTAGAGGCAGAGCTGTAGGTCCAATGACCCAACTTACTAGTATAGCAGAAACAAGGAAATGCCTTTTTATGAGAATTTACTGTATCCTTCTCCCACCAGGACTATTCTAGAAGACAACCTACTGTTTCTGCCTGCAGCCTTATTCTGAAATCCATTAAAACCAGGAGAGGAATACAGATGCATAACACGTTAACAGAGTATAACTGTCTTCTCATTCCTTTCCATCTCCCTTTCCCTGAGAGAGATTCAGGGAGTTGTCAAACATGGCCAAGCAAACCATGCCATTAAGAACCAGGAGGCTTCTCTCTACCTCCTACCCAGGACTAGGTGAGCTCCATTGCTGGCTGCACAGAACACTGTTCAATACCTACTACTGACCTTCATTAGGTGAGGAAAATTTCATTAGAAAAAGCCACCATAAAGCTTGCTTTCCTCCTGCCACATTTGATGCATTTGGTAAGGAAAGAAGCTGGGTATTTGTTCAGGATCATTTGGCCTGTACCCCACACACAAAACAAGTACAAGTATAACTGTGTGCATCCTGGCTGACATGCAGACAAGATAGCAGGACTTGACACAGCAGGCCTATGTACACCAGTCCCACAATATGGCAGAGCGTTAGCCTGCCCTCTTTTTACACCAAATTAATGGATACTATAAATAACAGGTCAAATTTGATTCACTCAAAAATGTTGGAGTAGAGTGGTGCAAAACACACTATGTCTTTCAGTAACACCAATGTAGACATCATTCCTGCATTTGTGGAGCTTATGATCTGTTTAACAGAGAAGTTAAGAAATCATTTCTAGCCTGGCTGGCATGGCTCAGGAGCTGAGCATAAACCTATGAACCAGGAAGTCACCATTCCATTCTGGTTAATCCCCAGTGCAAGGCATGCAGGAGGCAGCCAATCAATGATTTTCATCATTGATGTTTCTAGCTCTCCCTCTCCCTTCCTCTCTGAAATCAATACAAATATATTTTTAAAAAATAGTTTCTAATAATTTTAATGTAAAGCAGGATGTGTTACAGGCTGAAAAGAGGGAGAAATAAAATGCCATGAGGGCTAAATCAGAGGAGGATGAGATTACACTCAGCTGGAAAGTGGATTGAGGGTCATAAAGTATCAGTGCTCTGTGGCAGGCACCACTGGGATCATCTCATCTCAATACTTTAGGTAAAATCTAAAAATGTTAGATGGTTGCACAAGATCATGGAGTCAACAATGGAAGCAACAAAGCCCTGAGTTTCTTCTGACTCCAAGTGTTTGCCTATCCTGCTGTGCCACGCTGCTTCCTGGAAGCTTAGTCATGGGAAGCCTCAACCTGAGACAAATTATCTGCTGTTCTAAATTCTGCCCATGAATGCATAATCATCATGAAATTTATGACCTTGGGAAGCTTACAATCTAGTAGAACAGGTCAAACATGTACATATACAGCTCCATATTTCTCTAAGATATCACTAACCTTGGGAAATATAGAGATTTAGCTACACTAGATTGACATTTAATCCATTATCAACCCTTTATCAACCCCCAACATTTAGTAGGAGGAGAAGGGTGAGAGTTTAGTGGGAAATGAATAGGTGAGATATGGAAGAAAGAGGGACAAAAGAAGACTTCCAGGAGGCCAATTGCCTTAGGAGGTGAAACCAGGATAAAGCTTGTCTCTATAAAACCTAGAGCCACTACTGGGTTCTTTGCAAGTACTTATTTTAAAAGCTCTACACAATAAGTGGCTGGGCAAGGGAAGTGTCACTTTGTATTTAGCTCCTGCCTCAAATCCTCAATATGTATGAGAATATTGATTTTCTATAATGACCTACAAAATCGCAGTGTTCCTGACACTCTCAAAATAATAATCAGAGATATATCTACTGCCTCTTAGAACTCATTCATGCCTTGATTCATCTCATTATCAAGGTGTCACCCTCTCTGATGACTAGGGATGGGGCTGCTGTACAGAAGAACAGCAATGGAGACCTGCAGTCTTGGGCACTGACCTACTGGCTCACAGCAAAACCCATCTTATCAATATCCTCTTCTGTCTCCAGAAATTTTACTACTTTGGGCAAGTAGGGAAGACAAGTGAGCTTAGAGATCTTGTTCATCTAATTGTACTGATAGGTCTTTAAGTCCAAACTTTGGCATTCTCATTTGCTCTGAGACCCCAAAGTACAAGTGCCCTTGAATGCTGCATGGCTATGGAAAAGGAGAAAGAAATCTAACATTTGTGTTATGTTAATAACAAGAAAAGTAACAATAATAGCCTAACACTTAGAAAAAGTTTCTTAGCTTCAGGCTCTGGAATATCCTCTCTATAAGCCTATGAGATAGATTGTCTCCATTTTATAAAGAAAACTTAAGTGTCAGAGACAGAGATTAAGTGCCTTGTCAAGGGTTATAGCCAGCAATAAATTCAGGTCTCTGATTCCAAAATTCTTTCTGAACACTAAACTGTCTCTATGAGAGAAGCAGCTCTTGTCTAACTATAACAAAATAAAAATATCCCACGAAGAACATGTGAGTGTATTGAGACTTGGCAGAGAGGGGGACAATTGGTCTCCCAAATACAGCAGCAAGTAAAACACACCATTGCTGCTGCTGCTGCTTCTATTGTCGTTATCACTGCTAACATCATTATCATCATTGTCATCACCTTAGGGAATGTATTGCTTACTGTATGAAACTGGTAAGATTTCTCTCTATACTAGATGAGGATCATATTTCACCTTTTACTCTTGCTGCTAGGAAGCTCAGAGACAAATTTAAAGTTTCTCTTCAATAAATGTCTAATACTCCACATGCACATCAGAGTTCATTTTTTTCTTCCCATCTTGACTCTGGATTGTGATTTTTTTTTTTTACCCCAGCCTCATCTTTTACTCACTATTTCATATGTATTTTTTGTATGTATTCTCAGGAGACTGCACAAAACTTTGGTGGAATAAAGTAAAGTATACATGATATTCATTTTAAAATAACTTACCTGGGTAGAGCTTTCATCTGTAGCATCACACGGATTCTTTAGCCCTTTGAATTCTGTTGCTAAAAAAAAATCTGAAGAAAAATCAAGACACCATCTGGCTGCCTTTAGAAAGGCAGAGGTAATTCAGGTCTTTGATCTATTGCACATGAACTGGGAGAGGGAGAGAGGACCAAATCTCCCTGACACAGACAATCATTTGCTTTATTAAACAAGTGTCTTGTATTACACACAAGGAGTAGTGCATTATGTGGATGCGCAAGAAAAAAAATACGATGAAAAGTAGATACTGAGCATAGTGAATACTTTAGGTTTTGAAATATTAACATCACAGCTGTTTCTAATAATTTTTTTCTAACCCAACCTTATTTCCACAACATGTACTAATGTAACTGTAACTGCCCCAAAATGTTTTTCATTTTTTTAAAATAAAGTTTTCTTAGAAATAACTTTGCAACTGAGAGCCTAACCATCTTAGATCATGAACCCATATACAGGTTATTTTGCGTTCTTTTTTTTTTTTTGTCTACTATGATTCAAGATGGGAACAGATTGAAACAGATGACCTACTGATAAACTTGTGAAAGGTACCTTTCTAATCAACAAGGAACCAAAACCAAGAGAACCTCACTGATGAGAAAAGTCAAGAAAGTGGTTAGGGAACGTGTCCTGGGATTTTAAATGGAGCAATGGGGGAGAAACTTATTCATTTGGGGTGATGATTATGGTAATTGGGAAAAACTGAAGTATTTTTTTGTCTGAGGGTTGGTTTACTTTGGGGGTAAGGGGCACTGGGTTGCAAAGAAAACACATATTACTATTCCTTTCAGGTTTCTCCTTCTAATTTACCTTCTATTTCTAATTGTCTCTCTCCATCCCTGTGGATGCCTCGTCTCCCAGACGGTTGTATAATAAGTTTTATAAAGTGCTGGGAGATTTTTTCCTTTACAGACTCTCTCTGCAGAGGCTTGACAGAGAGGCCCATGTCTCCCCCGGCGCCGGTACTGCCGGACTCAGGGCTGCCGCCTCGGAGGGCGGTGTCCACACATCTCCTCCCTCCACCCGGCTTTCCTTGCAGCCCGGGTCCCTCTGAGGCTCAGCGCCAGCGCCGGCTCCCCGGGCTCTGGTGTCTCCCATCTTTGCCTCGCTGTGGCGAGGTGGAGGGATCGGCACCAAACCCGAGACACGGTGCGGAGCCGGCCGAGCCGAGGGCAGTGCGGGCGGGGCTGCTCCGCCTTAAGCCGCGCTGGGTCCCCAAAGGGTGCCGCCCCGCGTCTCCCCACCCAGGGCCTGGCCTTTGGGCTCCTCCGCAGCTTGGCTGGCTGAGCGGAACCTCAACGCCCACGAGTTCCCTCCACGGGGGAGGTTTTCGCAGGCCGAGGCCTGAATGACCCCCCAACTTCCGCCTCCCCCCCCCCCAATCCGGAGGGTCAGGGAGCAGTCGCAGAGCGGGACAGCGGTCTCCGTCAGCCGCTCCTCCCCTCCCGGAATTTAGCTGCCCCACCACCAGCGGCGGCCGGGCCGGGCCGGGGTTATGATCCCCTTGGCCAGGCCGAGTGGTGAGCGCCAGGACGTGGGCAGGATCGCGAAATAAACCCGTAGGAAACCGCGTCTGGAGCGAGCGAGCTCCGTTCGCCTCCGCCGTCCGAGTCCTGAGCCGCCCGGGAGGGAGGAGGGCCGGGCAGGCTGGGGCCCGGGGCCCGGGTGCCTTCCTAGTGACGCCCTCGCCCCCGGGAAGGAACCGGTGGGCGGCCCCGCCGCTGAGGTCGGGGCGGCCGCGCCAGCGCCCGAAGAGGGGGTGCCGCCCAGCTCCTCGGACTCGGCCAGACCGCGGCAGCGTCCAGCCCGTTCCCCGTGCCGCCCGCAGAAAAGCGGGGCCTGCGCCCCCGGGAACTAGAGCTCCCCGCCCCGGCGTTAGGTTTGGCTCACTTGAACCTTTTTTTTTTTTTAAAGGAAACTTTTCATTAAAAAAAATACAGATAAGACGATAACACCCTTATCTCCCCGCCACTCCACTCCCTCCCCGCCCTCAGGTGGCACCCGAGATCGACCTCCGCAGGCGCGTCCGCACCGTGGCGCACGCGCACGCGCACGCGCCCGGCACACACGTCGCGCCCGCGGTATCTAAGGTCACGGTCGCCTCCCGTGACGCGGCGCAGGTCGCCGTGTGCGCGGCGGTGCCGTCTTTCCGAGGCGGGGTTGTTTCTGCTGGTGTTTCTGACCGGGGAGCCCCAAGCGCCGAGCCGTGCGAGCGGCGCCGAGTGGCCGGGCTGCGCGTCCTCCTCGGCGGGCCGGGGGAGGCGCAGGCGCGGCGCGGGCGCCCCCTCTCCCCCGTAACCCTCGGGGTGGAGGGGCCTTTTCTAGACAGACGCCCTGGGAGGGGATGCCTGCCGTCTTCGCACTTTGCACTTAGCGCCAAAAGGGCGGTTCTTCGCACTTTACCAGCAAAAACTCCGGGCTCAGCGGCCCCTATACCCAGGGGCTGCTGAGCGGGAGTCGCCGGGCCACCGCCGCCGCGGCCGGGGACCGGTCCCGAGGCCCGCCCCGCCCTGCCTGACCCGCAAGTCCAGCCGGCGCCGAGCACGCCCCTCGCTCCGGGAAGCGGGTTCCGATAGGGGGCGGGTGACAGGGGAAGCGACCCCCGGGGCTCCGGGCTCCGGGCTGCGGACTCGGGGCGCCATCAGCGCCGCCGCCGAAAGCTAACTTCCCCGGGCGCCTTTCTTGATTTCCCGTCAAAAGGGTTTGATTCTTAATAGCTGAAACGAATCTCCCTTTCAAGTGACTTGAGCAATCTACCCCCGCTGCACACATCCTCCCTCCCGTGTCCCCCCCCACCCGCCCGCCCCCCAAGTTTGCCCCGCTTTGATTTCATTGACACATCCCACTGGAGAATTCTGGTCTATGGATCAGGGGGTCGCTGAGGCGTGGCCAAGCCTTTCTCCCCCGAGCATGATCTTCCCTAGGATGACTCTGAACCCGGGGCTTAGTCCGGTCCCCCCCATCGGATCCCCTCGGCCCATCCCCTAACCACTCGGGTCTGGCGAGCCCAGCCGCGGCTGCAAGTCCCGAGCTGCGTCCGGCGCGCGACTCTGAGCGCGCGGCTTCCTGAAGCCGCCGCCGCCGCGAGGCTGATTTATGCTCCAGCCGCTCTCGAGAACCCCGACGCTTTGGCTAGGTTAATTTTTGTCAATTGTTCCTCGTCACACCAAGATAGTTTGCAGCTTGAGGCGGGTTTTATTTATCACCCTGAACATTTGAAATACAGTCAGACATAAAAATAACTGACTCTGGGACTCTGGCGCAATATTGGAGCCGTCGGGGAATAATTTGGCTAACTGACTTGGACGTTTCACCTTCTAAACAGAAATGCAACTCTCAGTCAAATTGTAAATCAGATTGTCTTCGAGAATGGAAAAAAGAAAAGGCACCAAACCCAGCGGAAACAAAATGAAAGAAAACGCAGATATTGACCAAAACAAATTGAGCTTCAGAAACCCAGCCTGGATTTTAATTTTAGGCGTGGAAGAACATAGAGAATGAAAATTCCTAAACCTAAATGTTTTACCAGTCGGGTCCACCCCAGGGATTCTAGGGTGCCCTTGGAAACTGGACTGATTTATTTATTTCTTTTTACTGGTATTGCTGTTTTTGTTATTAAATAATAATGAATAATAAATGCTATTTTAGGGTCCCCCCCCCTTGAAAAGCTCTAGTTATAAATGTTAATGAGAGGAGGAGCAGAAAGGTCAGGGTGGGAGCTCTGGAAGCGATCTAAAACACGGAAAAGAAGGAAATCAGAAATTTCCCTGGCACTTTCCTTGTTCCCAGATTTCTGTGAATGGATAATAAAAAAATAATAATAATACTAAAAGAATAGGATAGTCTTATCTGCGCCTCAGGGATTCCTCTCCACCATCTTTCCAGAGGCCCCCAATAATGAGAGCTCAGTTTCTTACAGACCTACATAGACCCAGAGGTCAAAAGCTTGGCCGGGACTAGCCTTCAGGAAGGCAGGAACTGGAAAAAAGAAAACCCACACGGGGGACCACTCACCAACTGATCACAAGTGGAACTCAAAGCACAACTAAAAAGAACGCATCTGTTATTAGTTCGCATACCCCCTTCTCCCAAAGTAAATCATATCCCTGTACAACAAAGCTGAGATAAGCCTTCTGCACTTTTCTGCGCTACCATAGTGGAAATCTGAGGTTGGTTTTCTTGATATGAACCTACAGTGACCTTACCTGTAGGCACCTGCCCCACTCAGGGCATTGAAACAAGCATATATTTGTTTAAACTCCTTTTTGACCAGGACCATTCACATAACTCGCTTCTAACATTTCTCCAAATAAACTGGAACAAGAGAGCTGTGACTCTTAAAATCCACAAATTAAAATCAAATTTAAAGATACCACAGGGGCCTTCAGGTAGAAAATTGGAGGGATTACTTATAAATAACGTTGAGGTTTAAGGGAAGATAACTCTGGTATTTGATAGTACCTGGTATCCATTGATAATAATGAATAGGTAGTATTTAATTATGATTGCATTCAAAACATGGTTTCAGGGTACTAAATGAAATAAAATTAAATCTAATATTTTGATGGGGGAAAGATTTTTTTTAAAGTAGTGGGAAATTTTTGTCACGAATAAATTGAACTGGTGAGGTTTTGACATCTGTCTAGTCCAAATCTTCCTTTGGTGGTTTTTATATGGGTCCCCAAGCTGGCTTTGCTCAAGTTGACATCTTTGCTTCTTCTTGGGAACTCAATACATGCAGCACTTTCTGCTGACGGGCAACTCCTGTGTTGTGAGTAATCCTTTGCCAATAGATGGTCTGTTGTCCTTTCCAGTATAACCAGCTGGGAAATTAAAAATATTTGCTTCTCCACATATTTATTTTTATTTGTTATTGTTTTTTCTTCGTTTCTGACACATAGAGATGTGTGCTTTCTCTTAGAATCCCAAACCACAAATATCTCCAAAAAATGTATATTTCAAAAATTAAATCTACAGATGTAATACATACTGTGAACCCTATAAAATGCGTTTACAATGCTGACTTAAAGAAAGAAATTTATAACTTTCATATGTACCTTCCTTGTGCAATAGGCAGCTGCCATATGTTTCCGACTTCTATAATTCAGTTTTTCTTGGACATCTGTAGCAGGTAGTGAGTGCTTCTTAAAGTACATTTTATGTACTTTGAGAAGGAACCTGCACCAAAGACTAAAGGTTAACATAAAAAGCACAGGTCTTTCTAGAAATGCTAGTTATTCTAAATTTATATCACCAATTATGCATAGATTGAGATAGCTTTTTTCCTTCCCCCTTTCTTCAGGTGACTGAATTTGGAAATGCAGTATTGTTATGCTGAAGATTCTTTACAAGCAACATATCCAAAATGTCTACATGTTTTGGTAAAGTAGTTATTATTATTGCCATTCTTTGGTCTTTTGCTTGAAGATTCCCATTTGGCTCTTCTTGAAAACTAGGTTGGAAGTATGTTTTGAGATAAAGTTTACGATTTTCATATAGAAAAAGAGCAAAAACCCCTAAGCCTTTCAACTTTTCATTTACCTTGTTTATGATACATTTCTTAAAGGATGGGAATGTTTTCACAATTAAAAAGTGAAAAGAAAACCAAACCAAAAGTCATGTAGAAAAGTTATAGTTTGTTGTCAATAATTTTGTCCATGTGTTTACATTCAGGGTTGATTCCCAATGCTAATATGTTTTTCAATAGCTCACTTCTTTTTGTGCAGTTACAGTTCTAGCTTTAAATTAATCTGTTAAAAGTCCTTTCATTCTGCTGAAACTGAAATGCCTCATCTGTCAGTACAAAAATATGAATAAATTCCAGCCACATTCTTCATTGTTTATACTTTCAGCAGATTACATAAATGTGCACAGAATTTGCACTGTTTAAGAACTGTTGGTATCTACAGATGTGAAATACGAGAACAGAGTCCAATTTACAGCCAATTAGAGGGTGTAATGATTTTTATAAAAAGCTAAACACCATACGTAGTGATTCTTAAACGGAGTCTAAATAGGGGACTTGGTTGCATTTCCAATTCCTTTTATTAAACCACTAGACTCAAGATAATATTTGAATATAGGGGAAAACAGCATTAGATATTGTAGTCAAAGAATATGAAGCTGCATATTTTAATATCAATGTAAACTTCATATTATATCGCACAAACTATTCAGCTGCTCGTTAACCAGTCTGATAATATTATTTAACTTCCCCACTAATTGTCAGTATGATTTATGTCCAAATCGATTTATGCAACATTGGCATCAGCAGTGTCCACTTACTCATCTTTGGGTATTCATTTAAATCTGCTGTTAACTTCATTACCTCCTTCAAGGCGTCATTTAGTTGGATCAGACATTAGTGATAGTCACAAGTGTGGACTTCTTGGACATTTATATTACTAACCTCTACACGCAGGGTTGTGGGAGGAATGTAGGTGATTGAATGAGGGATTGAAGGCTGCGGGTTTTCACTCACAGGGTGAAAAATAACTGTGATATTGTCTGGACTCTGGAGGCAGCGCAGATACTGCTGGAAATTGGACATGGGTGGTGGTTGGGGGGGATCATTCGCTCAGCCAAGTGGGGTTTCTTTTGAACAGATCACAGGTTCCTTCCTTACTTCCTCATCGCCCCCAGACTTGGCCAGTTAGAAGCTCCTTCCCTCTCTCCCTTCCTTTCTCTTCCTCCAGTTGGAGAACGTAAAGGCTGGAGGGAGAAAAGTAGGAAGGCAGGCTCGCCTTCAAAGTGCACTGTCCTTTAGCTCTCCCCAAACCTCCGCCTCCCCAAATCCCAGTGTGAAATGAAGCATTGGTTGAAAAATCAACACCAGAAGAGCATCTCTCTTGGCCGGAACCGAGTTTGGGCGCTTGGGAGCTCAGAAGGGCTCTCCCTGGGCCACACCTGGAGAGTGGCAGGACTTGGTGGCAGCAGATAGGAATGGGGAGAGACTGGTTGTTGGAAGTGGATAATCCAGTCACCAGCACCTGGGGGGTGCTCTGTGTGTGCAAATCCTCAACAGAAGCCAGCAGCCAGGAACTTCGGTTCGGGATCGCTTTCTCCACCGGGCCTGGGCTTGCAGCTGCTGCCCGCAACCGGGCAGGGAGGAGGCTGGCGAGAGCGCAGCCGTCCAGCCCCTGCAGCCCGATGTGCTCCCGTTGCTTTTGTAAATGGATACAGGTTATAATTTATAATTCTTATTATCCCAGGTCAGAGGGAGCGGTGAGAAGAAGAGTCTGTGCGAACTGAAGGAAAAGAACCGGCATGAGATGGGGAAGGCAAGAAGGAGAAGGGAGCCTGAGCTGGAGAGTGTAGCGCCGCCCTGTGACTTAGCGCGGCGTGGGCTATCCGCTGCCCCTCAATGGGAGACAGCTCCTTCCCGGATTAAATTCCAGATGACGCGGCCTCCGAAGTACCCCTCTCAGTGCTGGGACAGGCTCCTTGCTCACCTCCGCTCTGCTCTTCCATCTAGTCTTTATTTCTACCCGGGTTAACCTTCTGGCTAATAAGAAACGGCTTTCTGTGCGTGGGAAGGGAGTCCCCATCGTGCCTGTTTGGAAATTCCGGGACAACTTGATGTGCCTCGAGTTCAGGAGCCAAAACCAGTCTCTCGTGTATGCCAGGTCTTGAATCTGGAAAATCAGACCTAAAGGTTAAAAACTTTTAAGATGATTGTCAGGTATATAAGAAAAAAACAAAAAATAAAAAACAAAAAACAAAAAACAAAACACCTATCTGGAGAATGAAATCCTGACGCCGAGGATGATTTTTAAATTTAGAAATAAACAATTGCTTATAAAGAAAAGACAAGTAGCCTGTGTAAGGTAATATGAAGCAGGAGGCTCGCTCGCTCTCTCTTTCTCAGTCTCCAGGCTGAGAAAGCACAGGGGAAAGTGACAGAGCATGCACTTAAAAAAATTTTTCGAAACTGCCCAATTTCAAACTGCACCAAGAAAGATAAGGAAGAGGAACCGGGCATGCTTTAAAAAACCAACCAAACAAACAAACAAAAAACTCCTCCCACCCTCCCCCGCCGTCCCAGTGAGTTATCTGGCTGGACATGGATTCCACTAGGTACCATGCTCCCAGATTGGACAGGCAAGGCTTTTCTACCCAAGTAGCTGAGACAGACACACTCTGCTGATGTTCTTTTCGGGGTGACTTTTATTTGAAATGGAGCTGGGCTAGTCTTTGCCAGAGGCCTGACAGTTTAATTCAGTTTTAATCATTTCCTTAAAGTAGCTCATATGGAGAAAAGACTTTTTCTCTCAGAGTGATGGGAGGTACACGCTCGCTGGTACTGGCGCCCCCACCCAAGATTACACGCGCGCAGGTGCACACATGCGCGCCCCTACACCTGGACATAGAGACAGGCACGTGCAAACGCACGCACGCGCCGAGCCTTTCTCTCTCCTGCCAGTTCGCGCCCTGCCTCTGCTTCCTTTGCTCTCTTGACTCGCAATGGCTGGGCCCTTGCCCGAGTGCCACGCGTTTGAGAAAACCCTGTGGTCAGGTATATCTGCGTCCGCTGGCCATCCCGGACCTGCCTTCCCTCCCGCTCCCGGGAGAGGTTTGACGCCCCCTCTCCGGGGGGAGCGCAGATAGGGTGGCGGTGAGGTCTGAGACCCGCCGCTTCACGGAACAGGGGCAGCGCGTCCTGCTGGGTCCCGGGCCCTTCGCTTAATTCAAAGCCAACGGAAGGCGGCGAGCGACGGGGCGTCTATGTCCCTGGGTTTCGCCAAGTTCAGCCTGGACCTGGACTAAGTTCCGTCCGGCCCCTGCGCCCAGGGCACACCTGGATTATTTCTCAGGAACACGTTCCACCTGACACGGTGGGTGTCTGTGAGGCGTGGCTCTCCAGCTGGCCGTCGCCGCGGACCGACACCGTTTCCCCTGGCTTTCGCGCGTGTCGGTGTCTGCGCCCCTGGCTGCCTCGGATAAAAGCGAAAGAAGTGGGGGAGGCAAAGAACCGGTCTGTGGCCTGTGTGCTCCTGAGAGCATCCCGCGGGCTCCTGCAGTCCCTTCTTTATAATCTGAGCGGCGGGGAATTCAAATGGACCAGAACCCATCTACCAAGCTGGCTTCGCCTCTGGGTACCGCGTTGGTCCCTCGCGGATTGGGGTTCCTCTTTCCCCTACCGCTGGATCGAGTAGGCCTGAGAGCCCGGGCGAGGCCACCCCAAGACATCAGTGTCTCCAGCTCTCCGAGGCCCCAAAGGCAGCTCGGAAGAGCCCGGGATCACCGAGAGCTTGGGCCTAGAGCCGGGCCCTGCGTCCTTGCTGGCTGTTGAAGCGGGCCGAAGACACCGTAGCCACGGACCAGCTTCTGGATGGTCCTCTCTGCATCGTGGGCTGCCTTCGTCCTCTGCGACTTCCTAACCCACTCCCATCCCAGGCCCAAGCCCTCCTGGCGTCCAGGCTTCGGAAACCCAGGCTAACTCTTAATACCCGCCTGGGGCGCCGCCAGGCTTCGGGACACTCCGTCCTCCTTTGCAAGGCTCCTTTTTTTTTTTTTTAAATAACACAACAACAAAGGCAAAACAACCCCTCCCGCTGAATCCTTTTCTCCAACCTTGAACGCGGCCTCTTTCTTAAGGTTGTTACAGAGTCGTTTTTGACCTCAGGATGTCGGGCCCTAGCAGGCGTGGAGTGGGTGATGCTCCTGGGCACACCTCCTGCTCAGGTTCCCGCTCTCCTGGTGGCCTCTGCGGGTTGCGTTCCCCGAGCTCCCAGAGAAAGATCAAAGTGTGGAAACGACTCCCTGAGTCACTCTACTGAAAGCTGAGAGAGAAGGCAGAGATAATAGGGCAGCAAACATTTGGGGAGGTTAAATTGAGCGAGGAAGAGGGAAAACAACCCTTTGTCTATGTCATATCAAATGTTTGAGAGTCTTATGCATCATGAATTTTATTCCACAAGAGATTTACTCCACTTACATTAAACCCTCTTTTTTTTTTTTTGGTAATCCTGACAAAAAGTCATGTTGAAATGACAAAACAACTTTACAGATATATGTTCAGCATTATTTGTTTTAAAAACACTGTTCTTTCACAAAAATTTTGTTTTAAAGAAACAAGTTGGCTCTTTAAAAGCCTGAGTTGGGGGCGGGGATGGCAAATTGTCTAAAGCAGGACAAGAATGAAGTCAGGTTAAATCACAGAGGCATTTAAACACACTGCAATGGGAAATCTTATTGCGTCTTAAAACTCATTCCATGTTGCAGCGTTTTTAGGGGTTTTAAAACTAAGTCCTCGTCATGAGAGACATACAGAATTTAAATCTCACGAGCTACGTTTTTAATTATCACGCTTATAAGAAAAGGGAGACTCCGAGAAAGGGCTTACTTTTCCCCACTAGTTCATATGACTGGCTGAGCTTATTTTGTTCTCATAAATATATAGGATTTAAGTACATCTCCCACTCCCTCCCCAAGAAATATCCACCAAGTAAAACATAAACAAGCAAACAAAAAATAAGCAAGACTAGTGCCATGCCTGGAGCAGTGGGTTCCGGAATGTTTAAATGAGAAAAGATAAGCCTGGTAGATGTGAATTCTCCCTACTCCTCGAAATGTTCAGAGTTGTAGCAATATGAAGTGATAAGGGAGAGTGAGGTTTCTTAAAATATCCCTGATAGTTTAACTTGGTGATCATCGCGGTTTAATGTCAGGAGCCTCAGCGGTTCCAGGTCCCGGGGAGGAAAGCTGGAGACTGGGGATGGGACTGGGGCTGGCAGCAAGTAGACTGACCGGATCCAGCTCCCAGGGGTTGGCACGTCCGAGCCAGACGGCGGCGCTTTTCACTCGAGGTTTTTTGCAACCTTGTAAGGAAGTGGGCGCGGGCTGCACGGAGTCGGCGCCTCCTGATTGGCCGGCCTTCTCGGTGATCGACAGGGCCCCGTACTCCACCCCCGCCGCTTTATTGACACTAATGAGCAAGTTCTTCCCACCGCTCTCCTGACTGGAAGTGCTGACAGATCAAGGCAACAAATTTCAATTACAATCCCTAATTTGTGTCCGCAGAGTGTTTTTTACCCCTGTTAGTCCTCTTTGGCGCATCATTTGAGGCAGATCTTGGAAAAGCAGGAAGAGGTGGAAGGGGTGGGAGCGAAGGAGTGCATCAGTGAGAGCGCGCACGAGAGACCGAGGAGAGGAAACTTGGCGGGCGCGCCGCTGGTTCCTCGGATCCCGACACCAGCGAGAAAGAGGAAACGCCAAATTTGTTTTTGCCCGCGGCGGGGAAAGGGGGCAGTTCTCGGCCTGCGGGAGGCCTCAACCGTGGTTCAAATTTTGGTGGGGGAAGGAGAGCAAGAGAGCGCGTGTGCGCGTGCGAGGGTATATGAGCGAGGGGCGAGCGGGCGCCGGGCGGCGGGGATGGCCGAGAAGCGGAGAGGCTCGCCGTGCAGCATGTTAAGCCTCAAGGCGCACGCCTTCTCCGTGGAGGCGCTGATCGGCGCGGAGAAGCAGCAGCAGCAGCTTCAGAAGAAGCGGCGGAAGCTGGGCGCGGAAGAGGCAGCCGCGGCGGTAGAGGACGGAGGCTGCAGCCGCGGTGGCGAAAAGGGCTCCCCCGAGGGAGACGAAGGCAATGCTCTCTCGCCGCCGGCTGGGGCGGCATCCGGACCCGCCCGCAGCTGCGCTGACCTGGAGCTGAACTGCAGCTCCCGCGGAGCCGCGGGTGAGTCGGCCCCTTCCCACTCAACTTCGCGGCGCGTCCCCTCCCGGGTCCCGCCTGCCCCCCCACGGCCGCGGGGAACCCGAAATCTGCGAGTTGGTGGGCGTGCGCGAGTGCGGCGTTTCTGCGCGCCGGAGGCCACTCCGCCACTAACGCCCTCGCCGTGGGTGTCGGGGCGCCAAGCCCGCCGCCGCCTGGGTCCATCTCGCCGCGCGGCTCGTGCAGCCCTCCAGACGGCTCAACCCGGCGTCCAGCCTCGCGGCTGGGGCTGCCGCCGCCCGCTAGGCGGTCCGCGCCCTCCGCGGCTGCTGTTGGCGACGCTCCGCCGGGTAGACCTGCGCTGTGGGCGTCTGCCTCCCGGGGGGGTTCCAGCCCGTGGGTGCTCTTGTTTCCTTTCCTAGCTTTTAACAGCTTGGAGGTGGAGGGAGCGACGGTATAACCCCCCAAAACCGGAACGAATGCCCTAAACCGTGTGGGCAAACCAGGAAGAGGGCGGTGTGTCTGCCAACGTGGTTTCCCGAGGGGCAGCCGGACCTTTCCCGTCCCGTACCCTCTGGATTCCCGCTGCCAGGGAGGACAACGACCGTGGGCTTGCTTTTCGCGCTCGTCTCCTGTCCTTAGCCTAGCTGTTTGGCTAAAAAGCTCTGGGCGGCCGGGGGATTTGGCGAGAGCGGAGCAAGAAATATTTCGAAGTGTCTGTAGAGGATGGCTCAGCCCCAGCCCAAAGCCAGGCGCTTTCGGACGCCCCTGGCAAAGCCAGGCCCCGGCGCTCGTCTCCCGGGTCCCGGCACGAGGCACTTTTGCGGTGTGCGCGCGGGAGGGGCGCCGGTGTGTGTCGGGGTTCGCACGGGGCATCTGAACTCCGGAGTCCATCTCAGGCTCCGCTGGGCACGCATCCCCGACCCCGGTGGCCGCGCGAAACGTACTTTGGGGCCTCGGCGGGGCGGAGGTGGGGTGGACTCGGCCCGCACGCCTCTCGGGGACGTGGAGGTCAAGAGGGTCCCACAGGCGCTTCAGGCGTTCCTTTGGCGGGCAGTGTGGGTGTTGAGCGGCAGACCTGTTCCTTAGAAGGACCCGATGACGGGGAGGTTTCCCCCTTTCTCCTGGTCCTTTACCTCTCCCCAGCCGCCCTCCGTCCCTTCCGAGGTGTATCTCCCACCACGATTCCTGTCTGGGCCCTCACCCGTCCCCCCTCTCTACTCTTTGCTGCCCAGGAGGCTGTGAGGACGGCTTCCTGCAGGGCTCTTCCCCACTGGCGTCCCCGGGAGGCTCTCGGAAGGGCTCCCCGGCTCCCGCCCTGGCCAGGCCTGGGACCCCGTTGCCATCACTGCAGGCCCCGAGGGTGGATCTGCAGGGAGCTGAGCTCTGGAAGCGCTTTCACGAGATCGGCACAGAGATGATCATCACCAAGGCGGGCAGGTAAAGGGCGCGCAATGGTGAATGGCCCCTCACCGTACCCCCTGGGTGGGTTGGGAAGGCTCTGGAGGTGTCTCTGGTAAGCATTTCCATACAGAGAGGACAAGGCCCTGGGTAGCGGTTCACTTTTGAGACTGGCTTTCCCTACCTCCGCGGTCAGCGAGGGGCACAGTCCGGCCGCCCTTCTGGTGGGTTGGATGCTCAGGAGAAAATCACAGTCGCCACCAGCATGCTAGCGGCTCTGTGGATACTCGGCATGCAGGGGAGTTCCAGCAACAGTTTAAACTCATAGTTACATCTGTCCAGACGTTTGATATAGGCTCTAGTTATCGCTTCTGGTACCGTGGAACAGATTACCGCCCCCCCACCCCCACTTGTCTTTTAACAGAAGCATTTCACCCTTTAGCAAACTAATTTGCCTTTTCAGATGTGCAATTGCCCTTTTGGTTCTCTATCAAAAGATTTCCTTGCAATGTGAGAAAACGTGGTGTGTTGTGCTATTCTGATATTAGACTAGGATGAAAAATTACTGGAATCTCTAGTAATAATATATGCTTAATCCTTGAGAAAATGGTTACCTTGTTTTTTGTTTTTTTTAAAAAAAAAAACACTTTTGTAGATCCGCAGTTAGGCAGCTAACATTTTTTCCCTCAATGAAACCCAACACGTTAGTCTAAATTTGCTGAAGAACTCTAAAATTTTTTATAAGAAGTCATATCCGTTTTTTGTTGTTGTTGTTGAAAGTGAAATTTGCGCATTCCTCAGTAAAATAAATGGATGTTGGGGCCAGATCACAGTAATCTGAAGGAGGCACAGAAATATTTGCATTTAAAAGTTTCAGTTCATTTAGTTCAGTGAAATCTATGAATAATATCTTCCTTAAAAGGAAGGTAAAAAGCACACACCACTCTTTCAGGGAGTACACATGGCAAAAACCTGGATAGCATAAAAGTATCCAAACTTATTAGAAATTACAAAAACATATTTTATTGAATCCATATGCTACCTTCTACATTTTCACAGAGCTATTAGTAATGATCCAAATTCCGTTTTCAACAACACAAAGCAACAGTTGTCTTATAAAGGATGTAGTTAAAGACCTTTACTCTTTATCTTACAGGTGCACTGAAATAACACTCAAACAACCAGCGTATTAAACTGCTCTCATTCCTAGTTAGGAATAATGGACTTTCTTTTTTTGTGCAAGTGGTCTTTAATAACATTGCTATCAGGAAAAATTTGGTAGATAACAGTACTAAAATTCGTGTTATAAGGTAAATTAGCAAAACATAGATTAACTGGAAGGATCCGAGACATATATCATTAGATGAAAGGTTTTTTTTTTTTTTAGAAAAAAGAACTGCTCTATTTGTTTTTTTAATATACAATAATGTGCTGTTGTATGCCTTGTTATTGTGCCATTTCAAAAAGATAGGTGCATTTAGTGTAGCATCTCCTATGATGCATCTGTGGGAAGCCAAGAAAAATTCAGATTTTCATTTTTCTTAATTAGCAGTGTTTTGAGTAAGTGTGGTTAAAGGAGAAAGTATTTTCAGGTTATGGTAGGGGAAGGAATGATTTGGTAAATATACATTGTGCTTAGTTTCTGCTTTCAATAAAGAAGTTTTACTATACCTTTCAAATTTGGAGCAACTTTTGCACTTCACCTTTACCATGCTGCAGACAGGAAGTCCTGTCTCAATAAAGAACATATTGTTTGGTTATAGCATGGCACATTGGCTCCTTGTGGTTTTTTATAACCCTTTTAAAATTTCACATTATAATATGTTTTATCACTTTCAGAAATTCAAAATTTCTATTTCTACCATTTGGGACATTTTATTATCTGTATTATTAAAGTAAGTTTGCTTATTGATTTTTTTAAAGTGCTTTTTTTAGTGCCTTGACTCCTTCAATGTATAAAATTATTTTGCTCTTAGCTATATTGACATTTCAGTAAACACAGAAGCAAGTACGTATACGGTACAACCAATTACATTTAAATGCCTCAGTTTTGCTATGTCCCCTGTTCTGATTCTTTGAATTCAATTACCAAAGTGAATGGTATATGTTTGTTCATGTGAAAAATACAGATTCTGGAGATTTCTTTTGCTTATTCCTTCTCAATATATTATCACAAGCAAAACCCAAACCAAAACCCCTTTTCCTCCCCTCCCTTATAAATAGGCGCATGTTTCCAGCAATGAGAGTGAAGATCTCAGGATTAGATCCTCACCAGCAATATTACATTGCCATGGATATTGTGCCAGTGGACAACAAGAGATACAGGTATAGTGATTGGATGGTTAGAGGAGAATAGGAAAACACTAAGATTTTACAGGCTATGTCTGTTTGATTTGTGACTATGATGTTTGTTTCCAAAAGCCTGTAGAATTCCCAGAACCGTAATCCAGTACCTTTCAGATTTAATAGCCCAGAGGGGCTTAATCACAAGGAACAACAACAGCCTGTAATTATTGGAATCTATGAGGATGCCTTCTTGTATAGTAAATGTGGAAACTTAATTTTTGTTTTGCTTTTTATACATACAGAAATGTCTTTTAAGTACTGAGGACTTTTAATAGGAGCTAGTTTAGCGATACTAAACTAAGTGTGTTTTTTTTTGATTCACATTTTGATTAGAAATGTTAAATTTGTACATATATGTAATATTTAATAAATTGTATTGTTTGTGATTTTTATCTCTAAATAAATTCACTTTATCTGATTACATTAAAAATTATACCTGTCTGCAGGCTTTTTATCTTTGAGAAAATGATTGAAGACTTTTTTATAATTTAGAAAAATAAAAGCTCATAATGCATTACGATATTAAGACATCTTTAAACTGGTAATGAATTAATTACCTTAGTGTTATTTTTTTGCTTGGTAGTTAAAAAATCTATAGTATTTGGATTTTGAAAGAGAATATATTTATGCAGACATCAAGTAAAGTTGGAAAAGATATACATTCTTCAGTATCAAACCAACTTTTGCTCTTTTTCTCCTGCAAGTAAGCAAATCAATAATTTTTAATGATTATGCTTTTTATTTTTCTGTTAAAAAAGCTAACATAAAAAAAGATTTGAGTGAGAGACCAGAAATTATTGCTCTAAATTTTGTTTTGTTTTTTGTTTCTGTTTTTTTTCCTTTTATTTAAATACCTAGAGCATTCAATACGTTATTAAACGAAATCAGATTTTGTTTTTTATCTTTTAAAATTTAGGAGTTGCTTTTTGGAAACAGGTTTATGGTATCAAAGTATACAGATTTAATTACTACAGGCACATATGGAATACTAAAAAATGGGTAATAAAAAGGACAGTTTAATTATTTGTGTTTGTGTGTATGTTATATTGCTTCTTTTAATTAACTCATTAGGACATTTGCTAAAATTATCTACTGAATGGCAGAAGGTAGAAGGCATTGAAGTTTATTTTTTAAATATACTTAGTTTAAAATTCATATTCTATATGGGTTTTGTGCTGAGAAAGATAATGTAGTTCTTAATAAGCTTTGAAATTATTTCTTTTCTCAACTAAGTTTGTCTCATATTTCTTTCTTCAGATCTGTTCCATATATTTTGGATGGTTTATTTTACATAATTGATTCTTATTATTTTTACATAAAATGCAATCACAATTTCAAGTGTTAGTATTAAGATACCAAATTTTAAATGATCAAATTGTAAAACATAAATTTGCTTTCACTTATTTTGCTTCCCAAGAAATTTGTTTTTAGCATTTGTATTTAGAATGCTGCACAAAGAATATGTAGCATGTAACATTTCTTCTTTTAGTGAGTATGGATTTTTGAACTACTCAATGTGCATACTTTTTCAAGGTTTTGATAGAGAATATTACTCTATTTATTTTGGTAATAACTTTTTATCCATAGTGCAGGTTTTAAATTTTTTTTGTTTGTTATTGTTTTTGCATTTCCAAGATTTGCATTTGATTTTTCAACTTTTTCAGCACTAATAGAAAAAAAATTTCTGGCTTATTCTCTGCTACAACAGAGTGGTTTTTGATCAAGTTAAACACGATTGCGACTTATTAGAATGTAAAATTAATATTCACAAAAGCCTGTGAATTTAGGAACTTATTTATTGAAATTACACTATACCAAATAAAGGAAGTTTTAAAAATACTTGTTCTTAATTATGTGACTGTGTTTTTTTTCCCCAAGAAAAGGAATTAAAGAATAGAAGGCATATTGAGCTCAAAATAGAGTGTAATATGTGACCGTAATTGAAACAGGGTCTCACCAGAGATGTTATGAAAATGTTTCATGCTATTTAAAAAAATTGCATACAACACAGGTAGATTTCTCTGAGACTATTTGTAAATTATATGTTATATTTTAAAACATGAATGGAAGAAAAACAACGAAGTATGCACAGTAATTTTATTTTCTATACCTTTCTAAGTTAGTCATTGACATACTAGTTTCTAGTTTTTGAATTAGTGTTTTTAAGTTAACACAAATAATAATCTGAATGTAAGATTACTTGAAACATTGGGATTTAAATGTATTATTTTTGATATATATAAACAAACAGGATAGAATGTTTTGTCTCTTACTTAGGAGAGTAATATTAATTAGCTATCCCATAATTTTCAAAGTTTGATGCATATTTTAACTAGTGGTATTTAATAATTATTTGCAGCATTTTCTTACAACAGTAAAAAAAGAAATATGTAGGAGATAAAGTCCTACATTTTATTGTTATACAAACTAAAAATTAAACTGAATACTTTATCCTTAATTTGTAGTGTGATAGAGTTAGAAAAAATAATTCTAAATGTAATAGAACTTTTTGCTATGAAAATAAAAGTTACTGAAACTTCTGACAATTTCTTTTTGCCTTTCTCCCATCTATCTTATCAACTTGTACATAAACCTCAAAAAGGGAAATGATAAAGAAGCAGGACACTTTTAGGTATAACTCTAAGTATTTTTGAAATATACTTAAAGGTGAGCTTGACAACTTAATAGTTTTTTACATCAGTTTACTATCCAGATGAAAAATATCTAATGTAAGTAAGTGTAATTCATAAGTATTAGGATACTTGCATATATGGTGGTGGCAGTATGCATATTCTCACTAAACTCAATACACCATCTTGAGTGGTCAGTAGGCCACTGCTGCCTCAGGGAGTTTTTTAAAGTTGTCAAAATCTCATTTTAAATGCCTTGGATGTAAAGAACAAATTATTGTATTTTAGACTTAAAATTTTGTCTAGTTCTGCTGAGTTAGAAATTTCAAGAAAGCAATAGTTCACATACTGTGCCTTGTCATTGCTTTTTAGGTATGTTTACCACAGCTCTAAATGGATGGTGGCTGGAAACGCTGACTCCCCTGTGCCACCCCGGGTGTATATTCATCCAGACTCGCCTGCCTCGGGGGAGACTTGGATGAGACAAGTGATCAGCTTCGATAAGCTAAAGCTCACCAACAATGAACTGGATGACCAAGGCCATGTGAGTAGATGGCCTCTAAAATCGCCACCATTGGATGGCACACCCATACACATACTGTGCTGGACTGAAGGAAATGAACTTTTCTAAGATCATAGTATAACTCTTCTGTTGGATCAGCATATGCATAAACTGTGCAAAAGCAAGATGGTATTTGCATCAGAGACTATGCCTGTGGCTAGAGTGTACTATGAAGCATTAAATATATTAAAACAAGATACTACATCTGTATTAGAATGGAAGAACCCCAGGCAGACTATTTAGCCAAAACATTTGTTTGAAATCCCATGAGGTACTAATTATTATACTCTGTATATGAATACAGTTGGTTTAACTGGAATAAGATTTATTGTGTCCTCCCTGCATCCAGTTCTTTTCCCAGCTGAAGCTCATTGCTTCTCAATAATGTTCCATCTGCAAACTCCCTATTGTTTTGTAATGACATCTAATGTGTCAAAATAATAATTCCTTTTAGTCTTAAAACTGCTGAAATATGATATGTAAGTCAAAGCCAGCCATTCCAATAATGTAGTCATTTTAGCACCTTATTAATTTTTTATGTGATATTGTTTATAAGCAAGATTTCTACATTATTATTTTAATAGATAAGTAACTGGATATATGCTGATTTCCATTGAAAGCTAGCCCTTTCTATTAGGTTTCTATTATTTGAGCAGGGATTGATTCATGCAGGATTAAAATGCCTTTTGATTAGCATTTCATACATAAAATGATGAACTAACTAGTTCATTTCTCAAATGAGCGACATAAAGATAGCATATTTATGAGCAAATCTTTTAAAGGACAAGTGCAAACTGTCATAAACTGTTAATACTGTGATGACAGGATATGATTTACAAGTTGCTAGACAATGACTTAAGCAGTGAGCCTTAATGAAAGCATTCAAGCAAAAATTTCATTGTGGTACAAAGGCAGCATCTAGCTTTTAAGACACACCTGTCTCATTTTGTTGGTGCTTTTGTTTATTTATTGCCTTTTATGATTTAAAACAGAATTAGGAAGATAGCATGATTGATTCATTTCTGAATCTAACTTCATGCCCTATATTTTAGGGCGTTAATTAATTTCTCTTCTTTTTATTGTTAATTTACACAGTAGAGATATGCCAGTTATTTTTCACTTGACTTCATTCTCACCGAGGGAGCTGGCTGATATGTTGCCAACATGTCCATTGAAGGATCTTATTTTTTTTTCTTTTGGAATAGAAAATTAAAAAATAAATGCCATTATGTGTTACTTATTTTAAAAAGCTTAAATATACTTCTACTTTTCTGAGTTCAACAGTTTAAGAATGTATCTTTTAAAGAGATAATTGGATCTAAAAGTGACATACTGTCATAGATAAGGTAGAAACTCCTTTTAATAATTTAAATCATTTTGTAATTCTGATGCTTTCAGATCAGATTAGTGGCTTTATATCTAATATCTACCTTTTATAATACTAGATATAGATCTAGTAATTTATATGTTTTTTAAGTTTTGTGACTTTACTAGACTTTAAAACAATATTCTCCAGAGAAATAGAGCCAATAGGATTATATAAATGTATATATAGAGATTTATTTTAAAGAATTGGCTTATGCCATTTTGGGGGCTGGTAGGTTTGAAATCTGCAGGGTAGATTGGCAGACCAGAGACCCAGGAAAGAACTGATAATGTAGTTCTTATCTTAAGGCAATCTGGAGGTAGAATTCCCTCTTACTCAGGGACTTCAGTCTTTTTCTCTTAATAGTCTTCAACTGATTGGATAAGGCCCACCTGTAATATTGAGGGCAATCTGCTTTACTCAAAGTCTACTGACTTAAATGTTAAATTCATCTAAAAAATACCTTCATGGCAACATCCATACTGGTGTTTGCCCAAATATAAAGGTACCATGGCCTACCTAAGTTGGAACATAAAATTAATTATCACACAGTATTTATTTAAAACACAAAACATTACAAATTGAAACTCAGTTGTTTATAACTAAATGATTATTGTATTTCACTATTAGGAAAAACAAAAACATAGCAAGAAATAGGCAAAATAGTCACATAAGTGTGTCATCTACCCCTGAAATTGTTTTTTGTAAAGTTGTGGTAAATATAATCCTATATAATAAAAAGGTAATATGCAAATTGACTATCACTCCAACACACAAGATGTCTGCCTCCAATATGGTCAAAGATGGCCACCACCATGTGGAAACAAGATGGCTGCCACAAGATATCCAGCAGGGTAGGGAGGGCAGTTGGGGGCGATCAGGCCTGCAGGGAAGGACAGTTAGGGGTGACCGGGCCAGCAGAGGAGGTCAGTTGGGGGCAATCAGGCTAGCAAAGGAGTAGTTAGGCATCCATCAGGCTGGCAGAGGAGTGATTAGGGGAAATCAGGCAGGCAGGTGAGTGGTTGGGAGCCAGCAGTCTTAGCTTGTGAGAAGGATGTCCAGCTGCCCTTTTAGGCCCATGCACAAATTTCATGCACTGGGCCTCTAGTACTTTAATAAAGGAAGATAATTAATATGTGTAGGGAACAAGGAAAAAAGATATATACTTATGCATTTTGGGAGCAAGGAAATTGCCTTGGCAAATGGTAAAAATGTATTGCACCAATTGATACTAGAAGAGAATGTAGGAGGGAAAATGCTCCTTTTGTAAAAACATATTTTTGAAGGCTTTGTTAAAAATATATATATAAAATCCTAAGTGTCCGTCTGACCAACCATCCAACCTGAGGCTATGATGCGCATTGACCACCAGGGGGCAGATGCTCAATGCAGGAACTGCCTTCACATGCCCTGGCCATTTAAAATGAAACAGCACTGCAGACCTGGCACCAACAAACCAACACTCAGCTTCCCCCAGGTGGGACACAGACCCCGTCACCACCCTGGAACAACAGCCCACCAAATCTCAGTTGATACTGCCAAGACCCCATGGCTCAAAATGTGGCCCAGAAACTGTCGCTGTGGGTGCAGAGTAATGATGTCACGTAGCAATGCCTGGCTTCCTCTTCCTAGCAACTGGCCTCTTTGGAGTTTTTTTCAGCCCAGGAACACGACTTGCTTTATAGCCTGGTGCAGACATTTTACACTTTAACCAAATGTCTGTGAAGTGTTATCATGTGCCTCATCTCATTTGATCCTCACAGAAGTCCTGGAGTAGACAGATAGGAGATTCTATAGAATTCTATTTTCGAGATTTAGAAAGCTTAGAAACTTGCCCTGACTGAAAAGAAGTAAGAAATAGTGGAACCTGAAAATAACTGCAGATTTTCTCACTGCTTAGAATATAGTCAAACACTGCTGCAGTTAAATATTTTACTCTTTGTTCTCCCTGCAAAATCTATATGCTTTATGTTGATATTAACTTCTGTGTTGCTGACAATTACCTGAAAGAGAAGTTGGGGTGCTTCACTAGGCTGGAAAAGGTTTAGCTAAATCAGAAAGCGGGTGTCCTTATGCAAGTTATTCTCTCTATATAAAAGGATAAGTTGACTTGCACATGCGTGATACATATAAAGCTCTCGCTGGCGTCAATCACATGTAAGTGTTTAGATTTGTCATTGTCTATCATGAATTTGGCTGACACTTCTATTATAGAGAAAAGGGAAATTAGTGATATTAAAATATTTCTTCTAATTAATTTCCTTTCAATGTGAACGAACATCGGGCTAGTGTAAGATAAGAAACTATAGTCTTGGAGCCTAGATGGGGAGGGAAGACTTGCACACAAATAATCATGCTGTCAGCTCAGAGAAGTTCAGATGTATCCTTGTACCCTCCAGGAGAGACTGAAGAGAGTGTCTATTTTGTTTATTTACTCAGTTTGATGGCCCCGAATGAGTTTAGGTTAGAGATTAGGAATTTGTTTCTTATTCTACTGCTGATGTGATTCAGGTCTGGGAAGACAGTAGCATCATTATGGTAGGACTTTCTAATTCAGAAGTCCCTGTCCTCCTGCAGAGAACTCTCAGGGACTCCCCTCTCTACCCTTGTATGGTTGTGATCCCCCAACCCTAGTTGTAAGGAAGTGATACTAATCTCTAACTAATCCAGCTGAAGTCTCAAATGAGGAGTGATTTTCTAATTGGCTTTTTTTATTTTCTAAATTGCTTTCTGTCCTCCCAGTTCCCAGTTTTATTCTACTAAAGATGTACAAGTTTTCAACATAGTGACCTGAGAACTCCATGTAGAACTGAAACTTTTAGTAAACCCATAGTGATTGTAGGAATCAAATTCTCACAGGGGTGTGACTGGATCTAGGTTTACCTGAGATCTGAGATTAGGTGTCACTGTGGTTTTCCCCAAAGTGACTTTTCATCTTTCCAATTTCTGAAATTAGTTATGCACTTATTAGTTTTTTAATGTGAAGTAGCTTTCTCCAGTTTTCCTTCTGCTCTGGAGGTTGCTGATCATTAGAATTAAGTCTTCTATGTTTTTCAGATTTTCACTTGACTCATAGTCAGACATACGTTTTATGGTATAACCGTGTGCATGCAGAAAACAATGTTTTGCAAAACAATACTTACCTGTACTACAAGCAGCACATTCTATATTCTGCTTTATTTTATAGTTGCATTTATTTAAAACATTTCTGGTAAAAAATTGATTTTGTGAGCCATTGATGGGTTACTGAAAACTGTCTGTTGTTAGACTTGGAAAGAGACTTTCCCAGAGGTTGCAGGGTATCCCCAAGTGATGTGGAGGGCTGCCACCCCTTCTTCTCCTTTCCTCATACTTATGCTGCCTCCCCCTCAGACATGTCTGTCATCCAGACATTTTCTCCCCTAAGAGAAAGGAAATTTTAGTGTAAAAATACAAAGCAAAACAAAAAGACTAACCACTGTGTTGGTTACTACCAGAGTGTAAAGACATCCTCTTGTGGCAGCAATACACTGTCCCAGTAGAGGGCTCTTTGTGTTTGGGCTGACCAAAGCTTCTGAATTTGGCTTATTAAACTGATTGAATCCTGAAAGTCAAAAGGTAGGTCAACCACTGTATTTTTCCAAGACTTTTGTTTAAGCATTTCCCCTCCAAACTCCAACACCCCCAAACCTGAATTCAAATTGTATAGCTTAGGGAAGATAAAACCTTATTAACTAAACCCATTAATGAATATGGAGTCCCAGCAGCAAATAGAAAATCCTCTTGGGTGAGGCTATTTCTTTACCTCACTTCCTCAACCTTGAAAGCAAGCATATAAAGAAGAAGAAAAAAAAAATTCACCGGTAAACCCATCATTTGGAGATGATCACTGTTCATATCTTGGTATGGGTCCTTTTTACTGTCTATTTTTATATAGTTTTGATTAGTTTATAAACAACTTGGGTCCTTTTTTATCATGTAAGATTTAAAAGGAAACATTTTATTATGTGGTTAAAAATGTCCTAAACTGCATTAGTAATGGCTGAATAGAACCATATCCAGTTGTGTTGTGTTTCATTAACCTAACCAATCTACTTATATGCGTGCTTTATAGTTTTTCTACTTAGTTGTAAAGAGCACATTGCACATCTTTATACATGAAATGCTTTTCTGGGTTTTGAATATTTCCTTAGGATAAATTCTCATAAGTGGAATCCCTGGGTAGAAGGCAGTTGGAGCATATTATTAGATTCTTCCAACGGAGTCTGAGAGCACCAGTTTTTCTATCCCTCAGTATCTGGGTTTTGAAAGCCTTGTGATGGAGACATGGACTCTGGGCTCTCTAGACAAACAAGGGACTTCGTGAACTGCAGATAAGATAGACCTTGGGGTATCCTTAAACTTCCCTTTGCCTTTGAATAGACATGTTGTAGTCATTAATAGGGGAAGAATGTTCTTTGAAGAATACCCATGTGAAATATTTATTTTTTTAGGGGATGGATGTGGTGGAATTTAAATAATCATTTCAACTCACTTTTAGTTTTATTGGTTTCGACTTTATGTTCCAATTTGGCTCATTAGAAGTAAAATACTTCTGAATTTATTTTTGTATTTTTAGGAACAGAAAATTTGATGTTAAATACCTTGTATTTCACCAAAATAATGATTTTTTTTGGTATTTTTATGCACATGTAACAGATAACTTCCTAGTTCTCCAATTTTGATATACTTCATTAAATTGGCTTTTCTGCATCCTTAGAAATTTTAATTTCCAATTTTGATTTATTTTACATATTAAATATTTGGTCATGGTGTTGAGATTGGGCAGAAGTTCCTGATGAATCTGGCTTTTCTTTCCTTGACATAGATTATTCTTCATTCTATGCACAAATACCAACCACGCGTCCATGTCATCCGTAAAGACTGTGGAGATGACCTTTCTCCCATCAAGCCTGTGCCTTCTGGGGAAGGAGTGAAAGCCTTCTCCTTTCCCGAAACTGTATTCACCACTGTCACGGCCTATCAAAATCAGCAGGTATTTTTCTTAGAATTGGTATCTTTCTAGACTTTCATTTCAGTTGTAAATAGGAAGCTAGCTATCCTTTTACTGTACCTAAACATTATGAATTGCCATAAAGCATTTGTCATAGATACTGTCCAGTGTATATATATTGTAGTAAAAATTCTTTATCCATGATTCTTCAAGTAAGGCTACTCTACTGAGGATTTTTTTTTCGACAAGAATGTATTGAATCATGATGTCATAGTAAAATTAGGAAGTGTGTGTATTGTCCAGGAAATAGACATTTGGAATATGAAGAGTTAATTGTATCATAGAATATGGGATTTAGTAGGTCACCTTATTTTAAAATTACAACCCATGTATAATGAGAAATATTTCAGGAACATTTATCCTTAATAGTTATTTGGGGATATGTACAAAAAGGGCAGTTTCTTTCAAGATGCACTTTAATTGTGATAGAAGGTGATGCATATGTTTACAGCCTGAGAGATCAGCAATTGTGGAGTAATCCTTTCCTAAATTTGGGAATAAGTTGATAAATGAAATATTTCTTGCCTGTATGGATAAGCATACATGTATTTTTAAGGCTGTGTTAAGTAGGTGGAGAAGTCAATCAAACCAATTATTTAATTGATGCAATTCTGGGGTCAGTTTTATTAAGAAACTAGAGGCCCGGTGCATGAAATTTGTGCATGGGGGGGTGTCTTTTAGCCTAGCCTTCTCCCTTCCAGTCTAGGACCCCTTGAGGGATGTCTGACTGCCCGTTTAGGCCTGATCCTAAACACAGTCAAGGACTGCTGGCCCCAACTGCTCACTTGCCTGCCTTCCTGATTGCGTCTAACTACTTTTGAATGCCAGCCTGATCACCCCCTATCCACTCCCCTGCCAGCCTGATTAATGCCTAACTGCTCCCCTGCCAGCCTGTTTGCCCCTAACTGCCCTCCCCTGTAGGCCTGGTCATCCCTAACTGCCCTTCTCTGCAGGCCCAGTCACCCCAACTTCCATCCTCTGCCAGCCTGGTCACCCATAACTGCCCTCCCCTGCAGGCTTGATCACCCCCAACTGCCCTTCCTTGAAGGCCTGTCCCTCCCAACTTCCCTCCTTTGCTGGCCTGATCACCCACAACTACCCTCTCTTGCAGGCCTGGTCCCTGCCAACTGTCCTCCCTTGTAGTCCTGGACTCTGCCAACTGCCCTCCCCTGCTGGCCTTCTTGTGGTGGCCATCTTGTGTCCACATGGGGGCAGGATCTTTTGACTACATGGAGTAGCCTTCTTGTATGTTGACGTGATGGTCAATCTGCATATTACTCTTTTATTAGATAGGATAGAGGCCTGGTGCATGGATGGAAGCCAGCTGGTTTGTCCTGAAGGGTGTCCTGGATCAGGGTGGGTGTTCCCTTGGTGTGTGGGGAGGCCTAGGCGAGGGGCCTGTGATGGTTTGCAGGTTGGCTACATCCCCCAGTGACACAAGCGGAGGCCCTGGTATCTGGGATTTATTCATCTTCTACAATTTAAATTTTGTAGCCTGGAGCGGAGCCAAGCCTTCTGCTGGCACAGCCATTGAGACTTTGTTGCCTTAAGCACCCGCCAGGGTTTATGAAAAGCTTGGCTTCCTCCATTGCCAGGGGCAACCTAAGCCTCCCTCCTGCTCTCTCTGTGGCTGTAGCCATCTTGGTTGAGTTAATTTGCATACTCACTCTGATTGGCTAGTGGACATGGCTGGTGGGCGTGGCTGGTGGGTGTAGTGGAGGTACGGACAATTTGCATTACTCTTTTATTATCTAATATCTAGGATAGGGAAGTAGTTGAGGCTGATGTGGCTTGTGGTACATTTTAAAAAAGAATTCCAGTTGTCAGCAGCATTATTTTTGATCTCAATATCTCTTTCAATTTCTCTACATCTCTGTTAAAAGCTTAAGGCTTTATAATCTCTTTCTGTTGTGGTTTCTCTTATTTTAAAGCTTCTGAGGAGATGTGGATGCCATCCTGTGTCACTTCCTTTGAGTCTGAGAGGCTCATCTACTCTCATCCCTTTGCAGGCACCAGTCTCACTGCCGAGGCTCCTTTGCCCTCTCACACTCACATTCTCAGGCCTTTCTGCAGGCTCTTTGGAAGCAACAGGAAATTCACCCTTAGTAGAGCTAGAAGATATTTTTAAAATATGTTAGGTGCAGAAAATGAATATTTTTAAAGGAAAAATATAATGCATGTGGAGAAAAGAGCAGAGTCATTTAGTACCCAACCCCATTTCATTTTCTTTCTCTGTCACTGTCTCTTTCTCAAACACACAAAACTTAACTGAGTTAAATGATTTGTGTGTTTTTTCTCCTGGGCTCTGTGATACAATAAATGAGATACAGTGAGCTTTTGGAACATGTTAGTGACTAATTCCACTTAAATGCTGACAAATCGATTAAGAAAGTGGAAAAATTAAAAGAAGGGAAATTGATAATGATAAAATGCAATCATGTTTATTTTTAAACTTCCTAGCTGCTATTTTGAAGAACTTATGGAAAATTGGTAAGCAGCCTAGTCTAGTGGTTAACAGCATCAGCTCTAAAGCCTGGGGTCCCAGCCCAGTTCTACCACCAAGAAACCTTATGATCACAGGATACTTAAGCCTCAGTTTAAAAGAAAACATAAAATTGGGATAATAACTACATATGAGTTGCTATGAGAATTAAACATAATAATATGCATAAAACTCTTCATACAGCCTATATGCTCTGCACTCAATAGATGTGATGTCAATAATAAAATTAATGATGTTAATTGTGCTATATATCTTTTTTTAGACATGGTACCATTATATAAATCTGTTTTCTTTTTAAAAATACTGTTTTAAATGTATATTTAAATTATTTACTGTTTTTAAAACATTATTTAATGAATATAGAATTGAACTATAATGAATTATAAAGAATTCCTTCAATGAGAGAGTGGTAGACACAATAAATTAATTAGCAAACCCCTACATTATATAATTTATAATGTTTTTTTAAAAAATAAATTTTTAAAACTTGATTTTTTACAGAGAGGAAAGGAGAGAGATAGTTAGAAACATGAATGAGAGAGAAACATTAATCAGCTGCCTCCTGCACACCCCATACTGGGGATATGCCCACAACCAAGGTACATGACCTTGCCCGGAATCGAACCTGGGACCTTTGAGTCCACAGGCAGACATGCTATCCACTGAGCCAAACCCGTTAGGGCTATAATGTAGTTTTATCGACATACTAAAAGCCTATCCTATGGAACTCATATGTCTCAGGTGTTACATGGCTGATTGGAGGATGGCTGAGAGCACCCACAGAACTATATAGGGATACTGAAGATGACTTTTCAAAGATGCCTTTCTTTGCCTTAGTGTCATCCAATGGTGTTTGTTTGTCCTCAATGAAAATGGTACAGTAAGAAGTATATTCATTAACTTCATAGATTCTACTAAACCAAGGAACAGAGAAAACAAAGCATGATGTGCTTCTTAGAAAATAGGCTGTAGCCGAGACGGGTTTGGCTCAGTGCATAGAGCATTGGCCTGTGGATTGAAAGGTCCCGGATTCGATTCCAGTCAAGGGTGTGTACCTGGGTTGCGGGCACATGCCAGTGGGGTATGTGCAGGAGGCAGCTGATCGATGTCTCTCTCTCATCGATGTTTCTAACTCTCTATCCCTCTCTCTTCCTCTCTGTAAAAAATCAATAAAATGTTTTTTTTTTTTAAAGAAAATAGGCTATAAAAATTCCTCTGGATAAAGTGGAGATCTGGGAAGAAATAGATGAGATGCCGATTACTAGTGTTAATTGCAAGATGATATATCAAAAAATATTTTTAATGGAGATGATTAGACTATTTGTAAACATTACCCCCCACCCCCAAATCTTGGGGTCTGGGTGGGCAACAAGCTGGTTATGAGTCAACAAGTTATAGAACTGTAGTTAAAATTAAAACATCATTTATTTCTACTACATGCATAAGATGTAATCCCATTAGAACCTTCAAATAGTGGTTACTGCTGGTTAAGTACTCTGGTGAGTTCAGGACTCCATAGATAAAAGAGGAACAAGTAAAATTTTCCGATGAGAGTCATAAAGATAGTTCAAGGAGAGACAGAAAAATAGAGAGGCAGAACAGTTAATGGAATGTATAGTACCTAACTCTGAAGAAGAGAAGAATATGCAGGAGCTCAACAACATGCAGGCATATAAGTGGCCCTTAAATTGAAGTTGGAGATGAGCTATTTCCCATCACTACCATTGTAAGAGAAGCAGGATTAAACTGTATTACAGAGTTAAAGGGAAGAACTTTAGTTCAGAGAGATTGGAAAACAAAGGGCAAGTTATCTCCTTTTTTAGGCATATTAACAGCAAAACAAACTTTATTCACAGTACTTGAATTAGGGGTGGGGAATGTCTTTTTCATAGCAGATAAACATCTGGGTGATTTCTGAAATTTTCTTTTAGCTTTGCTGCTAAAATAATAAAATATACATGGGAAATGAGAGAGGAACACAATAGAATCATCTGATATTTAATTTTGGAATTACTTGTAGTCCTGCCCTCATTTCCATTTTTAATAATCTTACTTGGCATTTATAATAAGATTCACTGTGATTTTTTTTTTTCACTCTGCAGATTACTCGCTTGAAGATAGATAGGAATCCATTTGCCAAAGGCTTCCGAGACTCTGGGCGTAACAGGTAAGTGTTAATGAAGAACATTCTGGCTGTGGTAAATATATTTGATTATTTTTATTGTTACCTTTCCATTACAAAATAAATAGTTAAATTTACTGGCATGGCTAGGAAACCATTTCTGATAATGGTTTAAATTTGTTAATACTATTGGGACATGTTTATAACTTAGTTTTTGGGTGTAGTGCTATGACCTGCCCATTCTTAAGGTGAACTTCAATATGTGATACCGGGGTGAAAATAGGAGTTCTCAGCGTGGATAGCACATGTTCCTGTGAAGGGGACTGAAGGAAAGCTGCTCTTACCGGCCCAGGGGCTTCCATATCCAAGTCAGTATCCTCTTTGCCTCTGCTCTGGGTTTAAAATTTGCTCAGTGATGTCACAACTATCTATTGATTCTGTCTTTGGAATATGGCAGGTCTCTTGTTCCCTCAGATTTCCAACTCATATATGAAACTACTCCTCATTGCCAAGAGAGCTGATATTCTTTAGTTTCCAAATTTGTCTTGGCTCTGCTGACAGCCACACACTTGTTTATTTTTTCTGTGTCGTGTTTTATGGTGCTTGTACTAAGTGGGAGAGCTACAATAATGAATTCCACTCTATTACTTTTATCAAAAAGCAGATCCCCCTAGTCTGTGTGCCAAGAGCTTTTGAATTTATTGATATGATTTTATTCCAGTACAGTTCAGTGCAACGTTTTCTAAAATAACTGTTGATAGTAGTAGAGAGTAATAACAGACTAACGTTCTCCAGATGCCTTTTCAGGGTAAGGCTTTGAGTTAAATGTTTTTTAAAAGCATTTTGTTTTTAAAAATGTATTTGAGAAAATTTTATTAATTTACTCCAGAAATTATTCTACTTTTTGAAAACTTGGTATTGATAGGTTGTGTCTACATGAAGTCAAAATTCCCAATTATCTTATTTTAGGGACAATTTCATTTAAAATTGTAGAAAGAAGACACTCAGGTAGTAGCCCAGATTTTTAGTTCTCTCAGCTGATTAATTGGGCAAGGCAGATGTAAAGACCTTTTCTCAGAATACCCTCAAGTGCTTACAGAGACTTGATTTAATCTTTCTATGCAATGACGTCGTTTAAACAACACCATGCAATGTGAGGACTAAAAGGCAACTAAAATACTACCTGGAGAGTAGCCTTTAACTTGGTACAGGAAGATCAAGAAGATGAATAATAGGGCTTCCCCCTGAAATTCTTCACTGTGTGGGAAGATTTGCATGTGTTCCTACGCTCCGATGTGGCTGTATTGAAATTATTCTGTGTTTTTAGATGTCTGTTTCAATGTGGAGAAATACTTTGCGTGGCTTTTGTTATGTTACCTTAGCTCCTGGTGAACTTTGCTTTTCAGAGGCGTTTCTGAAAGTTGAATAGTTTAGAAAGGGAGACGGCTACTGGTGGGTGACCAAAGGGAGCCTTTGTGGGGACTCCTTTTCTAATGTGACTAATACTTAGGTGGGAATTTTTCTTGTGGTTTCGGTGAGAGAGCAGAATAGTATTTATCCAGTTAAGAGTCTTGCATATATTTCAGTTTTGTAATTAATTTTTTTAAAAGCAGAGAATGCATTTATTAAAATTCACTGAAACTTCAGGAGGGCAGCACTGAGGAATAGAGAGTACACAGCCAGGAGGCGTGTCCATGTTCTCTAATAGGCAAGCTCTAAGCAAGACCTCACTGCTGTGACCCTACACTGTGGGTTCATTCTTGAAGCAATAAATTTAAAAATATTTTCAAAGGCATGTTTTGGGTAGATAATAATAGTGAGTAAACCTACATGTAGAAGTGAGATGATAGGCTGCATATTATAAGTTTTCAGAAAGATTTCTATAAACATCAGCATAATGCCAAGGATCTTTTTTTTTAATTTGCTCAGTGAAAAAATTAGTGGCTTTGGTGAAAGCAAGCTACTAAGTCTATTGTTTGGTGAGGTCAAAATGCTAGGTTTAAGATGGATATTTTCCTTCCCTTTGGTTGTTTCAGGAGTGTAGAGGCATGGCATCCATGGTGCTTACTACTATTTCTTTCTTGACTCTAAAACTTTTAGAGTTTTTAATGGATATACATAAAATAATGAATTATGTATTAACACTTTTTAAATTTTGCTAAAACTTTATTTTGCTTCAAATGTTTAAACAATAGTTTAGTATAGGGCAAACATCTTGAGCCTATACATAGCTTTCTTAGTAGTGAAATGAATAGTTTCACTTTTCTTCTCAGTAAAACTATTTCTTCTGCTTCTCATACTTAAGGTCTTCATTGCTCATTTTGGGAATGTTAAATATAAACCAATATTTTCCATTTAAAAATATTTGATTTTAACATTTTCCTTTGATAAATGCAAAAAACACTTATCTGGACAAGAGAGAATTTGATCAGTTTTAAAGCTTTCTAATTTATGTACTATTTTCCTTAAAAAAAAATAAGAACCTGAGTTATATTTAAAACTTGGAGGGTACATTGGTGCCGAAAGCTTTAGGGATGAGTGATATTATATATATACTCTCTCTCACACACACACACACACACACACACACACACACACACAAACACACACACACATTAGAGAAAAAAGTCCATGAGAAAAAGTTCAATATATTTCTTTACTATCCCTGGTTCTGTTGCTATTGATACTAATTTTTAATGCAAATTCTATTTTCATTTTCCCATTTATGAAATAAACAAATTAAGCAAGATAAGAAATAAAAATGGATTTGTGATTTTTTAACTTTATAAAACAATTTGCTTTAATTAAAAATTATCCCTTCCTGGCTATTTACAGTTGTACAGCCTATTTTATAGGAATCAGTAGCTTCAACTCTTAAAAGCTCTCCTGCAAGACATTTGCTACGTGAAAGAGAATTTATGTGCTGAGAATAGTTTCATTCTTCAGTTAGGCCTTAGGTTTGACCCTATAAAATTTTTTACTCAGGAAGGTACAAAAATTTCTTCTCTTTAAATACTTCAGGAAAAACATAACCATTTTACTAAATAAACTTGGCCATTTGATAGCATAAATTAGGGTGGTGATAAAATGTGGAAATTGTTCAAAGGCATCTTGTATAAATTATCGCCTTGGCTACACTCCTGCAGGAGGTGCCTTTTATCTTTTCTTTAACTAGACAGGAAAAGTCTCCATTACTGGAGAAAATGAAGGCTTTTTTTTAAAAAAAAGTCCAGATTCAGCTAATAAATATTTTATAACTGTTTCCTGCAAAATATTTCAAATCCTTTTTGGAACTTGCAGTGTGAAACAGCAGCCTCAAGAAAAATATCAATAGATCCAAATTAGATCACTTGTAGATATGTCACCTTCAGAACCACTCTTTAAAACTTAGGATGACTGTGTTTGGGATGATCAATAGCTCCCCACCAAGAATTTAGTCTATGAATTGTATTTGAAGCATAATACAGTGTACACTGCTAATGCAAGTAATGCAGTAATGCTCATCTCTATAGTTAATAAATTTTTAAGTCTGGTGGCTGCTCATTAATTATCTCATAGTAAATCTCCTTTGAGACCACTTCATGACCACTTCGGTATCTTTAATATGTAAAACTATGATTACTGAAACTCATCTATGTGATAATAAAAAAGCAGTTTTACACAAAACTGTGTACTAACATTCAAAAAAGCTTGTTTTTAGAAAGTCATACAAATTTAGTATTAGAATAAGCTACATATAGAGTAATCAGCTAAATAGCACCTAGCATTTGATAGTAGAGTATTAAATGACATGCAGGCTACATACAGGCTGCCAAACTTCTCCCTAATTAATACTTCAATGTATATAAAATGTTACTCAGTAGAGTGGCCTTAGATTTGGCTTGTGGTTCAGCCACAGATATGATGTCTGGTTTGGGAAAAATCACTAAATAGCAAACAACTTTTAGAGCTAGGACAGGATTCAAAACCTTTGTTTTCTAATCCTTACTTTGTGGGAAGCTGATATCCAGTGCGGTTAGAATAATTGCTTAAGGTTACATGGTGAGTTTTAGCATTTCAGTCTCAATTCAATCCTCCTGACCCTTAATCCAGGATCCTTAACACTGCTCTCTGTGGCACACTGATTACAGCTGGAGCCAGAGTCTGCCTTTCTGTCTCAGTGCAGTTCAGGTGAAGTCCATGTAGGTCCACTCTATGCCTGGTACTAGCACCTGCGTGGCACTGGTGATAGTTCTTGTAAGTGTTCCCAGAGCAGAATCCCCCTGAACCTGTGACTTCAAAGATGAGTCAGGTCCATGTTTATCTCCTATGAGGATGGTTCATGTATGTGAGCCTGTGCAGGTACTAAACCACCCCCCCCCCTACACACAGCTGTCTCCCATCGCTAAGATGAAGTAGTAATGCTCCTATGGAATCATGACAGAAATCAACAAAGTAATGAGTCTGTACCCTGATCACTCTAAAGAAGCAAATTCAATGTGCAAAACCTTAGTAGAGAAGGGCAGGTCATGGGAGATAATTTTATCTGCACACATCACTTACCACTCTTATTGTCTGAGGGGAGGGAGTGTCCTTTTGTCTTATTTCATAGTTACTGACTTAGAGATGCAGGGAAGGCAGAGGAGGTAACACACTGAGTCTAAGCTATTACAGATGGACCTATCTTTAATATCTACATTAAACACAGATTACATATGTATATTAAATAAAAATGTACCTAACAATTACAAGATATGTCTGAGTATTGTTTGATATCCAGGAAGCAGCCATTTCCTACAGTGGAGCTATATGTTTCATGAAAAGCACAATGTTATTACATTAATAAATTGTTTAAAGTTGAGGTGGTTGAGGAAAAAGTGGTGAGGTCTTGAGAATGGGATAGTTAATGAAGTGCCTCATTTCCAGAACCTAGAGGACTTAGTTATATAAGGAGGGGGAGACTCTGAATCACTTAAGGTAGGAGATACATACACATATATCTGCAGTTAGAGTAGTTGCCTTTGTTTTAAAATATGCATGTATCATATAAATAGTACATAATCAATTTGTTCTATCTCTTTAAGTGTTCATCCTTTAATGGTATGTAGGAATTTAAAAATAATGTTTGATGCTAATGCTAGCTCTGTGTACCCTACTGCCCTGTGAGACCATCTTTCTATGATCCTCCTGCATCGTGGGCTGAGAGGCCAGTGCTAACCCTCAGACCTCCTGTTGCTGGAGTGAGAGCCCACCCTGGCTGCCCCGGATGTGATGGAGATCAAGTCCCTGAAAGAGAAATTAGTTTTCTTTGGATGAGTGCTCCTCTAAGCTGGCTGCTGAGGCAACGAATGATGGACAGAAATGTATGTTAGGAAAGAGGTGGCTTCACAGGGGCATGCTCTGTGGCAGAGACTTCCTCACCAGAGAGAGGAAGTAATGTAACAGGGAACGGGGGTTGGTTCCAGATCACAGCATAGCCTTGGAGTCACATCAGCTAGAATGCCCATTCTTCACCTCAACTTAGTCCAAGGGGACAGCCTTTTCATCCTCCAAGGTCGGCTTTGTTGTCTAACATTAATAAGACTTCTTAGGTGGTCATCCTCTTGTGCCCTAGTGACGGAATGGTAGCCCATCTCTGAAGCATTTCTTTCTGCTGGTGCCAAGCTTCTCACTTGCCAGAGTCCCCACCGCCACTGTTTTCTGAGCTGTTATTCTTGAGTAAGGCTACAGTGCTCCTAACACAGTTTCTTTTGTCCATCCCTATCCCCATCCTTCCATTTAGAATGGGTTTGGAAGCCCTTGTGGAGTCGTATGCATTCTGGAGACCTTCACTGCGGACTCTCACCTTTGAAGATATTCCTGGAATTCCCAAGCAAGGTAAATCACCGTCTTCCAGTCAAATAAACATCCAGTTCCTGCCTAGAAGCTCAGGAACTGAAAAATGAGCAAGTCATTATTCACAGTGGTGACCTCATCACCAGCATCCTCCCGTTATAGGATCCAACTCTTTCTGTGTGATATGGCGATGGACCAGAAAAAATGGTAGTTGTGGTCTTAGGTTAAGTCTTCGATGTCTTAGGCTGTTTATATATTTCATGACCTTCACCACATCTTAAATCTCTTATTAAAATTAGAGGAGAACTAGGGGGCTCTGGTGTCAGGTACACTGCATGAGAAAGTGCCATTGCTAGTTTTAGTTCAACTTTTCTTGCCAGCTTCTTCCGTTTTTTCCTTCACTAGAGTTGCCTCTAGGCAGGGTTTATGATGAGAATATCAGGCACACTGGGGAAGACTTCCCCAGGCTTACCCCTGAGTATTTCTCCCAAGCTCAAGGGTAGCGTTTCCTTAGAAGAAGTTGCCTGGATAGGAATGACACTTCCATATGCTTCCTTCTCTGCCTGGGGTAGGTAGGACTCTCAGCCCACGTCCACATTCAAGCTCTCTACCCTGATCCTGCCCAGATCCCCAGGGAGAACTTAGCATGCTTTGTTTTAGATAATTATCATTGGTTGAATTGGACTTTTAGCTTATTTTGAGAAGGTATATAAAACACTGTTGCTAGTGCAATGACTGTTTTACAACCTGTCCAGTCCATTGGAATTCTTCTCTCCCCCTAAGTTCTGTCAAGTTTGCAAACACCAATCTGCCAGCAAATCCAGAGAGGAGATTCAGCCACCATCACCATTATTGATTTGATGTAGAGTTTGCCACCCTCTCTATTTCACGGGACTATTTGTTTGCTGGCCATCTGTTCTTGTGTTAGCATGTGATTCTCCAACCTGTTTCTGGTTGGAAATGAAAAAAATGTAAAGTTCTGTGTAGTACAGTCATTGACACACTCAAATGTTCTGTGGCCAGTTGCAGATGTGTTTGAGGCAAGATGTGCTCTATCCTTTGAATTCCTTCTTTTTCTTGCAAGCAAATATATTGACCCAGAGCAAGCTCTGCTGACAGAAAAGGTAAAAGCATGGTAGAAGAGAGCCAATGGTTATACTTTTGGAACAAGATAATAGTAGGATGAAATTTATATTTTATAAAATTGCTTGGGAAATTCAGTATTTATAATATTATAGTAAATGAGAAAACTAATTGAGGAAGAAAATGTGAAAATTCTGTGTGGTAGTGTCCTAATATTTCTGCAATTAAAAATACATAATTCACTGTGGAAATAACTTGCTATGAAAATATTGAGAAGATCTGTGTTTAAAATATTTCATCAGAGTTCAGTTAAATTATAATTCTTTGGATCCCAAACCATCTCCTTTTCATCTTTGTAGCACCCCTTGTAACAAGCAGTGTCTAGGTCCTGTTTATAAAATTGAAAAGAAAAGATGGCTGTGGAGTTATTGCTCTTTACATTTCACCTTCTCTTGTAGGAAATACAAGTTCCTCCACTTTACTCCAAGGCTCTGGGAATGGCGTTGCTGCCACCCACCCTCATCTTTTGTCTGGTTCCCCTTGCTCCTCTCCTGCCTTCCATCTGGGGCCCAATACCAGCCAGCTGTGCAGTCTGGCCCCGGCTGACTACTCTGCCTGCACCCGGTCGGGCCTCACCCTCAACCGATACAGCACATCCTTGGCAGAGACCTACAATAGGCTCACCAACCAGACCAGCGAGACCTTCGCCCCACCCAGGACTCCCTCCTACGTGGGCGTGAGCAGCAGTGCCTCCGTGAACATGTCGATGGGTGGTGCTGATGGGGACACCTTCAGCTGCCCACAGACCAGCCTGTCCATGCAGATTTCGGGGATGTCCCCTCAGCTCCAGTACATCATGCCTTCACCCTCCAGCAACGCCTTTGCTGCTAACCAAACCCATCAGGGTTCCTATAACACTTTCAGGTTACACAGCCCCTGTGCCTTGTATGGATATAACTTCTCCACATCCCCCAAACTGGCTGCCAGTCCTGAGAAAATTGTTTCTTCCCAAGGAAGTTTCTTGGGGTCCTCACCGAGTGGGACCATGACTGACCGGCAGATGTTGCCCCCTGTGGAAGGAGTGCACCTGCTTAGCAGTGGGGGCCAGCAGAGTTTCTTTGACTCTAGGACCCTAGGAAGTTTAACTCTGTCATCATCTCAAGTGTCTGCACATATGGTCTGATGAAACCTTTAAGTCTAATATACATTCAAATCAGTCTAATGTATTTTCTGTCTTCGTTTTCTCTCTCTCTTTTTTTTTTAAAAAAGCAATATGAAAAGAAACTATGAGTAGCTTGTAAAATGTACATATAATAGAAAATGAATGCTCACTGAGTTTTTTTTTTTTACTTACGATGAGATTGTAATTAACTATGGTATACTGTACATAGCATTTGGAGTTTTGAAGTCTACGAAACCACATCCTCTTTCTGTTTTTCCCCCTACTTCATCCAGTTGCACAGAGTATTGACATAAATGTAGTATGCTTAACCAGAATTCTCAGAGTCTTTCAAAAACCAAACAACAAACTTAAAACTTGGCAATGATATGAACCAGACTAAGACTTATAACAGTTTATCAGAAAAATGCTTTATGCCATTTCATACTTGAGTGTTGATAACCAGCAGTAACCAGCACACAGAATCTTGTGATTTCTGTTATTGTTGGGCACAGTGTGAGAAACTAAAATACAAAAGCCAGTTGAAGTCTCAGTGTTAGTTCTGAAGTATTTATAATCGTGAAGAATTAGCTTTTGTGTTCTTATTTGCTTATCACAGATAGTATATGACAGTGGTTCTATAAAAATCCATAACCCATAATAATTATTTCTCTAAGGAAGGTGGACGGGAGGCTTGTGATTTTTTTTTTCCATTTTCCATTGGGCTTATAAGAGGTGCCTATTCATTTGCAGAGAATAAATTTCCATTATTTTGGATTTTTTGCTAATTATATTTAGTAGACCATTAAAGAATGTGCTGTAAACATTTTTTTTAAGTTCCAGTTTTCACTGGGGAAGGGATATATAATTGGAATGGCAAAGAGAAAACAAATCCATCTCAAATTCTTTGATTCCAATAAGAAATGTCTATCTTTTTAAATCAAGAGGAATAATATTGCCAGTTATCCCTTAGACTTTTATAGTGTGGTTTTTCATTCAGGATATTTTTTCCATCTTGCTGTGAGATTCTTGACTCATAGTCTATTAGCAAGGAAAAAGGCATTAATGCTACTTATTTATGTCTTTTAACTCCTACAAATTGAAACCTCTCCCCTTCTTAACCTTGTCTCTCTGTCTGAGTCCCAAAACAGATAGATTCTAGGCCTTGATGGTGTTAAGTAACTGTAAGGAATTTCAGGGGGTTATCTCCAGCAATCTGTCTTTTGGGGGCTGGAGTGCAAAGGCCATAGCCTAGTACTATAAAGGCCTTCTTGGAGGACTAAGGAGGAAGATATCAATTATGATAAAGGAGCCATAAAACTTTTAACCTCAACAGCATTTTTAACTTTGCAAATGAAAAAAATAATGAAACAGTATTACTTTTTTAAAAATTCCTAAAATAATGCATACATGGCTTAAAATTTCCAAACAAGTAACCTTGATAGCTCATTGTGAGATGAATAGGAAAGGCTACAACAAATGCATGGTGAGAAACATTACCATATGTCTTTTTGAGAAACTAAAACAATGTGTCTGTCCATCCACTTATTGCAGTTCATATATTTTCCAAGCGAAAGCAGTGTGATTGCCTTTAGTGGTAAACAGAGTTGCTTTAACTCATCCCTAGTTTAGTTGGGGAAAGAGTGTAGCTCTTGATGACCTTTAAAGCAGCACAGCTGTTAGATGTTTCGGGGATTACTATTTCAACAGGATTTGCAGAGGATGTGACTCTGTTTATAGATATTGGTAAGTTTCCTCATGCATTCTGTAACAATCCATCAAATTAATTTTGATTTTTAAATTTAAGATTAGCATGAAGGGACGTGAAATATTTCCAATAGGTAGATCTATATAAGATATTTGTGTATGGTATTAATAGATTGACAAAGACTTGGGAGAAGTCCTATGAGTATGTCCCAGCCTTTGTGCTTGGAATAATTCTAGGAGGACAAGAGTTTTCCATCTTCAGAAAGCATGGAAGTAATGTTCTTTACACATATGCATTAATAAGGAAAGCATTTTCCTTTCTGCTGTTGGTGGTTTGAGGTGAAGCCTTAATACGAGTATTATTAATCTTTTCTTTAAATTTAGCAACATTGTACAAATGTTGTTTCCTTTTGATTATTCTGTAAATATTAATCATATGTCACTTCAATGACTAGGCTTTTTATCATTATATTAAATGACATACATGCATTGATAATTATAATTATATATCTGTATTTTATTTTAAAAAGTGCTTAAGAAATTATATATTAAAGTGTGTTACTAAACCCTTTTATGACTTTAGAGGGTAATCATTTAAAATGTCTATAAGTATTGCTCCAAGAATAAGCACACACATAGCATACCCCGAACACAAATTTTGTAGCTTTCCATTAGAAGGCATGGAGGAATGACCTTTTTTTTTTCCTTTTTAATTTTTCATGTGTTAAATACAATTTCTTGGTGCTCTGACCATGCCAATGAAGGTGAAGCCCTGACAGAGGTTGAACACATGCAAATTCACATGTGAGGAAGGCAGTGTGGTATGTTTTGTTTCAGGTCCAGGGGAGAAGGGCAAAGATACAAGAATGAGCGGCTTGTACCACTGACCAGTGATGACAGATCACTTCTAGACCTTCTGACGAGAAAACATTCCAAGGGACATTGTGATGAGGTGAGGTTGCTGCTATCACAACCAGCCACATTTTGAAAATTAACACTCGCTTCCATACAAGCTCCCTCCCAGAGGTCAACAGCTTTTCACAAGTGTGGCACCCAGTTGATGACCCCTGTTTCTGGAATGTAGGGGGTCAGGAGACTTCAGTGGCCCCCCAGAGGAGGTTGGGGCACAGAGTTGCTGATATAGCAAAGGATCACTATTTACATTAATTTACACTCACCACATTATTTAAGGAAAATTTTGAACAAAAGAAACCTCACATTAAAACTGAATTCCTCTTGAGACATCACTTCTCGTATTTAGACCTATCAGCAGCTTATACTTTAATTTGAAATAGATAAAGAGAAGCTTTATAGGTAGCTGGAGATTTTATTAGGATAAAGGAGTAATAGTTGGAATAGGGTAATTCTGGGAAGATCTGATTAGGGGGAAGAAGATTTAGGAAGAGGGGTTTCTAACCAAACCGGGTATAAAGTAATAATTTTATGATATTCTTTCAGGAACCATGGTAGAGTCGGAGGATGCTACTTTAATGCTGATTTATAGTACTTGATAAATTACTCTTTCTTCCTAATTGGATAAGTCTGGAAAGAATCTTTTATTTCAAATAAAACCATGCTGACTTTCCTCTTGGAGTATTTTTGGGCCATCTTCATGGAGGTTTTCTTAAGCCTTCCACTGGAAAGAAAATAATTTTATTAAATTACTAGAGGCCTGGTACATGAAATTTCAGCACTGGAAAGGATTCCTCAGCCCAGCCTATCCCCTCTCACAGTCCAGGTGCCCTCAGGAGCAGGAGGCAACCTGGCAATCAGGGGAAGGGGACGCCCCATCATACCTCTGCTGCTGCCACTACTGGCAAAGCAAGCCTCAACCAACCCTGGTTACTTGTGCCTCTGGCCAGCGCCGGGCAGCTGGGAAGCTGCCATCTGAAGCTTGCCTGCACCTTGGGCCAGCCCTGGGCGGCTGTGGGGATGAAGAGAGTGGGGGACTCCAAAGGCAGGTACACAGAGCAGCCGGACACATCTGAGGCAGGCCCGTCAGTGCCCCAGGCCTGGCAACCAGGGGATCCTGATGGGGAATGGGCACCACCATGTTGTGGCTGTGGGTGCCGCCATCTTTGAGGGCATGATGGTCAAATATATTCCCTCCTTATTGGCTGAGGGTGTGACAGTCAATTAGCAAATGCCCTCTTTATTAGATAGGATTACTACATTGTGTTTTAATCTTATTGATTACCATTCTTTATAAGAGGTTCTTAGATAAGCTGAGAGTGAACAGTTAATATTGTAGACATACATGATTGCAGCTTTCTAGGCGCTCAAGCTTAAAAACATTGTAAGTGTTATAATTGAACAAATAATATACATACAAGTATAGAAATATCTAACAAATATGTAAACTTAGTTTCCATCTACATGCTGATAGATTTTCAAATAATAAAGGAATTTTAGTATGGAGAGAACATTATTTCCTTGGGAATTAGGACACTTGGTTTCTTTTGTTCTTATTTTTATTTTTTTAATATTTATTTATTTATTTATTTATTTATTTATTTATTTATTTATAATTTAACAAATCTTTATTGTTCAGATTATTACATTTGTTTCTTGTTTTCCCCCCATAGCTCCCCTTCACCTGCTCCCACCCCTCCCTCTACCTTACTTCCCCCCACATTGTCCTCATCCATAGGTGTATGATTTTAGTCCAGTCTCTTCCTGTAACCCCTCTCACCCCATTCCTGATTCTATTATATTCACCAGTTTATTCTGTTCATCAGATTTTTAATTCACTTTTTAGATTCACTTGTTGATAGATATGTATTTGTTGTTCATGATTTTTATCTTTACCTTTTACTTCTTCTTCCTCTTCCTAAAGAGTACCTTTCAGCCTTTTATATAAAACTGGTTTGGTGTTGATGAAATTCTTTAGCTTTTTCTTATCTGTGAAACTCTTTATCTGCCCTTCAATTCTGAATGATAGCTTTGCTGGGTAGAGTATTCTTGGTTGTAGGTTCTTGCTATTCATCATGTTGAATATTTCTTGCCACTCTCATCTGGCCTGCATAGTTTCTGTTGAGAAATCAGTTGACAATTGAATGGATGCTCCCTTGTAGGTAATCAACTGTTTTTCTCTTGCTGCTTTGTGGGAACCTCTTTCCACGTCCCGCGTGGTTCAGGGTTCCCGGGTCAGGGTTCGGGTTCTGAAGGAGGCCGCACGCAAACGAAATGAGAGACTGAAAGCATAAATTTGGCGATATTGGGGGGCCAGGCGGGAGCCTTCCTCTAGTGGAAAGGACTGCCACTTGCTCTGGCCTTTTTCTCCCTTTTATTAAGGCTTTGGGACACACCCCTAGCCTTTAGGCAGGAAATAACAAAAACAGAAATTAACAAGAAACAAACATAGAGGTTGCTTCAACCAATAATGTTTCAACAAAACAGTGAGTAATTAGCTCTGACCTTTCAGAGCAATTAAGGTTGACCAGCCTTCTGGCTTCCTGTTTACATCCATTTAGTGAGAACAATATTTGGTTTCCGACACTGCTTTTAATATTCTCTCTTTGTCTTTTGCTCTTGGTATTTTAATTATGATGTGTCTTGGTGTGGTCCTCTTTGGATTCCTTTTGTTTGGGGTTCTGTGTGCTTCCTGGACTTGTAAGTCTATTTCTTTCACCAGCTGTGGGAAGTTTTCAGTCATTATTTCTTCAAATCAGTTTTCAGTATCTTGCTCTCTCTCTTCTTCTGGCACCCCCACAATTCTGATGTTGTTACGCTTGAAGTTGTCCAAGAGGCTCCTTACACTATCTTCACATTTTTGGATTCTTTTTTTGCTTTTCCAGTTGAGTGTTTCCTGCTTCTTTGTATTTCAAATTTTTGACTTGATTCTTGCCTTCCTCTAGTCTGCTGTTAGGTCTCTGTATAATATTTTTTTATTTCAGTCAGTGTATGTTTAATTTCTAGTTGGTCCTTTTTCATCTCTAGTTGGTCTTTTTTCATCTCCTCTTGGATCTCAGTAAATTTATTCATCTTTTGTAGTAAATTCTTGAAAAACCTTGTAAGTGTGGTTTTGAACTTTATATCCAGTTGTTTGTTTTCCTCCATTTCTTTCATTTGTGGTCTGTTCCTTTGTTTCTGCATTTTCACTATGCCTGGAGAACTTCTGTGCTGGAATCAGCCTTAGGATGCAAGGCTTGCAAAACTGCAAAAGCCTCTCTGTTCAGATTTGGTGAGGTGGAGTTTCAGGGTTGAGCAGAGACAGCCTTGGCTTCCAGTCAGCCCCGTGTTACGCAGCCCCTGGGTCTCAAGTGTCTCTCAGTAATTGGTAATTGCTGCAGCCCATTCTGTGTGCACTCGCAGATGCCTCCAGACCTCTGCCTTTCCAGTTCCCTTGCGCTCCGGGACCCATATGAGTCTGGGTCCCCAGGGTCTCCCCCGAAACTGGGGTTCAATGCAGTTAGAAGTGGCACAGTTGAGAGGGTCTGTCTCCTGCCCACCAGAGAGAGCCAGGGGCACAATCAGTAATCCATCCTTTCTGCGCGCATTGATTTGCGTGCCCCAGACTTCTGCCACAGATCCCCTAAATTTCCATGCACTCTTCCCTTTTCACAGTCCAGACTCCCCCCATTTGAGTCTTGCCCGGAGCTGGGATTCAATGCAGTAGAATAAGGGGTTCTGTGCAGTTGGGCGTTTCTGCCTCCCTCCCAACAGAGGAAGCCAGCCAGGCACACTGCCATACCCTCTCTCCACCACACATCTCTGTACCTCAGTTTTTTGCAGCTTCTCTGAGTCTCTGAGTCCCTCTCTTTCTAGTTGTAGAATTTTCACTCAGCCAACTTTCCTGTGGTTCTGGATGATGTCCGTTCTGTCTTTTAATTGTAGTTTTGAAATTGTTGTGCGAGGCAGCAGTTTAGGTGATTACCTATGCCGCCATCTTGTTTTTTTTCTCTGACACTTGGTTTCAAACCATGGATTTGCCAATATGATTTTGGACAAAAGCTTAGCCACTTTAGGTCTCAAGTTATTTTTGTATGAAAGGAGTAGCTGAGATGAAAATCTTTATTATTTCTCTCAGTTTCAAATTCATATGACCTTAGTATAAAAATAATATTCAGCTTAATAGTAGGAAAATACTTTTATAAAAATATACCTTTGGAATATGGAATATATGTATTTACAAGGAATATAACACCACCAGGCTTATTTTATTTATTTATTTATATTTATTTGTTTTTTGTTAATCCTTACCTGAGCATGTTTTTTCCATTTATTTTTAGAGTAGAAGAGAGGGTGAGAGACAGAGAGATAAACATTGGTTACCTCCCACACGTGCCTGCAACCAAGGTATACCCTTGACAGGAATCAAACCTGAGATCCTTCAGTCCCTGGGCTGATGCTCTAACTATCGAGCAACCTAGCTAAGGCACCACTAGGCTTATTTTAAATGTATTGGCCTTTTTATAATTGATTTTAAATGGAACTGTGCATTATTTAGTTACAATATGTAGAACATATTGTAATTTAGTATTTAAAGGAAGCTGAACTTAATATATTTATTTCCTTCTTTTAGTGAATGAGAAAAGATTAATAAAATCATTTTATTAATTGCATAGCATAAAATTATTTTACTTTGGATAAGAAGTATGGCATCTAGTAAAATATCTAGAAATAATTCCAAGTTCATTCAAAAATTCATTTAAATCTTCATCAAGAAAACATTTGTGTTTGTCATTTTGAAAGATTTTTATTTATGCTGAAGCTCAGATACAAAAAAATGAAATAATTGATTACTCTGCATTTCTCTGAGTTTACACAAAGCTGGGTCAATATACACATTCTATGTCCTTGTTTTAAATTATATTAATATGGTCAATAGAATAACTTAAGTCCAATATAGTTTTCTAAATCACAGTTTTATTGAGATATAACTCACAAACCATGAAATTCACTTATTTATAGTGAACAATTCAATGGTTTTTAGTATAGTTAGAGTTGTACAACCATTGCCATAATCAATTCTAGAACATTTTCATCACCCTGCAAAAATCTCCATGTCCATTAACAGTCACACCCCATTTTCCTTCCACCCTGCTTTATCCCAAAATCTTAAGCAATCACTGGTCTACTTTTTGTCTAGATTTACCTCTTCTGGACATCTCATGTAAGTGGAATCATACATACAATATGCGGTTCTTTGTAAGTGGCTTCCTTCACTCAGCATACTGCTTTTAAATGTTCACAGACCATAGAATTTAAGAGCATTTAATTTCTTTTTATCATTAATAATATTCCACTTTAGGTATATAACATAATTTATATACCCATTAATCAGTTGATGAACATTTGGGTTGTTTCCTGCCCCCCTCCCTTTTTTTTTGCCGTTATGAATAATGCTGCTGAAAACATTGGTGTACAAGTTTTGTGTGGACATATGTTTTCATTTCTCTTGTGTGTGCTTACGAATGATATTTCTGGGTGCTATTATCATGTTTTGTGGAAATTACAGGCTGTTTTCCAAAATGGTGGTACCATTCTACATCATCACCTGTGAAGTGTGAGGGCTCGGATTTCTCCGTGCCCTTACTAACAGTTGTTACTGTCAGTCCTTTTGATTCTAGCCATCTGAGTGGGTGGGAGATGGTATTTCACTGTGGTTTTGATTTGCATTTTCCTGACGATATTATTTTCCTGATGATGTAGAGCATCTTTTCCTGTGCTTCATTGGCCATTTGTGTATCTCCTTTAGAGGAATATCTATTCAGATTCTTTTTTTAAAAGAATATATTTTATTGATTTTTTTTACAGAGAGGAAAAGAAAGGGATAGAGAGTTAGAAACTTTGATGAGAGAGACATCAATCAGCTGCCTCCTGCACGGCCTCTACTGGGGATGTGCCTATAACCAAGGTACATGCCCTTGACCAGAATCGAACCTGGGACCCTTCAGTCCGCAGGCCAACGCTCTATCCACTGAGCTAAACCGGTCTCGGCTCTCTTCAGATTCTTTACCCATTTTTCTTTGGGTTGTCTTTATTATTGAGGTATGAGTTCTTTATATATTCTAGATACAAGTCTCATCATATATAATTTTCATAATATCTTCTTCCATTAGGTGGCCTGTCTTTTAATTTATTGATGATTTCCTTTGCATCACCAACATTTATCATTTTAAAGAGATCTGATTTATCTATTTCTTTTGTAGCTTATGCTTTTGGTATGAGAGTCAAGACAGTTCTATGGACTTTTTGAGTTTGACTTCTCATTTTTAGTAGAAGTAACAATAACAGAAGTGCACTTTTAAAGTGATTTTCACAAGTATAAGTCTAATAGTACTTGATAAATTACCCTTCCTTCCAACACACCTGAAATGTTCTTGGGCAAATAATTATACATTTTTCAGTGTCTTGAAAGGAAGGTAAAAGGATCCGAAAGCATCATCAAATTTTATTACCATAGAAAAAGTCGATACTTTCAATATTTATTCAATCAATAAATACGTATCGAGAATCTATTTGCTTGGCATTGTTTTAGACACTTGGGGTGCAGGAGTGAGAAAAACTTTTGGTGTCTTTAAATGCCTTGTAAAAGTTGAAATGCTCGTTTTCTGGAAAAAACCTTCGTAATGTAATATATCACAGTTGGCAAGGAAAAAGTGTTGCCTCTCAGCTTTCTGTGAGTTGGTGCCCTCACCCTTATTATGATGTTACACATCCCAGATGGTCACTGCAAAATGCTTGCTCCTGTGCCAGGATACAACAGGCATGCATTATCGCCTTAACTCTGAGTTTGCTTTGTGGTTTTTTTTGGAAACCCTAACATCATTTAAATGCAATTTTCTCAATTTGGCTCTGTTTACGGAACTGTAATAAGATATTTCTCTATTAATAGCAGGAAGGAAAACCTTGCTTGTTTAGGGTTTTGGAAAATTTGTGCACATTTTTGTTAGAGGTATTTGGTGAAATGGATTGCAGAGATTTGCAGATTCTGGTTTATTAATTGCCTAAATGCATTTCAGGGTAAAATTAGTTGAATCATATGTTTTAGAAAACAAAATAGCAGCTTTCACTCAGCAACAATAAAGAGAGGCATTTCTGTCAAGGGACTTTGCATAGTTCCAGTAGTCTCTTGCCTCAGGGAAGCTTGGCTCAGAATGCATGAACATCACGGTGGGTTCCTTGTAGCTTCTGCCCATTTTATTTTCTGAATTTGATGACTTTGTTCTGTGGGGAACTAGAAGCTTTATACTAGTATATGTGAATATCTGTTGTGTACTCAGTTTTACTTTGAGAATCCTGGGAGGGCAGGGAAACAGAAATATAAATATTTAGAGCTAGAAGACCGTGAGAGATCAAGTAGGAGAGTTGTGTGTGGAGAAGCAAATGACCTTCAAAGGTAACAATTTTGACTCATCTACAAGCTTTGGGCAAGATATTCAGCAGATTCAGTGATAGTCTCCACTAATCACATCAAACATTTTCAAGCTTATTTGTCTTTGTTTTTCCCTCAGGTCTGAATGTCCTTTAAATCTACATTCTCATCTTTTTGAGGACTTACTCAGATCTTTCCCAGTTTCTCTCTCTCCCACCTTTCTTTCCGCAGGAGAACACATTCTCCCTCTAAAATGTTGTCACAGCACTCTGTACATACGTGTCTTGAAAGAAATATAGCGCAATATAAACTTTTCATGTAAGTCAACCAGCCCAGCTATAATGGGAGATCCATAGAGAGGGAGCTGTATCTTGTTTATGTTTGCCACAGTATATGATAAAGATAAAAAGTGATTCTGGAAAGAATGGATACATGGATAAATGTGTGAATAAATGCATTTATATATATTTTTTATTTATTTCAGAGGGAGAGAGTGGGGAGGAGAGAGATAGAAACATCAATGATGAGAGAGGATCACTGATCAGCTGCCTCCTGCATACCCCACACTGGAGACTGAACCCAAACCACGCGCATATGGCCTGACCAGGAATCAAACCATGTAGATTGATGCTCAACCACTGAATCATGCTGGCCAGGCCAATGCTTTTTCTTAAATAAAATTCTTTATTGTTTAAAGTATTATATTGCATTTCTAAAATGAGTGAATTTTGTAGACCCAGGAAGGAACCTCAAATTTGGTAGCTCTGAAGGTTGGTTGCTTGGTTAGTTGCCAATTTGCTATTATCAGTAGAGAAATAAGAATGTAGCTTCCTCATGAAAAGATGAGAAAGTCTCTCTCCCCACAACCCCCCAAGTCTTATAAACAGAAAATTGTGGTTGGCATCCAAATAAGATGCTTCTCCCACAAACTGTAGGTATTTTATTATGAAGATCTTTGAAAGCTGTTAAGATGTTCTGTGAATTCAAAGGGAAAATACCACTAAGGCAAAAATATATTACCTGCAATATTGGAGATTAATTTAGGGAGCTTCAACAGACTAAGCTATAGTTTCAGTAATTGACTGTTTCTGTTGCAGGAACCCCCTACAGTCTAGAAATAATAGGAAGACATCCTGGGACATCTAGTTATACATTGGGCATTCACAGATACATTGTTTATTGCAGTGAGATAGAGTGATAGAGAAGCTCAGGCTTCATGAGAGATGGGCATTTTACATCATGGGAGTTATGGGCCCAGTGGATCTAAATGTATTGTTGTATTAGGTTACAAACATTGTCACTTCTAGGTTATTAGTTGTACATTTGTACAAGAGAGTTGATATTGCAATCAATACTTTATCTAGAAAACATTGCTTATTTTATAATACAGACGACCTAGAGATCTCTTCATTTCCCATGGATTAGGGGTACTCTATCAGGGAAAAAAAAAGATTTTTCTCTCTTGATGGAGATCCAAGGCACCTTGGAGAAAAACCTTTGTTATGAGAAAAACCCATAAGGTTGGCTATTGACCCAGCAGCTGGCGCCATCTTCCGGGTGAGCAGTTTGGATGAGTGAGGCATGGCACATTGGAACATACTTGCTCCCTCTTTCTATCCATTTCTTTCCCCCTGGAATACAAGAGAGTACTTTGGCTTGATTTTTATTCAGATTCTAGTGATAATATCCATTTAAAAGGTTGGGGGTAAAATAGGCATAGACTCAGGAAAGGGAGTATACATAAACTAGTGGCCCCATGGGTTGATAGATTACCTTTTACTATAGTTCTCCTTTGGGGAAACCAGATAAAAATCTCTCCATATTGGTAAAACAGTATTTTGTTTCTGCTTTTTTTCTTCTTCCATGTGTGGTTGATGGCATCTGTCAGAACTCCAGGGAGAAGGGTGTGAATGCTATCCTAAGGTCCTAACATGTGTTTGTTTATTTACATGAAGCACAATCATTCATGCACCCCTGCATTTAGCATTTGTTAAACACTTGCCACATGCCACATGTTGCTGGAGATGTGGTGATGAGCAAGAGAAAGTTGTTCTTTTGGGAGTGCTCAGAGCTTTATCAGAGGGTCACAGTGCAAACACATAGCTCTGACCCAATGCAATCAATGTTAAAATAGAGGAGGCAGTACTGAGAGCAGTGAGAAATTGGAGGACATGACTAAGGTTATATGAGAAGAAGAAATCAAGGAAAGCTGTGAAGATGAGACTGTTTGACCAAGACCAGGGAGTCCCTGTGAAAGTGGGGGGTGAGTATTCTAGAATAGAATTCTCCAATAGTCCAGTGGAACTTTTTGCAACAGTGTAAGTTTTTTCTATCTGCACTATCCAATTCAGTATCCACATGTAGCTATTGTACAATTCAAATGAAACTAATGTGATTAAGGGACTGCATTTAAAATTTTATTTATTATTAAATTTAAATAGCTGTATGTGACCAGTAGCTACTGTGTTGAACTGTGAAGCTTTAGAAAAACTCTGCAAAGCAGAAAGTAATGTGTGTTCTTAGATAGTTATGGATAACGGGTAATAGGGAGAATGAATACACACTTCACCCATGGTGCAGATAATGCTCCTGGGGTGTGATGATGAGTAGGCAGTGACTCTGTGATCTCACGACAACTACTAATGATGTGTGACTCTGCCAGGCAGCTCATTTATGATGTACTAGGGGCCCAGTTCACAAATTTGTACACCTTGAAAGGAACTGTGGGCTGTGAGGCTGCAGTGGGCACAGGGACAGGTCTTGGCCCTTCCTTCGTGCCCCTGCCCAGCCCCTTCTGCCACAGCCCCCCTTCCACTGCTGCCACTCCCACGCACTGACAGCATAAGCCCCACTGGAAACCACTGATGGCACCAAGCGATTGGGGCCAGCACTGGGCACAGGCAGTGGCTGTGAGTGGGCAAGGTGCCAGCAGCAGGTACAACTGCTGGGGAAGGACCGTGGTGTGTGGGAGCAAAGAATTTTCAGTAAACACCAGAGGATGGCCCAATGATAGCGATCGGCACCCCACCTTGGTGCACTCATCTTCTCCACCATCCAATCACATCAATGTCCATCATATTTCATGCATGCCCCCTGGTGGTGTGTGCACGTCATAGCAACCGGTTTTTCAGTTGTTTGGTTGTTCAGTTGTTCCACCATTCAATCTATTTGCATAGTAGGGTTTTATATATATATAGTATAGATATGTTTATTGATCACCCATGCCAGAAATTTTCAACCAGTGTGTGATGGCACACTAGTGTACTTCTAGAATTTTTTAAACATGCAATACCTGCCTATTTAGACAGGGGCAGTGACCTCTTTTCCCTTAGATTCTCAAATGAAAAAATGACAACATCCAACCCAATAGTCATCCAATCTGAATGAATTAAAAGTTCAAAAGTATACTTTTTTTTGTCAGGTTTGGCAAATGCTATGACATTTTTTGGTGTGTCACAGAACTTTGGTACTTAGTTTATGTGTGCCACAAGATGAGACAGGTTGAAAATGGCTGCCCTGTGCAATTCTCCTTTGTCCTCCTCATCCTTGGTCTTGCCACACAACCATCCAGGATGATCCAGGCCTCAGACTATTCTCTTCAGTCAGGCAAAGGCCAAGATAGTCCTTTCTGGGGAGTGTACATGTCTCAATTCCCTTTGACAAGGTTTATTTTGGGAAGAGCAGTTAATTCTGAAGCAGGGAAGACCATCTACAGTAGCAGTGGCTACCTTCCTGATGAGGCAACTCTGACACCGTGGCCCCTTTCTTCTTTCCCTACTCCTCACTTTCTCCTTGCAGCAGACAATGTTGAACCATAGGATAAAATGTTGTCTGGTGGCCTGGTCACCGTGGCTCAGTGGTTGAGTGTCAATCTATGAATCAGGAGGTTAAAGTTTCATTCCGAATCAGGGCACATGCCCAGGTTGCAGGCTTGACCCCCAGGAGAGGACATGCAGGAGGCAGCAGATCAATGATTCTCTCTCATCATTGATATTTCTATCTCTCTCCCCCATCCTTTTTTTCTGAAATATATATATGGTTGTCTGGTTTCACCTCCTCTACTTCCCTTGTCAAACTAAAGCTTAGATAATCATTGATTGGTGAATGTGATTCTTCCCTTACCTCCATTAAATGAATTAGAAGACAATACCTCCCAGGGAAATATGAGGGGATATCAATGCAGAATTTCCCCCATATCAGGTATTATAAAAACAGCTAGAGTCTATGTGGTATTTTATAGTACATACTGCATATTCACATACATTTTTTCACTTAGTCTTTACCATAATCCTGAGATGCCTTCCCCCTCACTTCATGAGGAAACTGAGGCTCACAAAAGTTAAGGACTTGCCCACAATCATCCAGCCTAAGCCTCTGATGCCCAAATGGTGTCTGGAAGCATGGAAGGAAGCAGACTGAGCAATAGAAATGACTGGTGGGGAAATCATGATTGGGAGGGAGGGGAATAGAAAAGAAGGAAAGAAAGAGAAAAGGAGAAAGATGGTGCTCCTTGCTGATTTTATTAATTAAAATGTGAAGCTCTTGCCAGGGAAAACAATTGGTTGGCAGGACCAATCACCAAAAGATAGCCTTCAACACAACTTCCCTTCTTGCCTACTGCTTTCTGTGAATAGCACCCTACCATGAATGGGTGGCTTGGGAGGATTAAGACTTGGCAAGAGATAATATGAAGCATATTAAATACTTTGTAAGAAGTTTGTTTTGTTTTGTTTTGTCTTTTTTGAGCAAAAATCGATTTCTAATAGGCAATGCCAAATCAGAAGTGGTTTGAGCACTCCACAGACAGGAGCTTGGGGAAAGACAGGGAAGTAAAGTAAGAGAATAATTGATTAGCTAAAGCATAACTGGCTGTTTTTGATTGGCTGTCTTTAGACTTTGGATTTCATAACTTGAAACATTTATAGGCTTAGATTTTAGTTTGCTTATATAGGTGAATACAGCATTAGACCCCCCTCAATCTAATAATTTTCTTGTTTAATTGATTTAACAGAGTTTTCTATTAGGGATAGTAAGTGGAGAAATGAAATTGTCAGCTTTCCCACTTTAGACCCCCCTGGAAAATGTGTACAAAATGTAAAAATTCGATGGGAAATTATTTCTAATAGTCAGATCTTCATTTGAGATTTATTTTTTCTATGCCTCTTTAAAGGTGAGCAAATATGTTGACACAGTGAAGATTAAGAGACGAATGATATCAACTTGTTCCTTGAAGAAAAAGTTTACTCTATACCAATGTTTACTCATCTTTTTTTTATGAAATACATTTTTATTAATTTTTTTTAAAAAGAGAGAGAGGAAGGGAGAGGGATAAAGAGATAGAAATATCAATGGGAAAATATCATCAATCAGCTGCCTGCTGCACACCCCCTACTGGGGATCAAGCCTGTAACCCAGGCATGTGCCCTGACTAGTAACCTCTTGGTTCATAGGATGACACTCAACCACTGAGCCACACTTATTGGGCAGTTCACTCATCTTATATCTGTACTGGCTCAAGGAAAATCCTATCAGTTTTAGATCTAAATCTTAGGATTATTGTTGTCATTGCCTGATATTCTTTTAACATGAATTGTGATCCAAAAGTTCCTTTACATATTTTAATCTCCAAAATACAAACAAATATTATTCTATCTAATAAAGAGGTGATATGCAAATTGACCATCATTCCAACACACAAGATGACCACCCCCATGTAGTCAAAGATGGCTGCTCCCCTGTGGACACAAGATGGACACCACAAGATGGCCTACAAGGGAAGACAGCTGGGGATGATCAGACCTTCAGAGGAGGACAATTAGAGGTGACCAGGCCTGTAAGGGAGGACAATTGGGATCAACCAGGCCTGCAGGGGAGGGCAGTTGGGGGGAACCAGGCCTACAGGGGAGGGCAGTTAGGGGCAATTAGGCTAGCAGGGGAGCAGTTAGGGGGTGCTCAGGCTGGCAGGCAGAAGCGGTTAGGGGCAATCAGGAAGGCAAGGAGGAGAGCGGTTGGGAGCCAGCAGTCCTGGATTGTGAGAGGGATCCCAGATTGGAAAGGGTGCAGGCTGGGGTGAGGGACACTCCCTCCCACTGTGCATGAATTTCATGCACTGGGCCTCTAGTTTAAACATACAATGGAATATCATTCAACCTTAAGACAGAATGAAATTATGATACATACTACAACATGGATGAAGCTTGAAAACATGCTAAGTGAAATAAGCCAGACACAAAAGTATAAATCTTGTATGATTTCATTTGTATGAGTTACCTATATATAAATATTCATTATATAAGATTAATCTATTCAGAGCCACCCAGCAGGAAAGGAGCAAAAGCAGTATTTGAACTCCAGTCCATCTGATTCCAGAACTGCTTTTACAACAATTGTGTTATGAAACATAATGCTAGACAATAAAAGGAAAATGGATAAATTGAACTTCATCAAATTAAAAACTTTTGTGCATCAAAGGTCACCATCAACAGTGTGAAAAGGCAACCTGTAGACTGAGAGAAAATATTTTCAAATCATATATTTGTTAAGGATTACTACTCAGAATATATAAAGAACTCCCCACAACTTAACAGCAGCAACAACAAATAAAAATATAACTCAATTAAAAAATGGACAAATGTCACGAAAAGCCATTTTGCCAAGAATATATACAAATGGCCAATAATTACATCAAAAGATGTTCTTCAACATTACTAGTTATTAGAAATGCAAATCAATATCAGAATGAGATGCCATTTCGCATCCATTAAAATGGGTATCAGACAAAAGAAAGAAAAATGAAAATAATGTATTGGTGAGGATGTGGAGAAATTGAAACCCTTGTGCATTGCAAGTTATAGTGGTTCATCCACTGTGGAAAACAGTATGGTGGTACAATAAAAAAAAAATAGAACTATCATGTAATCCAAACATTTCACTTCTCTCTATATATATAAAATAATTGAAAATAGAGATTTGAACAGATTTCTTTAGCCATGTTCACAGCAACATTATTCACAATAGCCAAAAAATAGAGTGAGCCCACTGTCCATTGACAAATGAGCATATAAACAAAATGCATTTAAACATACAATGGAATATCATTCAACCTTAAGACAGAATGAAATTATGATACATACTACAACATGGATGAAGCTTGAAAACATGCTAAGTGAAATAAGCCAGACACAAAAGTATAAATCTTGTATGATTTCATTTGTATGAGTTACCTAAAGTAGTCAATTTCAAAGAGACAGAGAGTGGAGTGGTAGTTGCTAGGAGCTGAGGAGGAAGATATGGGGAGTTAGTATTTAATGGGCACAGAGTTTTAGTTTGGGAAGATGAATAGTTCCGGACATAGATGCTAATTGTACAACCATGTGAATATACTAAATCCCTCAGAACTGCACTCTAAAATGGTTAATTTTGTGTTATACATATTTTTCAAAATTAAAAATTAAAAAGTATAATGTTAGTATGTTCATAGCACTGTACTGATTCTAGTAAGAAAAGACTAAAAATAACCCTGATAGCTTTCAGAAAAATAAATCTTACCATTGTTTGTGAATTTATTATTTTAATATTTAACAAACATTTATTGAACATAATTTATGAATTAGGCATCATTCAAGACACAGAAATGCCCCTGCATGATCTAGCAGAGGAAACAATAAAATAATAACCCTAATAAATATAAAGTCACTGTAGTTGTCCCTTAATAGTACTATGAGAGCATATACCAGCGGGGATGTGATTAAAGGAAGGACACTCTTGGCTTTGGTTTCAAGTTTAAACCATAAACACATACACTTGTGTACTAGACATACTGCTGACCCTCATTTAATATGAGTTGCACTGGTTTTTAAAATTCTTCGTTTCTGCAAGCCAAGTATATTTGTGATACTACTTTACTACAAAAGACTAGGGACTGCTTCTTGTGAAACTGCTATAGGATGAGATTAAAAAAGTAAGCCTGATACACTAATGAGCCTGATGCACAAACGCAACTGGTTTGGTTCTCATCTGTCATCTAACTAGCAAGCAATGAATTCTTCTGGCATCCTCCTATCAACATTTAGTAAATCTCTATGGCCATATCTATTAGACCTTAAGTAAAAAAAAGGGAAGAGTATTCTATACACAGGCAAGGGGATATTTCATCATTTCTATAATTTAATGCTGCTCACCTATAAAAACCCAAGTAATTCATATTTTATTTTATTTTTTGTTTTTTTTGTTTTTGTGTGTGTATGAGGTGAGGAGAGATGTGAGATAGAAACATCTATCATTTGCCTCCTGTATTTTCACTGACTGGTGACCAAACTCATAACCTAGGTATGGACCCTGACTGTAAATCAAGCCCACACCTTTGGTATAGGGCATGATGCTCCAACCAACTGATTCACCCAGCCAGGACCCAAATGATTCATATTTGAAAACAATCATTAAAAAAGGAAGTACATAAATTTTATCCAAGCACCTCCTGGTTAAAAGGGAGAGCAGGGGACAACTTACTATTTACCAAAGACAAGGAAGTCCCTTAGGAGTATATTACTGGGGCCCAAAATAAACTGAGGGCACACGCTCTTCAATACTCTTAGTTTGTATATTTACTTCCATATTAATTTTTTGGAATCAAAGATACCCATTTTTTGAACCATTAAGGAGGAAAACTAATTATACTTGATAATTATAATTGATGATGCTAATTATACTTGAGGCAAGGCCTTGGGCTTCATTCTGTGCAACACATGAACCAATCACACAAGTCTTTCATTGCTTTGCAATTTCTTCTGCATTCTTGATTGCATTGTTTGGTATGCAGTAGGCTGTCCTTCTGCACATGTCTCCAACAATTATATGGTGACTTTTACTTGTTTGGTCCCATAAAACACTTGGTTATTGATCCTAAGAAAAGGTAGAACTTATGTCATTCCTCCAATGATGACCTCACTGATGTCAGATTTATGCTCCAGCTTTTCTCTCCATGTCTTTGTATGTGCACAATAGCCTTTTTGTCTCAATGTCGTATCCTGATGTAATCTTCTTAAACACATTTTATTTTGTGGTTAAACTCAACCACTGTTGTACTGACAGGGCAAAAAACTCAAAGGCAGTGATTAAAATAGGGCCAGCATGACTGAATGCGCACACAGCGTGCATGAGACAATGACCTCATCATAGATGACGCCTGTGTACTGCAGCAACTGTGGGATGTCATTGACTCTAAGGTGCATTTCTGTCTGGAATATTTTAAAAATGTAACATTATATAGCCTCGGATCTTTAAAATATGGCATATTATAATTTACTTAAAATATTCTGTAGAATATTTGTGGAAAGATGTACCCAACTGAGAGTTAAATAGAAATGAAATTAAATGTGATATCTGATCTCAATTTACTTGTTCCTCATGTTGTCCCTCCACTCTGCCTCTCAATCTCACCAAGACTTTCCTCTCCTTCTGAGAAAGCAGAGGCTTTGAGGGCACCTTCGCGGGGTTGTCATGAACATAAACCTGTTGCCAGACTTTTGCTCATTGAGAGAAGTACCTACAGTCAGCGCTGAACAGCTTTCTTTCCTGCTCTGTGAACACTTGGCAGGAGCATTGATGACAGTTGCAAGAATGTGATGCACAGCAGTATTCTTTACAGCACTGTAATCTGTGTCATCAAATCCCCAGAAACCATGATTAATAGCAGCACTTGAGTTTGTTCTCAAGTTGTATATTTGGTAGTGATGAACTTTGATCTACGGTTTCACTTTAAAGAATCGCTACAACACAAACTTTGCCTGTAATCCTTCCATCTAATTTAAGCTCCACATGGATGCCATGTAGGGAAACATTTCATGCCATTGCTGTAAGCTGTGTAAGTTTATGACACCGTTGTAAGCACTTTGATAAGGGGAGCAGAGCGTGCCCTGTCTAGGCACTGAGTAGTCAGTTGTCACACAGAGCACTCTCAGCACCTAGAAGTGGCCAGTGCAAGGCTTTCGTTAGAATATGGAATGGAAAATTAACTCTGCAGGCATTTAGGAGTCAGTGACTCAGTCTCAGATAAAGTTGTTTTCTTGCATCTAGTGAGATGGGCTCAATTAGTATTTTCTCATTCTTCTCACTCCATCCTTCTCTCTCCCCATTTCAATATGGAAACTACTCTTTACACTCTCTTTATAATTTCTTTTTCTAGAGCATTGCTACCCATTAAAAATATAAAAAGAGCCACATATGTAGTTTTAATTTTCTGGTGACCACTTAAAAAAAAACAGTTGAGATTATTTTTAGGAAAATGTTTTCTTTAACCCCAAATACCCTAAATGTCATAATTTCAACCTGTAATTAATATAAAAACTATTAATAGGAGATTTTATGTTTTGGGATGACTAAGTCTTTGAACTCCATTGTCTATTTTATGTCAATAGTATGCTTCAACTTGGATGCTAAATTTTCAACTTTTATGTGAAACAATAAAGTTGTGTTTAATAAAAAATATTTTACATTGCTTGTTTTTAAATTTAATGTTCAATACATTAAGATTGAGTAAAATTAAAAATCTAGTTCTACACTCACATTAGCCACATTTAAAATGCTCAATAGCCACTACTGTCTAGTAGTTGCCATCCCAAAGAGGAGTTTCTTTCATGCTCCATGAAAATGATTATTGGTTTATGATAAATAAGGATTAGGTATACTTGGTATGCTAATTTGCATGCATTTTGGAAAGAAGATATGAGATTGGGTTTTGTATTTATTGGTCACTATAATAGAAGCAAAGAGGTCAGGGTAGGACAAATGATATGGAAACAAATGAAATTACTCAGAGAAATGTGGACACAAGTGGAGCTGTTCCCTGTGGCTGGTTCCCTACCCCTTGGACAGGAAGTTTTTCCAGGATGGCTTGTCTTTGGCTTCTCTCTCTGCCACATGATTTTAGATACAATCCAGGTTCTCTGAGAGTGTCCAAGGTTTCTAGGCTGGAGGATAAGATAGCAACTTCTTCTGATGAAATGGGACCAGCCTGTGTGATACAGCAAGTTGATTAGTGATGTTCAAAGTACTAAGCTACCATCATCTGTAAGTCGCAGGAACTGAGTCTCCATAAAGAAGGTTGAGCGAATGGAAATCCAATAAAAAGTAAAGTTGAGTTGGCATTAGAAAGTGGGGCGGGAGGGGACCTATCAGAAAGGGGAAGCTGGACCTCTTATCTGTTTAGCTGACCGATCTTAAACTTCAAGAAAATTCTTTTGGGCCCTGACACCCTCTTTCCTTCTGAAGTGAAAATAGGTTGGATAAGGAGGATTATCACTGTGGCTTCTAGAGATCATGCTTTCTTTCTACTGTTACTGAATGTATAAAAAGAAAAGAAAAATGTGCTGTTCCCCAAAATGACTCATTTATGGGAGTTCACATCAGGATTATTCTGTAGGCCCCAAAGCCTGGGAACCTGAGCTGCTGTCCCAGGGATGTCACTGTTAGAGACTGGAACAAATGGGATAGCTAAGATTATGATCCTTTAATTCCGCCTGCTCTGTTGGCATATTTGACTTGTATGTATGTGTGTGTGTGTGTGTGTGTGTGTGTGTGCATTTCCACTCACAAAGTGTGGTCATTGACCTTTTGAAAACTATACTTTTTAATAAATACTTAGAAATTTGTTCTTAATGTTGATAGTATCTCTTTTTTTACTGAGTAAACAGCTCAGGGTTTCTTAGCCCACTTCCTTTCTATCAAGCAATGAGGAATAAGCTTTTTCTGGCACTGTTAGCATCTGTGGTGTGAAACGAAGACAAGCAGAACGCTGGGAGGTTTCCCTTTTTCTTTCTTCTTTACCCCTTCTTCCGAACTCTTTCCTAATGTTGACCTGAGGTTGTGAGTTGAGTCCACTAAGGGCTGTCACACTTGTGCCATTATAAGCTTTGGAGAGAGAGGTGCAGGAGGGATTTCGCTAGGGATGAGGATTTTGTTTGGATGTGGTACAGCTAATGCTAATAATCACAACTGCTCTTTATTAGGCACTTGCTATTTTTCAAATATTCTATTAAGTCCGTTATCTACTTTAAATACTGTAATCCATATAACTGTGCTGAGAGGGAAGTAGTATTTCCCACTTTATAGATGAGGAAACTGATACTCAGTGACATTAAATAATTTACCAAAGTCACACAGTTAGTGAATGCTCTAGCCAGGGCTCACACCCGGTCTGACTCATTGCAGCCCACTTTATCAAGCATTAAGTGTTAGTAGGTATTGCTAAGTGAGAGTCTTAAACTTCAGGTTCCTCAGCCCCAGCGCCTTCCCCTACCTAGTGCTTCCCTCCAGGCGCCATGCTTCCTTTGCCTTTCCTAATTTGCATGTACAACTTGCCCTTTGGGTTCTGCTCCTACTTGTGTTTTGGGAATGGAAAGCTTCCAAGCTTATAATACATAAAAAAAAAATCAGGAAACAGAGCTTATCTTGATGGGGAGACACACACAAAAAGTTGGAAAAGCAGGGGAGTCAGGAAGTGCGGGATGGAGTTTGGCCAATTGGGGCTGAAAAGAGAAGGATGCAGAAATGAGAGGAAATTTTTGGTTTTCACATCTGATGGTTTCAGTTCTACAATAACATCTTTCATGTATGTGTACATAGGGAGCAGTACTGTGTACATGCATATGTGTGTTTTAAAGACGCAAATATTTATATAATGCTTTCTATGTGCCAAGTAGAATTCTGAATGCATCCTATGTATTAACACATTTGCTCCTGACAACACACTCTGTGATAGGTTATTATTCTTGCTATTAGTATCATCCCCATCTTTTGGAGGTGGACGCCGAGGATTAAAGAGAGGTTGTACAATGTGCCCGAGGTCACACAATCTGTAAGTGGCAAAGTCAGGATTTGCACCTAAAGGTTCTGGCTTTAGAAACCCTGTTCTTCAGCCCTGCCATCCTGTCACCTGGTCTATGTTAGTGAACCTCAGGATTTCCAAAGCACCTTGTAAATGATTTCCAAAGCATCTTGGCAGCGAGTGGGGTGCAGGGAACTGGCAAGCAGTCAGGCTGCGGTTCAGTCCCCGGTCTTCTCTCTGCCCAGGACACTTTCTACTGTATGTAGCACACGGTAATTTCACCATAATACTTGCTGAATAAATGTATACTCTAGAAAGGGAAAAGGTTTTTTAAACATCATGATCCTGGGAATTGGGACTGGGATACTGGAATATATATTTTTATATATATATTTTTATTTCTCAATTGTAGGACACAGTCTCCTCACTCCCTCACCACACACACTCACACACTCACACACACACACTGCACTATTTAGTTTCCAATTGGAACACTATCCAAAACCAACTGATAGGTGTCAAGTTCCTGCACAGATGCATCCCTTGAGAGATTCTTGCTGAGAAAGAATAAGTAGTTTTCATGGATTGGTGAGAGGTATTTCTTATTTTAGACCCTTTTCAGGATCACCTGCCCAGACCCCAGCGCAAACCCACTGAGCTAGCAAAGTGGATGGAGAACGACTGTCCCAGAGTGTCCCTCAGCTTCCCCCGCTGAGTGGGGCCCTCCACAGTGACTGAGGAAGAAATGTGTGAGCCAAAACACATGAGCTCTTGAATGCAGCCTGTTTCTTTCCCCACAGCTCTGTAAAATCAAAGTTTGAGGCACCGCAGGAGCTCTTTTAAAATGTCCTGGCCAGGTTGCTGCAGCCCAGATGTTGTTCCAGTCCCTGCGCTGCAAGCTCCAATAATCGCATGACTTGCACCGCTCGGCTGCAGACCCGCTTGCCTCCACTGGCACCGCTCCGTAGATGTTACAGATGCCACAACTCATTTCTTTGAAGTCAGTGTGTTTTTTAAAAAAACACCCCTTTCGACAGATTTGACCCAACTTCTCATTATATAAGCTGATCTGTTGGAACATCTGTCACCATTGCGGCTTCGGCCCCCATCCTCCACTGAAGTATAATAACTTGACATTAATAAATAATGAGGCGGTGGTGAGTTTAACGCACATATTATGAGGCTTTGGGGCTAAAATGGCAAGCTTTCATCTTTCAGGAAGACCGAAAGCCTAGATTAAGCAAACAAGGGAAACGCAGCGAGGGCCCAGATGAAAACTTCCAACTATTGCTTGCATAAAAAAAATTATAATGTATCTCCCATAATTGACTGTCTCTTAATAATACAGATTGACATGAGGTTAATGGGAAAGACTGAGGAGCTTCATAGCTGGAGACATATTAACACAGTAACTTCCATTTTGCACCCTCCTGGCTACTACATCTTTAAATGCCCTCTTCTGCCCAGAGAAGATATTTTCTTAGCAGAAAAATATTATAATTCATTCTCATTATGACCTACACCAAAATGAATAATGCCCTAGCGGTATGATGCACTTAGCTAACACCAGCGCATGGGAATCTCATCGGCGCTGTGAATGCTTGAGCACTCCTTATTCTTCTTGTGTACCTGCTATGTGAATACCTTCTGGCCATGTGCTAGTGAATGCCCCTTTGTGCAAACAGAAAAGATGGCGAATCTACTTATGCTCTAGTGTGAAATCCAAAGTTTCTGAAATTCAAACATATTTCCATTTATTAATGGCCAAAGTTAACCTAAAATCAAGGCAAACACATGTAGTTAGAAGTATGTCAAATGGGATACGGGTCCAGCTTTTATTCTTCAGTGTACGCTTGCGCACACACACACACTCCACATCCGCGCACTCTTACCCTGTACTTATGTGTCCAGATTCTGCCCGCTTTTAGCTTTATGAAAACTCTCAAATAACAGAAATAGCACCTGTCTGGTTTAGCTTGTATAGCTCCAACATTGTGTCATGCATGTGGATGCTTAATAAATATTTAATGACAAAGGAAACAGTGCCATAGTGAGGATGGCTGCTATTACTCCCAGTTCAGAGATGAATGGAAGGGTAGAGATGAATGGTTTGAAGCTCACACAGTGAATCCATTGCAAAATGCAGGTTGGTTGGAAGGCTGAGTCCCTGGACTGGGCCTGTGTTTTTCAGATTCCTGTACAGAACCCTTATCATTGGTGTTGGATTAGAAACACGCTAAAATTTAAACAAACAACCCACAGATCTCTGGGAGCTCACGTTGTTAAGAGAAGATGGTGCAAAAGCCATAACTAAGAGTACCAAAAAGTGAGACCTGCCCAACTCAGTAGATACTGGTGACAAAGTGGAAAACGATGGGAAGTGTATCTGCTGGTGCCAGCCCAGGAGAGACTTCCCCTTAGTTCCTTCCAGGCACACTTTCACATAGTTCACTGTGGTGATGCAAAAGCTTCCTTTCCTTCTCCCAGAAACAGCTCAGCATTGTTTGCCAGAGTTCTTTGAGAATGTGACTCACTGGAGGCTGTAGACTGGGTCACTGCATCCTCCCCCAGAAGTTCACCTGAAAGTGATTGTAGATAAGTTTTTAAAAACAGCATACTTGCATTTATTTTCCATTTTATTGCAAGTTCTCAAGTAGAAACTGATTTATTTCAGTCCCTTCAGACTGATGCTGTATGTAATTTTTCTTGACTCAGCACAAAAATATCAGTCCCCTTAATGCAGTGGTTCTCAACATTTCTAATGCCATGACCTTTTAATACAATTCCTCATGTTGTGGTGACTCCCAGCCATAAAATTATTTTCGTTGCTATTTCATAACTGTAATTTTGCTATTGTTATGAATCGTAATGTAAATATCTGTGTTTTCCGATGGTCTTAGGTAACCCTGCTAGCGGTTCTCGACTGTGGGTCATGCTGCTGGAGAGCCTAAGACCATCGAAAAACACAGATATTTATATTACGATTCATAACTAGCAAAATTACAGTTATGAAGTAGCAACAAAAATAATTTTCTGGCTGGGAGTTACCACAACATGAGGAACTGTATTAAAAGGTCATGGCATTAGAAAGGTTGAAAACCATTGCCTTAATGTGACTGGACTCAAGCTGCTTGCTAAAATGCTGGGTAATTTTGATAATCATTTATATCCCTAAACTAAGTTTATTTTCATTGGAATAGTTGAGTTGTCAATGTTCTGATAACCTATTTGGTATAGCACCTTCTGTTTCTTAATTTGGCTGCAGAATTCATAAAAGAGAGCAAAAATATTATGAAAAATATTTATATTTGTATGTAATAATTTGGGATAGTTTATATCCTACCTGTCTAGACTTGACTTGTAACAAAATCCTACATAATTTCATATGCTACCAAGCAGAACTTAGTCCTGCACCATTGACACTTTGGTCTAATTTCTGTTATGAAAATACATGTAATCACTTTGCACTATTGGCTTTAGGCCCTTTAGTTGTCAACCCAATAACCATTATTCTTTTCTGCCTTCCTATCAGAACTTCAATTTTGTTTGGGGAATTATTTACCTTATTTAACTCCCTTGCAGCTCATAGGGACTATTTTATATCTATATCTATTCTATATATATAAAATACTAAGTGACCAATCATATGTCCATATGACTGTCCAACTGACTGGCCAGTACATATGATGTGCACTGGCAATCTATATATATAAAAACCTAAGCAACCGAATGACTGAATGATCAAACGACCAGTCAACCAGTTGCTATGACATGCATTGACCACCCAGGGGCAGACACTCAATGCAGGAGCTTCCCCCTGGTGGTCAGTGTGCTCCCAGGGCCAACTTCCCATGGTCCCTCCCTCCAGCCTGCCAGCCCCGATGGGCCCCAATAAGGACTGGGTGAGATAGCCCCAATCCGTCCCAATTGCCGGCCAGGCTGAGAGACTCCATCCATGCATGATTTCATGCACTGGGCTTCTAGTATAGATATAATCCTAGAGATGGAAAAGTCATTTTGTGAGCCTCAAAATTGAAGCACAGTAAAGATAAGTTGAAAATCAAGGATTTGAGCCAGATGAGATGGCCTTGTATATGAGAGCACAAACTCTGGACATTTTTCAGGGGGTCAAGTAAAGCCACTGATAGGTTTGAGCATAAAAGTTGTAAGAGCAAAGTGGCTTGTGGGGTCAGTTGTATGTGAGGAAGATTCTCTGTAGCAATGGAGATTGGAGGCAGGACTGTGAGGAGGCTGTGCTTTAAAAAAACAACAGCTCTCTAAAATAGATTCCTGAAACATATTATAATGAACTACTGAGTCAGTTTTGCGATTCATATGGTGTTAATAGAATCTGGAATCTGACTTTTAGGTAGAGATGAATGATTTAGCTGAATAGCCAGTATATATGAATGCCCCGTTTTTCCTTCCTGCTTTCCCCTTCCTCTGCTCTCTCTACCACCCACCTACCCTCCCTTCCTCCGTCCCTCTCAGCCTCCTTCCCCTCTTCCTTTTAACCATTCCATTTGTGGTTTTATTCCAGTTCAAGAATGAGCAACTTTGGGGAACTTAGAGGTTTCACCATGTATGTGTGCATGTATGTGTGTGTGAGTGTGTATGTCTATGTGTGCATGCACACATTTAGCTATTTAACTAAGGTAAAATCAATGGAGAGGACACATTGAAGGACTATTATCCAGGGCAATAGTGACTTATGTGAAGTTTTTCATTAAATCAATTTGCAGTTCCTACATTCTCCTTCTTTGGTTGCATGATATTAGGAAACTCCTTGTTAGAGGGAACCATAATCCCTCAGTGGTGAAAGTTTGGCAAGCTAACTAATAGATCTTGTGTTCTACTTTCTAATGCTCCAATTTGGTCTGGAGTACATTTTTGATTGGAAATAGCCTGGATATGCATAAAATAAACTGAATACAACTTCCTGCTCTCCCTCCAGATTAAGGAAAATCAATTAAAAAAATTTCTTTGCCTGCAGTATATTTGGAAGACATTCAGCTCCTTCTTGGTGAGCATTCAGCTGATTGCTATTTGGGAGGTGGGGTTGGAAAGTGAGAATGTTTGCTATTGCCTTTTCTGTAGACAGTCAGAAACAAACAAACCAAGAAAATCTATAGGCTTCTAACAGATGGGTTTTAAAAAGTAGGTCATGTTTTGAGCCCACCAACTTTGATGACATCCCTGTAACAGAAACTGGATTCTTAAGTGTCAGGACAATACAAATGAGGTTCTAAAATGGTCTCTGGATCTGTTACAGCTTCCAAGTACAGCTGGGAAAAAGTTGGAGAGGGAGGTCTCTAAGGAATCTGGAAAGTAAAAACCATGCTGGAAAGCCCTGAATTCATTGTTCTGTCTTCTTATTCCTTCTTGATAGAAGATATTGGGATAGACTCAGTCCTAAAGGATTTAAGATGATACAGAGATTTTAAAAGGGGGGAAGGGAAGTTTTTTTTTTTTTTGGTGTGTGTGTGTGTGTATCAAAGTGAGGATCAATATTTTCTTTTTTTAGTGAGAAACTTAAAGCATATGGAGGCTAAATAACTAAGCAAAGAGGTTGCTGTTGCTTTGTTTTAACATGGTCTGTTTCTGGTAACCGAAAGCTAGAAGGTAAGGTGTGTGGCCTGTCAGGAGGGAAGAAATCCATGCATCTTCCCTTTGGTCTGGTGTGTAGCAGGGAATCATTTTTGATAATAGAATTATATAAAGATTAAGTTAATGAGCTTAACGCTCAGAGGAAAAGGATTATAGATCTATGAGAACTCACAAGACTAAGATAAACTGCCTATTTTCAACTCTACAACGCTGGAGAGGGAAATGAAATACTTTCTTAGATCCAAATATCTGTGGTTTCCCAGGCTTCACGCCTCATTGCTGTATGAGAACAACAATTGGAAACCAGGAGGCACATTTATACATCAACACGGTTTTGCCTCCAGCAGAATGAAGGACGAAATGGCCTCTCCAGATTACGTCTTATTGATTGTTTGGCTGACCCAGATGCTAGTCCACCAGAAAACTGTTTCCTAAGCTTAACTCTCACAAAATGTTGCTGAGTTAGAAATACTTTTCCATTACTTTGTGATGGAAAGAGTACTGGCTTTTCATCCCTTTGTTTTCATCCCTTTTCTAATGAGTACTGGCTTTTCATCCCTTTCTCATGATCCATCAGTGTCTGAGATACATAAGTGTATTTTCTTTGTAGCCTTTTCATCTTGACTATAAATTTTGATTGATACAAAAATAGCATTACAGACTATTTACCAGGCTCTATTAACACTTTTTTTGCCTATCTGTTGATATTTGTACTACAAACTTTCAAAATTGATTCTTCAATAGAATAGGTCTACACTTATAAGATGAGTGATTTTGTGTCATCAGTTTTGTCATTCCCTTCCCAGTCAACCTAATGGATGTCGAGCATTTCATGTTCATATTGGGTGAGGAAAAAAAGGAGCAAGACAATATAATACTACTAATAATGATTACATTTAATTAAAAAATATATATACCATATATTGATGGTGTTTGAATATACTGGAATTATTCTCGATCAACTTCACCCTGCCTCTTTCCTCTTATATAAAACTCTTGTGGGACAGAGGTTTATCTGGTTCACCTATTATTCAACTGAATAGAAATAGAAGGGCTCATCTTTAATAATCGTAAAGTATTTCTGCAATTATGTTAATTGCTTTTGAACTGCAGACAACAATAAAAATTATTAACATGAAGAGGTTAGCAAGAAAATCACATGCCTAGCATACAGACAGCTTCTGGACAAATTCAAATAATCTATCCATAGCACATATCTTGGGACTTTTTATAAAGAGGAAGAACTTAGAATGAGAGTGTGAGGATTGGTGCTCAATTTACGGAACACCAATCTGAAATAGCTTTTTTAAGAAGAATAAAAATGTTATAAGACAACTAATTTTACCCCAACTTTCAACAGGATATATGTATTTTGTTTTCCAACTTTGTATAGATTCTTCCAGCTTTCCTATTCTTAGAAATACAAAATAGAAGTCCCTATAAGAGCATGAGAATCAAGGAAAGTTGATCATCCACACAACAAATTCTTTGAGCTTTGGATTCCTTACTTGTTTTTAAAGTAATCTGAATTATCATGTTTTCATCTGACATTCTCAGATATTGTTTTTGTTCTATAGGTATAGAATAAATCATTTGATTTCTGCACCACATTCTTTTAAAAAATATTTTTATTGATTTCAGGATTTCAGAGAAAAAGGGAGAGGGAGAAAGAGAAACAACAATGATGAGAGAGAATCATTGATCATGCCTCCAGCATGTCCCCTACTGGGAATTGAGCCACAACCTGGGATATGCCGACCTCACCAGGACTCAAACTGTGACCTCCTAGTTCATAGGTCACTATTCAAACTCTGAGCCATGCTAACCTGGCTGCACCACGTTCTTATGAAAGGAACTTTGTACTAAACTTGCAAGCACGTGTTCAGGTCCTTAGACTTTTCTAGCTTTGAGACCTTGGACAGGTTCCATAACTTCTCTGAGCCTGAGTTTCTTTATCTGGAAAAATAGGATAATAATAGTACTTACATCATAGAGATGTTGTGAGGTTAAATCACCTCATAAATGGAAAGCATTTAGAAGAGTGCCTGGTACATAATTAGCACTAGGTGAGCAGAGAATCAATAAGTTCAGTATATTCACTGGCCAATGGGATTTCTATAAAAGGCAAAACAGGTTTGGCTCAGTGGATAGAGCGTCAGCCTGCGAACTGAAAGGTCCCAGGTTTGATTCCAGTCAAGGCCATGTACCTTGGTTGTGGGCACACCCCCAGTAGGAGGTGTGCAGGAAGCAGCTGATCGATGTTTCTCTCTCATCGATGTTTCTAACTCTCTATCCCTCTCCCTTCTCCTCTGTAAAAAAGCAATAAAATATATTTTTAAAATGATTATCAAGTTTTATAGGCTACTTAGTAGAGTTTTTCAGGGGGAAAAGCTGCCATTGTACTATGTATGCAGTATAGAGTAAAAACTATTGTATTTTGGACCATTGTCTTTTTATAAAGGGCTATTCATTTATATGTCAATTTTCATTTGAGTCTTCAAAATATGGATTGTACTTAAAATATTACCTAGAATAACTTAGATTCTAAGCATAGGTAGTTCTCAAATATGAAAGTGGAAATATACACACCATTAGCCATTTTTCTTATATATCTAATGGTAATATTTTCTTGGGGTCCAACAGGTATATTATGAAAAAATCCTCTGCAGATCAATCTGCCAGGCCACTCTCTCCTCAACTCCTAACCTTCCCCCTGGAAAGATGACATACCTATTAGATTTCACCAAATCTGTCTCACTACTTACCTATTACCACTCTGTTTCCAACAAATAGAAGCTGAAAATTTAAGCACATTTAAATTTATCAAGGATGGCAATAAATGTAAGTGGACTAAAAATTGAGCTATATGCTATTTATAAGAGACACACTCAGAGCAAAAGAAATCAGAAACGATACCTAGGACTGGAGAATGAGATACAAGGAAAACCAAGAGAGTTGTATTCTGGAAACCATGTTAATAAAATGTTTTAAGAAGGAGAGAGTGATCATGTTAACAGAAGCCAAAAGTACTGGATATTCATGTTTATTTCATGCCTCTATATGTTATAGACTGGATTCTATGTGACTGGATTCTGGCCAGTGAGATGGATATCATAGTTATTCCTGTCTTTCATTCATTAGGAGGGATAAAGAACCAAGCTACTGAGATAGAAGATTGTCTCAAGCTATCCAAGTCACATAAGATGTCAATGAACATCTACTGAGTATCTTCGGTGTCTTGGGCATAGTGATAGGTACAAGGAAAGAAAAAGAGAATATACTAGGCATGTGAATGCTTTATTAGGCTTACACTCTTGTTTCACATATGTTTAAGTCACAAGACCATGTAACTTGCTTCTACAAACAACTACTTCCATGGTGTGGTGGTGTATTTCCCAAGAAGCATTCCTGGTGGTAACTAGACTATAACAATATGAGTATGGCCCTCTCACTTGCTGCTTCTGTACACTAGGTGAACACAGTCCCATGGTTTCTAGGATGCTTCCATTGATGTTGAAGGCTATTACTTATTGTTTTCTTTTACCATAGTCAGTCACATTGTACTTCAATGCTGTCTACGTGGACCGGTCCTGTATTAAGTGAGATAAACACACAAATGCACATACATGTCAATACACAAACACACACAGTTCATGGTTTCAACACACATAAAAATAGATTCAAACTGAGTGGTGAAGTGTACCAAGGCCTGGACTGACCTAGAATGTAAGCTAATCAAAATGGTGCCTCTATGTTTCACCAAACTTCAAAAGACTAAAGTAAGAGAGATCTAAGATCTCACTCATTTGTAGATAATAAAGAACATTACAAAATGATGAACAAAAGGATAGATACAGAGGCAGTAAAGCTTCAAACAGGCTGTGAAATTGCAGCAGGAAGATTAAAGTTAGGTGAGGTAGATAAGAGATCAATCAAAGGACTTGTATGCATGCATATAAGCATAACCAATGAACATAGACACTGGGGGGGTTTGGGTTATGCCTTGGGAGAGAGGGGGGGCAATGGGGAAATATGTATAAAAATTAATTTAAAAAAAGAAAAAAGAGAGAGAGAGATCTAAGAGATCTTTTAACCCGGTATTAATCAAAACTTAATAAAAACATAATATATGTAATATTTAAAGCAAACCATAATTGGGAGAAAAACAGTCTATATAATGAGATTATGTTTAACAACACACACACAACCAAATAACTGAGACAGAAGTTTCATATAGCAATATGTGAGAACGTATCTTTTATCCTATCCTATCCCATCTTTTTAAAAATTGCCAGTTGCAACCCACTAAGTTGATATTATGTCCCTCTAATGGTGATAACTCATAGTTTGAAAAATAGTTTTCTATCTTATTTACTAGAAGAGAAAACTGAAGCCCAGAGACCTCAAAAGAGTTATTCAAAGTCACCGGGTGACTGCAGAGCTAGGACCAGAGCTCAGGTCTCCTGGTCGAGGGGGGTATGTTTTCTCCTGGGGTCATTTGCACCTCCTTAAATAGGAATAAATGTAAGGAGGTCACATGCATTTATGGCTTTGCCTTCCCCTTCTCTATTCAGCCTATGCCTGGTAAAGGGTGCTGGAGAATGAGGCCCTTCAGAGCCAGTTGGGCTCTTCTGCTGAATGCTAAGTGATTCCTCATCAGACCCCCTGCTCCAGGAATGCAGGGACATGAACACAGGCCAGCTGCATTTTTCCTATGTTGGAGAATTTAGTCTCAAGGCAAACTAAATTGTAGCACAGAATGTGAGGTGAGTTTGCCCTAGCCCCTTCATTTATCTTCCTTTAATCAAACAGATGGAACGTTTTCATTGGAAAGAGGAGATTGTTATCCTTGGCTTTCTGGTGTCTCCAGCAGTATTTTTCTTAGGAATGTGTTAATAGCTGCAAAAATTTTAACACGTCTTCAAGTGCCTCTCATGTTAGGAGATTCTCTCAGTTGTGGGAAAGTGGTTGTCAGTTTGTCTGGTATTTAAACGAAATCAAATGTTTCTGACAGGTAGATTAGGCTCTTACTTCAAATGTCCTGTCTTTACTGAATGTGCAGCTGGAACCTTCAGAGGGAGAAATTTTTTTCTTGCCAACTCTGATTCCTTCAGTCCTCATTTACTCTCTAGGCAGTTAAGCCCCCAAAATGGTTAACTTCAGAGTTGGTGTAGGAAAAGATTTGGGAGTTTTTGATTTCAAGATTGTGTGTTGTTTGGCCCTTTTGTGGAGAGCAAATTTGCCTGCCGAACAAACTTTATTTTTTGTATTATTTGATGACACAAGAACATTTAAGTAACAAGTAAAAAATATATTATGTAGAAGTCAGTTCCAGAAGATGTTGAGAGCCAAATACACACACACACACACACACACACACACACACACACACACACACACAC
>JAAGEH010000018.1:47405288-47572270 GCA_011751065.1 Lasiurus cinereus
CACACACACACACACACACACACACACACACACACACACACACACACGAGGAGCCATTCAAGTTTTTGTTTCCCCTCCAAAATATATTTATTTAATGGAATAAAAAGATTGGGTGGGGTGGATCCTGAATTCATCCAAGGTTACAAATTCCTGTGTATTTCATAGAAAGATAGATTGTCCTCTTTGGACATAACAGAATAATAATTGACGCTCTGCGTGCCTACAGCATGTCCTTACTCATAGTGCCTTAAAAAAAAAAAGAATGCTATGGGAAGATGCATAAATTTTTCCAAATGGATTTTTGGAAAAATCTGTGGGTCAACCTGGGCAGGTTTTTTGGCCTCTGCTGAACTCACTCCTCTCTCTTCACCTTATGATAGATTGACTGATGATTAGGTGATCTAGGAGGGCATCATGTACATGTGTGTCAGGCTGTTGGATAAGGTAATGCTAGTGACTGGATCATGTTTTTCTAATCATGCGGCAGGCTAGCTCAGGCTTCTTATGGAAGATGCAGGATTCCAAAAGCAGGAAGAGAAAGCAAGCTCCAATATCAAAGGGCTTCTTGTATTGTAATTGCTATTGTTCCATAGGCCACAAGCAGTCATATAGCCAATTCCCTGAGTCAGTGTAGGAGGGGACTACCTGACATTGGATACAAAGAGGTGTGAGCAAATTGGGGGACATTACTGTAAAAGTCTGCCACACCTGGTGAAAGATAATACAGTGGTATCTCAAATTAATGTGTGCTTTTAGTTCCAACTGCTTTAACCGACGTTCTCAAATGAGGGTTATAGGAGAATTTGTTGAATTACAGAATGTAATTAAATGTAATATAGACAACCTAGTCTTGATTTGTCACAAAATAAAATTTAAAATTTAGTTTTTTGTTTTAAATCTTAATTGTTGAAAGTATTACATATGTCCTCCTTCCTCTGCCCCCACATTGACCCCTTCTAGCCTGCCTCTCTCCTCAGGCCTTCACCATACTATGGTGTGTGTCACTACTAGTACAAGCCCCTAGGCTTGATGGTAGGGGTATCAAGATGGCTGAGAAATGATCCTTGCCCTCAAGGAATTCACATTGTAGTGGGGCAGTTAGGCATATCCAAGTCAGGTTTGATAAATCCTGTCATTGAGATAAGAAAACCAGTTTATTGAGGACTCTCAACTGGTTGAAATAAAAACATAAAATTATTTTTTAATAATATATCACTCAACTGTACTCTGTCCAACCTACCTTTCTTGCTGTACATGTACTTCCTGGAAGACTAACCTGATTCTCACCCCGCATGCTTTTTAAGTTACCAGAACAGTCTTGTGTGATATTCAATACTCAGCTCCGTTCATTTTAGAACAATCATTACCTCCTATTTGCCTTATAGCTCTTCTCCTCTCACTCCCCCAGTGTAGGCTTGTGGTTGGGCTCTAGCAAGGCAAAGTGGAAGCAAGTGCAATTTGTTCTGACAATTCCCTCTCCAGCGCTCTCGCTCCTCTGGTGTGGGCTGCAGAAGAGGGAAAGGAGAAAATATTTCAAAATTTCACCGGGAAATACAGCAGTTCTCACTTTGGTTGGTGATAAACTATTGTTCTAGTTTGGGCATGATGGAGAAAGCAGTTTACTAATGAGCCCCCGTTCATCTCATGCAATTCTATATACCAATCTGTAGTCTCTTTTGAGTTTGGGCCACATTTTTCCAGCCAATTCCGAGGTGGTGGAACCCCACTACATTCCTTTATTTTATGGCTTTATATGTCCCCCAACAATCTCCTCATCCTGTGGCAATCCCAGAAAGACTATTTCAAATCTCACTTTCTCATTAATGTTAATGCTGGGTCTTTATGTCCACACAGAACCTATTGTCTATAACTTTGAGAATGCTTCCCCGTCCCCCGCCCCCCGCCCCCCGCCAAATGCTCCTAGTGCTCTCTCCACCTAGCAGTACTTTACCATGCCATTTCCTTTCTCATTTCAGAAGTTAGGGTCAGGTATTATGTTCAACAGGAAACAAAATGCTAGTCTGCTTTTCCTATAAGCATCATTACATTTAAAAATATATATATCTTATTGATTTTTTACAGAGAGGAAGGGAAAGAGATAGTTACAAACATCAATGAGAGATAAACATGGATCAACTGCCTTCTGCATACCCTTACTGGGGATGTGTCTGCAACCAAGTTACATGCTCTTGACCGGAATCAAACCTGGGACCTTTAGGTCCACAGGCTGACGCTCTATCCATGAGCGAAACCGGTTTCGGCCATCATTACATTTTAAGAGTAATTCTCTGAGGCCTCCATCCTCCTCTCTTCTTTCTTCATCAATATTGAGGATCTTACAAGCCCCCTTCCCTTTTCCCCCAGACATGCTTTAGAATCACTGAGTGGTGGTGGTGCTGGTGGCAATGTCTGTGTTTGGTCAGTTTTGGTGTCTCTCACTGTAATTCCCTAGAGTTTTTGATACTTAGACCTTGCCCCCCACCCAGGTATGAACTCCAATTACAATAGGGACAATAGAAACAATGGAACAATAGGAAAAATTCTGTCTTATAACAGATCTGAGTCCAGTGCTACAGTAACACAAGGGGAAGATCTCACAGAGGAGGTGATATTTCTCTGGTGACTTTTCAAAGCCCAAGGTGAGCTCATTTATGTTTAGACTATATCTCAGCAAACCAATATTATGAAAAGAATAAATCACAGGGCAGTGATCTGAATGTGGATATCCCAACAGTGCATATAAGGCAATCGGTTTTAGTAGTTTATTATTCTTTCCTTTTGTCCAAGCTGCTTTCTCTCAATTGTCTTTTGTCTTGAGCTCCTTTTCCTTTTCTTTCCTCCTTCTTCTAACTTCATTACATTAAGTTCTTTTCTTTTGACTTTTCTCATTTTTCCTCATCTATTGGGTGGGACCCCATTTTTATCTGGGGTCCTAACTTAGCTCCCAAAGAGGTGGTTTGCAGGGTTAAAGTGTTTGCTGAGATCATAGAGCATGCGTGTCCCAAAGATTTGCTTATCTAAGTGGGATCACTTTGCCCTGAGTGGAGAACACTTCAGCAAAGTCATTTTTTCCTCTTTGTGCCTTCTTGAGAGGAGGTTTCTCTATGCTGTTCCATACTCTAGTGTCAATACTGTTCCCATGATTACATCCCCTATATTCTTGTTATATCAAGATGGGCAGGAAATAGGATGGAATGAATTAAATTCTTCCCCTGAGCAAGATTCTACCACTCATTAAGGGCTTTCATTTTTATATGCCCTTTGCAAGTTAAGCAAAGTATTGCCCAGAAAGTGAGCTTCAGCTGGCAGTTCTGGAGGGATCTGAGGACAGTGTTCATAAGCTCAGTAAGAATGAAATGTAGGCTTTTGGCTGCTGAACAGTACACTCTTTGAGTGCAATTTTTATCTTTTGTTGTTAGTTTATTTATTTATTTTTACTTAGTTTATAAGTGAATTCATATGGAATTTGTCTTTCTGCATTTTTTATCTTAATTTTATCCCAAGAACTGACCAAGTGTCTTATACCTGGTATATGCTCAGTAAATGTTTAAATAAATAAACAATCCTGAATGAATTGTTATAGATATAAATTTTATTTTATCTTATAGCTGTGTTCTTCATAGATAACTTTGCCTCGGGCTGTTCAAATTGACAGTTTGGAAAGTGGATTTCTGATGTGGTCATTTTATCACGTTAGTCAGAAAGCAGGTTACATATGGACCTGCACATCAGTGCCTCCTATTTCAAGACCAGAGTTGGTCCAAAGAGAGAAAAACATCTCTGAATCAAGTGTTTGCATCTTAATCAAGAGATGCATCCTAAACAAGAGATGCAACCCATCCTAAAATGGGGCTCATTCTGTATCCTTGAGTGATACAGAAACAAACAAAAGAAATGTGCATTTTAAAAAGTGTTCATGCATCCACTAGTTCCCTTGCAAACTGGCTCCAGAACATATTACAGCAACTTATGTGGCCTTGGGCAGGCCAGGAAATAATTTTAATTTGTTCAGGCCCTAAATTATAGACTATGCATTTGCAACTGTTCTGAACTAGTCAGCAAGGTCATAGTTTTCAACAAGTTTTAAAAGAGGCATTTTAGTTCACAGGTTAAAGTGTTTTAGATTATGTTGTTGCAAAATAAAACAAATTTAGGTTTTTCCTCCCCCAGGAGTGGTGAACTTAAGCAATATCCAAAATAAATAAATAAATAAATAATGCTCATCCTGTATTAAACTGCTCATCAGAACACATAATTATTTTTCTTTTCCTTTCTTTTCTTTTTTTTTTTTTTCCCAACTATCAGTTGCAACAGGTACTCAAACTGGCCCAACAGAATCTGGAGTAGACAGTGATCTTTGTGAGAGATATATTGGGTAAAATTCATCTCACAAAAACTGGAATCCAATTGTTAGACATATGGTCTTAATTAAAGTGCTGAAAGATGTGCAACTAGAGCAAACAGATTGTAGCACTTTGAATTGAATAATTGAGTGCTATATGTGTTAGGCTCCTCACAGTTGCATTTAAACCCTTTGCTACACATATGTATAATGTACCTGTAAGCCTTTTAAAACTTTGTGGACTCTGAAATTCATCATTGTGTTTTAATATCTCACCTTTTTTTTAGTACCTGGTGTTTGTTGAATGCATGAATGAACTTCCTTCAGCAATGTGTTGAACAGGTTTGTTCCGCTGAAAACTATTCCTGCAATTCTAGGCATTTCCACCAGGGGACAAGGAAGCCAATGAGGTATCTGAAAAGGGAAATAAAAACATGAATGAGGCCAGTTATTATTTTTTTGAAAAACTGCACTACTCATTAATATGTTTCTATAAATTATATATGTTGGTAAGAGATGAAATAAACACAGAAGCTCTATAGCAAGATTATTTTAAAAACATTATGTTCAGGCATCATATGTTAACTCTTACTCAACTTGTACAATACCACTAACTTTATTATGGTTTCCTCCTTTTCCTCTCAAGATATTTTACAAAATAAATACTAGCTTTAGCTTATCTACAAGCAAATTATTCTGAGATTATTTACAAGATGCTTTTAACTTTAAAATTAAAACTCCTCCAGTAATTTCCCCTGCTTGTTATAAGACCCTTTGCTTCCCAATTACTTACTTAAGGACATTTCTCCACTCAGCCTCTACTTTCAGATTTTGCTACTTTCTCTCTATTTATTCTCTCCTAAAGGAACACCAGAGTTTTTGTTTTCAATAATACTCTAAACTTTCAAAATACTGTTAAAAATGATAGTCTTTGTTTGTTAAGCATGTGAACTATGTCTTCTGAATATATTTTAAAGAGGGGGGGGAAAGTTCTCTTAATAGACATTATTCTTTTCCATGTAAAATTCCAAAAGTGATTTCACTAAAGAATATTAATAGATCCTCTAGCATTATCTACATGTTGTTCGATTGTAGGTTATCCATGGAATAAGTGAGATGGCTTTACTTTCTGTATATCAGGCATTAGACCATAATATCATTCTGTGCTAAAATATGTCAAATAAAAAAGGTCTTGTGATCAAGTCACAATATTTCTAAGACTTAATTTTAAATTTTGTGTTTAATCTAAGTGCCCACAATATTTCAGGAATTTTATTAGGTTCTGAGGACATAAGACAAAGCTCAGGCTCCCTTGGAATTTACAATCTAGTGGAAAATGGTTAATAAAAAAATGGGTATAATAATATTAAACTCACAGTGAAGTGTTAAGGATTAAAATGAGATAGCTGATATGATAAATCTTTGCAAACTCTATAACATTAATAGAATACTTCCTCTGCTATCTTAAAACAATTTCTTGCCTTTTTAATAATTAATAGGAGTTTCTTATATATTTCAAATAAATTCTGATTGATTTTAGAAGAATCATGTATTTTCTATCAGTCTGTCAGTGATTTGTTACCTCAGTGATTTGTTTCCAAAAAGCATTTACCGAATAGCCCACTGTTGTGATGCCACATCCATCATCCAGCAAGTTGGATTATATATTTATGAGTTCTTTTTTTGTTTCATTTTTCCTTTAATCTATTCTTGTGCCAATAATATGTTGTATTTATTATCATGACTTTAGAAGGTGTCTGAATATCTAATAATAATAATCTTTTTTTTTTTTTACTCAAAAATTTTCCATGAATTTTAGAATCACTTTGTCAAGTTCTCCCACAGAAAACTAACTATAACTTTTTATTTTATAGCTATATTAAGATACTAGTGGCCCGGTGCATGAAATTTGTGCATGGGGGGGGTTTCCTCAGCCCAGCCTGCACCCTCTCCAATTGGATATGCTTCTCGCAATCTGGGACTGCTGGCTTCTAACCGCTCACCTGCCTGCCTGCCTGATTGCTTCTATCCCCTCTGCCTGCCTTCTGATCACCCCTAACATCTCTGCCTGTCTGCATGATTGCCCCTAATTGCCTCTGCCTGCCTGCCTGGTCCCCCTTAACTACCCTACCCTGCCAGCCTAATCTTGCTCCCAACTGCTTCTGCCTGCCTGATCTTTTGCCTGCCTAACTGCCTGCTTCTGCCAGTCTGGTCTCACCCTCAACTGCCCTCCCCTGCTGGCCTGATCTCACCCAGTCTCTGTCTCTCTTTGTTTTTCTCAAGAGTCCTCCAGGCCTTCCTGCCTCCCTGTATCCCTCTTCCTCTTTCCCAGCTGGGAGGGGGCAGGACCAGTGGGGACTGCTCTACCCTCTGCCTGCCTTCCTTTCCATTCAGGCCTCTTTAGGCCTAGTCTGTTTTGTTTCCTCACTCTGAGAGAGCCTCTGAGAGTGGGCTGGGAGAGAGGGAAAGAAAGGGAGAAAAGGCTGTGAGCTGGTGGGCGCTGTGTGTGTCTGTGCGTGTGTGCGGTTGTGAGTGTGAGTGCCGGCCTTGCCTCCCTATCCTCACCTTTGCTGCCACAAGTCCTCACCTACCAGAGCCTGCTGCAGGTGCAGCCTGGGCGTTAAGTCGAGTCTCCGGTTGTTGTGGACGAGATGGACTCAGGGTTTTTATATATTAGGATAATTGACTTACAATATCTACACAGGCTTAACATACATTTTATAATTTTTGACATTTTTATAAGGAGTTTACAACCAGCACCAAAATAATAAATGTATCCATCATTCCCCAAAGTTTTCTTGTTCTCCATTATAATCGCTCTCTCTCAATGCTTCTGCTACTCCTCCAAATTCCAGGCAATCACTGATCTGCTATTAAGATTGATTAGTTTGTGTTTTTTAGACTTTTAAAAAATACAAAAGAAGTTAAATATGTACTCTTTTCTTAATGGGTTCTATTACTTAGCAGTTATTTGGGGGTTTCTCTCTGTTGCTGTGTATATCAATAGTTCATTCCTTTTTATTGCTAGAAAGTATTCATTTCACAGATATACCACCAGTTGCAAAGTGAACATCTTTTGAAGGACATTTGAGTTGTTTTAAGTCTTTGATTTTTTACAAATACAATCTTTGTATGGACAGATGCTTTCATTTCTTGTAGTTAAATAACTAGAAATGTAATGGCTGCGTCTTATAGGTAGCTTTCTTAAAACTGCCAAATTGATGAAAAAAGGATTGCAACATTTTATATTCATTCCCACCAAAGTTATATGAGAATAACTTTAAATTTGAAAAAAATTAAATCAGAAAGAATGAATGGATCTGACTGCTTAATCATCTCATCTATGAACATGGTATACTGGTATCTTTTCTTCTAGATTTTTTAAATATCTTTCAATAGAGTTAATTTTTATTTTAGTATAAAATCCTAGATATTTTATTAATTTTGTTGCATATTGTATTTTCCAGTTGCTTATTGCTGATATAAAGGTATATTTTTGCAAATTGATCTTATATCTGGCAACATTATTGAACTCTGATGCCTGTTGATTTCATTTGGAGTCCTATATATAGTTAGTTTCTGCATGTCTACAAACACTTAATATTAGTTTTTCTTGTTTTATTGTATTTGTGAGGATCTCTTTTGTTTCCATGTTTTATAGTAAGTAATAATAGGCATTCTTTTCTTATTCTTGACTTTAATGACAATATTTCTAAAATTTTCCTATTACTTATGTCATTTGGTCTTTTGGTCTACATTTTTGGGCAGATTGCCTTTGTCATGTTAAGATCATTCTGTTCGGTTCCTATTTGTGTGTGTGTGTGTGTGTGTGTGTGTGTGTGTTTTAAAGAAACTATAAATATCTGATGAGATTTATTAATATTTCTTTGTATCTATTAAAATAATCATGAGATGTCTTCTCTTTTTTCAGTAATATGCCAAATATCTTGATAGATTTTTTTCATGTTAAATCTTGAATTCTTAGAATTATTTTTAATGTACTGTTGGACTTAGTTACCTAATATTTATTTTGGAATTCTTACATCTAACTTCCCAAGTAAAATTGGTTTACATTTTCTCTTTTTAATTTAAAATGAAGAGTTTGTTTTAGAATACATTTTATACTAAGTTTATAAGGTAAATCAGGCAGATTTCCTTTTTTTGTTTTGCAATAACTTGAATAAAATAGAAAATTTCTGTTTCTTAAAAGTTTAATGGAATTCATCTTTTAAACAAATTGTTTTTGGATCTTTTGTAAGTGAGGAAATAATTTTTTAAAATCACTTTATGTCTGTAGAGATTATTGGTATGTATATTTAATTGTTAAAATTTCTTCTTGTTATAATTATGACATTTTACATTTTTGTAGAAATGTATCCAATTTTTTTCTGAGCTTTCATATTTATGAGCATGTAGTCATTTATAATATTCTTTTGTGATTTTAAGAGTAGTTATAGTTGTCTTTCCTTTTTAGTAGGCATTTAGTTATTTATTGTAGTAGTTGGTCTTATATAAAAGTTTATTATATTGATTTTTGTTAAGAACCAGTTTTAGTTTTATTAATCTTTTGTTATTGTTTACTGATTACTACTATTTTCTTTTTATGCTACTCCTTACTGTTTGTTTGGAGGGAGGATGGCATTTTTGAGAGTGCCTTATTCTACAAAAAACTTGAATTTATTGTTTTCAGTTTTATTTTATGATAAATGTATTTGAATGTTTAAATTTTCTATCTGTTTTTTACAAGTTTTTATATATAGTGCTTTCTTGTCTTTCAGTTTTCCTTATTTTATATTTTCTTTATTAAAAATATATTTCTTTATTGATTTCAGAGAGGAAGGAAGAAGGAGAGATAGAAACATCAATGATGAGAAAGAATCATTGACCAGCTGCCTCCTTCATGCCCCCACTGGGGATTGAGCCCACAACCCAGGCTTGTGTCCTTGGCCGGAATCAAACCTGGTATCCTTCCATCCTCAGGCTGATGTTCTATTCAACTGAGCCAAACCGGCCAGGTCTATATTTTCTGAATGTCCTTTATAACATAAAATTTATGTTATAATATTTTTTCTAAATTTCTGGATTATTTTAATGATCCTTTGTTATTGATTTCTAATTTTATTGCCAGAAGGTCAAAGAATATAGTCTATATGAATTGCATGAATTCAATACTACATAATTTATTCAGGCTTTACATATTTCCTAATACAATTTTGTGAATGTTTTTTCCTCAAAAAGAATATGTTTTTCTATTTATTAGTTAACTTATTGATAATGCTACACATATATTTTCTTTATTTGTTTCACCTGTCACATTCTAATAGAGATGTATTAAAGTTCCAAATCTCTATATTATTGACCAAGTAATTTATTATCATATTTCTGTCTCTTAAATACATATGTACATATATGTATATATGTTATGTATATTATATTACTCATTTATTTTTATTTTCCTAGTGCATAATATTTTCCTTTATACATTGTAATTCTTATCTTGAATTCTTTTTTATATTAAAATAACAGTTTTTTTGCTAATATTGACCATTAATATTTATTATGTTTGCTATACTAAGAATTTCTCTATCTCATTTTTAACTATCAATTGTTTAATTTACAAAATTTATATATTCTAGTGTACTATTTGATGAGTTTTGAAAAATGTATTGCCTATGACAACTCCAATTAAGATACAGATCTTTTATTCACACCAGAAAGTTTTTTCATACCCCTTTGTAAACATCTATTTCCCACCATAGCTTCCACTTGCACTGCCCTCAGCAAAATTATTTGATTTATATTACTACTAGAGGCCCATTTCAGGAAGATTCCTGCAATAGTACTTCCTGCTGCAGTCTGCTGCCCCGCCAGCTTCCCTCCCTTCTCAGCAGCCCTGCCAGTTTCCCTCCTTCTCAGTATTCCTGCCTACTTCCCTCCATTCTCCACGCCCCACTTGCTGCTTGCTTCTCCCATCTTCCCTCCCTTCTGCAGCACTTGGCTTCTTTCTACGCTGTCTTCAGTCTTCGCTTTGCACCAACATATGCAAATTAACCACCATCTTGATTGGGTTAATTTGCATACTCATTCTGATTGGCTGGTGGGCATGGTGTGCGAGTGTAGTGGAGGTATGGTCAATTTTTATATTACTCTTTTATTAAAGAGTACAGGATACACTGGTTTTGCCTGTCCTAGAGCTTTTGTGCTGGTTTCTCTCTGATCAGTATGACATTTTTGAGATCTATGCTATAGACATGGACTGTCTATTCTTTGAATGTATTACATAGAGGAAAATTATTGCCTTATGAAGATATATTTAAATTTTTCAAAGCAGCAGGATTCATGCTGGTGGGGCATGGACTGTGGGGATCAGCCCACTGTGGGAGCACCACTTATCCCAGTTAGCTGAGTGGCTGTGGACCTGCCCTCTGAGTGGCTGCTGAATGAGAATTAGTCTGAGCTGACATTTCAGGGTAATGTCTTGGGTAAAGGCATGTTCTGTGTCCTGGAAGAACCTGGTGGAGACCTTTGTACCCCAATGCCACTCGGTGAATGTCCTTGATGTGTGATGCCAGGTTGGTGACACCATTAGCCATGCTCAGGATCCTCAGCCATCAGGACAGCCTCCCCGCAGGGTCCACAGTCATGTCCCCTCTTGCCATCTGCCTATGCCAGCTCCCTGCACTCTTTCTAGAACTCACCTTAGAGGGCCTGCATCAGTTGGTGGGGTCAGGCCAGAGTCTGGATTATCTCAGGTATTTGATAGGTACAGAGACTCAGCATCACCCTGGGCCTGCTAGCAGCTGCTCCCATTGTGGGAGCAGCCACTCATCCCAGTTAGCCACCAGGAGGCAGTTCCTGCATTGGAGCATCTGCCCCCTAGTGGTCAGTGCACATCATAGTGACTGGTCATTCTGCTGTTCAGTCATTGGGCTTTTTTATATATATAAAGTGGATGAGGATGTGGTCAAATACACATTTGGTGCACAGCACATTTTTGACTTGAATGTTTCTAAATGGAACATGATATAGAAAGAGAACATGAATTTTAGAATAGATAGATCTGGGTTCTGTTCTTAGCTCAACTGCATGATATAGGTGACCTGAAGAAAGTTGTTTAACCTTTATCAATCCTGGGACTGTAATATGTACTGACAAAAATATTGTTAGGTTAAATTAAATAATATTTGGAAAGAACTTGACACTTAGTTGATGCTAAAATGCTACTATGTTGAATTAATATAATAAATTAACATAGTTAAAAAAGTAATGTCTAATGCTTATATATGTTTGTTAAATTTTTAAACATTACAATTTATTACTTTAAAGATGCATGGTTGCTAAAACTAGATTGTAAACCTATTTCAAAATAATAGTCCTTGAGAAATTGGTAGTTTAGAGTTAGCATATTAATTTCCCATGCATGAATGGGTATTTCTATAATAATGAAACTAAATTTATTCAAAAACTTAATTAGATATGTTATTGTCCATGCTATTAATTTACTTAGCAAAGCTTCTTCCCATATATTTGCAGTGATAACTCTCAGCCTTGTCTTATCCAAATGATTACTGATGAGGGCCTAGTAAATCACTGAGCTTTTTCCACTTTGCTGAATTGAACTATCCACATGGGGCCAGTTCTTCATTTATTGTAGAAACTGATGTTTCTTCCTTCACAAAGGGCTTATTAAAATATATATGAGAACATTGTTGGAGATCATTTCTACCTGATGCCAGAAATCTTGATTGCTTTTCCCCCATTTAAGAATATTTACTCTCTTCCCTGAGCTCAGATCTCCCACTCCTATTGTTTTGGCATAAATAAAATGATAATAACAATGGCTGACATTTGTTGAGTTTTCTTACGTTCATTATTCAAAAGTACTTTACATACATCATTTCCTTTAATTACTGGAAAACCCTATGCAGCAGGTACTACTAGTATCCCTATTTTCCAGAAGAAACAACTGAGGCATAAGAAGGTGGAATAATTTATCGAAGGTCAGGCAATCTGTATCAGAACCTAGATTTATAATAACAATAATTAACATTTATTGAGAGTTACTACCTGCCAGGCATTAAGTGCATTTCTTAAGTTATTTTTATCATCTCCACAGCACTAAGATGCAGGTATTATCATTTAACAAATGAGAATGCTGCAGAGGGGTAAATAACTTGCCCACGTTACATAGCTAGTAAGAGAAGGAGCTGGCATCAGGCTGGCTCCAGAACCTGTACTATGTTGCCACTTCATGTTGTCTCTCATCCAGGCAAGATTATTGACTAAGCACTTAGTATGTGTACAGTATTCTGAGGACCAGAGAAGAAACAGAGCTTTGCTTTCTTTATTCAATGAACTTACTGACTTAGAGAAGTAAAATAAAGACAAATGAAAACATTAGGCGAAAGGGAGAGTGCTGAACACTTAGACTAACTAAGCGAGTTTAGAGAAGAGATGGATATGAACTGGATGATTCTGTGACATCTCAATGAGCTAGGTGTGGTTGGGGCTGGACCTTTAAATATTCTGAGTGATGAGGAGGAAGGAAGAGAGAGAACATTCTGGAATGTGGAATAACCTATGAACTCTCCAAAAACAATCTGTTTCCAATTCCAGGGTTAAAACTCATTTATCTTGGCATTTTTCCTCATTAGGAGAAAAAAGAATCAGTCTTTCAATATTGTGCTCTTTAGCCCTTTCTAGTAAGATTAAATTAACTCTGTACAGAGTTTTTCGAAAATCTTCCAATTCTTCATTCCATCAGAGTAAAAATATTTCATGTCCTATGACATTAAGTAGGAAAGCTAATTTCCTTTGCCTTTAATTTTGGCAATACTTTCCTTTACATAAATAATGACAGGAAGAATAAAAATTCCTTGTGACACTTTAAATATAAATCCGATTAAAATGACATCTCTTTATGCACATAGTACATTTATATGTTTTGGATCAAAGACTTTTTTGGCAAAATAAAAGAGAATTAGCAGGTTGGTTTAATGGAGAGTCATCTGTTTTTAAAAGCTTATAATAGAAGATGGTTTTTCCTTTAATAACACCTAACTGGAAGATAGATTAGTTTAATAACAGATTCACTCAGCATGTTCAAAACTGACCTAATGATTGTCCTCCTCAAACCTGTTCCTTCTCCTGTGCTCTCTCAGGTGGCTGCCTCTCCAGTTGCTGGCTCCTGAAGCGGAGCCTGCCCCTCTCCCTCACTTTCCACACCCACCAACCACCAGAACCTTTTGGTTCTCTCAGATTATCTCTCAAATGCCTATAGAGGACCTTTCAGAGGTACATGACTAGGTGGAGAGGGCATGTCTGTCTAAAGAAGAGAACATGCGTGATGCCGCATTGTGCCTCAGTACCGTGGATCTGGTATTTCCAAAGAGGAAGTGGATATTTAGATTTTATATGAAGTCTCTGGATTTTAAATTGTTGACAGTGAAATCAGGCAAAACAAGCTTACTTTGCATAGTTCAAACAAAACACTTATGACAAGGTTGGATTTGCAAGCTGTCAGTTTGTCTTTTTTTTCTGATACAGTCCTTTCCTTTCTCTGTTCCTATTCCAATTTAGGTCTGTATCATCATTTATCTAAACTATTATAGCAGCTTCCTAACTGATCTCCTTGACTTCTGTCTTGTTCCCACTAAACAATTCTTCATCCTCGCTCCTGAGTGTTTGATCATGTTAATTCATGGTTAAAAAGATGAACCAAAACAAAATACTGTCAATGATGGCCATTGCCCCCAGGTTAATTCTAGACTCTCAGACCTACCTGGGCCTTCCAGGCTTAACATAGCGTAGACCTTCTCTTCATTCCTGTGCTCTGTCCTTGTGGTTTCTCCAGCTACAACCTTGGTTTCCACACATAGGGCCATGCAAGATTCTCAGAAAAAATGTATCAGTTGTTTTTCTATATTGCATGTGTTGGTCCCTTGTCACATAATATCCCTCTCAAGTCCTGCTTATTCTGCTCAATTAAAATACAATTTTTTGAAGAAGCTCAGTTATGGGTATAGTGTGTGCTCAATAAATTATTGTTGAATGCATGACCAGCAAATAATTTCTTCAACCCTGCTTCATGTCAACCACTATTGCTAGAGTCAAAACTAATCTCTTTATGTTTGTTCATACTATAAGGTAGCACCTGTCACACTGATTATGGTTAGAGGTACAATGTGAATGTTTATTTCCTGTATTGAATTGTGATCTTTCTCTATTCACAGATCATAGGGCAATGATTAACACATATTAATACTACATAAACACTGGGGAATATCAAGGTCTGGTTTATGATCTAAGAGTTCACTTTATTTCTTTTGGGAAGATGGATTGAAGGGGAAAAAGGTAAAAGCACCAAGACTGGGTACAAGGATATTGTGGTGAGAGAATAATTTGGGCAAAGGAAGTAGCAGTGAAGAAGGCAAGAAGAGGTCAGAATCAAACTATATTGGAAGTAGAGTTAGCGGAACTACTTGATGGTTTGAAGATGGGATGTGAGTGGAAAAGGGGGATTAAGGATGACTTCTGGGTTTGTGGCCTGAGCAACTAGATGGATGGTGGTGCCATTTATCAAGAGGGAGAAGACTTAGGGACAATGAGTTAGGGAAGAAGAATGAGAATTGATCATTCTTTTTTGGTCTATGTTAAGTATACAGTGAAAATTAGACAATTGGAATTGTCAGCAGCAGTTGGATATATGAATCTGAAGCTTAAGAGATTGGTCATGCAAAAAATATGATTTGGGGAGTCACTAGTTTTGAAATATTATTGAAAGGCATGAACGGGGTCAGAATACCCAAGGAAAGAATTACAGAGAGAAGAAAGTAGAGTAGAGCCCTTGGGTACTCCCAGATTAAGAGCTATGATTATGGAAGAAAAGCTAGCAAAAGACTAAGGAGGGTCAATGAGGTGGGAGGACAAGCCAGCAATAGCAGCGTCATGGAAGGCAATTGTATAAAATGTTCAGAGTGGATGGAGTGATGAACTACATCTGATACATCTAGAGTCTAAGAAAAGATAAACTGATGTTGATTTTGACAAGATGTGTTTATTTGTGACTTTGGTAAATACAATTTCATGAAAAACTTAGAAATAAAAGCCCAAATGGGGTGGTTTAAGTAAAGAACAGGAGATGAGGAAAGTGGGCTTTACTAAGAAAAGGAAAAATTATTTGAGATTTTGAACAATATTTGAATGGAAAACACATAAACTTTGCCCCACTTACTGTCAAAACATCTCACAATTCACACAAATCTTTATATAGGAGTATGTCAGTATTTATTCCAAACATGAATTACCCATATTTCATTTTTATGAAACTTGCATGTTGGGAGACCCAGTCTTGTAGACCACACATCTTAATCATTTCCAAACCAATTGACAACAAAAGCTTAAGACACAAACATAATTTTGAAGCATTCTTAAATTTTGCTTCGAACAATGCGTGAGAAATTATTTGTATATAAACTCCAGAAAGACAGTTTTATTAAATGTCTTACATGCTTAAACTTAAGCAATGGTCTCTTTCAGTCATTATGGTGCTTTTTTCAGTTTATCTTTATTCTGGTTTCTCTGTTCTTTTCTTGGCAGCATTGTTTATATCACAAGATACAGACCCAACATGCCCTTTGCCCCTCCAACCAGATAGTTGCTGTTTTGATCTGCCAATCAAACTCAAGGGTCTGCCCTCAAAGTTGAGACAACTGATCATAGTTTGGACACTTGGGCAGTGTCAACTAATTTTAGTCTTCAAGGCTGGGATGATGGGAGCAGTGACTGTCAAGGCACTTGTCCAAGGCCCAGCAAGGGTTATGACTGTCCTTATGGTTAACAACTGCACAAATAGAAACAGGCTGAGTTTGTGAACGTAGTTTCAACAAATTATTTGAAGTATGAGGATACTTCCTATCTGTATTTATTATTCCAGCTCTTGGCATAACGAGGATGAAAAACTCTGTTTACTTTAAGCTTTTCCCATTAAAGGATCAGTGATGCTTTTACTTCCCCACTCTCTGTGTACATAACATCCATATGCCTGGTCTAAGACACTCCTCAAACAACCCTGCACTCCCACCCCAACATGAGGTCTGCATAAAGAGCAAGTCTCATCGGCTTTACCTTCCCCCCTTCATTCATTTTTGGGAGAATAGGGAAGGAAAGAGTGAAACGCTACCTTGAAATTGGAATACGTGCATTAAAAAACAAATACGGGAAGTGAACATTTCAGAGCCTTGGCAAGTCTTTTCCCTCCTCTGTGAAATGCTTCTTTTGTGAAGGATCCCACTCAGGACTTTAGACAATGCAGTGTGAGTGAATGTCTAGCAATCTTCGCAAAATGTTCTGGATGGGAATGAAATAGGCTGTTCTCTACCTTTCAGTTGCCTTACATGTTGGGCCCTGGCAGCACAGGATGACATACAAAGAGCTGTATTCAGGTTTTACTGCCCCTTTTGCTTGGCACGCTCCCACCTGACTGCTATTGGTTTGGAAGCTGGCGAAATGTCGACATGTCAAGGTTTTATTGGGTCTGGAGTTGCCAATATGAAGCAGCTTCCCAGATTTCCAGGTTTTGTGCCCAGAGTCTCAGTAGTTCAGTCTTAACCCACAATTTTCAGGGTCCCTAAATGTGTCCCTCATGGCAATAATGGCCTTTCATCTATTCTCAGTTGCAAATTGACCAGTTTTTATACTTGGCTGAAGAAATATTTAAATAAACTCAAGGTACTAAGAACGTTGACCCTTAAAAATAAAAATCTCAAAATGTGATTGGTGAAAATTACATTTTAAATCTTTAATTTTTAATTATAAAAGATAACGAATACTCGTTGCAAATTTTTAGAAAATATAGTAATACATCAAACAAAAGATTCCCTTTGTCTCAATCCCACTCTGCTACTAGCACGTTAGAGGTTATCCTCGCAAAGATTTTATTCTCTATATGTAATCCCATATACTTGTAATTATATGTATACATACTCATATTCTAGTCTTTAAAAGATAGAATTGTAGTATCATGCTGCTCTCCAAATTTGTTACTTTTTACTTAAAGTTGTCATAAACATTTTTCAATGACATACATAGCATGTCAGAGATAGATAAAAGCTATTTGTTCAACATTTTGGTTATAGTGCTATACAAATGTACAATTGAATGTAAGATAGAGACGTGGAACATTCATTTATTCATTCACAAACATTCATTGAGTCTTTTCTATGTGCTGGGCAGAGATGAATCAGCTTGATTTTTCAGTTGGAGGTATTATCTATTAACTTTGTAAGATGAAGGATGAGAATTTAACTCTCTAGTTACTTCCAACACACCACACACACACACACACACACACACACACACACACACACACAGACTCACTCACACTTCACACATCTCAAAAATAGTTATATAACTTTTGTTAAATCAGTATTCAAGTTTTCCATTATTATAATCATGTGGCTATTGCTCACAGCTGAGCCACATGTTATGCTTTGATTGCCTATAATTTCTCTCCTTGGTTTTGGAGGGTAAGTGTATGAGGTCAGTAAGAGCAGCAGGCTGCCAGATTCATAGCCCACGTCACCCATGTACTAACTGGGATGGCTAGGGGCAAGAAATTTAACCTCTTTGTGCCTCAACTTATTTAGAATAGTTCCTACTTTACAGACATTCTGTAAGGATCCAGTGAGTCTCTCTATATAAAATGCTTAGAACAGTACAAACACTGAACGTTATATACAATTTTGTTATTGTCATCATTATATCCTCCAAGAAAGGGCATAAGAGAGATAATTTTTTAAAATTTTGCCTTTATTTTCCACCCTTGCTTGATTAATAGTTCCTGTACACAGAAATCTAGGTTGAAATTATATTTTTCCCTTAGAATTTGAAAGCATTTCTCTGTTACCTTTTGTTTAGTAGAGTTTCTTTCTATGAATGCTAATGTTATTCCATGTGCTCTCTTTTGTATGTAACTTTTTATTTTATCTGTTTAGTTTTGTTTAATTTATCTCTCTGGAGTTTTAGTATCTTCTCCCAATATCTGGTTGATTTAATATTTCATGATATTGTGCCTAAATATTATGTCACAATAATTTAGGGCACTTGATGAAGAATCATATCTTTAATTGGGAGAAATTCTCTTTTTTTTAAATTATGTATTTTCTTTTAGTTATTCTTTTTGGAACACCTGTTTGTTACATATGACCTCCTCCTGATAAATCCTCTTATATTTCTTATCTTTTGCTTCCTGTTTTCCATCTCTTGGTCTTTGTGTTTAATTTTGGGGCATTTCCTCTACTTGCCAACTCTGTGAAGGTTTATGTTACAATTTTAATTTTAATATATTTTAAATTTCAATAAGTTTATTCCCTGAATGAGCCTCATTATTTTTCAGCAACCCTATGATTTCATGATAGTAATATTTTATCTTATCTACAAAAGTCAATGTTTTACAATGGTCTCAACTTTGTCCATTGCCATTCCTTCCTATTTTGTGTTTAGTTTTATTTGTTTAGATCTCTGTATTCCATGTGAGAGGCTTCTCTAGAGAATAAATGAATACTTTCCTGGAGGAGGGAGGACTGAGGAGGGCCTCAGATAGATTTGTAACCAATTGTGCTGTTCTCACTTCTGCCCCTGACATTGGCTTCCATAGATACCTCGAACCTTCAGTTCTTGGGCTTTTTGCAGTTCAGTGGCATTCATTGCTTATATCTTGATGGCTTCCTCTCCTATGGACATATAGATTTCTGAGTTTCCCACTCTGTTAAATCAGTTTTCATTTTTCCTTCTGATTTCCTTCTTCAATTTTTGTTGATGTTTATATTTGCTTTCATCTTCTCTGTTTTCTGTGTCCCTGTGGGTTATACTTATTTTATTTTTGTTTTACTCTCATTTTAGCAGAATTTCAGGAGGGACTAGAAGGAAACATATGTGTTCCGTCTGTCATGTTTAACCTGAACTCTACAACATTTTCAATAGATATTTTTAAAATTCCAAATACTCACTAGATGCTTACTTGTATACTGAGCCCTTGGGTAAGAAGCTGCTTCTTGAAGTTTTGTCACTTACAACTATTATTTGAAATATGTTTTAGTATTCATTAAAACAAAGTGCTAAGGACTTCTGCCAAGCAATAAATATGTTCAATAAATTATTTCTTTTGGCCTGTTGGAGTTATTAAATGTGTTTAAAAATAAAAATTTAAACAGTATTATGTCATAAAATTTTTGTAAGTCAAATTATAATAGAGGGTTTTTTTCTTTTAGGTCTTCATGCTTGTGAGTGGGTATGTGGGTGACTATGGGTATTTCTATTTGCAAGTATATGCATGTGAATGTATGTGTGTGTGCACATATGTGTGTACTTGTGTGACTGTGTCTATGATGTCTGTGTTTATGGCACAGATAGAAAACAACTCTGCTGATGACTCTAACACCAAGGTAATATCTCCATGCTCCTGTTTCTCCACTTATAAAACCAGAACTACCATGCATCTTGTAGATATCAAAATGCATCCTAATATAAAACACTTGGGAATAGCTATGTTAGACATAAAATAAACTGCTGCCTATAAAACTGAGATTAATGAAACATTAGAAGCAAAGGTGTTTTTACTCGCGAGGCTTATGTTCCACTCAGGCAGGATTACTGGGTCTGGATTTGTTCTTGCTTCCTGGAATTATACTGCTTTTCCACCTGAGAACCCAGTCACCAACTAAAGAATGATGCCGATGAGCTACCTCAGGGTTGCCTTTGTTCTTTTCCCAGAGGGCTGGTGACAAAAAGGAAAGAAATTGGAGAGCAGCTCATCTTTAGTCCTAAAAGCTCTCCAGGGACATCATTTAAAAAATTAAATAAGAAGAATAAGCGAAACTTCCTTTAAAACCTTGATATGCAACATAGGAATGTTCACGTAACTAAGCAGCTATCTAGTCTGCCTTGAGAGATATAAATAAAAGACTTCTTTCAACCTGATATCACAATGTTTTAGATAGCAAATATGCCATCCTTCAGCCCGAAGTAAAGAAACACTTACTTCATTCAACAGTTAAGCAAGCTGCTATCTGGCCCTCATTATATCCTTGATTTACAAGGACTACACAGGCCTGTGTTGCCCACGTCAGAGACCACCAATATAAAATGCAGCAAATGGGATTTTTATCTTTCAGCACGCCTCAGAGTTGTTGCACATGATACACTTCTCAGCCTGCATATAATCAATCTAATGTAAACCATTATCTCTGCCCCAAAGACTAAGCTGAAAGCTCCTATGCTCAGGATCATACTTAAACATGTCTGACATTCACAGCTCCCTGGATTCCTTGCTAAACCCTTGGCCATGCAAGATGTTCCACACGGAGACAAAGCTGGGCTGGATGTGAGAATTAAAAGGACACTATCTCATGAGGAGTTTGTTGACAGGCTGGGGAGTGAACATTTCACCAAAAATCAAAGGATGATTTGTTCCCAAGCTTCCAAATTAACTGGCAAATGCTGGCCTATCAGGAGTGGGATTACCCTTAAAGTTCAAGTTGAAGGTCAATACTCTTTGTTTAATATATACACGGAGGCCTTGTATTGTCTTTGTTTGTTGGCAATATTATTTAGTGATTCAGAAAGATGATTAAATGTAAGCCTTTTTAAAATGTAACAAGAATGGTAATTTTTTGGCAAAGGCCAGAACGGTGGGCAGCTTATGCTACCATTTTGCTTTGTATATTTTTTTATGCATTCTTTTTCTTTTTAAAGTCCTTATTTGAAAACCTTCTTCAGGGTGAATGTTCAACACCTTTCTCACCTCTAATTCTTAGTATACTCTCATCTCTTATATCACTGTGCTCATTTTCCCTAAGGAAACGAGCTTTGATAATTACATTATTGCATCCATCGCATCTAAATCTAACTTTCACCAGCACTCAGTTTGCAGTGAATGAATAAACATTTGATTTCAACAGTAAATGGCAAGCTAGGCCTGTGGTTCCAGCACAGTGCCAGGGAAGCCAGGCCACATATTCCATGTCCCTCCAGCAATAAGCTTGTTCATGAACTGCTCGGACAGGATCTCGGGTCTCAGAAATGCACACTCATAGACACAAGAGAATCCAAAAACGTGTGTATGTGTGTGTGTACATGTGTGCGTGCATGTGTGTGTGAGTGTGTGTGGTGTGTGGCTGTATAAAAAACCGTGGTACATTTACACAATGGAATACTACTCTGTGGTAAAAAAGGAGTTCTTACCATTTGCAACAACATGAATAGAACTGGAGAGAGCATTTTGCTAAGTGAAATAAGCCAGGCAGAGAAAGATAAATATCACATGATCTCACTCATTTGTGGAATATAATGAATAACATAAACTGATGAACAAAAACAGACAGAGAAGCATTGATCAGAACGTCAAACCTTAGGGAAGGTAGGAGACGGAAGGAATAAGGGAGAGAGATCAACCAAAGAATTTATATGCATGCTTATAAGCCATATCAATGGACACAGACAACAGGAGGGTAAGGGCATGAATTGGGGAGGGGGGAGGGTAATGGAATAAGGACACATATGTAATACCTTAATCAATCAATCAATAAAAAATAAAAATAAAATTTATAAATGAAGTTACTAAAATTTTGTGTAATCAATATGTGCCTTCTTTTGAAAAAAAATGATAGTACATTACTTTTAAAGTTAATTTAGTTCACTTAAAAATTGAAAATGTAATGGAAGAAATTAGTCACTATTTTATATATAGCACCTGAGTTCATGTTGATATCATAAACATTAAGAAAAGGATTATTTTAAAGAATGAAAAGGGAGTAGATGAAATATATTAAGTTTCTACAGATGTCGGGAATGTTAAATCAAAGAATTCAGCATAAGTGAGATAGTGAAATTGTTCAAGTACAACACTTAACATCTGTGAAAAAAATACTTTACATTTTTCCCATAATCTGAAAAAGTAACTATTCAAATAACTTGTATCAATTCCATTGTCTCCTGGGCATAACAAAAATAGACCCCACAAAACCTCTTTGGCACTTGTTTTCTGTAGCCTTAAAGAGTCCTGACCACCGTGGGTAAGTAGAAATGCCACAATATTTATTCCCAAATAGTTAAACTTGTTCTGGCCAGCTTCTATTTTGGGAAATTGCATGTTGCCAACATAAAGAATTTCTCACATCATTTCTGTTATAAAAGCTATTCTTCATTTCCTGCCCTGAAGTAGAACTGTGCTTTCTTTTTTTAAAAAAAAAATTTTTTACCCTTGAAATTGGCTGTCTTGTACTGAGGAGGAGGAGTCAGTGATTTCTTTATTTTGAGGCCATTTTTCAGACAGTAAGCTGCCAAATCCATTTGAGTATTTTCCAAGAACCAACATTCTTATACTTCACCTTGTAGCTGTCTAAGAGATATCCCAGAAACTTCATTTATTGGGTACAATAAAACTCATGGCTTCAACATAATTCTTTTCCTATAAAAGTAAAGGTATGTAGTAAGGCAAGACATACTGGGAACAGCAAATATGTGGATAAAAGGCTCACAGAAACTTTTCCTTCCCTTTTCACCTCATTTACAGGCATTATTTGTTAGAAAACCATCATGGTTGGGATGCTCAATGGGATCACGACTAGATTGTGACAATTACAACTCAATTTTGGATTATTGAAGTCTCAGTGTATATTGTGCTGATAAAGCTAAGAATGAAAAATAATTTCTGTTCCAACCCAAACTGCCCAGCCACTGTGAAGTTGTGTTCTCCTTTGACAGCTGAATCCCAGTGGCCTAATGGAAGCAAGCAGGGAACAGCAAACTGAGGCAGAGGGCAGGCAGCCTGTATCCCAGGATCAGTACTCACAAACCTGTTCCAGTGCTAAGACTGCCCCTAACATTTCTGAGGCCCTAGCAAGACTACAAATAAAGATTCATATACTATATGTCTGAATATTTAAAATATATAAAACGAATAAACCAATACACTATATACTACTCTATCTTCCTACTTTGACAAGGATAGCTTCATGGTGACATGGAAGTTGTAGACTTTGTGGAATTAATTTACACTATAATGTGAAAGGTAGATTTGAGGGAGTGGCTTTTAATGAGAAGGTGTAGGGATGTATCACAAAGTCTTGGTAAATGATGCAGAGTGGAGATATAGAAATAAATACTGGGACAAGTATGATACTTTGTTATTTTTTCGACTGCTAGTTTTGCTGCACTACTCAGAATTAAATGTCAGACATGGAAAGACCTCTACAGATCTTTTTCCAGAGCTCTCCTTTGGACCATGTTTAAATTAGGCCCTCAGGTATGTTTACTCTTTGGTTGGCTCAAATTCTAGTCTTTCCATTCACTTCTCTTACTGCTTTCCTCTGGGTTGCTGGCTCCAGGCAAATTAGACAGCTCCTTCTAGAACAGCCACATTGTTCCCTTCACTGCCTGGAGTTAGTTCTTTCTTACCCACTACTTCTCTATGTCAAATTTCCAACTTCCTCCTACCCATTCCTCTCATATTCGGTTTGAATAGGGAGAACAAAAAGCTAGTTTTTCCTCCAGTTTTTCCTTGACCAGCCCAGAATTGACTTCTTTCTCTTTGTAATCCTAAACCACTTTCTGTTTCTTTATCCTGCCTTACTTATCCATGTTGATTCTCATGTATTTGTCTTCAATTCTTGCTAGACTCATTGCTCCCAACGGTGCACTCTAGGTACACCCCCTAGATTACCCTCTATAGTTCCAGGAACATATTTATGTATAGAGAACATGTTTTATAATTAAAGATGAATAAATAGTGAAAGTTGGTGTTTGACCTTCAGAACTTCATCTTCTAGTTGAGGAGAAATGCTAAAATTCAAGGCAGTATAAAATTAAAACTTTGTTTCATCATCACTACTGTTACCATGTGTGATTATAACTGGTTGGAATGTCTATGCTTGGGATTTGAGAAGGAGAAGATCTCTGAGGGCTGCCATGATGGGAAGGCTCCATGAAGGAACTGGTACATGAGGTTGACCTTGGAGGATAGAACTCAGCACATAGTAATAATATAGTAGCAGCTAATACTTATTGAAAACATACTTTGTGCCTTTTACTGTATCAAGCCCTTAACATGCCTGCCTGATTTTATTTAATTCTCATAATATTTCTTTATTTTTATTCCCTTTTAATTTTTGAGGAAACAGATACTTAATGACTACTTTAGCGGTAGTCATTCACTATTCCAAGGTTAGTGAAGACATGGAATTTGAACAGCTATTTCATGTTGCTTTCAGGAGTAAGTGCTGATGAGTAGGAGGATAAGGATGGTTTGATGAATAAATAAGCAATGAGATAACAGTTAAAGGGAAGAAGAGGCCAAGATTTGGGACATTGTAGTGAACCACAACACTAGGCTATGAGATGACTGGCTTTCAAGTCACAGAGGGTTTACAATGGGAAGATTAGGGAGCAAAGCTTTATTCCTGACACAAAAAAGATATTAACTGTGGATTCTTATTCAACCCTGACCAATTCTTTTACTCTAAGGCTGGAGTCAGGGTTTTCAGGTATTCATTTCATTATAGTTAAATTCCAAAACTCAGGGCCTAAGAAATTCTAAAAGGCTTATAATGGAGTGTTGTGTGAATGATGGGTAATAGAACTTCTACTACTAACTGTTGACCACCACCATTACCTCACTTTCACAAAGAACTTTATAAGTATTATCAAATTCTACAAATATTAATGATAGCAATAATCACCATTAAGTTTTGAAAAGTACATTATATTTGTAGCAAGTTTGTCATTTTCAAGAGAAAAGTTGCTTTTTTTATTTTGATTATTGTTCAAGTTTATATTCTCCTTTGCATGTTACGATTTCACCATGCTGTTATCCTCTGTCACTATCCTCATTGCCCAACATTGTGTGTTAATATAAAGTTATGTACTAAACAAATAACTGCCACCACAAATCCACCAGCCAATACCATAAGCAAGAAAACATAATTTGTTACTATGGTAACCGAGAACCACTCTTGTTTCAACTATATATTGTTGGATTTACCAAACCATCCTTTTTCCTTTCTTTAACAAATACTTTTAAAAAACCACCTAGAATAATGCTAAGGTATCCTTGATCCTTGAAGTGTCTTTGGGAAAGTAACACACTGTATACAAATGCAAGTAAAACTTCAGGTTACAAGCAGTATTTATTGTACAAGGAGAGAAAAGTATAGTCATTTCATTTTTCCAAGTTTGCCCTGTGGCATCTTGTTAAAGGACATCTGGTTATTTCTGTCATTGCATCCCACATTTCTGATGGATGACTTAACATGTGTCTACTTTGAACATTTCAAACTTGGAAAAGTAAACTGCTGTAAGTTACCCAGCACCTACCCATCCATCATGGGGCGAGTCAGTTGTGTTTCACAGTATCACCTCTTTCAGAGCACTGCCAGACTCTGGGGCATGGTGAGCAGCTGGGGAAAACAGATAACAAAGGTTTTCTATAAAGTACCAGTTGATAATGCACCTTTAATTATGTTTTCAGTTTAATATGTCAGATTCTTTAAAAGTGTCCAAAGTTAGAGGAGAAATGTGATGGAAGTAGATTTAAAAATTGTGACATTCCACATGATTCATTTTGGAATGGATTGATATTTATCTGCTCTTAATTTGGGACCAAGATTTAAAAGAGAAAAATCATGACCGTCAAATACATACATTCAGGACATTCAGGATGTGAAGTGAATGGAGATTTAGGGGAAGATGATTAAAGAGTAAAAAGAGAAAACAACTTTGGGGAAATAAAGAGGGAAATATTGGAAAGGAAAACTAGATTTATGCCTTGAATTCCTTATCAATAATAATGATAGGCAACACTTATTGAGGGTCAGGTACTAGTTTAAATGCTTTGCAGGCAATATTTTATTTAATCCTCACAACAGTTCTCTAATCATTATCTCTTTTTGATAAATAAGAAGACCCAATCAAAGAATTCATCTTGATTCATACAGTTAGCAAGTGATGGAAATGGAGGAAAACACACAATCACTACCTAACACCACCTTAAGGCTTCTCAGAAGAAAGTCAGCTTCTTAAAAGAAATGATTTCCTATTGTCCCAGGTTCTGGAGTAGGATCATTTGCCCCATGTGTGGGAAAATCCAAAAACTGCTCCTCTGGGATTGGACCTAATGTCTCAGGCCAGGACAGACAAAGATTGACTTCTGTGTGGACAGCCAGGGTCTCTGATGCTAAAAGTGGCTAACAGGGGTGTTCACTGGTTGTTGCTTGAAATCTCCAGAGCTCTCAAAAGAAATGTGTGTGACCCTTAAAGGCAGAGGCCACTTTGCATGGAGAAAAGACAGGAGACAAGCTCTTTTGTGATGCGAATTTTTAAAAATAAAAATCTACTTTAGCAATCTTGAAATCATAGATATAAAACTTCTCATATAAGTAAGGAAGCAAATGCAATCATCTCCTCTCTTCATAGCAGCTCCTCCCCACTCCCCTTGATTGGATCATAGTATAGCTATGTATCTACTACAGAGTAAGTCAAAACTATAAAAGACTATTTCCTGTAAATGCATTTCCCCCTTACTTTGAGGGTTTTTTGGAGTTCCTAAGCAGACCCACATTTGAGTTTATTGCTCTATAGTTTATAAAATCCTTTCTCAGGACAATTGTGTCAAGAACATTACATATTATCTCCCACTTCCCCTGGTTTCATCTTCTGCTTCCTTTTTCCCTTTCCATACATATTTTAAGGTAAGGAAGCAAAGCAACATAATACAACACAATAAACTCCCAAGAATTTCCCATTGGCTTTTTTGTTGTTTGTTTGTTTGTTTGTTTTTAATGTTGTTTTTTTTAATATTCATCCAAAGATATTTTTCCATTGATTTTTAGAGAGAGTGGAAAGACAGAGAGAAATCAGTGTGAGAGAAACACATTGATTGGTTGCCTCCTGCAGGAGCCCCTACCAGGAACTGGTCCACGGAGGAGCCTGCAATTGAGGTACATGCCCCTGACTGGAATCAAACCTGGGACCCTTCAGTCCACGGCTGAAGCTTTATACACTGAGGAAAACTGGATTGGGCTCCCATTGACTTTGAAGTGAGTCACAGAAATTTGAATTTTAGCTCTTCCTTTCCTAGCTCTGGGATCACAGGAAATGTCAGTTTACTTATCTGCTAAATAGGGCAGTTGTGAAGAATAGTTAAGCAAATCTACAGAAAACCTGAACATGTATGTGCCCTGCACAAAGAAGATACTCAGTGAATGACCGTCCATTAGTAAGGAAGTTAGGGGCCAAATTTCATTGAATCTCAACACCTCCACATTTGCAGGCTCCTACTAAACCTCATGAGGCTTATTTTCTGAAACAAAGCAATGTATTGGGAGTGATGGGTTAATGACAAGTCTTCTGACAGTACTGCAGTGTTAAAATTTCTTTCTTCCTACATCTTTTTCCATTTTGTCTTGACAAGCGCTGCCTCCCAAGTGATGAGTAGGTAGCACATGATCTATGAGAGAGCAGGCTCTCCATTTCTCTCACCACTGCATTTCTCTGGAGGAGCTGAGGAAAAGTTGATGTTTTCAGGAAGGGTAATTAATATTGAGACACAGCCACTGCTTCAGTCACCTGCATATCAATCAACTTCTGCAAGGCCACAGTTCAATTAATTGATGACACCCCTGAGACACCCAAAGCAGTTAACAAGTCTCTAGAACTTAGTGAAAAAACAAGCTGCAAAATCCAATCTCCCATAAATTCTCTTTGCCGCCCATCTCCAAATTTATCCTTCTACACCAATATTTTTTCTGTTAAGAAATATTTTGCAAGAAGAAAGCAGAGAAGCCACGTACTGAAAAGTCACAGCATCTCAAAAGAAAGCCATAATACCTTTTATCTATGACCATCAATGAATGCCATTTAGTTTTAAATCCTAAACATAACCAATTTTTAAGAAAAAGCATGTCTTATCTTGGAAGTTTCATAAAGTAGCACTGTTCTTGCCAGCATGCACTTTAGTGTGTCAGCAAGTCAGAGTTCATGTTGTTAAATATGGTTTGTTGAAAAGTTGGAGCACAATGTGCCATGACTCTGCAAAATGGCCTGAGATATTATGGAGAGAATAACCTAGAGAAGACATGGTGTGACAGTAGTGATGCTGGAATAAGGTTTGCTAAAGTATTTTAAAAAGGAGGCTATTAAAGTGGGGTGGCTTTAATGCCTTGGTAGCCTAAGTAAGCAAACCAGAATCTAAGAGACATGGTACTTGAATCCAAGAAAATAATAACTTAATAACAACCAATCACAAACAGCCAAGGCTTTCCCAAATAAGACAACTGTTTAAGTTATAGCCAATCAAATAATCTCTTTGTGTTGCTTCAGCATCTTCTTTATACAACCCTTGCCCTAAGCTACTGTCAGTAAAGCAATACTAAACACTTCTGGTTTGACACTCATTATCTAATTGGAATTAATGTTTGGTCAAATAAAATTCAAAATTTTAATGTGCCAGTTTATCTTTTATCAATTCATTTTATATCACTTGGCTGAGTGGGGAGGGAAACTGGTACACCAATGCTGTTCTCTGGCCACTGACTCAGAATCTGAATCCAAAGTACTTTGCTGGAACTTCCTTAATGACAATCTTTCTGGAAAACTCCAAAGGGTCTAGAGGCAGTGCTTCTTTTGCAGGTGGAAATTATAAAGGAAGAGGACTTATAGTCCAAGGTCAAGTTCAGTTTGCTTCTTTCTTTTCCATTAGCCCGACCACATCTCTAGGTAGCTTTCACAAGATTCAACATAGTAACCATACACATACAGACACACACACTTGATGGGATCATCTCCTCGGGGGAAACTGGAAGGAAACTGGGGAACCTTCCTTTCATCCAATTCACCTCCCACTCTATAGACAGCCTTCAACCTGCTGTTTTTCTGGTCTCATAAATATTTTGTTTATTGGCCTATGCAATGTTTGCCTGTCTGACCCTCACTTATGATATAAGCCCCTTGATGTTAGGGTTAATGTCTTTTCTATTCTTTATTCAACCAAGTGCTCAGAGCCATAAACAGAGGCTTACTCTCAGTTTTTCCTGAATCTCTTTTAAGATTTCTACCTAGATAGTGTATTTTATTCTTCAACTTGTATTTTAATTTTATGCCTAGTTTAAGAGAGAATACTCTTCATAGACTCATTTGGTCTGTCACCAATTTTGGAGCCACACTGTCATATAAACAAAGCCAATTTTTCTAATCCCCAATAAAGTAAACTTCAGTACAAAAAGTTCAATGTGCTTCAGCTTACACTGAAATATATAAATACTTCTGTGTCTCATAAAAAAAACAGCACTAGGCATATTATAAGCCATTTAGATTTGGCATCATTCATTTTAGGGTTAGTGTTTCATTTAGAGACAGATTTTTGAAAAATAGAACCATGACAAAACACCTTTTATAAATCAAAGCCATGATGTCACAAAACTATGGAATTGTGAAATCCAGTAAGAGGTCAATGGGCAGTGGTGAGCCATATGTGGACTTTCAAAATGCAATGAGGGTACCATGTTCCTACCCTGAGCCCCACTAGAAAAAGACCTTCAGGACCAAGGTGAAATCCAATAATTTTATCTGTCACTTTTAGAATAGGCATTTTGTGAGTTTAACTAAAATAAAACATATTTCTTTCATTTTTTATATATTAGAAATCATGAAAATATTTAATATACCCAGACTTATATTCCATAACAACTGCTGATTAACCTTTGGATAAAAAATATTTGAGTTATACCACTTGTCCACATTTCAATCAAAAAATTTTTTTTAGTATAACATCTTTTTTACCCCAAAGCCCACTAAATAAACATGCTAGAAGTCATGTATTGACATTATGATTTCAAGCAAAGACTCATTCACCAATTTACTTGACAACAGCAGTTTCTAATCGGAGATGTCATATGGAACAAATTTGAATTGTATGCCCTAAGTAGATGAACCCAAAATGTTTTGCTTTGCAAACACAGATCAAATGAAAGGGACAAAAAAGGAGTATCATCTATGATTCTGCCATCCATTGTGCATTTTAGCTATTTCCATGTGTTTCAAAGCCCTCTTGTGCTTAGCATTTATTTTGTTCCAAAGATGTTTCTATAACATATTTTTTTTGTGTGCAATGTGGTAGTTTGTTGCAGTAATCATTCCAATTTGTTCAGACTTTCCTTGCCCCACACCTGTAGGAGTCTCCTTCTACATCAAGAGCCTGGGTATGTGAGTGCTTTGTGCAATGGTACAAAAGCAAATATATTGTAGCAAGAGGCTTGGGAAGCATCTGCGCATTGGGGCTTGCCCTTTTCTTTGGAACCCAGAGACTTCCTGCAGAATGAGAGACACAACACATGGAGCAGAGGTGAACCACCCTAGCTCAGTAGTTGGCAAATTGTGGCTCGCAAGTCGTGGTTTGCCACTTTATTGACTAATGAGTTTGCCGACCACTGTCCTAGCTAATACTTTCTAGATCAATGGTTCCCAAAATGTGGTCCCCAGAACAGCAACAGCAGTATCACATGTGAACTAGTTACAAATGCAAATGGCACATTTTCCAGTTTAACCTTAGTACTACTGAATCCTTAACTATGGAGATTAACCTAGCAATTTGTGTTTTAAGGATCTCTCTAGATTCCCTGAGATATGAGAGAACCACTACTCTAGACCAACCATCCTGCCAAATGCCAAGCAGGAGTGAGGTCAACCTAGACCAGGAGTAGGCAAGGAACACAGCCACACCTATATGCCTACATATTGTGCTGGCTGCTTTCGTACTACAACAGTAGAGGTGAATACTGTAGTTGTAACAGAAACAACATAACCTGCAAAGCCTACACAGATTTAGTATGTGATCCTTTACAGAAAAAGTTTACCCACTGCAATCCTTGACCAATCAGTTCCAGCTGATTCATAGTTAACAACAGGAATCAGCTGCTCTGGAAAAAAACACACCAGCTTTGTTAAGCCACAGAATCATTAGAAATAACAAATGTTTGTTATTTTAAGCTATTAAAATCTGGAGTGTTTTGTCTGCATCAAAATGTGCAAGATAACAATGAATGCACAAAAACTGTTGCCTTTTGTGCAAGTGGATCACAGACTGTCACCACCTTCCAGGAAATGACTCCTTTGAACTTAGCTTAAACCTTCCCACCTACAATCGAGGCTTCTTTTTCTCCTTTGGGGAGTACAATAAACCTTCATTGCATTATGTGTGGTGTTCAAACTGCATTTATTTAATTTTAAATTATTGTTATTTATAGAAACATTTTATCATTCATTTGATCTATTTTTCTGTCTGCAAAAAGTCTTTTGGTATCTTGAGTTGGAATGAAACATATCACTTTTCCCATTAAAATTAATGAAAATGTTTTTGTAATTTAATGTCTTTTCACTTAGCAGCAGGGTTTGTGGAAATGAATGAAGTTGTTAAAGATATAAAATCTGGATGTTAGTGGGGAGATTATGATTGCTTTTATTTTTTGCATGTTTTTTTAACTTTCCCATTTAAAAAATAATTAAGACATTATTTTGAAATACAGATCTCTCCCTGACCCCTCCAAACAGATATAAACACATTTGTCTTAGAATTTTTACTTAGACTAAGTTGTGTTTTGTGTTCCAAAATATTGTATATGCAATATTAAATGGCTAATACATCCAGGTTTTATCTTACTACTTTATTACTTATTGAGCTTGGGGTATTGTGGTGGTGGGAGATTTAATTTGATATAAAATGGATAATTTCATTTATCATTTAATTTCACCTGAGTAGGCACTCTTTGATTTGGCAATGATACATGGAAGTGAATGAGACCCCACCCTAGGGAAAAAGAGAAAAGAAAACACATTCCTTAGTTGATTGTATTATCCATCTCCAATGAAAATGGAAAAGGAAGAAATGGGCTTTAATGGGTATAGAAGGGTCATAGTAAAGTACATTTGATTGGAAAGGGAAGGGCAGCTTCAAACCATTGCCAGGATAGGGGTGAAGAAATTTCCACATCCTTTTAAACCTAGATTAGATTACTATCCACTTGGTACTCTTAGATGAAGAGCCTGCCAGAAGCAGAGGAATGGAGAATATGACCCCTTGAATCTTTCAACTTTGCAATTTTATGAAAAGAAACCAGAGTGTGAGCTTTCATAAATAAATTTCTCTCTTTGTTTCAAATTAAATGTAGTGACTCATAATTATTCAAGGAAGTGTGTGAGTTTCTGGGACTGGGCTGCATTCCCATGCATGGGCAGGTACCTGCAGAGGATTTAACAAGGCAGCATCTACATGCAAGCATTACTGGAGAGATAGTTGATTGCATCAGCCAGCCTGCTCAAACATGCCATGACTCTAATCAGATGACACTAACCAATTTCAGAAAGTCCAGTTAAACCTTGTAAATTCTGGCAGCAATAGATGTAGTGTGTGAGGTTTAATGCTAGAGGTTATATGAAATCACATTCTGTACCACTCTTGAAATGCATGGAAGTGGAAAGGAAACCTAAAATTTTCAATTAAATTAGAAAAATATAAGCAACTTATTCAGAAACCTTTAAGATAAGGCCAGCCTCCTTCTGCTTTGGTAAGGTTACATGATTTTTATGAGGCAGAAGATCTCATCAGTTTGCTAGTACCCCAGATGTGGATCCTTGGGCCTGATTCAGAGAAAAATGCCTGGAAGGAGTCCAAATTCCAAGCTGGGGAAATAGCAGGGATTGCTTTCTCCTGACTATGTTCAATGTTTTTAGTATAAATCACTTATCAGCCAGAGGTCCTTGTAACTTATGTACTAAGGTATTTTTTGTATGTAGAAAAAAGTATCAGGGGAATAATGAACTAATCTCTTTCATAAAACTCTGGTATTCAAAGCTCTTTTGGTCACAGTTGCCAATGATTTTCACCACCCAAGATGAGGTGACCAAGCAAGTCTATTGATCCTAATGGCTCACATCCTCAGAGCTAAGATGACAGCTATCACTAACATAAGAAATCTCCTATTGCTACAATATACCCTGAGTTATCATTATTTATGAAAAGAAATAAATTCCAAAGGTTTTACTTGATTAACAATAATATTTCTGTATTTAATATTAGTGTGAAATTACCTGGGACTATTCCAAGAACACCCTAGATAACTCTTCTTTTCCTGGAAATGACTTTTCTCAATTTTTCTTAGGCATCCACTTATGCTAGGATTACTCGGGGCTCTTGGGTAGCAGGGATCCATTTATGGGTTGTTCTGATCTAAAAACAAAGCTTCTTCTCTCTGAAACAATCTCAAGCCTTCCTAAGAAGAATGTCTTGTGGTGAACTTAACAAATCTCATTAACATGATAGAGCAGTGAGTAAATCACTGCTAGCAGGTGCCTGGTAGATGTAGCCAGTTACCTCTCAAAAGCCAATTGCAATAGTTATGTATCTCTAACTGAAGATACATAATGAGCATCTGACCTCAGGCTTGGTGTCCTAGAAGTGCCTTCATAGTGATTCAGCACTGCTCTGAAGGTCTCCCCTGATCAGGCCTGACTGGTGTTAATTCATTTAGGCAAAACAAACCCAGGGCCAGCTCTCTTTCTTTCAAATATTTACTGTTGAAAGTATTACATAGGTCCTCTTTTTTTCCACATTAATCTCTTTCAGCCCACTCCCATCCCCCACCCAGGCCCTCACCATCCCATTGGTCTGTGTCCAGGGGTTATGCATATATGCATACAAGTTCATTAGTTGATCTCTTCCCACCCACCCTCCTCTGCCTTCCCTCTGAGTCTCTTTCTCATTGCAGATGGAAAAGTCTACTGTAGTAGACTTCTTTGTGAGAGCACTGTGTCCTATATCATAAAGAATATTAGGCATTATCTGAGGAGGAAGGAAAAAAAGAGATCTTGAAAAAGTGCAAATTCATGTAAATGGAAGGGCTAACTCTAAAAGAAACTCCAATTCCAATGCTCTCTGTCTAATGTCCATATTACCTTCATCATGGGTTTAGAGTAGAACTATGGCCCAAGTAGACATGAGATCCTTAGGCACCTACCATGTACAAAGCATGTTGTTTGTTAACAGAAAGTTATAAGAACCAGTTCTAGGTCTCAAGGAGAGGGACTAGAGGGTGATGGCTAATAGTAGTGGGAGTTTGAAGGAAAGCTGGAATTGGACAAGATGGGAGATTAGTACCCTCTTAATATGTGAGGACGTGTTTCTCTCAAGTTGAGAGAGGGCACTTTGAGCTTGAGTTTCAAAGGTGCCTATAAAAGGCTTATGCTGTAGCTCTTTGTTTTAGTCTTGTCTTTAATTTTATGAAAAATTCCTTCTATAGCCCATGATGACAGAGAGGGTGATTATTGATCCATAACTCTTTGGTTTTGTCCATTCACATTTGAGTGGCTTTAGAACAGGAGAATGGAACAAATCCCAAATCACTTGACTTAATTTCCAGCAAATCAGTTATTCGAATATTCATGTTTATTGACTTCTGCCTTTCACGACTTAAAAATCCTTCAAGTGCCTGGTGTTTCTTATTTGTATTTCCAGTGACATGCCATCTTTCTCTGGATTATTCTAAACCCTCTCTGGACTGAATCAAGGATTGTTCCATATGAATAGGTCAGTATTGGTTACAAATTGAAAATAGCTATTTTATGTGAAGAAGAACATTTTACACTATTCCTCTCTGCCAGGGCTGCTATCTACTGGATAGCAGCTGTACACTGGACAACTGAGCAAGCTATACACTGGGCAAGTCCACAGGCACTGCAGGGGATATACAGTGCTGCAGCCCTAGAAGCAATTTATAAAACTGAAATGGCTCTATTAACTTCTAGTCAGCAAATACCTCATGATAAACCATAGAGTGGTCTTCCCAGACTGTCTTCTAATCCACATCTACTTTAACTATATGTATTATATAGAAAGACTGGGGCAGGAAAAGGTGGTGCCCTGTACAGGTCTATCAATTATTATTTGATCAGGGACACAGGATAACTCTGAGTAATAAAGAATAAAGGATCTATGGTCCAGATTAGATCTCACATAGTAATGGGAGTTGATGAAGAATTCTATGGAAGACAGCTTTCTCTATATCTGGTGTGGACCTGAAGTCACTGCCGGCTAGTGGGTCTAGTTGTTGGATTAAAATGATAGATATGAAGTGAAGAAGAGTAAGGACACATTAGAACCTGTGAGGATAAATTAGAATCTACCTAGATAAATTGGGACCTGCTTCTGTCTCTTACCACCTTCAACCTTAATACCTGGGAGACTTGAAAATAAAGCCAGTGCCTTCACCATACAATTGTATAGGCAATGGGCCCAGGACTTGGGAAAAATAGGAGATCCAGCAGGAGGAGCTTTGGGTTTAACTGTTGCCCAATGAGTAAGCACATGGGGGACAACAGGTGCACTCTGCAACTGCATCTGGTGTTCTGCACCAACCTCCAGGTGTAGCACCTGTTTCAATTTTGTCTTCTAAATATTGTGCAAATTTCTCTTGGGGCCCTTCCTAACAAGGAGCCCTATGACATAAATTTTGTGAAGACACAGGCACTAACTTTATATTTTTTGTTAAAGAGGTAAAAACTAGGTGGCCCAAGTATAAATATGTAAACTTGTTTTCAATAAATGAACCAGTTATAGTAAGAGAATAATTGATTTGAGTAAATATGTGTTAATGGTATATTTTTATTTTTAAAATTGCCATTATGTTCACCTTCAAAATGCAGCTAGAACTTATGTTCCTAAGATTCTCAATTCTATCTTAAAATCAAAACATTAAAGAGACCTCAAACACTCCTTTGTCACTTGCACTGAGCCAGATTACTCTCTATTCATTTGCTCAGCAAACACATTGATAGACCAGCGTTCCACATTCTGCAACTATAAAGATGATCAAAACTCAGTCCCCTGCTCCCCTGACATTCAGCCAGTGCCCAGAGAAGGCAAGTGATTGGACTCACTCAGGGTTGGGCTCTGCCAGGCAAGTAGTTATGAGGGGATGAAGGATGGTTTGGTGCCTTGATCCATGTTCCAGATAAATTTTATCTGCCTGACTCTGGAAGTTCGTTACCAACATCTCAACAAACACTGAATTTCAAAATGAAGTATCTTTTTTTCTCTAACCTCTGGACAAATTTTAAATGTCTTTTCCTAAAATACAAAAGTATGGGCAACTAAATACCAAGATTTCTTGCTGAGCTTTAAGATTACTTGTTTCCAATACACGGGTTTTGGAGAAAAATGCTCTCATATGCAATACTTTATAGTAGTTTCAGCCATTTTGTAACTTGGACCTTCTTTAGAATCTAAACAAAACTGTATCCATGTGTTCACAAAAATTTCCAAAGGAATATAGTGATGAAGTCCTGGGTGAGACCCTTTAATGACATTAATTGGTATTTTTGCCTTTAACATTAATTGCCCTTCCAACAGCATGGTGACTTCATTTTGGGGAATAGCCTCTCACCCCTTTTGGGTTCTTTTGGTGGGGAAGCAACCAAGCTGTAGTCACAAGATCCAAGCTAGAACAATCAGATATTTTTTTCTCCCTGAAAAAAAAATTAGCTAAGTTACAGAGATGACAATGAAGAACTGTGGTAGGTGAAATAGCTAGAAAGCATTCCTTTCTCACAATCAGTAAAGAAAAAGTACATAATTTTTTTTAACTTTGAAATAGTTTTATTGACTCATAAGACTATTGCATAAAAAATACCCCAAAACACTATGCAGAATTAAAAATCACAATTACATTTAAAAAATATATTTTATTGATTTTTTACAGAGAGGAAAGGAGAGGGAAATATATTTTATTGATTTTTTACAGAGAGGAAAGGAGAGGGATAGAGAGTTAGAAATATCGATGAGAGAGAAACATCGATCAACTGCCTCCTGAACATCCCACCCTGGGGATGTGCCCACAACCAAGGTACATGACCTTGACTGGAATCGAACTTGGAACCCTTCAGTCCACAGGCCAATGCTCTATACTCTGTTCCCAACTGGTCAGGACACAATTATATATTTTTTTTACCAATTAAAACTAACCAGAATATACATTTTAAAAGGAAAAAAAAATCCTACAGAACTGAATTCTGAAATGACATTATAATTTAAATACTATGACAAAACAGATAATTCCTTATAATATTAATTCATTGCACAAAGCTGCCAGACACTTCCACATGCATAACCATTGCAGAGTGCAAATGAACACAATTCAACATTAGAGCTTAGCTCAAGTAGCTGTGCCTCCATTTAAGAAACTCTCAAATTTCTGGCATAAAAGTTGGGCTGTTTTAACTTATCAGGAAACCAACTTCACAATCCATTTACTCTCTTTCTGCCCATTCCTATTGAAGAAAAAGAAGGAGGAGGAGGAGAAGGAGGAGAAGATAAAATCCTTCTGCTGTCATAGCCTCAAAGAGTCAGCATTGCCTCTGCTTGAAGAAATCCGCTCCTCTCAATTAGTATTGTTTTAAGAATTATAAGTTTGAAATAGTCATTTATTTCCTCATTTGACAAACAGCTATTGAACACCTACCCTGTACCAAATAGTCCATTCAAGGTGACCTCAACCAGTAAATAGACAATTGTAATCCAGCATGTTAAGTTGTGTTGGAGGAAAATAGGTGCTATGGGTGCTCAGAGTAGGAGCAGGAACTAGGTGCTCATAGCTCAGATATAAAAGATTGAATTAAGTAGCAATCTTCTGAGTCCAGTTTATGGGAACATGTAGACAGCAAGCATTACAAAGATAAAAGATGAAGCCCAGGGACCAGTCTCAAGGGAATGCCCAGGAAGGGAGCTGTGGCTGGACACTGAAAATGAAGAAATTGGTGAAGGCAAAGAGGAAGAGAGCAGTTCTCAGGCTTTACTATGCAGGAGAATCTGGGAAGCTCACTTAAAATGCAGCTCCCTGAATCTTGCTCCCCAAAATTCTGATACTCTGGGGCAATGTCAAGAAGCTGCAGTTTTCAGCAGTCCAAGTGACGGATCAGGATGATGCCTTCTGATCTCACTTTGAGAACCACCTCATGTTGTCAAAAGTCCCTGTCACAGTATGGTCTTCTCTGCTTGCCCACTTAATCCAGATCTTTCCAATAATCATATTTACACTCTTTTCCTAGCACTGATGTGAATAGATGTTTCATACATTTCTTTTAAAAGAATGCTTTCTTCAAAAAAAATCTTCAAACATCTAGAAGACACGATGTGTTGGTGTCTGAGGCTGTTGCTAGCACCCCTCCATCCTTTGCTGCCTTGTCCTGTCCTAGAAGAGCAGGGTCCATGAGACCCAGATGTAGGCTGCCCCCTGGGTAACTCGGATGACAGGACAGCAACTGTGACCTTGGTCCCAGAGAGCCCATTTCTCAGCTCATATTCCCTTTTCCCTAAGTACCTTCTGTGACCTCTGAAGCATGTGAAAATCTCTCTGGAAGTAAAGTAGGCCAGTGTCCTGGCTATGATTGGAAATTGGACCAATGGAAGGCATACTGTGAAGCAGTAGCTTCACACAGCAAGGGCAGATGCTAAAGTATGATTTATAGTGACACCACTCTCTTTTGTATTATGGCCCTCTTTCCCTGAGCAACAGGTTAGACATGTCTTATTAACATTGACAATTTTAGCACTTCCTTCCTCATGTCATAAGAGCAACTTCTCTAAAGTTTCTTGTTACGGAACAAGCAGAAGATATTGACTGCTGAATCTCACTTTCTCAAGGCTGTCCATTAATTACACTGATGAAGCAAACTTAGTGAAATTTAAGATTCAAATACATTTTAAAACATGCTGCTTTTTAAATGTGCTTTAAATGCATCAGATCTATATTTCAAGAGACACTTGACTTTAAAAAATAAGCAAACATGGGTTTATTCAGAAATAGCAGAGAATTGCAATTCAGGACATAAGAGCTATGGTAAAATCACAGGCAAATCCAGAGAACAGAGAAGGGGAGTGTTCCTTCATAAAGGAAAAAGGAAATTGGAGCTGTTATAAACTAAGAATCCATTGGAGGAAACTGTGAATTCAAAATGTACGGGCTTTTCATTGGCTGGGCTGTTGCAGGGGGAAGAGAAGATTTTTCTTTCTCTGTTGGATAGTAGAGTAGAAAATATCTTCCAATTGGAGAGGTAAGGCACTGTCTCTTCCTGTTTAGGGCAACTGACGATGAGTGATACGATGGGCATAAGTGCTCCCTCTACAATCCTCCCTAACCCCAATCTTAGTTGAAGCTTCTTTTATTAATTTTCATGACTTTAGTTTTAAAAATGTAAACACACACACACACACACACACACACACACACACACACACAAATGTAAGGAGAATTATATAATAAATCCCCTTAGACTCATTACTCAAATTCAAGAATTATGAAGGTTTTTATATTTTACTTGTTTCTTTTGTTTTTGCCCTATTTTGCTTTACTAAAACATTTGAAAACAAATCCCACCTCCCATGTTGTTTCACCCTTACATATATTGAGAAGGTCTTTTGTAAAATGGGCATTTTCCTACCTAACTACAGTGTCGTTGTCACTTTTAAAGACAATAATTAATTGCTGCCCTAGTATCTGGTCCATAATTACAATTCCTGAAATGTCTCCAAATTTCTTTTTGCAATTGGTTGGTTTAAATCAGGATTATAATGAGATCCACATTGTAGGAACTTCATTTTAGTGAGTTATTTTATTCTTTATATTATTTTCATTTTATTATTTTTAAAAATTATTTTTATTGAAAGTATTACAGATGTCCCCTTTTCCCCCCATTGTCCTCTCCCACCCTGCCCCCACTCTCTAGCCCAGGCCTTCACCCCCTCTATTGTCTGTGTTCATTGGTTATGCTTATATGCATATAAGTTCTTTGGTTGATCTCTTAACACTCCCCCTCCCACCTCCACTCCCCTCTGAGATTTGATGGTCTGTTTGATGCTTCTATGTCTTTGGATCTATTTTTGTTCATCAGTTTATTTCCACAAATAAGTGAGATCATACAATAATTATCTTTCTGTGACAGGCTTATTTCACTTAACATATGCTCTCCCGGTCCATCCATGTTGTTGCAAATGGTAAGAACTCCTTTTTTACTGTAGCTTAGTATTCCATTGTGTAGATGTACCACAGTTTTTTAATCCACTCATCTGCTGATGGGCACTTAGGCTGTTTCCAATTCTTAGCTATGATAAATTGTGCTGCTATGAACATAGGGGTGCATATATCCTTTCTGATTGGTGTTTCTAGTTTCTTGGGATATATTCCTAAAAGTGGGATCACTGGGTCAAATGGGAGTTCCATTTTTAGTTTTTTGAGGAAACTCCATACTGTTCTCCACAGTGGCTGTACCAGTCAGCATTCCCACCAGCAGTGCACTAGGATTCCTTTTTCTCCACATCCTTGCCAGCACTTGTCGTTTTGTTGACTTGTTGATGATAGCCATGCTGACAGGTGTGAGATGGAAACACATTGTTGTTTTGATTTGCATCTCTCAGATGATTAGTGACTTTGACCATGTTTTCATATGTCTCTTGGCCTTCTGTATGTCTGCTTTTGAAAAGTGTCTATTTAGGACCTTTGCTCATTTTGTGATTGGATTGTTTAATCTTCCTTTTGTTAAGTTGTATGAGTTCCCTATAAATTTTGGAAATTAAACCCTTATCGATGTAACATTGGCAAATATATTCTCCCAGGTAGTGGGCTTTCTTGTTTTTTTTTTTTTTTAATATATTGTATTGATTTTTTACAGAGAGGAAGGGAGAGGGATAGAGAGCTGGAAACATGGATGAGAGAGAGACATCGATTGGCCACCTTCTGCACACTCCCCACTGGGTATGTGCCCGCAACCAGGATACATGCCCTTGACCAGAATCAAACCTGGGACCTTTCAGTCCACAGGCCAATGCTTTATCCACTGAGCCAAATCGGTTTCGGCTTTCTTGTTGTTTTGTTAATGGTTTCTTTTATTGGGCAGAAGCTTTGTATTTTGATGTAGTCCCATTTGTTTATTTTCTCCTTAGTTTCCATTATCCTAGGAGATATATTGGTAAACATATTGCTATGAGATATGTCTGATATTTTGCTACCTATGGATTCTTCTAAGATATTTAGTGAGTGATTTCAGAGTTGGCTTTATGAAAGTAGCCAATCTAATCTTAAGGTTTCATTTATCTGAAGAAAGCACAGAGTACTTCATCAGTTCTTTCTGCTGCCTTCGATTCTCTTTCTGCCACAAAGCTTGGGATCAAGAAAGACAACTACTTTTTCTCATGCCATCCTGCATATAATGTCTGTGAAGCTTAATTCTGAAGACAGAATTGATATGAAGTCAAATGAAACCACTTTCCCAGGGCACCCAGAACTTTATTTGCAGTTTTTATGATGAAAATGGAGGGAGTTGGATGGGAGGTTTGTTGTTGGCTCTGTATACTGTGTAGAATCTTAGCAGCCATTCCCTAAAACCCTCTCCCTCAACCACATTTCGCAGGGCAATACAAACCTGATGTTCTCTTTATTAGGTTACACTCTTAAAAAACACTCTGGACTTGCCATCCTGTTCAGACATGCCTAAAGTCAATACAGAGTCAGTTCTTCTTGATTCAAGTACTAACCGTGTCCTCATTAACTGTATTAGAAAACTACCCAATGACTTTGAACTTGAATGTCCATTTGTGCAAAATGGGTATACTAGAGGTTACTTTGTGAGGATAAAAGTGGGATAACCTTTGAATTGCCTTGATGCACACTGCATTGTGGGCACTTAAATGCTACTTTCTTTCCTCTTCCTCTCCTTCCCTCTTAAACTGCTAAAAAAAAAAAAAATTGGAAGCCTTTGACAAAATTGCAAGCCTTATAAAATGTATTTTGTGGCCCTGGCTGGTATGGCTCAAGCACTAAGAGGTTGCAGGTTTGATTCCCAGTCAGGGTACATGGCCAAGTTGCTGGCTGGGTAGGGGGTGTGCAGGAGGCAGTACATTGATGTTTATATCTGTCTCCCTTACTCTCTCTCTAAAAATAAATAAAAAAATATTTTTAAAAAGTATTTTGTGGTCCTTAACCTACTTTGGAGTACTTTATTTTAGGCATTTCTCTTCACTGTTTCTTTCCCCTGGTAAAGTTACCTTAAATTGGCAACATTGACATGTAAATGGAACTGCAGTTACTGGTTTGGGGAGATAATAAATGTAGACGTGTGGATGGTTTAGAGACGATTTACATGCTGGTTTAGCAGACAAGCCTCCCGAGGCCTCTTTATATCCACACTGGCCAACTGCAGCTTAATCTGACAAGGATAATGTGCAGAATGTAAATATTACCATTTGCTCCATGTCATCTCAGATCAGACACTAATTTGCAAATGTAATTTATCATGTCTAAAGAAAACCAAAATGACAGCTCTTACCAGTATTTGGTATTTTTGTGTTAACAATAGTTCATTTATGATTGTTATTGTTTCAGGCAGAAAATATGTCTCAATATGTTCTGCTGACAATGTGGGCTTTTCCAGCCCAAACCTCTTCTAGGCTTTTCAATCTTCTCTCTTGTTGCATGCTATTACCTATATTACCAATGGTTGGTCTTTTGATTGTTGGCTCCCCTTCATTACACTTTTTATGCAGCTGAAGGAATTGTTCTGATAATATTCCAAGTTCTGTGATCTGTTTTACAAGTGGACTAGATGGCCAATGTGAAGACTAAAGGCCCCATTTGATTTGTCTGTTTTCACTAAGGGTCTCCATCACAAAGGAAATATCTAGAGCAACAAAATTAGCAAAAAACTAGCCAAAGCCAAATTATAAGTGAATTATAGGCCAGTGTGTGATACTGAGGATAAAGGACTTGCCAACAGTAAGCTGGCCAATAAAACACAATATCCAACTTGTCAAGTTCTCATGGACCATAGAAGACTAAATCTCTCCCCAAAGCAAAACTATCTGCATAAAAGGAGAGGCTTTATGTACTAGCTGGTTTGGCTCAGTGGATAGAGCCTTGGCCAGAGGACTGAAGGGTTCCTGGTTAGATTCCTGTCCAGGGCACATACCTTGGTTGCAGCCTTGATCCCAACCCTGGTTGGGGCATGTGAGGGAGGCAACCAATAGATGTGTCTCACATTGATCTGTCTCTCTGTGTGTCTCTCCCCCTCCCTTCCACTCTAAAAAAAATCAATAGAAAATATTCTCTGGTAAGGATTAATAGGAAAAAGAAAGAGAGAGAGAGAGAGAGAGAGAGAGAGAGAGAGAGAGAGAGAGCAAGAGTGGGTGTGTGTTCACTATGTGTTTTATAGTAAGTCATTTTCATTAGTTCACAATTTGTTATTCCTTCTTTCCCCTCTTCAAGACTCTTCTAAGGTTAGTACAAGACTCTACTTTGGCAAGTTGATCATCCCTTTTAACTTTGTGAGACCACTGCGGTACATTGCCCGGCAGTCCGTAGTGAGATCAGTATGTCCTTGCATGGCTGTTGGTGAGTTAGAAAGATGCCAGGAAAAAGGGAGGGGAGCCAATCACCACTAGCCCTGACAGTCAGCATTTCAGAGAGGAGGCCTGCCAATCCCAGTAAAAACTCATGACATTTCAGAAGAACTTCAGGATCTGTTTGCCTCATTTCTCACACAGAAAAGTAGAGAGATATAAGTATCCCTAGCAGGAAAGAATAGGTTGTTGTTTATCTTGAATAGAGAACAATGTTCCACTACAAAACTTACACCAGGTCTTGTGGTGAATGGCAGAGGAGATAAGGATAGAAAGTATCTGGAGGGGCCCAGGCCTGCAGATAATACTTTTGTTATCCTGATTGGAAAAGCTTGTACAGCTGCTTTTATTCAGTAAAGCTGAATTTCCAAGGTTCCCTTGACCTTTAAACTGCCTTTGAGACAGACTTTTTTTGTTATCGCCTGATGAGCTAGAAGGAGCTTATATGTTAATTACAGTGTGAATAAATCATTAAAAAGTGCAAGGTTACTGATGTGGAGTTCAGAGCTGAGAATTATCACCTGGTTAATGGCAACAATGTAAACACTGTTCAAAGAGCCAGAAGTTGGATTTTGTATATTTCCTGCTGATTCCTTAACTGCTGTGGGCTTTGGTTGTTTCAGACTTGCATTTGGATAGTATTAACCCAATTTATGAGAAGCTCTTCTGTGTCCTTGCATGAAAAGGGTTAGCTTTGGAGGGGGCTGAATTTTAGTCCTGAACATCAGTGTCCACAGGGGCTTTCCTTAGAACCTGGCAGTGGTGTTTTAAATGAAGTTGATACCACCACCACCACCATCAATGAGCAGAAACAAAACTTCCACCTAACACCACAAAGGGAAGGATGGAGGAACGTGGTAAAATGCAGATTACCTCGAAATAAAGAGAGATTTCAACTTTACATTTCTGCCAAACATAACTGAAATTCAGTCTCTTTATTAGCCTTAGTAGGGTAGCTTGTTGTAAAGGATATAATTTGAAATTCACTCACGAGTATTTGGGATTTGTGCCACGGATTATGCATTCAACCTCAATTTATTGTTAAAAGATGTATGTTACATAGTCTTCCTGATGTGCTGTTATTTGTTAGACCTATATTACCCTCTGTTATGTAAAAATAAAACTCAAATCCCCCAAATATGCATTTTCTCTTAAACGATATTATATTCCAATCATCAATCATGTTACAGATTCCAATCCTTTTACAGTTTATAGATTTCTTCCATAGTTGTTTAATTCCCACAACAAACACATATTGAGTGTCTGTGCCTGAATTCCCTCTGAAAAAATGGAGATAGAAATAATATCTACCTTGGCGTGTTTTGAGTTTTAAATGAGCTAAAATCTTTAGAGCACTTAGAAAAATATCTACAACATAGTAAGTGCTATAGATGTTAGGAATTTTTATTACTTATTCTTTGCCCAGCACCATTGCCAGGCAGGGTAGGGGTGGGCTGCAGATATTAAAAATCATAAATCATGAATACTATTCTCTGTGATCTACCTTGGTGGGATACCAATAAATGTGAAATAAGTAAGGATCATGACCTGGAACCAGCTGATTATTGTAGGAAGATGAGGAGCAGCACCTGGGAATGGGGAATTACTCTCAATTGTATATTTAGGAAAGGCCTCTTAAAAGGAAGATACAAGATTTTTCTAAGGGATGGGCTGGATTGAAAAGGAAAGGACAGGGATGCTGCACAGAGTCAAAGGCTTTGTATCAAGGCTGAATGTGGCATTTTTAAGGTCAGAGAGAAGCCCTAGTTGAATGGGGAGTGCATTGGGGTTGGGAGTACAGGTTATGCCAAGAAGTAATGGGGGAGAAGATTCTTTAGATAGTAGGCATGCTGTGAGACTTTGCATGCCAAATTGAGGAATTTGGACTCAAGCCTAAAGACAGTGGAGAGCTATTCAGAGAATTTTGAGCAAGAAAGCAACCAGATAATAATAGTCATTTAAGAAAGTTACCGTGTGAAATGGGAGACCCTAAAGGGAGGGGCAAAGATATATGGGTAAGTGAAGGCACAAAGGGATCAGGGTGTAGATTTTCAAAACTATATTATGGGATTAATGATAACCTATTTTCTGAAAATTTCTTAGGTCTATGTCTTTGTTATACACCCTGTAACTTATACCAATTATTGTCCAGATCTTACAGATGAAGAACTTTAGGTAAAGAGTTTAAATAATAAAGTCATACTTAAACATATTCATTAGATATTTATTGAGTGCATGCCATGTTTCTGGGTATATGTTACATACAGTGATGAAAGGGAAGCAAGAATATTTACAAAGTCCAAGAAAAATTGTGATGTAAGTGTAGACAATGGGTGTTTGTGAAATGCTTTGGAAAGAGTGATTGAGTAAAAGAATGAATGGACCACATAACTTATAATGCTTTGGAGCAATTCCATATCAAAAATAAGAAAGCATGCCTTTAGGTTTCTAATTCATCAAGTATGCACACACTGTTCATAGTTCTAGCCAATTCAGACCACCATAGGTCGAGTCTATCTACTTGGAGAATATATTAGTTTTCTGTTGCTATTGTAACAAATCACTACAAACTTTGTGACTTAAAACAACAAATATGTAGTATTACCTCACTGACTCAGGTCAGAAGTCTGATATGGAACTCATGGGTTTGAAAACTAGGTGTTCCCAGGCCTGCATTCCTTTCTGGAGGCTCCAGGGAAGAATCTGTTTCCTTGCTCATTTAAGTTGTTGGCAGAATTCAGTTTCTTGTGATTGTAGGATTGAAGATTTACAATCTGGCTGTCAGCTGAGGACTGTTCCCAGCTTCTAGAAGCTAAGCATTCCTTGACTCATGGTGCCTTCCATTCTCCTCAAAGCTAGCATTGGCTGGTTGAGTCCTTCTCACACTTTGAATTGCTTCCACCTCTTCTTCCATCACATGTCTTGGACTGATGGATTTTTCCACATTTTAGGATTCATATGAGTACATCGGGCCCACCCAGATAATCCAAGATAATCTGCCTATTTTAAAGTCATTTGAATAGTAAATTTAATCACATCTGCTAAGCCCTTTTTACTGTCACCTAACATCCTTACACATTCTGGGGACTAGAGTGGGAACATACATGGAGATCCATTATTGTGCCTTCTACAGAGTGGAATGAGCATAACATTTAATGGTTAGGATTAGGAGTTAGATGCTCCTTTCATTTAAGATTGCTGAAGGCATATTTTTTAACTTCATGTCTTTTCCCTATCTATAGGCTATATCATATTTGAGGGAGGAAAAAAGACAGAAGCACAAAAGCATATTTTGCAAATATGAGGTTTTATGGAACAGGCAGAATGTCCTTTGTGTGAAGATTTTTATGTTCAGGTGATGCCTTTGTTCATCTCAAATATTTTCTGCTGAAGTCATTGCTTTGTACTAGTCACTGTGGAGATATACAAAGAATCCTTACTCTCAAGTTGACAAATTGCTAGATGTGATTAATTGGTCAGATAAATTACTACAGTACAAAGAAGTCTTTCCTATGTGCTGCCATAATGGAAGTACATACAAAGTACTGTGGAGAACAGAGAATGGAGAGGTTTTATTTCATCTGAGAAGTCAAATGGCATTTGGGTATTAAAGAATAGATAAGATTTCAACAAAGAAGGAAAGAGGCATTTTGTTGGAGTAAGATTGACCAAATAAAGTTTAGAGCTGAAAGATTATTATTGTGTATCTTTAAGTACTTGGAATTCTTTCAGACCGGGAAAAAAAAGGTAGGTAAAAAGGGTTATTGGGATAAAAAATGAAGTGTTATTCAAATTTGGAAAACCCCTGAAAGGGTCACATTTGTCAGGAATAAGGCCTTGGACTTCCCTTTCTTCCCCCGATAGAAAATTGGGAGATACCAAATGCACTTGAACAGAGAAAGAACACAGTGCCAGGCATCAGGAAGTTACCAAAGACCATAACAAGTCAGGTAGAGAGGAGGAAGAGCCTGGAAGTAGGGAGACCTCCTCTTATAGGTCAGGAGAGAGATAATGAGTGAATTTGTAACTAGAATGAAGACGTTGTGAACTTAAGTAAAGAAAAAATGAGAGGGACCCTGAGGACATAGAATAAAAAGGAATGTGGCAGTGATGAGAGGTGAAACAGACTGAGAGAAAAATTATATTCAAGGTTTAGAGCCTGGACAGAAAGCCCTAGTAGAACTGAGATGCCATGAATAGAAAGAGGGAAGTCAGGAGGAGGTAAAGTTTGGGTGGAGGTGCAAAATGGTGAGATTGTTTTGTGTTTTTTTAAAAATATATTTTATTGATTTTTCACAGAGAGGAAGGAAGAGGGACGGAGAGCTAGAAACATCGATGAGAGAGAGACATCGACCAGATGCCTCATGCACGGCCCACACTGGAGATGTCCTCACAACCAAGGTACATGCCCTTGACCGTAATCGAACCTGGGACCTTTCAGTCCGCAGGCCGATGCTCTATCAACTGAGCCAAACCGGTTCTAGCACTTAGATTGGTTTTGACCTGATAATTCTGAGAAGCTAGTAGAAAATGCAAGTGGAGATTTTCGATGCAAAGGAAAGTCTCAGCAGAGATGAGATGAGGGCCAAAGAGAAGAATATCCACAGTTATGGGGTAAGAACAAACAGATGATCAAAGAAGATGGAGGCAATTCATTGTGGGCACAATGGCATGGGCATCTTATCTAAGAAGCTAGGAAGGCACGAAAGAGAAAAGCAGAGGTTACATCTTAATATCTACCTCCATATTATATTTATAACTCCCCTTGTGGTTGGCAGGAGCCTTTGGGGAGGAAAGAGTCAAGGTATAAGACCAATTTAAAGGATAATTTTTTGTTGCTGTTACTATTGGGAAAGCATTCTAAGAATAGAAGTTAACTAAGGGAGATAAACTAGTGGATTATTAACAATGTCATGTCAAGTAGTTTAAAGTCAATTTTGATGAGATGGGAGATTTTACCTCTTTAATTTTATTTATCCTTTAAAACCTCATTTTAAAGTGATTTAAATATATATTGGTTTTAAAGAGAAAGGACGGGAGAGGGAAAACAACAACAATTATTGTTCTCCTTATTTTTGCATTCATTGGCTAATTCTTATATGTGGCCTCCCTAGAGGCATCCTTGTGTATCAGGACAATGCCATAACCAACTGAACTACTAAGTCAGGGCCTTTAAAACAGGGCCTTTGGACTTCCTAAAAGGATAAGTACATGTTTTGTTTTAGTCTAGAAATTTTAGCTGTAGGAATCTTATGTATGTGAATCTCCAATTTATATTCTATTTTTAAATAACTTGAAGTATACATAAGTGTAAAATGCCCAGTCCTGAATATTAACTGGCAAGGCTATGGATTTGCCCACAGCATCACATCTGAGAGAACATTTTTCTAATTATTACCAGGAGGTCGGAGGCACCACCTGAGCCAAAAGACTTCATGAGATTCACTGGCGTTGGACTGCAGACTGCTCTTCTGAAATTAGTGGACGTGAAGGAATGATGTGCTATGAACCCCCATCTACTGTTTATCTGGGAGGGCCCAGCAGATAGTGAGCTTGACAGTGAAATTCTAACCCACTAAACTGATGAGATGCCAGCGTTTCTGTCTAGCTAGGACTGCCGGGGTAGCTCTTCTTATTTCATAGGGGAGTGACTGGTATTTGAACACTGATAACAGCAATCTCGGTGGTGGGGCTGAGTCAGGGAGGACATTTCAGAAAAGCAAAAGGCTGGGAAGATCTGGGTCTGCATGAGGACAGAGGTGCAGGACCTGGCTGCAGCTGCCAGTGTGTGGGCAGGAGGGCAAGGCACCATGTGGGGATGGCAGGCACATTTTCTGGAGGAAGACCAAGCACCCATGAGCTTATGTTTTAAATAGGACTGGTGAGAAGCAGAAGGAAATATGTTTGGGTTCTGGCCTAGAATCACACCAAATTTCACAGAGGAATTTTTCAGGTCACTGATGGGCAGCTGGAACGGAGACCCTGGGCTACAGAAATGCTGCTTGGAAACTGTTGTCTCTTGAAAAATGAGATCTATCTGAATAATCAACAGGATCACCAAAAGAAAAAATGAAATATTACCCCAAGGGTTCTCACAACACTAACCCTATGCTGTGTTGACTTTTCACATGCAGTTATATTTCTGTCCCTCATAACGAAAAACTATAGAACAATCCACAGTGACCAAACCCTCATTAAAGAAAAAAATTTAAGTTAAAACGCTGTTTACATTTTCCCTATGGGTTAGGTTAAACCTGAATCTGTAGGGGAGGGAACATCAAGACAGAAGAAAGTGAAGGTTGTTGTACTTAAAGAAAACAAAAACAAAAACAGCAAGTTTAATATTTAGTGAATGTGTTTCTAAATTCTAGTTTCGTTTATCACCTTTAGAAGAATTTTAAAGACATTGTAAACCAAGCATGCAAAATCAAAAGCTAACATGGGCCAAATAAACAAGGCAAGCAGCCTGCAGGCCACAAGTTTGATATGCTTGTTGTAAACCCATAAGGCCATTAGCAAGAGATACAACAACATTCTCTGTACACGACCAGTATACAGGAGGGAGAAGCTGAGGCTAGGGCTGAGTGAGACGTGGCACATGGGCTCAGAGGAGTTCAAATTGGCTCAGTGGACCACACCACAGACTGAGAAATGCTTCAGAGATGGAACAAATTTTAATCTTGTGCCATCATAAATGCTATAGTGATAGAACATCTTTAACAATGTCACACACTCCAGGGTTGCACATGTGTTAATCTTTCTGAGTAATACTCAACCTTATCCTCTGATGACACCATGGTGTTCGCTGACAAATTGTACAACTTCTTGGGATCCATCCCCTCCCCTGCCCCCTTCCTTTCAATGTCCCCAGATGAGCCTGCTCCATTCTAGTGACTTAGGAATTTAGTCACAATTTCTTTCTCTAATCACTTTACAGAGTATCTTTGTGTGTTTTTTTCTTTACAGTGAAAATTTTTTAATATTTAGAATTAGCCAGCTGGACTCAGTTTAGATGATCCCAATTTTGTTGGCAACATTCAAAGCACCATAGTCAGGAGTCAGTCAAACTTATGCCTTCTCTCCATCAGGCCTGATTGGGGTGTTGACCTTGGCCCCGTCAATGTCATAGAGCTTCTTCACAACCTGTTTGATCTAGTGCTTGTTGACATCTGTAATGAACAAGTGTATTGTTGTCTTCTATCTTCATGGCTGACTCAGAGTCAGTGGGAACTTGATGAGGACACAGTGGTCGAGCTTGTTTTTCCTGGGGTGCTCTTCTGAGGATATTTGGATTGCGTTCACAGCTGCAGTGTCTTGGGCTGTTGGAAGGTGGGTGACTTACTATTTCTTTTTTTGTGGCTGTAGACACCATTCAGCACTGCTTCCTTTGCCTTCAAAGCCCTCACTTTGACTTTGGCTTTGGGAAGGGAAAAGGCTTCCTTCTTCGCTTTCTGCAGCATCTTTGCAAAAAGCACTTTCCAGAGTTTCTTGTCTTCTTTTACTAGTAACTTCGTAGCTGGAAGTGTATGAATTTCACTGACATGGAGCTTGGCACATGTCAAACACCCATGGGTTGTATAACTATTGAATGGCTTTATGGTGCTTCATTCTCCAAAATTTCTCAGAGAGGCAGAAGGCATTTGCTTTTAATATGCCAGCCACTTAAGTTTAGGGGCCATATTGTTTCCCTGAAATATTTATACTAAAGACAAAGTAATAAAGTTAAATTCCTTATTTATAGCATCTATATTATTATATTTTTACTAAACTCATTAATTTTCTCTTGTTGACAATGTTTATGCTGCCTTTTTTGAAATCTGCACCCATTTCTCAGATAGGTTTGGTAAATACTGTACTCGTTTGTTATGAAACTCAAACCCAGGCCAGATGTGGTTTATCCACCAATCAGGTTTAGTAACTTGTTAACTCTTTAGATTTCCTCGTGTCAGTCTGTTTCTAGGACTAGATTAGATTAAAATGCTTTTGCATGGAGAGGGTAGGGAAAATGGCGGCAGAATAGACGGACGCGTCTGGAGCTTTGTCGCTGGGCAGAGGAAGAGAGAGCAGCTGAGAGTCACACTGGGAGTGTTTGTGGCAAGTTAAGAGTCAGTTATCCTCCATGAGAAGGCGGGGAACTGCTGGACGGGGCTCTCCTGGCCAGGCAGCCCCACTGCCATGGGGTTTTTGTCGGCCGGAGCCACCAGCGCGAACACGGAGACCACGCCATCTTGCAGAGGGAGGTGGATGTCTGCGGTGGTCTGAAAGCTGCTGCTGGCTGAAACACCCACCGAACAGCCGGAGACCCAGAACACCGCTCTCCAATCGGCACAGACACGCGGCGGATTCAGAGATCCACACGGCACATGGAAAGGTCAGATTTTGCCTGGGATAAGGTGAGGTCTCCTGCCCCTCAGAACAGAGAGGCACACACTGTGGGAACCGGACTGCGGGAAAGCTGCCTCTGGAGAGGTCCGCGGAGGTGTGCAGGGCATGATCCCTAAGTGTGGAGGCAAACTCTCTGAGCTTTTGACAGAGAGGAGCTCTGGAAAATGACTCGTTTTTTATCTGAGGCAGAGGGACAGCCTGGGAATTATTACAGTGTCCTGGCTGCAAAATCCCCACAAACAGGCTTTGAGAACCACAGAGTTGCAGGATCTGAGCACAGCCTAGAGAGGTCCTGTGCTTTGTCTCAGAGATCAATTCTGAAACACTGCCACCCAGTGGATGATGCACAAATTGACTCTCGCATAACCACAAAAGAATAAAGAGATTAAAACGTCAACAGAGCAACACAGGGAACCGCAATACCTTCCCTACTGGGAAACAGGAGTGCCAAGCAGAATAATAGTGGAAGTGAATGACCACTCTATTTTTTTTTCTTTTTCCTTTTTTCTTTTTCTTAATTTTTTTTTTATTTTTCATCTTTACATATTTTAATTAAAAGACTATTTTTTTCTTTCCACCTCAATTGATTTTACCTTTTTGATTATTACATTTTTGTTTTCAACTAGTATTATTAATTACTACTAGTATTTTACCTTTTTGGACATTCTATTTTCATCTTTCCTTTAGCATAATTTTACTCCAACTCAACTCTACCTTTATGCCAACACTTTCCTCCTAACTCTCCCCATTTTGTTGTCTTGTTTCTCTTTCCCTTTTCCAACTTTAGTTTCTCCCTATTCTTTCTCTTTACCTGGTTAAAATTTCACCCCACTTATATATCTAATTTCAAATCCCCTACTACAAGTCCATACAAACCTCTCTCCTCTTGTCTTCACTAGCCAAAAAGTTGTTTTTTCTCTATGTCCTTTTGTTATTATTTGCCTGAACAGTGATTATATCAATTTTTTGAACTTTTCCGTGAGATTGTTTTAGCGTATTCTATTTGTTTTATTTTGCTTTTTGCTTGCTTTGTTTTTTACCTCTCTTTTCCCTCACCTCCCTCGATACCAGTTGTTATCTGCAGTTTGTATTAATCTCTAGGTACTGGTTGCTGGCCTTTATTGGAAGTAGTGACTGTTCTGTTGGAGTTTTCTCCTGACATCTATATTTTGTTCCCCTTTTCTCCCTTATCCGCTTTCTTTTCTCTCTGACTTTGTTTCTCTTTCTCTTTTCTTTTTCTTCTTCTCCTTTTTTTAAATTTTATTTTATTTTATTTTTAGTTCATTTATTTTTTTTCTCCCTCTCCCAATCTGATTTGGGCACTTCTTTCTTTTCCCCTCAATTTCCTCTTACTCTTTCTCTACTTACACCTAATTTGTCTTTCATTGGTGGTCACCTTATTGGTGATTATTAACATCGTGAATACATTTCTGTTCAGGGCCTTGTGTGCTGTACTGAGTCGTGTTGCAATTTATGCCTTTGAATCAACATAGGAGAGAGAACTATATAACCAGATACCCAGAGAAGAAAAACCCTGGGCAGAAGAAGAAACAGCCCGCATACGACAGATAGGCAGGTATCACCAGAAAAGGAAGTAAACGAACTAGAAGCAGAAATAAGCCTGCCAGAGAAAGAGTTCAGAGGCATGATCATAAGGTAGATGAAAAGAATGGAAGACAAGTTTGACATTGTGAGTAAGAGCCAAGAGGAAATGAAGAAGACCTAAGAGGAAATGAAGAAGAAGCAAGATGAAATGCAGAAGTAGGAAGAAGAAATTCAAAAGAAGCAGGAAGAAATGCAGAAGAACCTAAAAGAAATGCAGAATAATCAAGAAGAAATGAAAAATGACATCACTGCTATAAAGAATTCAATAGAAAGCATCAAAAGTAGACTGGAAGAAGCAGAGGACTGCATCAGTGAGTTAGAAGACATGGTAGGAAAAAATACCCAAGTACAGCAGCTTCTAGGAAAAAAGTTAAAAAGCAAGAGGAGAGCCAAAGGGAACTTTGGGATAACATGAAACAAAACAACATCCGCATAATTGGGATTCCAGAAAGAGTGGAAACTGAACAAGGATTAGAGAATCTGTTTGAAGAAATAATGACAGAAAATTTCCCCAATATAAGAAAGAAAAACCCCACACAAATCCAAGAAGCTCACAGAGTCCCAACAAACCGATACCAAGGCACATTATAATTAAATTGGCAAACACCGACGACAGAGTAACAATCTTAAAAGCAGCCAGAGAGAAACAGAAAGTTACCTACAACGGAACCCCCATCAGACTAGCTACTGATTTCTCAACAGAAACTCATCAGGCCAGAAGGGATTGGAATGAAATATACAAAGTCATGCAAAGGAAGGGTCTGAATCCAAGAATACTGTACCCTGCAAGACCCAATCAAAATTGAAGGTGAAATCAGAAGCTACACAGACAAAAAAGGACTAAGGGAATATATTACCACCAAACCAGCAATGCAAGAAATGTTAAAGGGTCTGCTGTAATAAAAAGAAAGAGGAAGCGAAGAAGGAACTCGGAGATAAGGACTAAAAATGGCAACAGATAAGTACTTATCAATAATAACTTTAAATGTAAACGGATTAAATGCTCCAAGCAAAAGACATAGGGTAACCGATTGGATAAGAAAACATGATCCATATACCTGCTGTCTGCAAGAAACCCACCTCAGGAAAAGAGATGCACACAGATTGAGGGTGATGGGATGGAAGATGGTATTTCAGGCAAATAGAAAGGAAAAAAAAGCTGGGGTTGCAATACTTATATCTGACAAATTAGATCTCAAAGTGAAGGACATAACAAGAGATAAAGAAGGCCACTTCATAATACTAAAGGGAACAATCCAACAAGAAGAAATAACTCTGGTAAACATATATGCACCCAATATAGGAGCACCTAAATACATAAAAAAACTCTTGGAAGATATTAAGGGAGAGATTGACAGCAATACAATCATAGTAGGAGACTTTAATACCCCATTGTCACCATTAGACAAATCCTCTAAACAAAAAATCAGCAAAGAAACATCAATCCTAAATGACACACTAGATCAGATGGACTTAATTGACATCTTCAGAACATTTCACCCCAAAGCCACGGAATATACATTCTTCTCCAGTGCACATGGGTCATTTTCAAAGATAGATCATATGTTAGGTCATAAGAAAAGTCTCTTCAAATTCAAGAAGATAGAAATCATATCAAGCATTTTTTCAGACCACAGTGGCATAAAACTAGAAATCAACTATAATAAAAACAATAGAAAGAAATCAAACGCATGGAGACTAAACAGCATTCTATTAAACAATGGGTAACCAGAGAGATCAAGGAAGAAATAAAAAACATCATGGCAACAAATGACAATGACAACACAACAATACAAAATTTATGGGACACAGTGAAAGCAGTCTTGAGAGGGAATTTCATAGCCTACAAGCCTACTGCAAAAAACAGGAAACAATGATAATAAATTACCTAACCCTACAACTCAAAGAGCTAGAATGAGAGCAACAAGAAAAACCCAGTGTAAACAGAAAGAAGGAAATAGTGAAGATGAGAGCGGAGATAAACAACTTGGAGACCAAAGAAACAATTCAAAAGATCAACAAAACAAAGAGCTGGTTCTTTGAAAGGATAAACAAGATTGATGGACCTCTAGCCAGGCTCACCAAGAAGCAAAGAGAGAAGACCCAAATAAACAAAATCAGAAATGAAAGAGGAGAAATAACAACAGACCCTGTGGAAATACAAAGGATTGTTTAAAAATACCATGAACAACTCTATTCCAACAAACTGGACAACCTGCAAGAAATGGACATTTTCCTAGAAAAATATAACCTTCCAAAACTCAATGAGGAAGAATCTAAACATCTCAATAGTCCAATAACTATGGAAGAAATTTAAGCAGTCATCAAAAAGCTTCCAGCAAATAAAAGCCTGGGACCAGATGGCTACACAGTAGAGTTTTACCAAACATTCAAGGAAGAATTAAAACCTATCCTCCTCAGGCTATTCAAAAACATTCAAGAAGAAGGAACACTTCCAAACACCTTTTATGAAGCCAGCATCACCCTAATACAAAAACCAGATAAAGGCAACACAATGAAAGCGAATTATAGGCCAATATCTCTCATAAACATAGATGCAAAAATCCTCAACAAAATTCTAGCAAATCGGATCCAGTAGTACATCAGAAATATCATACACCATGATCAAGTAGGATTCATCCCAGAAATACAGGGATGGTACAATATCCACAAATCAATAAACGTGACACATCACATAAACAAATTGAGAGATAAAAACCACATAGTCATATCAATTGATGCAGAAAAAGCATTTGACAAAATCCAACACCCTTTCTTGATAAAAAGTCTCAGCAAAGTGGGAATAGAAGGATCATACCTCAACATCATAAAAGCCATTATATGATAAACCCACAGCTAACATCATACTCAATGGGCAAAAACTAAAACCATTTCCCCTAAGAACAGGAACAAGACAGGGATGCCCACTCTTACCTCTTCTGTTGAAAATAGTACTGGAAGTATTAGCCATTGCAATTAAACAACAAGAAGAAATAAAAGGCATCCAAATTGGAAAAGAAGAAGTAAAGCTGTCCTTATTTGCAGAAGACAGGATATTGTACATAAAAAACCCAAAGGACTCCATTCCAAAACTAATTGACTTAATTAATGAATTTGGCAATGTAGCAGGATACAAAATTAATGCTAAAAGTCTGTGGCATTTCTATACACTAATAGTGAAATTACAGAAAGAGAGACTAAAAAAGCAATCCCATTTACCATCACACCAAAAAAATTAAGATAGCTAGGAATAAACCTAACTAAAGAGGTAAAAGACCTATATGTAGAAAACTAAAGGACACTGAAAAAAGAGATAGAGGAAGATGTTAACAGATGGAAGAGCATACCATGCTCATGGATTGGGAGAATCAACAACATTAAAATGTCCATACTACCCAAAGCAATCTATAGATTCAATGCACTACCCATTAAAATACCAATGGCATATTTCACAGACCTAGAAAGAATTCTTCATAGATTCATCTGGAACAAAAAAAGACCATGAATAGCCACAGCAATTCTGAGAAAGAAGAATAAAGTAGGTGGGATTTCAATACCAGATTTCAAGCTATACTACAAAGCACTGTTCCCAAAACAGCCTGGTACTGGCACAAGAACAGACATATAGACCAATGGAATAGAATAGAGAACCCAGATATCCACCCAAACCACTATGCTCAAAGGAGGCATGAACATACAATGGAGCCAAGATAGCCTCTTCAATAAATGGTGTTGGGAAAATTGGACAGATACATGCAAAAAAATGAAACTAGACCACCAACTTACACAAAATACAAAAATAAACTCAAAATGGATACAGGACTTAAACATTAGAAGGGAAACCATAAAAATACTAGAGGAATCCACAGGCAGCACAGTCTCAGATATATGCCGAAAGAAGTTCTTCACTGATACTGCTCCAAAGGCAATTGAAGCTAAAGAAAAAATAAACAAATGGGACTACATCAAAATAAAAAGCTTTTGCACAGCAAAAGAAACCATCAACTAAACAACAAGAAAGATCACTGTATGGGAGAACATATTTGCAAGTGATATCACTGATAAAGGTTTAATCTCCAAAATCTACAGTCAACTTATACAACTTAATAAAAGGAAGATAAACGACCCAATAAAAAAATGGGCAACGGACCTAAATAGAACCTTTTCGAAAGACGACAGAAGGAAGGCCAAGAGACACATGAAAACATGTTCAAAGTCACTAATCATCCGAGAGATGCAAATCAAAACGACAATGCGATACCATCTTACAAAGGTCAGAATGGCAATCACCAACAAATCAACAAAGGACAAGTGTTGGCGAAGATGCAGAGAAAAAGGAACCCTTGTGCACTGTTGGTGGGAATGCAGACTGGTGCAGCCACTGTGGAGAACAGTATGGAGTTTCCTCAAAAAACTAAAAATGTATCTCTCATCTGACCCTGTAATCCCACTCTTAGGAATTTATCCTAAGAAATCACAAACACCAATCAGAAAGGATTTATGCACCCCTATGTTCGTAGCAGCACAATTTACAATAGCTACAATTTGGAAATAGCCTAGGTGCCCGTCAGCAGATGAGTGGATCAGAAAACTGTGGTACATCTACACAATGGAATTCTATGCTGCCATTAAAAAGGAAGGAATTCTTACCATTTGTAGCAACCTGGTTGGAACTGGAGAGCCTTATGCTTAGTGAAATAAGCCAGTCAATGAAGGAGAAGCATCACATGATCTCACTCATTTGTGGATAATAAAGAACATTATAAACTGATGAACAAAAGGATAGATACAGAGACAGTAAAGCTTCAAACAGACTGTGAAATTACAGCAGGAAGATTAAAGTTAGGTGAGGTAGATAAGAGATCAATCAAAGGACTTGTATGCATGCATATAAGCATGATCAATGAACATAGGCACTGGGGGGTTTGTATATAAAAATAAAAAAAAAACCTGAAAAAAGAAGTAAAAAAAATAATAAAAGCAGGGTTAGGAAAAAAATGCTTTTGCATGGAAGCACTGAGGATAGAGCTTTAGTTCAATTGATTTCTCAGATAAAAGAAAGGATATTAAAGATGGTTGATCTATACTTGTGATAGTCCTATAGCAAAAATATTTTAATATTAAAAAATGCACAAAACAGATTTTATATGTATTTGCCTGCTTTACCAAAGAAAATGGGAATCTTATTTACATGAGAAGGAAAAAATAGAGAATTTTAATTATTATTTAGAGCAGAAAGCATGTTTGAATTGTAGATTAGTAATATTATAATTATCTTAAAATAATTATAATAACAATTTTTACTATGTATTAACCATTTACCCTCTGATAGGTATCATGCTCAAAATCTGAATGTTCATATCATCTAAGGATTGTATGTATTCTATGTCACTAAATTTGTACAGTGATCATGAACTAGGTAGCATTATTTTCATTCTACATATGAGGACACTGGAATTTGGGAGGAGACTTGACTGAGTTCTATAAATGGCAGAGCTGTATGAATGAAGACCCATCCATCCCAGAGCTTCTTCTACCCTAGATTGGCTGCTTTAGAAGCAAATGACTTAAAAGATACAAAACTATGTGTATGAATAATTCAATGTACATCCTTTTTGGCCAAAATGAGTTTAGAAATGTATTGTTGGGAAGGGTATCTTATTAAAGATATTGTCAGATCATTTCTTTGTTTTGCAAGTAGGAAGGTATTTGAGAAATAAACATTTCATTTCATCCCACACTGGAATTCTTTCCTTATGGTTTCAAGAAGTATAATTTCTTGTTTCTTTGAGCAAGAGAAGGGAGTGGTAGTTGGCAGGTTTGCAGCTAGGTGACTAGTAAATTAATCAGTGGGATGTAGTGGTTGCTCGGCTGCAGATGATTCCTGCAGGGCTCTTATAGTGCAGAGAATCTGCTGGTGAACTTCCTGCTCCATACTTATTGAAGGTGATCTGTCTCCTTCCCCAAATGGGCCCACTACCAGGAGCATAGGTGAAACCCTCCCCAGTAAGTACAGAACCAGAGTATTACATTCTCTTTGATTCTAATTTCTATAGGAGGGCTTTACTCTTTTTGAAATAGATAAATTTCTGAAAAGTTGAGTTTAATCACATTTGGGCTTATTGATTCATATTTGAAATTTAGTTTGATGATTTACTGTTTTAATTTGTCTTCTTAGCATTTTAAATAATAAAATTACAAGGAAGTTAGTAACTATGGATACTAAGATACTTAAATTAATTCAAGACAGAGTCAAGAAATGTTATGGTAATTGCTTTTATGTGAGCTTTACGTAAGGTGAATAACCTTTAATTTTTTAAAGCTTATTTTTCACTCAGAAAGATATCTTAAAACAGAATGTATATATATTAGAATTCCAGACAACATAATGACTAACACATTCTCCTTAGTTCTTAGTTTCCTCTTCTATAAAAAAGTAGGCTACGTAAGTCACAAGACTGTTGAGAGGATTAGATAAATTATAATGTGGTTAGTACTGGGTCCATGTGGGGACCCAATATGTAATTGTTCTTCATGGTAATCAGCTTAGAATACAGAAATCTACAGAGGTCTTCAATTTTGGTCTCAATTCCAGCTCCAACTAACTCTCTGTGTGACCTCTGTTACTTCATCTTCAAAATGGGAGTGACAATGAACTGGAATATAATTTAAAGGACTGGACCAAATATCTTTAGAGGTTTGTTCTAGTTTTAAATTTAGCATCTGTACCAAAGAAGGTTTATTTCAATTAAATAATTTAATTTAGTAATAATCAGCTGCTTGACTAAATCCAGTACTTGTTTGTTAATCCGTTTATATAGCCTATTTTGTGTATGCTCAAATACATGGATGATCCTTTTGTGTCTTTTTGTTAGTGGCATTTTCCCTAAGATCTTTATTCTTTTAAAATTACTCATATTTCTTTCTCTGTTTCTCACATTCCCCGCCCCCCCCCACCCCCAGGAAGGCTGACTTAAAAAATGAGTTTGGCATCTCAGCAAGCTTTGGAGTTGCAATTAATTCTGTGCCCTTGCTCGTTGACTAGAAGTCCTCATTTCTTTCTCACCATCTTTTCCCTCCTGATAGATTTGCCCTCCTAATACTCTTTAACCCTTTGGGCTTAACTTATCTTCCTTGGCTCCTTTGCTTCTCTTATCTCTATCCAGTTAGCCTTAACTGATGTAATTTGTTTTCCTTGGGTTTCCTCCTCCTCTGTAAAGACATTCACTCTGAATATTTCTCACCTCTCACATTAGTCTTTGTCAGCTGAATCCCAGTCTAACACACTTTTCATGAACATTCATAGTCAAGTTCAGACTTTTTCTCATAGTTCTGGACTTTCATTCTCTTTGCAGAGTATCATATACTGACAAACCTAACTCCTGCTAATATGTTTTAGATGCTATTTCTCATTTTCTGATATAGAATTGGTCCAGTATCAGGTTTGGGCTGAGAAGTTTATCTCAATTTTGAGTAAATATTCTCCCCAGTGGCTTGGCATGTGCACTATTGAGCTAGAATTGAGATCCATTTTATGTGTACATTCTGGTCTATCTTGCAGTCTCATCTTGGGCAGGTCACCATATCTCAATGATCCTCAGTGAAATACAAGATTGGATATAGCATTATTTCCTAGATCTAGACACCTAAATATTCTTTAAAACAACACATGGGGTCTAAAAGAAATTCTAAATTTTATTTATGAGATTTCATAGACAATCTACAATCTTCCTTTAGGTTAGAAATAATTTCAAGTCATTATGGAGTGGAGATTTTGGATCAGAAGCTTAGACTATATATATTCACATGTATCTTAGATGAAAAACATTGGCAAATATAGTAACTAGAGGCTCAGTGCATGAAATTCGTACAGGGGGTGGAGTGTCCCTCAGCCCATCCTGCACCCTCTCCAATCTGGAACCTTTCAAGGGATGTCTGACCGGGGTTGGACATCCCTCTCACAATCCAGAACTGCTGGTTCCCAACCAGTCACCTGCCTCTGCCTGGTTTTCCCTAACCACTTCTTCCTGCCAGCCTTATCACCCCCTAACCACTCCCCTGCCAGTCTGTTTGATGCCTAACTGCTCCCTGGATGTCCTGATTGTCCCTTACTGCCCTCCCCTGCAGGCCTTCTCTCCCCCAACTGTTCTCCACTGCTGGCCTGATCACCCACAACTGCTCTCCTCTGCAGGCCTGGTTGCCACCAACTGTCCTCCCCTGCTGGCTTGGTCCCCCCCAACTTCCCTCTCCTGCAGGCCTGGCCCCCCTTAACTGCCCTCCCTTGCTGTTCTGGTCCCCCCAAACTACCCTTCCCTGCAGGCCTGGTTCCCCAACTTCCCTCCTCTGCTGGCCCAGTCACCTCTAACTATCTTCCCTGATGGCCTGATTGCCCACAGCTGCCCTCCCCTGCAGTCCTTATACCCCCCACTGCTCTCCCCTGAGACATGGGTTTCTCCCAACTGCCCTCTCTTGCTGGCCTGGTCACCCCTAATTGCTCAAAACTGCTCTCCCCTGCAGGTCATCTTTGGTGGCCATCTTGTGTCCACATGGAGGTGGCCATATTGTGTCTTGGAGTGACAGTCAATTTGCATATTACTCTTTTATTAGCTAGGATTATATTTCACATATACAGTTCAGTTGAAAAATTATTCCCAAACCGATGGCCCATGGATGAGATGAGGGGAGGAGATAAATGGAATATTGGCTACAAGAGTAGTAGGAAACTGCTGGGCTAGATGGTCCCAGAGGTCTCTGCTGGTTATTTGGTTTTGTGAGTACATGGCTCATTTGGGGCAGGCTGGAATTTATCTATGGAGGAAGCTGTCAGCTCTCAGAATCTTGACTGTGAGTTGAATGGTGGGATGGTAGGCAGGAGCTTTTTCTTTAAGAAAGGGTCAATTGTCATCCTTTCCTTTCACAAGAGGCTTAACCTCACATAGGCTAGTATGATCCATGGGAATTTATTGAATACTCTGGAGTTAAATGTAAAGAAAATGTTGCTTCAAGCACATTTTGATCTTGTATTTTCTTTCAGTTTTCAAGCTACCAGGAAAACAACCCAGAGAGAAAGTTTTCTTTACTGCAAGTTCTGTTGATTGGGGTGATAAGACTTTGAAAAGTTACAAGGCAACCACAGAGTCTGATATGAAATCAATACCATAAGATTTCTCAGGAAATCTTAAAATTGTTGGGCAAAAACTTTTGACTCATCTTGAGAACAAGGTGCCATAGATCTTATTAATCTCCTTATGAAACTTCATCTTGGAGTCAACAAGAAGGCAGAGAAAAATGATGATGTTTTCCATTTTTTAATTTTTAGAAAACTAAAATAAATGGTCAGATAACATTGAACTGGTGACATCCCTATAGTGTATACATATTTGCAACATAAAGCCAAGAGTCTACATGATAATTATATAATATTGGAGGCCTAGTGCATCAAATTCATGCACAGGTAGGATCCCTAGACTTGGCCAGTGATCAGGGCCAATCAGGGCCTTCTGGCTGCCACTGGGGCCTTCCTTCATTCTGTGCCACCTCCGGGTGGTCAGTGCACATCATAGCAAGCAATAGAATTCCTGATCTTCTGGTCAAACTCCTGAGGGGACACTTTGCATATTAACCTTTTATATAGAGAGAAAGTACAGTGGTACCTCGAGATATGAGTTTAATTCGTTTCGTAACCTTGAGGCGTGGGAAACTATGAGACGCTCGAGTCACAGTAAACTGGTGGGTCGTGTGCAGCAGGCCAATCCTTGCGATTACTCCTATCTCAACTGTTGCTCGTATTTCAAAGCAAAAATCGCTCGCTCAACGACTCATATCTCAAAAATCTCGTATGTTAGGGCACTCGTATCTCGAGGTACCACTGTATTTATATTAACATGAAAATGATAGAATGTTCTATGACATAATTTCCAAACATATCTCTGAAAACTAAAGGAAGTATATGGAAGTGTCATAATGAATAGCACCAAAAGTTAAAGGTAAAAAGGAAGATATTTATTTAAATATCTATTACCATAATACAAAGATTAAGAGTATGGAAGGCCTGCCCTAGCTGGTTTGGCTCAGTGACAGAGCATTGGCCAAAGTGACAGAGATTTAAGGGTCCCGGTTTCAATTCCTCTCAAGGACACATGCCCAGGTTTCCAGCTTGATCCCTAGGAAGGGGCATGCAGGAGGAAGCTGATCAATGATTCTCATCATTAATGCTTTTATCTCTCTCTCCCTCTCCCTTCCTATCTGAAATAAATAAAAACATATTAAAAAGAAAACGAATAAGGAAGGTGCTATAAAGAGTATACCTGGGTACAAATACCAGCTTCATGACTGATGAGTATATGACTTTGAACAAGTTGCCTATTATTCTGTGCCTCAGTTTTCTCACATAGTAAAATGGGGAATATATTAGCAATAGTACCAACTTCATAGATGTGTTAAATTAAGTGATAAATTCATATAAAGCACTTAATACCTGGCACAAAGTATGTACTCTATAAATAGAGCAGTGTTGACTATGCAAATCTTTGAACAATCAGAGAAACTACCAAAGATCCACTGATGAAATATAGGTTTTTAGAAATAATTAAAGTCAAATGACCAGTTTCTGTGGGCAACACTGGCCTCTTTCAAGCAATCATATTTAAAAATCATTTGAAAATGTTGAACAATCAATATTTTGTTATATTAACCAACACATTTGTCTAATATAGAGAGATTTTAATATTGAGCTGAATTTGTTTGGAATCATTTAGTAGTTTCCTGCCACAAGCAACATATGAAATACCAACGTGATAGATATGTACAAAATACCAATAAAGTAAAATGAAAACCTGATGTTACTGAGCCAAAAATAAACAAGCAAAGAAAATATATAGATATCAAAATTTTCATGTATAATTTCTCTACAAAATTTTTGTAGGCTATAAATATGCCTGTTTTAATTAAAAGGACAATATATGTATTAATGATCATCTTACTAGTTATTCATGCAAATGAAATTACTGGTCACTATGGTCTGGTGCCTGGAATTATAACTTGTTTTCCTATTTCTGGAATTATAATGTTTCTATTGCTCTTTTGGACCCCTAAAAAATTATATCCAATATATCTCTAATCATGGATCTTCTCTACTTAGGGTTTATATCTGACAAACAGTAATATTCATTCATCCATCCACACACCCATCTATCCATCCAATTTATGAATATCCACTATGTGCCAGGCACATGGGAATATAGTAGTTATGTCGATATGACAGACATTTCATACCTTAATGGGTCTTACAGTTGAAGGAGATGATTAACATATCAAAATTTCATAAATAATCAGATAATCATGATTCTATGTAGGAAAAGTCCAAGTGTTATGAAGTTTATTTTCATTGAGATTGGGAAAGGCTTCACTGAAGAAGTGACATTAAATTAAGCCCTGTAGAAGAATGAGGAGTTAGTGAGGTGAAGGGTGCAGAACAGGGAGGAAGACAAGGAGGAGAGAAAAGAATTTTGGGAAAAGGAACATGTGTGAAGGTTCTGAATTAAGAAGGAACCACAAAACCATATGGCTGCATGTAGTGAATTGTGGGAAAGTGGTTCAAGGTGAGACCTTAAAGGCCATGTTAAGAATTTTAAATCATTCTAGAAGTAATGGGAGGTATGATGACCTAAGTGGGACTGGTCATTATCAGGCTAATGGTTTCACCTTGTACATAGAAAGACAGTTTAGAGGCCATGGTAAGAGATAAAGTAGGGAGAGAAGTGAAGAGGCTAGCTTTGCAAACCAAGGACAAGACTCAGGGGATCAACTGGATGTGGAAATAAAGAGAAAGGGGGGCATCAGGTTGACTTAGCTTTCTTCATGGGAGGCTGAGGGGTAGTTCTGTCATTTACTGAGATGAAGAGTGTTTATGCAGAAGAAGGTTTGGAGGGATGATCAATGGTTCCATGTCAACATGATAGTGAGATGCCCAAGTGGATCTGCAAAGTTGGCAACTGAATATGAGTTTAGATCTCTAGGTTGGTAAATAGCCAGATGGAATAAGGTCTGAAATGTTCACTGGAAGTAGTTACTTAGAAATACTAAAGGCCCTGATGAGAGAAGTTTTACTGGAAATGATGGTTGGATAAAATTAGCAATCATAATGTTATTATTTGTGACAAGATTCAGGATGAGACACAATTTTTAGAGTAAGAAAGGAAAACTTAATTATTCTTTCTAGAGTTTGTTGCCCATTTTAAAAGTCTGGGCAAATGATCATATTTCTTATCTCTTTTTATAACATTTTAAAAATTAAATTTACTGGAGTGACTTTCTATCTAATAAAAGAATAATATGCAAATTGATGTACCTCTGCTACACCCACAAGCCATGCCCACCAGCCAATTAGGAATGAGTATGCAAATTAATGCAACCAGATGGCTGCAGCCACGGAGCTGCAGCAAACTGGAGGCTTGGGTTTCCCAGGCAATGGAGGAAGCCAAGCTTCCCTGCTTCCCTGGCCAGCCCAGGCCTACACTCAAGGCTACAAAGTTTCAATTATAGAAGATAAATAAAACCCAGATACCAGAGCCTCCACGAGTCACCAAGGGTGTGACCAGCCTACACTCCAAAGGAACCCCCACAGGTCCCTCACCCAGGCCACCCCACACCCACGGGAACCCCCACCCTAATCTGTACACTCTTCAGGGCAAACCAGCTGGCCCCCACCTGTGCACCTGGCCTCTACCCTATCTAATAAAAGAGTAATATGCAAATTGACTGTCACTCCAACACATAAGATGGCTGTCCCCATGTGATCAAAGATGGCTGTCCCCAGGTGGACACAAGATGGCCAGCAGGGGAGGGCAGTTGGGAGAGATCAGGTCTGCAAGGGAGGGCAGTTGGGGGCGATCAAGGCTGCAGGGAAGGGCAGTTAGGGGTGACCAAGCCAGCAGAGGAGGGAAGTTGGGGGCGACTGGGCCTGCAGGAAAGGGCAGTTGCAGGGGACCCAGGACTGCAGGGGAGAGCAGTTGTGGGAGACCAAGCCTGCAGGTGAACAGTTGGGACCAGCATTCCTGGATTGTGAGAGGGATGTCCAACTGCCCATTTAGGCCTGATCCCAGTAGGATCAGACCTAAATGGGCAGTCGGACATTCTTGAGGGGTCCCAGATTGGAGAGGGTGCAGGCTGGGCTGAGGGATACACACCAACATGCATGAATTGCATGTACTAGGCCTGTAGTTGATTAATAATATTATATAAATTTCAAGTGTACAATTTATAATACAGCTTCTGTATATTGCACTGTGTGCTCATCAACCACAATCTAATCTTCTATCACCATATATTTGACCACCTTTATTTACTCTCTTTTAGCCTCCTCCCAACCCTTCTTCCCTTTGGGTAATCTTCTTACTGTTGTCTGTGTCTGTGAATTGGTTTGTAAAGTACATTTTCATTTCATCCAATTTAGTGTGCAGGTAATTCTAAACTTTGAAGGTGTGGGTCTTGAGCCATTTAAACTGTACTCTATTTTATTCCCATTATATTTAATTGGGGCTTTGCTGTTTCTTATGCTGAAGTTAAACCTTCAGATTTGATTGTCAGGTTAATGGCTTCCTTTTGTTTATGGGGGTTTTCAAACTCAAAGTCAGGGCCAGCTATGTCCTCAATGGTTTAAAAAAGCCCATTTAGAGAAGTCATGGGAACTTCGCTGCCAGCTAGTGCTAATAAAGGGTCCGTGGGTTCTCAGCATCATCTGTTTGCTCACATCATGCTGAAATCTGGGCCTCCCTCATGTTGCCAGATTCTTAATTTTAAGAGGAGCCAGATATCTCTATTTTCATATTAACAGACTTTAAAAAATTTTTCAACTAAATATTTTGTTAAACCCTCACAGCCAAAAATAAAAAATAAAATAAAACATGTCTGCTGGAGTGATTTGGCTGATAGGCTGTCAGTTTGCTCACCCGTGTTTAGTATTTTCATACAGCATCTCATTTATGGCTCTAAAGAGAGCTTACTCATCTGTACAATCACCCCACACTCTGCCAGTGGGTAACAGTCAGTGCTCAGTCTCTTAAAACGTTCGAAGTTTTTGATAACCATGTAAAACAAACCTTGTCACATTCCTCTGTAATCAGGAATTTTACTCTGTTGAAAAACGCCTTGGTGATGATGAAACCTAAATGCTCTTACAGTCCATCTCCCTGGGACTGACTATCAAAATGTGTCTCCCCGCCTGCTCCCCCCTCCCCCTTGACTGCCCCAGCTCAGCACACTCAGCTGCCCTTTCAGTAGTCACCAGGAGCAGGAGACGCTTTCCTGTTCCTGGGGACGCAGAGTGTTGAGACAGTTTCTTCCGAAAACCCATAAAACAAATGATTTCTTTTTTATAGTGTTCTCAGACTAAAAAAGAAATTGCATAGCCTGAGTCTTGCCTTAGGCCAATTTGGAAAAATTGCTTTCACCTTTTCCCCTTCTGGCCTTCTCTCCCCCACATGTGTTCTGGTTATGGTTCTCTTCACTTTAGAAAAGTGGTGATAACACTGTGTATCTTACAACCCACTAGCACTTGACTGGTCCTCCAGAGGGTCACGGAGGAAATAGGTGTTTGATTAAATGTGTGTCTGAAAACACTGGAAGCCTTTGAAAGATAGTGTCAGAGGGCTGGACTTGTGCTTCTAGGGAAGCTTGTTGCAACAGGCCATGTACTTTCTCCTTTCATCAACTTACTTTAATGACGTGATAGCATTTCTAGAAGTTCATTTAGGGGAACCATATGAGTAAGGTTTTGAACAAAATCGAGTCTAGTTTTCCTCCCTTTCAGAAGATGATGTCTTTAGAACTTGCTAATTAGAGAGTAGAGCAACAAAGAGATGCCTGAGTCAAAACTGGAGACTAAAAGGTTGATTTGGAAGGTTCACAACTTAGTCACTCTGTTAAAACACAATAGACAAAACCTCTTTCCTTTCAGGCCTCTGTGGAAACAACAGTTAAATACATGAGTCAAGCTGAAGGCTCATTCTCCTCAGTTTGTTGGGCATAATGGGCTAATAGCCTAGATGGTCATCAGACTGCTTCTTTTTCATGGTTGATTCTAAAGATCTCAAGGTGGATTCAGAACTTCTTTGGACAAGTGTTTGAATCCTCTGTTCCCCCAAAGCACAATTTAACAACAGCAAAGACTTATTTTTCAAAAGGGAAGCAATGATTTTTCTATTAAAAAAAGATAAAACAAAACCCTCAACTTAGAATTAAAAGAACTGATTTGGAAATCTGGGAATGAAATCCTTATTAGTTGTGTGTCCTTGGGCTCCTTATCTAACCTTTAGGAGTCTGTTTATATATATGCTGTATGGGTAATCTTGGCATAGTAATTCCTGACAGGATTGTTATGAGAATTAAATGAGGCAATAATTATGAAAAGTGTCTGGTTCATGGCTTGGGGAAAAACGTATGCATTCAATAAATGCATATTCATCAATTTATTCATTTATATGCCAAACAAACAATATTTCTAAGCATAAGCAGTCAATATTTGACCTTAATGAGTAACTTAAGTTAGGGAAAAAAGATTATTTACTGCACTTCAATTCCTTTCCATAGGAATAGATTTCCATCATTATTTTAAGAAGGTTACTTCCTTAAGAATTATCCTCCCTTCATGATGCTCCATGCTCTTGTCTTCCTTCCATTTGCTCTAAATGTTTATTTTGTTTTTATAATCTTAAAACTACTGATAAATATCAAATTAGTTTTATATCTCCTGGATATACTTTCATGTTCAGGGAAGTCATTGCTCAGTGCACCTTTTAAAGGATCTTCCAGCTCCTCTGACCAGGACTGTCGTAATAATGAGCTGTGCCATCATTCCTAGACCTGGTAGGTGGGAAAGTGCTCAAGCCATCCTCATGGAGTCTGGGATTTTCAGGAATGCTGGTGCCATACTCCATTGTTTCAATTTCCTGATAGACATATTTCCTTTGTTTTTTAGATGGTTGTCCCAAGCTTATCCTGGTTACTGAGTGTTTAACACCTATTAATTGTTTGGATCACATGTAGTTGAATTTTAGATACATAGGGTTCCTAGGTTCATTTGCCTATAGATATGTTCTACTTTAATTGAATTATTTACTACTTTGTGTTTCATGCTCTGATCAAAAGTGGCCCGGTTTTCTTCTCTGTTCCCATGTCCCCATCTGAGTGGGGACATAGAGAAGGGTACCCTTTATTACCCATCTCGGGTGGTGACAGTACAGGGTATACTTCGCTGATTCTTGTCATCACTCTTCAAGAGTCATTTTGCTGGTGTTGAGGTCAGGAATCAGATACCAAAGTGACAACTATGAGCTTTAGAGTTCCTTATGGGTGTTCTTTTTTTTTTTCTTCATTATTTGTTTTTTAATCTTTAAAATCTCCTCTCAACAGCACCTTCAATTTTTATTTTTGTAATTTTAAAAGCTCTTGTAACCATTACCAGTGGATCCCAATTCTATATAAACTTTTGACTACGCAAAAATATGTGAAAAATGAATACAAAACAGTGACTATTTAAAAGTTAGGGATGTTTTTCAAAAGTAGAGAAAAATAAGAAATGACCTTTCTGCCTTTATTTCATGGCACATTTCCATCCAGGAATTCTCTGATGTGTATAGTGACACATTAAGATCATAGTTCAGATGAGTTCAAACAGCATTCATGGCAAAAGAGTGGGAAGACGGAACTATATGTTTTCTTTTTTTAAATTTACTTATTTTTCTTCATTTTTTATTAATGTATTACACATGTACATATCTTCCCATTGCCCCCCACACCCCACTCCCATGCATGACCTCACCCTCAAGTGCCTTGCATCCATTGTTTATGCTTATATGCATGCATATAAGTCCTTCGGTTGATCCCTTATTTACCCCACCTCTCCCTAACCTTCCCACTGTAATTTGACAGTCTGCTTGATGCTTTACTGGTTCTATATCTATCTTGTTCATAGTTTATAATGTTCTTTAGTATCCATAAATGAGTGAGATCATGTGGTACTTTTCTTTCATTGATTGGCTTATTTCACTTAGCATAATGCTTACCAGTTCCACCCAGATTGCTGCAAATAGTGAGAATTCCTTCTTTTTTCCTGCAGCATAGTATTTCCATTGTGTAGATGTACCATTGTTTTCTGATCCAGTCATCTGCTGATGGGCACGTAGGCTATTTCCAAATCTTAGCTATTATAAATTGTGCTGCTATGAACATAGGACTGCATATATTCTTTCTGATTGGTGTTTCTAGTTTCTTAGGATATATTCCTAGGAGCCGGATTACTGGGTCAAATGGGACTTCCATTTTTAGTTTTTTGAGGAAACTCTATACTGTTCTGCATAGTGGCTGCACCAGTCTGCATTCCCACCAGTAGTGCATGAGAGTTCCTTTTTCTCCACATCCTCAACAGCGCTTGTCCTTTGTTGATTTGTTGATGATTGCCATTCTAACAGGTATGAGATGGTACGACATTGTCATTTTGATTTGCATCTCTCAGATAATTAGTGACTTTGAGCATGTTTTCATGTGTCTTGGCCTTCTTTCTGTCTTCCTTTGAAAAGATTCTATTTAGGTCCATTGCCCATTTTTTTTTATTGGATCATTTATCTTCCTTTTATTAAGTTGTATAAATTGCCTATAGATGTTGGAGATTAAACCTTTATCAGTGACAACATTTGCAAATATGTTCTCCCATACAATGGGCTTTCTGTTGTTTTGTTGATAGTTTCTTTTGCTCTTTAAACCCTTTTTATTTTGGTGTAGTCCCATTTGTTTATTTTTTCTTTAACTTTCATTGCTCTAGGAGCAGTATCAATGAAGAAGTTCCTTTGGCATGTGTCTGAGATTTTGCTTCCTGTGGATTTCTCTAGTATTTTTGTGGTTTCCTGTCTTAGGTTTCAGTCCTGTATCCATTTTGAGTTTATTTTTGTGTATGGTATAAGTTGGTGGTCCAGTTTCATTTTTTTTGCATGTATCTGTCCAATTTCCCAACACCATTTATTGAAGATTCTGTCTTGACCCCATTGTATGTTCATGCCTCCTTTGTCAAATATTAATTGAGCATAGTGGTTTGGGTGGATATCTGGGTTCTCTATTCTATTCCATTGGTCTATATGTCTGTTCTTGTGCCAGTACCAGGCTGTTTTGAGAACAGTGGCTTTGTAGTATAGCTTGAAATCTGGTATTGAGATCCCACCTACTTTATTCTTCTTTTTCAGGATTTCTGTGGCTATTAGGGGTCTTTTTATTTCAGATGAATCTTTGGATAGTTCTTTCTAGGTCTGTGAAATATGTCATTGGTATTTTAATGGGAATTGCATTGAATCTGTAGATTGCTTTGTGTATTATGGACATTTTAATGATGTTGATTCTCCCAATCCATGAATATGGTATGCTCTTCCATCTGTTTACATCTTCCTTTATCTCTTTTTTCAGAGTCCTGTAGTTTTCCACGTATAGGTCTTTTACCTCCTTAGTCAAGTTTTTTCCTAGGAATCTTAATTTTTTGATGTGATAGTAATGGGATTGCTTTTTTAGCCTCTCTTTCTGTAAGTTCACTATTGGTGTATACACATGCCATAGATTTCTTGGCATTAATTTTGTATCCTGCTACATTGCTGAATTCATTTATTAAGTCTATTAGTTTTTTGATGGAGTCTTTCAGGTTTTTTATGTACAATATCATGTCATCTGCAAAAAAGGACAGTTTTACTTCTTTTAAGTTTGGATGACAGCTTTACTTCTTTTTTTTCCAATTTGGATGCCTTTTATTTCTTCTTGTCTAATTGCAATGGCTAATACTTCCAGTACTATGTTGAACAGGAGTGTTGAGGGTGGGCATCCCTGTCTTGTTCCTGTTCTTAGGGGAAATGGTTCAGTTTTTGCCCATTGAGTATTATGTTAGCTGTGGGTTTATCATATATAGCTGTTATGATGTTGAGATATGATCCTTCTATTCCCACCTTGCTGAGAGTTTTTATCAAGAAAGGGTGTTGGATTTTGTCAAATGCTTTTTCTGCATCAATTGATATGACTATGTGATTTTTATCTCTCTATTTGTTTATGTGATGTATCATGTTTATTGATTTACAGATATTGTACCATCCTTGCATTCCTGGAATAAATCCTATTGGTCGTGGTGTATGATCTTTCTGATGTACTGCTGGATCCGATTTGCTAGAATTTTGTTGAGGATATTGGCATCTATTTTCGTGAAGGATATTGGCCTGTAATTCTTTTTCATTGTGTTGTCTTTATCTGGCTTTGGTATTAGGGTGATGCTAGCTTCATAGAAGGAGCTTGGAAGTGTTCTTTCCTCTTGAATGTTTTTGAATAGTCTGAGGAGGATAGGTTTTAATTCTTCCTTGAATGTTTGGTAAAACTCCCCTGTGAAGCCGTCTGGCCCTGGGCTTTTGTTTGCTGGAAGCTTTTTAATGACCACTTCAATTTCTTCCATAATTATTGGTCTATAGAGATGTTTAGATTCTTCCTGATTGAGTTTTGGAAAGTTATATTTTTCTAGGAATATGTCCATTTCCTCCAGGATGTCCAGTTTTTTGGAATAGAGTTGTATACAGTATTTTTTAACAATCCCTTATATTTGGTGGGGTCTGTTGTTATTTCTCCTCTTTCATTTCTGATTTTGTTTATTTGTATCATCTTTCTTTGCTTCTTGGTGAGCCTAGCAAGAGATTCATTAATCTTGTTTATCCTTTCAAAGAACCAACTCTTGGTTTTGTTGATCTTTTGTATTGTTTCTTTGGTCTCAATGTCATTTATCTGTGCTCTGATCTTTATTATTTCCTTCCTTCTGCTTACACTGGGCTTTTCTTGTTGTTCTCTTTCTAACTCTTTGAGTTGTAGGGTTAGGTAATTTATTACAATTGTTTCTTGGTGTATTGTTTTGTTTTGTTTTGTTCTGTTTTTGCAGTAGGCTTATAGAGCTATGAACTTCCCTCTCAAGACTGCTTACACTGTGTCCCATAGATTTTGGATTGTTGTGTTTTCAATGTCATTTGCTGTCATGATGTTTTTTATTTCTTCCTTGATCTCTCTGGTTACACAGTCATTGTTTAATAGCATACTGTTTAGTCTCTATGTGTTTGGTTTGTTTGGATTGTTTTTATTGTAGTTAATTTTCAACTTTATGCCACTGTGATCTGAAAATATGCTTGATATGATTTCTATCTTCTTGAATTTGAAGAGACTTTGTCTATGACCCAACATATGGTCTATCTTTGAAAATGACCCATGTGCACTTGAGAAGAAAGTATATTCTGTGGCTTTGGGATCAAATGTTCTGAAGATGTCAATTAATTCCATCTGGTCTAGTGAGTCATTTAGAGTTGATGTTTCTTTGCTGATTTTTTGTTTAAAGGATTTGTCCAATAGTGATAGTGGAGTATTAAAGTCTCCTACTATGATTGTATTTCTGTCAATCTCTCCCTTGATATCCTCCAGGAAGTTTTTTTAAATGTATTTGGGTGCATATATGTTTACCAGAGTTATTTCTTCTTGTTGGACTGCTCCCTTTAGTATTATGATGTGGCCTTTCTGATCTCTTGTTATGTCCTTCACTTTGAGATCTAATTTGTCAGATATAAGTATTGCTATTCCAGCTTTTTTTTTCATTTCCATTCACCTGAAAAACCTTTTTCTATCCCTTCACCCTTAGTCTGTGTGCATCTTTTTTCCTGAGGTAAGTTTCTTGTAGATAGCAGTTCATATTTTCTTATTCAATCTGTTAACCTATGTTTTTTGATGGGGGAATTTACTCCATTCACATTTAAAGTTATTATTGATTGGTACTTATTTGTCACCATTTGTATTCTTCACCCCTGTGTTCCTTGTTCACTTCCTATTTCTTTCTTTCTTTTTTTTTTTATAGCAGACCCTTTAGCATTTCTTACACTGCTGGTTTGGTGGTAATAAAATCCCTTAGTCCTTTTTTTGTCTGTGAAGCTCCTGATTTCACCTTCAATGTTGATGGATAGCCTTGCTGGATACAATATTCTTGGATTCAGACCCTTTCTTTGTATGACTTTGTATAATTCATTCCATTCCTTCTGGCCTGATGAGTTTCTGTTGAGAAATCAGTTGCTAGTCTGATTGGGGTTCCTTTGTAGGTAACTTTCTGCCTTTCTCTGGCACTTTTAAGATTCTTATTTTGTCATTGGTGTTTGTCAATTTAATTATAATATGCCTTGGCGTCAGTTTTTTTGGGTTCATTTTGCTTGGGACTCTGTGAGCCTTTTGGATTTGTGTGGATTTTTCTTCCCTACATCAAGAAAGTTTTCTGTCATTATTTCTTCAAACAGGTTTTCTATTCCTTGCTCAGTTTCCTCTCCTTCCAGTATCTTTATTATGCCAATGTTGTTTTGTTTTGTGTTGGCCCAAAGTTCTCTTAGGCTTTCCTCCTGCTTTTTAATTTTTTTTTCCCTAGAAGCTGCTCTACTGGGGTATTTTTTTCCTACCTTGTCTTCTAGTTCATTGATGCCATCCTCTGCTTCTTCTAGTCTACTTTTGATGCTTTCTATTGAGTTCCTTACAGCAGGAATGTCATTTTTTATTTCATCTTGGTTCTTCATTTCCTCTTGGTTCTTACTCATATTGTCAATTTGTATTCCATTCTTTTCAGCCACCTTATGGCCATTGCTCTGAATTTTTTCTCTGGCAGGTTGCTTGCCTTTATTTTGTTTACTTCCTTTTCTGGTGATGCCTGCTTTTCTTTCATATGAGCATTGTTTCTTTGTCTCTCCATGGTCTTTCTTTTCTGGTGTCTGGTTATATAGTTCTCTCTCTTTTTTTATCCTAAGAGAAGTCTGACATTTCTTTGGTGGAGTGTAGAGTTCCTCTAAATCTGCGTGTTTGCACCAACTAGGGACCGGTTCCCTGGGGTTTGCAGCTGTTTGGTGGGTGCTGTAGTTGTAGATTTTCAGGCTTCTGATAACTTCCACTTTTCCCTTCAAGATACAGTTCCTTTGCACCAAGCAGAGCTGCGGAAAGACGAAAGCTTCAGGGGGGCGGCTGTTTCCAGCACCATGGCTAGGAGTCTGGCTAGCCCACAGCCAATTCCTCAAACCACTCTCTTTAGGGATTTTAAATTATTTTCAATTTTTAAGAGGTCCTTTTTGAAGAAAAACTATTTCATCAATAAGACAGTAAAAACTGTCCATGTGTGCTCTTCATGTTATATTGTTTTAGCCGTGGCTGAGGTGTGGGAGAAGGTGTGGAGTTGTGGAATCTGGGGAGAGTAGGTAGCAAGTCTGAACTATATCTTTTCACCTCTGTTCTCCTCCTCTCTAAAAGAACCTACCTACTAATTTCTGCATTATTCAAAGAATTTTTTTCTTTATCTTTATTATCTTCATTTTCATAACATGGCAGAAATGATACAGTTAAAATCTCTCTGATAATAACTATCTAACTTTTTGGTAATCTCAGAAGCTCATGAACATTTATTGAGGACCAATATGTACAAGGCATTGCAGTATGGGGAATACAAAGAATATGGGCTCTGTCTTCAAGCAACTTATGATCTTCTTGGGAAGATGTGAAACACAATATATAAACTGCTGGCAGGAGATGTTTTTATAGACCTGAGGATGAATAAAAGTTTGGTGGGTTGAGGTAAATAGATATTACAGGTAAAATTAATAGAATTATCTGTGTAATAACTAATGGTTGAATGAATAATAAAATAAATAACTTTTGAATAATTAAAAAGTAAATTTAATGTAAATGCTCTGAATTTAATGTTGCTGCTATAATTTGAATTTAAATTTCAATGGAATTCATACTTAGTCATGATGAAAAGAGTGCATACTCCAAGATGCACAAATATAAACAAATGTCAAATGATAAAACCCAGATGATCAATCCAGGCTTCCAATGCTGTCATCTTTGGACACAAGAAGAGTTTAAAAATCAATGCAAAAAAAAAAAAACGCCTCTGAAATTCAGCCAATTTCTCCTTAAAATGCTTGCTTGCTCTAGGTTATTTGGGGGTTGAGGGATTTTTTTATTCTGGATACTTTATCACGATAATTTAGTTAATATCAAAGGCTCATACTAGGTAAGAGTTCACAATCCCCGAGGGAGATATATCTGGTTGAGAAGATTTATATCTTCCCTGACAATTTTCTTTTGAATGTAGAATAGTCCTCTGTTAAGGTTGCCACCAGTTCCATGGAGCAGTGCCTTGTGCTTAGGATTAATTGGCATTGCAAAGATTCGTGTATTTCAAAATCCTAACTGCTATTCATTGAAAGCTATACAATTGCCAGGCACTATGCTAGCACTTCACACACACACTCTCATGCTTTTCTCCTCATGGCAATGCTAGGAACCTAATGCTATTCCCATTTTACATATTGAAAACCAAAGGATGAGAGATTCAAGATGGCTGTGGGAGTAGGTGGAAGCTACATTCAGCTCCTCCCAGTGCCAAACTGATTTACAGCTAAATTATAGAGCAAGCAACTCAAATAGCCAATGAGTGACACAGCTGAACTGAAGTAGTATAGCCAAGGATTTATAGAAGCCACATAGAGACTGGTAATAAGGGTAGTGACATAGAGAAGGGCTGACTCCTGCACCCATGTATGGTAGCTGAGAAGCCAGAGGGAGATCTCAGCTGAAACAGACACCCCTTAAGAGCATAGCGTTTCAACCCCATGCCAGGATCTCCAATTCAGAGTACCAGACCTGGGAGAGGAGTCTGCATAGCATCTGAAAATCAGCAGGACTCTGCCCAGAAGAAGGAGTCTGCTAGAAACCCAGGTACACTCTTAAGGATTCAACCCACAAGATCTTACTCTCAGACACTCACTAGGGCTTCAGTAGAGGGAAGGTGACTTTAGGACATATGGGAGTCATAAAGAGAAGATATTGGTAGTATGGCCCTGAGGAGAGATTTAGAAGGTCAGTCACTGAGATCCCTGTTTGAATCCTATAGAAAGGTCTGTTGGCTGTATCCCACAGAGACCTTTGGTGCACATCTTTTCTGGAGAAGCTCTTTTCAGATACCCAGATAGTAATTGAGCCATGTAGCTTTAGAACTAGACCACCTCCTTACACAATTCACAATGATAAATTCACAATGGAATAAAACTTAAATGTGAGACTCAAAACCATAAAAATTCTAGGAGAAAAGATAAACATCTTAGATGTTTCTTGTAGCAATATCTTTTTTTGAGAAATCTCCTTGGGCAAGGGAAACAAAAGACAAAATAAACAAATGGGACTATATCAAACTAAAAAGGCTTTGCACAGCAAAAGAAACCATCAACAAAATAAAAATATAACCCATTTAATGGGAGAACTTATTTGCCAATGATACATCTGATAAAGGTTTGATATCCAAAATTTATAAAGAACCTACACAATTTAACACCAAGAAAACTAATAATCCAATTAAAAAGTGGGCAAAAGACCTGAATAAACTCTTCTCTAAAGAGGACATATAGATGGCTAATAGACACATGAAAGGATGCTCAACATTATTATCATCAGAGAAATGCAAATTAAAACTACAATGAGATATCATCTCACACTTGTCAGAATGGCTTTAATCAATAAATCAACAAAAAACAAGTGTCACTGAGAATGTGGAGAAAGGAAACCCTTGTGCACTGTTAGTGGGAATGCGATTGGTACAGCCACTTTAAAAAGCAGTATGGAGTTAGTTCAAAACATGAAAAATGGAACTGCCTTCTGACCCAGCTATTCCACTTTTGGGAATATATCCAAAAAATCTTGAGACACTAATTTGAAAGAATTTATGCACCCCTATGTTCATTGAGCATTGTTTACCATAGTCAAGATTTGGAAGCAGCCCAGGTGCCCTTCAGTAGATGAGTGGGTAAAAGAGCTGTGGTACATTTACACAATGTAATGCTACTTGGCTGTAAGCATGGATAGACCTGGAGAGTGTTATGCTAAGTGATGTAAGCCAGTCAGAGAAAGACAAATACCAGATAATTTCACTTATATGTGTAATATAATGAATAAATAAACTAACAAACAAAATGGAAATAGACTCATAGATACAGAAAACAAATTGACAACTGTTTGGGGAGCTGAGTGATTAAGGTGAAGAGATTGAGAAAAAACAACAAAATAGATACCAGTCAACAGTATGGTGATAACCAGATGGAAATGGGGATGGGAGGAGATTGAAGAAGGTAAAGGGAGATGAATGGTGATGGAAGGAGACTTGACTTTGGTTGGTAAATGCATGATAGAATATACAGATGATGTATTATAGAGTTATACACTTGAAACCTGTATAATTTTATTAACCAATGTCACCCCAATGCATTTAAAACAAAAACAAAAAGACACACACACAAAGGGTGAGAACAAAGGGTTAGGAAACCTGTCCAGGATCTTAAGAGATTCAAACCCTGATTCAAACCTACAAGACTGTGCTCTTTTCATTTGGAATGTGACAATTCTAAATAGTACATTATTTGACAGTATTATTCACATTTGGCTAAAGCAGTGTTAATGTTCAGCAAACAAATAAGTCAACCAATAAGTAAACTGACCCTATGAACAAAAATTTATTTAGGAAATGCTGTCACAAGGCCTGAAACAATGCCTTAAGGAAGGAGTTTGTTTTCCTTTTCTGTTGGTGTTGTTTGAAATAGTAACACAGGAACACTATACTCATACCTACCCCAGAGCTTTGCCCAATTTCTCAGGTGGGTTGGAAGATAGGCTAAGTTTTATTCATAAATATCTTAATTTAAGGAGCATTAATTTATAAACCCTTTCTATTATCTATTGTAGAATTTTCAAATGAAAGAGTAAAAAGAGAAAGAGGGAAAGGAAGTTGAGATGAAAAGAATAAAATCTTATTGTTTAGTGTTACTGTAGAATTTTTGAAATTCCTTGCTTTTGTCAATAAATGCTTTTCATGAAATTCTTTTTCTCTTATAATGTCTCAATTGTTAAGAAATAAATTTGAAATTCAATGTAACTTTGACATTTCTCAACTCAATTATTGTCTCCAGAGGATGAAGCACAATGCCTTACTTATATCATTCTCAATCATCTCATGTACTGTTTATTAAATGATCATTGCTAATTTTGTACATTTAAGCATTAGATATGAATGTAATTGAGCAGAATGATGAATCCTAGTTTTCCTGCTCAATATGTTGATAATAGTAAAAGAGACCAAGATAAGACTAAATTCAAAGGTTTTACTTGGTTTTGAACCTTAAAGCGCTTCTACAATTATTTCTCTCTTCCCTTTAAAATAGGCATAGATATCTATAACTGTTGATGTTGTCTTTCATTTAAACTCTTAAAGTCATCTTTATGTCATAGTTATATGCAAATAGCATTTCTCAAGTATTGGCTACAGATATAATACACTTAATCCATTTAAGTGGAAAGTAAGCATTGTACGTATCTTTTTCCATTTCTCAGGAAGAGAGCATGTAGTGTGGAACAGAAACCAAAGCCCAGAAAATGCCCTGCATTCATTTTTGTATTTGACCTTGTCATTATAACACTCTGCAACATAACCCTGGTAAAATAGCACTCAAATATTTTTTATTTTAACAAACTATTCAAATAAAACATGCCTGCATTCAGAGATTTCTGACTTAATAACAATAGTCATGCTTGTTAAAAACAAACAAACTGAAAACTGGTAAATCATAAATCATTGCTAAATCTGATAAAAAATTACCCAAGTAGCTGAGAATTGGAGAAAAAAGTACCGGCTTTTCTAAGCCCTATATAAATAGCATGTGAACATCCAAAGGCAGAAATGAGGTATTCCAGGCTAAATATATTTTTCTAAAAAAACCGACAATTCAGAATAAGATACACTTTCGTGTCAATAATAAATTGTTTCATGCTTTACCATGTGCACTTTACAGGTATCTTAGCTTTTTGGCCAAGATCAGAGTACTGTGGGTCATAAGCAAAGTATGTGTTGGATGAGCAAACTAAAACCACCAAAAGGTATTTCCATGGACTTGAAAAACATTTTTGAGGGGAACATTCAGAAATATAGCTCTTTTGGACCAGATCTTTTTGATTTCCAGTTTTTTTTTCCAAGTCATGGAATAAATTCTTTGATGGAACATACCAGGTTTGCACAGGCTAATGAAAAAGCCACATATACTTAAAAAAAAAGTCTGAGGCAAAACTCCTGGTTATTTTGTTCAAAGAAGACAAGAGCCTTGCAATTAGATTCATTAGTGTAGGTTGGGGTCTGGTTTTCTTTATTCCAAGGCTTCTAGAGGAAGATCGATCTCTATCCTCGTCTAGTAAAAATATCAGTTTATAATGAAAACATAACTCTTTGATGTATTTCTTTGTAGGATTTGCTTTTAGAAACTTTTGATGCTTTCCTCTATATACTTCTATTAGTGCTTTTATCTAACCCCAAAAAGTCACCCACCAAAGCAGACACTGTGAAGTCCCACTGGGCTCCCATCAGTCCAGTAGAGAGGGCTGACATGACATATTAGTCTTAAATCTAAAACATGTGTTTGGAAAATGCCTAGTTTCCTGGCAATAATTAAGAATGCTACTTGGCAGATTGGCAGCCACATAAAACAATCGTTAGTAAACCCTATATTTATTATGTTCCCATTTTATGGAAATGAAACCCACATTACAAATATGTATAGGAAACTGGACCCAAAATGATGCACAGGTAGAATCCATTAAGATGAAGATGAAAAGAACATCCACAGTTGTTGTGTGTTTTTTTTCTAATTTACTTTTGTTATCCCAAAGAGGTCTCTTCCAAAAGGAGCCACATCAAAACATTTTAAAATTTCTTTATGTTAACTTTTTAAACTATCTTGGATAAGCTCCCTCATCAGTGCTCATTTGTCTGTGTGGTTCACTGAAGAGTACTGGGGTACAACTAATTAAGATAAGACCCTATAGTCATAGCAGACTTTGCCCTTAAAAATGTTGTAAAAAAAATTCCAGAGATTTAAAAAGCCACTTAAACTTTTTTTAAATGTATATATGCATGTACTATGTACACTTAATGTATATTAAATGTGATGATAAGCATTAAGAATACTACACAAGCGTAGCTACATTTCTGGTTAACATACTGGAATAATTCTGAACTAATGGAAAATTTCCACTGCACAAAGCCTCCCATGTGTAACTCTATCTTTTCCCTTGGTACCTATTCATTAGACCTCCCTATAATGTAGCAAATAAAGAGTTAATGGCTCAGGTCCCTGCTCCATTGTCCTTTCAATTCAGTGAATACCTGTGTTGTACTGGTTGTTACACATCTTGGAAATCACTTCTGCACACTAGTCTTGCCTCACGTGTATGACCTGTTTACACACAAAGTGAAGAGACCCTCTAATATGAACATCAACAAAGTCTGCGATGTGGAAGCCATCTGATCAAGACTCAGCCAACCAACAGCAAGTGACCAAACATATATACCCACATTATTTGAGTAATCAATGAAAACACAATGAAATGCCAGCATATTTTCCTTCTAAAACTTAAATAAAATATTATAGACTGAATTAAAGAGTGGGAGGTAGGTTCCAGTTCAGAAGCTGTTAGAAAAGTGGCTATGGTCATGAAATGTAGGTGGGACCAAAAATATAGCTGGGAAACTTTTCTATGGTGCATATTCTATCTATAAAAGCAAAGAAACAAAAGTTTTCATTCTTCATTTGCCTGATTCCATGTGAAATAAGCCAGGCCATCTAAGCAATAACATTTACTTTGTTTTCTAAAATGCTGACTCCACGAAAAAAAAAATCTCTTTGTTGCAAAGTTCAAATTCCAAATAAAGCCCTGGGATGGGGAATTCAAAAAGAGTCTCTAGAGAAAATGTTTTAAAATTAGAATCATCTTAGAAATATGTTAGAGACCAAATATGACACTAATTGATTTTTTATCTTTAAATTTTGTATCTTTATATTTTCCTTTGTTGGGATTTTCAGTATAAAATTTAAAGCATTTTTGGCCATTTAAGTAGCAGTTTGTACATTATTAAACAATACTTTTTTTTAACTTACTTGCATTCTATATATATTTATTGATTATGCTTTGGAGTTTTATTTGACTTTGTAAGATATTTTTCCAACTCTAGGCATAAGTGCATTTAATAAGAGATCAATAATTAAATTTAAAAACCATACATTGTACCCAGCATTTTGTCACATTCTAAGTATTAATTCAATAGAATTAAAGTGGTTAGCCATTTACCAGTGGTTTGTATGCAACCCTTTGTGAGCTTTAATGATAATTTGGCTCTCAGGAACTTCACTCACAATTTCAATGATTAGAGTAAATGATGATGATGGTGTAATCTTATGGTTAAGGACAGAGGCTCTGAAAATAAACAAACAAAAACCACAAACAAACAAAAAACCACAAACAAAAAAACCACAATAGCTAAATTTACTCCTAACTTTCCACTTAGTAATAATATGATCACATGAAATTTTAACTTGTCTCAGTTTCCTTAGCTGTGAAATGTAGGTAAGGATTAACTAGAATGATGCATTTGTCTGACATATAAAAAAATAAAATGAATGATATTATTATTATCTACTATAGTAGCAGTAATGATAAACTATGAAGAAAGATCTTCAGAGAGCTATGAAAATACATTTCTTAAAATTTTTGTGAAAATTTTTTTTTATTGTCTCAAGTTTTACATATGTCTCCTTTTCCCCCAATTGATCACCCCACCCTTCCAGCCATTCCCATCTTGGACAAGCCCCCATGCCCCAGTGTCTGTGTCCATTGGTTATGCTAATATGCATGCATACAATTCCTTTGGTTGCTCACTAACCCTCCCACTTTACCTGCCATTTGTCTATGGATCTATTTTTGTTCATCAGTTTATGTTGATCATTATATCCCACATATGAATGAGGTCATGTGATATTTATTTTTCTCCAACTGGCTTATTTTGCTTAGCATAGTGCTCTCCAGTTCCATCCATGCTATTGTCAATGGTAAAAGTTCCTTCTTTTTTATAGTAGCAGAGTATTCCATTGTGTAGACGTACAACAGTTTTTTAATCCACTCATCTGCTCATGGACACTTTCCAAATCTTAGCTATTGCTGCTATGAAGATAGGGGTGAATATGTCCTTTATGATTGATGTTTCTGGTTTCTTGGGCTATAGTCCTAGAAGTGGGGTTACTGGGTCAAAAGGCAGTTCCATTTTTAACTTTTTGAGGAAACTCCATACTGTTCTCCACAGTGGCTGCACCAGTCTGCCTTCCCAACAGCAGTGTACAAGGGTTCCTTTTTCTCTGCATCCTCGCCAACACTTAATCATTTGTTGATTTGTTGATGATAGCCATTCTGACAGGTATGAGATAGTACCACATTGTCAATTTGATTTGCACCTCTCAGATAATTAGTGACTTTGAGCATGTTTTCATGTGTCTCTTGGCCTTCCTTCTGTCTTCTTTCAAAAATATTCTATTTAGGACCATTGTCCATTTTTTACTGGATCATTTAACTTCATTTTATTAAGTTGTATAAGTTGCCTATAGATATTAGAGATTAACCTTTATCAGTGACAAAATTTGCAAATATGTTCTCCCATACAATGGGCTTTTTTGTTGTTTGGTTGATGGTTTCTTTTGCTGTGAAAAAGCTTTTTATTTTGATGTAGTTCCATTTGTTTATTTTCTCTTTAACTTCCATTGACCAAGGAGCAGTATCAGTGAAAAAGTTCCTTCGGCATGTGTCTGAGATTTTGCTTGCTGTGAATTCCACTAGTATTTTTATGGTTTCCCATCTTATGTTTAAATCCATTATCCATTTTGAGTTTATTTTTGTGTATGGTATAAGTTGGTGGTCTAGTTTCATTTTTTTTGCATGTATCTGTTCAATTTTCCTAACACCATTTATTAAAGAGACTGTCTTGACTCCATTCTATGTTCATGCCTCCTTTGTCAAATATTAATCAAGCATAGTGGTTTGGATAGATATCTGGATTCTCTATTCTATTCCATTAGTCTATATGTCTGTTCTTGTGCCAGTACCAGGTTCCTTTGAGAACAGTGGCTTTGTAGTACAGCTTGAAATATGATATTTAGATCCCACCTACTTTGTTCTTCTTTCTCAGCATTTCTGTGACTATTCGGGGTCTTTTTTCATTCCAGATGAATCTTTGGAGAGTTCTTTCTAGGTCTGTGAAATATGCTGTTGGTATTTTAATGGGGAGTGCATTGGATCTATAGATTGCTTTGGATAGTGTGGACATTTTAATGATGTTGATTCTACCAATCCATGAATACGGTATGCTCTTCCATCTATTTATGCGTTTTTTTTTATCTCTTTTTTCAATGTCTTGTAGTTTCCTGAGTAGAGGTCATTTACTTTCTTAGTTAAATTTATTCCTAGGTATTTTAATGTTTTTGGTGCAATGAGAAATGGAATTGTTTTCTTAGTCTCTCTTTCTGTAAGTTCACTGTTGGTACATAGAAATGCCATAGATTTCTTGGTGTTACTTTTGTATTCTGCTACATTGCCAAATTCATTTATTAAGTCTAATAACTTTTTGATGGAGTCTTTAAGGTTTTCTATGTACAGTATCATGTCATCTGTGAATAAAAACAGTTTTACTTATTCTTCCAATTTGGATGCTTTTTATTTCTTCTTCTTGCCTAATTGCAATGGCTAGTATTTCCAGTACTATGTTCAACAGGAGTGGTGAAATCGGGCATCCCTGTCTTGTTCCTGTTCTTAGGGAAAATGGTTTTAGTTTTTGCCCATTTAGTATGATGTTCTATTCTATACCATTGGTCTATATGTCTGTTCTTGTGCCAGTACCAGGCTGTTTTGAGAACAGTGGCTTTGTAATATAGCTTGAAATCTGGTATTGAGATCCCATCTACTTTGTTCTTCTCTGTTGGATTGTCATATATGTCTTATATTATGTTACAGTATGATCCTTCTATTCTCCTCTTCAAAAGTGTGTTGGATTTTGTCAAATGCTTTTTATGCATCAGTTGATATGACTATGTGGTTTTTATCTCTCAATTTGTTTATGTGATGCTTCACATTTATTCACTTGCAGATATTGTACCATCCTTGCATTCCTGGGATAAATCCTATTTAGTCATGGTGTATGATCTTTCTAATGTACCTCTGGATCTGATTTGCTAGAATTTTATTGAGGATTTTGGCATCTATGTTCATGAGGGATATTGGCCTGTAATTCTTTTTCATTGTGTTGTGTTTATCTGGCTTTGGTATTAGGGTGATGTAGCTTCATAGAAGGAGCTTGGAAGTGTTCCTCTCTCTTGAATTTTTTGGAATAGTCTGGGGATCATAAGTTTTAGTTCTTCCTTGAATGTTTGGTAAAACTCCCCTGTGAAGCCGTCTGGCCCTGGGCTTTTGTTTACTGGAAGCTTTTTAATGACCACTTCAATTTCTTCCATAGTTATTGGCCTATTGAGATTTTTAGATTCTTCCTGATTGAGTTTTAGTAGGTTGTATTTTTCTAGGAATATGTCCATTTCCTCCAGGATGTCCAGTTTGTTGGAATTGAATTGTTCATAGTATTTTTTTAAACAATCCTTTGTATTCCTGTGGGATCTGTTGTTATTTCTCCTCTTTTATTTCTGATTTTATTTGTGTCCTCTCTCTTTCCTTCTTGGTAAGCCTGGCAAGAGGTTCATCAATCTTGTTTATCCTTTCAAAGAGCTAGTTCTTGGTTTTGTTGATTTTTTGTATTGTTTCTTAGGTCTCTATGTTGTTTATCTCTGCTCTGGTTTTTATTATTTCATTCCTTCTGCTTACACTGGGCTTTTCTTGTTGCTCTCTTTCTAACTCTTTGAGTTGTAGGGTTAGGTAATTTATTACCATTGTTTTTTATTTTTTGCAGTAGGCTTGTAGAGCTTTGAACTTCCCTCTCAAGACTGTTTTCACTGTGTCCCATAGATTTTGGATTGTTGTGTTTTCATTGTCATTTGTTGCTATGATGTTTTTTCATTTCTTCCTTGATCACTCTGGTTACTCAGTCATTGTTTAATAGCGTGCTGTTTAGTTTCCATGTGTTTGGTTTCTTTGGATTGTTTTTATTGTAGTTAATTTCCAGTTTTATGCCATTGTGATCTGAAAATATGCTTGATATGATTTCTATCTTCTTGAATTTGAAGAGACTTTGCCTGTGTCCTAATATGTGGTCTATCCTTGAAAATGTTCCATGTGTACTGGAGAAGAATATATATGCTGTAGCTTTGTGGTGAAATGTTCTAAAGATGTCAATTAAGTCCATCTGATCTAGTGTGTCATTTAGGATTCCTGTTTCTCTGCTTATTTTTTGTTTAGTTGATTTGTCTGGTGGTGATAGTGAGGTATTAAAGTCCCTTACTATGACTGTATTGCTATCAATCTCTCCCTTGATATCTTCCAGAAGTTGTTTTATGTATTTGAGTGTCCTGTATTGGGTGTATATATCTCTACCAGTCTTATATCTTCTTGTTGAATTGCTCCCTTTAGTATTATGTAGTGGCCTTCCTTATCTCTTGTTATGGCCTTTACTTTGAGGTCTATTTTATCAGATATAAGTATCATAACCCCAGGTTTTTTCTCATTTCCATTTGCCTGCCAAATGTTTTTCCATCCCTTCACTCTGAGTCTGTGTGAATCCTTTGTTCTGAAGTAGGTCTCTTGCAGACAGCAAATATATGGGTCATGTTTTGTTATCCATTCAGTTACCCTATGTCTTTTGATTGGTGCATTTAATCCATTTACGTTTAATGTTATTATTTATAAGTACATGTGTGTTGTCATATTTTTCCTTAATGTTTGTGTTTCTTCTTGCCTTTCTCTTTCTTTATATAACAGTCCCTTTAGCATTTCTTGCATTGATGGTTTGGTACTGATAAATTCTCTGAGCCTCTTTTTGTCTGTGAAGCTCCTGATTCCACTTTCAATTTTGAATGATATCCTTGCTGGGTATAGTATTTTTGGGTTCAGTACCTTGCTTAGCATCACTTTGTAAATTTCATTCCATTCTCTTCTTGCATGGAATGCTTCTGTTGAGAAATCCGTTGATATTCTAATAGGAGAACCCTTGTAGGTAACTTTCTGTCTCTCTCTGTCAGCCTTTAAGTTTCTTACTTTGTCATTGGTGTTTGCCAATTTAATTATGACATGTCTTAGTGTCGGTCTTTTAGGGTTCATCTTGTTTGGGATTCTATGTGCTTCTTGGACATGCACGGTTTTTTTCTTGCCAATATCAGGGAAGTTTTCTGTCTTTATTTCTTCAAACAGGTTTTCTATTCCTTGCTTCTCTTCCTCTCTTTCTGTTACCCCTATTATGCGAATATTGTTTCATTTTGTGTTGTCCCAAAGTTCCCTTAGGCTCTCCTCTTGGTTTTTAAGTCTTCTTTCCAATTGCTGCTGTGTTTGTGTGTTTTTTCCTCCCTTGTTTTCTAATTTGCTGATGCGGTCCTCAGCCTCTTCTAGTCTACTGTTTAAGCCTTCCATTGTGTTCTTAATTGCAGCTATGTCTTTCTTCATCTCCTCTTGGTTCCTTTTCATGTTTGTGACATTCTCATTCAGCTCCTTCTAATTTTCATTAAGTTGTGTATATTTGTCATCCAGCCATTTAAATATCCTTATAACCATTACTCTGAATTCTTTCTATGATAAGCTGCTAGCCTGGATTTCACTTAACTCCCTTCCTGGTGATTCCTCTTTTTATTTGTTTTAGGGATTGCTTTTTTGTCTTCCCATGTTTTCCTGTAATGTTTTAATTGTAGATCCAATTGCTTTTCTACCCAAGTTTTTTTTGGGGGGGATGGTGCTACTGGTTTAATCTCTCTGTTTTCCGGTGGTTGGTAATCTAGTGTGGCTCCCTACTTGTGCTATTTGGGTTCTCTTGATGTAGGCCTGTAAGCTTGAGAGGCACAACTGTGGTGTCTAGAAGTCAGCAGCCGTGAAGGGGAGTGTCCCAATTTTGCTATCTTGCACCCTTAATTGAAATCATGCATGCCCAGTGGGGACTCATAATGGCACACAGGATCCATCTGTTGGGGTGATGGATCTCAGGAAAGGCGTAACTGTGGTGTCCAGAGTTCTATAGTTGTGGAATGGACAGACTCAACTTTTGCTGCTGCACATGTGGTGGATAGGCGCTCACTCCCAGTGGCTGCTCACAGGGGCACCCATTTGCCTGTGATGCACACTGAAGCACTCTGAAGGGCCCTGGCAGTGTAGCCGCATAATTGAGATGCTTATAGGCAGGTATTCAGGATGAATGAATTCAGAATTTCTACTGCTGGGCAGGGGGGGAAGAGGGGAGCGTACCCCTGTTTGTCCAAGATCACACCCAGGGAGAGCTCACAGTGGCTCCCATGAGCATTCTGTGAGTAGATGGGCTCAAAGGGTGCCTGCCTTTTGGAAATTTGTATCTGTGGAGGTGTATTTGGTGGTGCAGAGCTCTGAGGCACTCTGAGGGGTCCTAGCACTGAGGTTGAGCAGCTGGATTGAATGTGGGCAGTTATTCAGAAAGAGAGAATTCAGATTTTCTACTATGGGGTAGCATGCCCTTGTTTGTGCAGAATCACACTCAGAAGAGTTTTACAGCTGCTCCCCCAGTGTATTGTGGGTATATGGGCTCAGGGGTTCTGCTCCTTGGAAATGTGCACCTGTGGAAGTGTCTTTGCCTCCTCAGAGATCTGGAGCACTCTGAGGGGCCCTGGCACTGAAGTTGCACAACTGGGATGTCAGTAGGCAGTTATTAAGGAAGAGGGAATTCAGAATTTCTATTGCAGGGCCACATACCCTTGTTTGTACAAAATCACACCCACGGGGGTTCCCAGTGGTTCCCAGGCACTGCCCATGGAGTGGTGTGCCCTGGATGTCTGCGTGCACTGGAAACATGCTGGGGAGAGGGAGGTTGCACTTACTGCTGCCTAGCAGTACCCTTTGGAGGTGGAGGTCCCAGGGTCCATGGTTCTGGGCATGGGGCAGCAGGATTTTGGCTGGAGTGGCTGCTGGGTCGCATGGCAGTTCCAAGGCCTGTCTGGTTGTGGTGCTGATGAGTTCTTAAATAAGGCTGTCCTCTAAGCACATTTTTTATTAGATCATTTAAAAGCTTTGTCTCATATCTATAATATGATTTCAACACTGAAATGCTTTCATTAGCATGGAAGAACTTTTAACTCTCTTGTTTTAATCACTTGCTGTTCACTTTGTTGGTGACAGGGATTCTTGTCTTAAGGCTGTGGGGTTGTCTGAACACACAGCACCCAACATTAGACAGGTGAGGTCAACAGCATTTTGTTAGTCACACGTACTCACAACCCAGAGAAGGAGGAAGGAAACCACATGCTAGGCAGGGTCACATGAGGGTTGCACTCAGGGAACAGAGAGACAAACCCAAGACCACAGGAGCATCAAGAGGGTATGGCCCTTGGTTTTCACAGGAGGATGTGATTGTCTTATTTGAATCATTCCTTACACTGGTAGAGCACTGAAGCTTACTACTCAGGAATAAGCAAGCACTGTGCCAGGTCCCCTTGATTAGGAGAATTTGGTGAGGAGACCTCACTCACAGGAACAAAACACAGGGAAGTTGTAATTAGGCCAGTGGAGACCCTTCTACTGCAACAGATGCCAAGGAAGCACATAGTATTAAGTTTTAACACGGGCTCTACATCACTTCTCTTTTCCATGATATTTTAATTTTAAAAGAATTTAAAAACAATAACACCTTAATGAAACTCAATTAAGTTGACTGACTGCTAGTTATAGTAGTTTTAAGACTTGCTGATATCATTCCTGTAGGCATTGCCAATTCTCACTTGTGGGAATGAAGATATCATGCATCCATTGACACATCAATATGCTTCCGAGTAAAATGTACATCTGGCCACTCTCCAGGTAGATTGGTATAGGCTAAGGTAGCGAGTCAGAGAATCCAGGACCACAGATATGCAAATGCTCTTCTTGTGCTCTGATTAATTCAGATCACCCATCTACTAGAGTGTTATATGATTATATGAGCAACATTTATATCATTTTGTGGCTTAAACACCAGCCTTCAAAATAGCATTGCTCTCCTATTAGTCCTCTTCTTTTTTATTTGCCCAAGATTCTAATTCAAGTGACTGCTTAACCAGCTATTTCTGGATGGCAGAAGAACAGAGAGTGAATTGCTTTCTCCAGTTTGGTATCTCATTGCTCTAAAATGTGCTTTCCCAGCGGGAATAGTCTCTGCTTCAGTGAGTCAAAGGTTAGGTGTTTTCATTATTATTTAGGGAGGTATCCAAGAATAACCATATTTTTCCTTGTAACCAACACATCATTGTAGTTGCTTCTTTATCAAATATTTCCATTTTTAAAAGATGAAATATTTTGAATGGCCAAGATATCATTGGATGTTCATTTGTCAGTATTGTTTTTTTTGGGCATATGAATATACGGACATTTAAATTTTCATCCCAGAATTTTTGAAAGAACAATATTTAAATCCTAAGTACAGAAATTAAATTCTTCAACCGTCAGCAACCAGTCTTGAAGCTCCTGTAAAGAGTTGAACCCAGAGCAGCTTCATGGGCCTGGGTGTGTGTTTACAGTCAGCACCTCATAATTCAAAAGCCCAAGGGTTATTCCCTTTCTGCTCTGTTTTTACTCCTCTGGAAATATGGTGTTCCATTGTCATTAGTATCCCCACCACAGATTTTGTAGGAGAAAAGAAATAAAGAATCATTTAAAATGATTAATTTCACTATCTTAGCAACTCTGGTAAAAAAAATAAATAAATAAAAAAGAAAATTTGAAATAAAGAATGACAGTGAATTATTGCATAAGCCAGTTATAAATTCTTATTGCCTGTATCAGGAGTAAGAATACATATAGCAATTTATTCTTTAGATTGATTTGTATCAATTGCTATAATATATAGCATTGACAATACACAGAGAGCTTTGAAGATAGAGGGAGGGAGACATAACCTGAGGAATAAGGGTGGTCTCTAGAAGTAGAAAAAGGTAAGGAAACAAACTCTCTTCTAGAGCTTCCAAAATAGAGTGTGGCCCTGTGTTATTATTTTAGCCTGCCAAGACCTGTCTAGAATTTTAGATTTATAGAACTACCTACACACACACACACACACACACACACACACACACACACACATATATGTCAAACACCCAAAACGGCAAAGTGACCGGAATGACAGAAAGTACTGGAACGACAGGTTGCTTTGATGCACACTATGGTGGCCAACTGGCCCCGTGGGGAACCTGATCAGCTCCCTCCCAAAACTCCTGTAGCCCCTTCCCCTGCTGGCCCAGCCCTGATTGGCCCTCACCAACCCCAATGGCCTGATTGGGAATTGGGGCCAGCTGGCCAACCACCCACATCCCCTCCCCCCACCTACTGGCCCACTCTGATCAGCCCCCATAGGGGTGGGTCATCCGCATTCCACCCATGCACAAATTTGTGCACTGAGGCTCTAGTACAATAATAATATATTTGTATTGTTTTGAAGTCATGAGGTTGTGACCAAGGCAGGGGTAAAGAGGTAGAACTAAAGGCAACAACAACAAGAAACATAAGGGCAATTCAAGAATTCAAACATTCTAAATCCCTGACAATGTTTGTGAAGATTATGAAGATACTGTGTGATGTTAGGTTTCATTGAGTAAAGTAGGCAAGTAAAAAAAAAATTGAAGTGTACACTTTTGTATCTTATAAGATACTTGATTAGATACTCAGATTGGTTCTCCCATTGGGGGAAACCTAAAATGTCTATATTAAGTATTTAAATTCTGTTGTTTTATTTTTAAACTGAAAATATAAACAATTTTTATGAACCCCAAATCTAATCCCAGAGACAAGTGGAATATTGAAGCAGTTTTGATTTGAGGCTCTTTCTCAAACCTAGGTGACTTGTACTTTTATTAATTTTGAAAATAGGGTTCAGAAGATATAGGCCAAGCCTTCTCATGGTGGGAGGCTAATAGCAGATCCCCTGCTTTTAATACTTGGACTTTAACATGCTACCTTCATGGTATCATGGTGAACAAGAAATAATTCTCTCCACCTTGTCACACTCAGGGAAAGTTGCTTTATCCCTGTACAAAGCAATGTGTGGAAATGAAAAGTTATTAAGAAATTGTATTAATAATTCCTCCTCACATGGATTTTCAGCCCAAATTCACATCACTTTGGTGATCTAAAAAACTTTATTATAAGTTTAAATGGTTCCACACTTTCAAGTAGTAATGACTATTAAAGCCATGTAAAAGCAAAACTAAATCTTGCCTGGTAGACTGAACTTAAATGCTAGGTTTCAAAGATTACCAGTAATAATTCTCCAAAGAAAATAAGTAGCTCATGATAAAAAATAATTGAGCAGACAATTATTAGACGAGGCATCGTGAGTACAAATAAACAGAAAAGATAGTAGAAACAGAGCTGCAAACACTTTAAATATTGATATTTTCAGCCACCACAGATGACAAACTTATATTTAAATATGAGAATAGGACACTACTGAAAATAACCTAGCAGCTTTGATAAATTGTGGCACAATGGGACCTGAAGGGTTTCATAGCAAAGACATGGAGAGTAGTACTCACTCGCTGGCTGACCCCAGAGCCTTGTTAACTGCTATAAGTCACAGTATAACTCCACAGGGACCTTGATCATCTCGGCATTCCATAGAAGCTTGCACTGGTCACCAATATTGATTACATCAGAGTAATTGGGTAGTCTAAGCAACAAAAACTATAAAATCTCTCATAACATACCTAACAAAGAATGTGCAAGACCTTTATCGAGAAAATAATAAAACATTATTGTAAGACATAAAAGACTTAAATAAATTGAGCAGTATTCCAGGAAGAATCTATATTACAAGTACATCAACCTTTCCACATTTTATCTATAAGTTAATGTAATTCCTATCAAAATTCCAGAAGAGATTTTTGTGAAACTTAAAAAGTTCATTTTAAAATTTATATGGAAGAATAAAAAGTACAGAATAACCAATAAAAATTGAGAAAAAAGAAAAAGGAGTCAAGAATTACAGTACAAGATAATAATTGAAACAGTGTGGTAGAGGTGCATAGGAAGACAAATAGGCCAATGGGACTAAGACAGAACTGAGCAGTAGACTCACACATTTATGGAAACTCATTTTGCAAGTTACAAAAGGAGAAGGAAAAAGATGGACTCCTTATTTTTTTATTCTTAAACATTTTTTAAAATTTCATTTTCAATTGCAGTTTCCATTCAATATTATTTTGTATTGGTTTCAGGTGTGCAGAATAATTTAGACAATCATATACTTTCCAAAGTGTTCTTTCTGATATTTCCAGTTCCCACCTGGTACCATACATGGTTATTACATTATTATTGAAGGATGGACTATTTAATAAATTATGCTAGGAAAGTCAGCCATTGATATATAAAAATGTAAATTAGATCTTTATTCCACAGAATACATAAAGCATAATTTAGATAGGTAACAGACTTAAATGTGAAAAGCAAAACTTGAACATCTTCAAAGATAACATTTTTATGACCATGAATAGGAACAAATCACTTAAATGACACACAAAAATAGAATATATTTATTAAAATGACTATATTAAAATAAAATTATGTATTGCAAAAAACATAATAAATGAAGAGTTAATCAATAGACTGAGGATATATATTTCTGATAACATAAAAGTAAGAATAATGTCAAGAATATATAAAGATTTTCCTAAAATCAAATTTAAAAAACAACCAAACAAACCAATGGAAAAATGGGCAAATATATATTTATGGACAACCCACAAAAGAAGAAATGCAAAAAGCAAATAATATGAAGATAGATGATCAGCTTCAGAAGTAATCAGGAAAATGCAAAATAAAATCAGATACTACTTCATTCTTATCAGATTGGCACAAATTTAGAAGTTTGACAATGAGATAGAAACTTTGAACTCTCTGGTTGATGTTTACATTGGCACAATAAATATGGAGAATAATTCATTGATGCCAATAAAAAATATTTAAACACATCCTGCAACCATCATTTTGCTCCCAGATTTATATCCTGTATAACTGCCTATTGTACAAGGAGAGACATTCAAGCCATTTAAACTGTACATCTTCACTACTGTGACTATTCTTAGGGACTCCTGAGGAATATTAACATAGAAGATTACCAACTTCATCATTATGATGGCCATTACAAATCTAGATTTTATTTTCAGAGGTTCTCCTAGCACTGAGTACAGTAAATAAGACAAACAGAGCCTTTATCTACGAGGGCATGAACATTAGCAAACACACACACACACACACACACACACACACACACACACACACACACTGACCTATAAAAACTTTTGACAAACTCATAAACTGTTTATGTAGTGAACTCCTAATTATCAATGGTAATGGAATACAGACCTGATACCATCCTGGCGAGGGTGATTATTATGAAATCCAGACCTTATTTTAGCCAATAATTTCAACCTTCTTGCCTGTTGGATTTTGTGAACCTTTTATTTATTGGAAGCCCTATTGAGGACATAACCCTAGCCAGTCTGAGGTGTAAGACTGGAAAAACCAGCAAGTAAATAGCTCAAGAATGTAAGGTCCTCAGTTGTCTTTGCCTAATTACTTGGCCATTCTACAGTGAGGTTCCCAATTCTCTAGTAAAACAAACAAACAAAAACTTTATCAACTTTCTCCTTTGCTATGTATTACTTTTTGGGTTCCTTCCCCTTGCAGATCTTCTAAGTAAACAACTGAGCTCTTTATTAATACTACCAAACTGAGACTTAAGGTAGACATGCTGACATATGATTATGAGGTCATGTCTATTAGTTACTAACTTACAAAACAAATAGTCCTTTCCAAATGTTATGCTGATGGGTTTATATTCTTGGTAACACTGGACTGGAAAAGTTTCCCAAAAGCTCCGAACTGAAACATTTGACATATTTTTGCTAACATGTAGTGGATCTCTGAACTGTAGGTATGTAACCTACCAGTAGCCACCAGCAGCATTATGCAGAGGTTAAATCAATGGTTATCTTCAGCACATAATTTTAAGATTCCAAAGAACTTCCAGTCAGGCCCAAATTCTCTCCATCACCAAGCTGCTGAATGCTGAGTACTATTCCAAATTCATTTCTATCCTGGTTGACGTTGAACATCAACCTATGAACCAGGAGGTAGAGAGTTTGATTCCCAATTAGGGCACATGTCCGGGCATGGGCTCAATCCCCAGGAGGGGGCATGCAGGAGGCAGCCAACAAATCATTTTCCTTCATCGATGTTTCTATCTCTTTCTCCCTTTCCCTTCCTATAAGAAATCAATAAAAATATTTTTTTTAAAATTCATTTCCATGGTGTAGGAGTTCCTTCACTGCCAAAAGATAAAAATTCTCCAGGAAGTGAATGCAGTAAGCATCATCAGTCATTTAAATCTTAATAGGAATGGAAGTGCAAAATTAGCTCTGCGTCCACTTTCATAAGCGATCAATTTTAAGGTCTTCAAAACTCAGGTGTCATATGTATTCAATAATTTTATTATTTAAAAGCAAAGTGGATGAAGAATTTATGATAGGTTTTTGTTTTATGTATTTATCCACATCTCAGGTAATATTTATATTTGAATCCATATTCTTCTACATATCTTTTTGTGAGGCAAAAATTGGAGATACTGAAAAAGAAGTAAAAATATGCATCAATGTGGTTATCCCAGGTTGGCGCACACATGGGATATGCATTTATAGCAATTAAAGTTCATACCAATTATAGTTAGTCGAGAAATGTGCTTTTTTTCTTGCCTTTGAGCAAAAATTTTATTTTTATTGTGAGAGTCATTCCTAAATAGTATTATTTTTCTAAATAGTTCAAGACTAATTGCTTAAATTGTAAAAATGTAGCATGTTTAAAATAAAAATCATTGTAAAATATAATAAACATTTATCTGAATTATTTTATTAACAAATTATACAGGTTTCAGGTGCATAATTCTACAATATCATTTCTCACATACACATGTATTTTTATCATAGTTTTAATCAAAGTATAAATAAAAATTTCACACAGATTTTCACTGAATTTTCTAAGAGGAACAATTTTTCATGTTTTATATAGGCATTGTATCTGTATTTTTACTTAACAACAAAATATTACAAGGAATTACTTAATTCCCCTGTGGTTGAATATATAATACTTAAATGCCAATATTTTATTTATAAGTGGTGCTATGGTTAATATATTCATTAATGTAACTCTTTTTATAAATCTAAGATATATTCCAAAAATAAAATTCTCAGAGACTGAGAGCATTTAAAAAAATCCTTGATATATATTGTTAGTTTGCTTTATAAAAGTTTATTTTAACCAATTTACACAGGTGCATGAGAATTACCATTACCCAACAGAGTTCACTACATATATAATATTTTTTAAATTAATTTCAGAGAGGAAAGGAGAGGGAGAGAGAGAGAAATAGCAATGATGAGAGAGCATCATTGATTGGCTGCCTCCTACATGCCCCCTACTGGGGATTGAGCCCACAACTCAGTCATGTGCTCTGACCAGGAATTGAATGGTGACGTCCTGGTTCATAGGTCAAACACTCAAACACTGAGCCACACTAGCTGAGTGATAGTTTAATATTTTTTTTATCACTATTATGATTATCAGTGATAGAATGTCAGCACAAAGAGTTAGTCATGAACCTCTGAAGAAATTCTGGAACTTGGTAAAGCACTTGAAGATGAAAAATGTCTTATCTTTTCCTTCTTCTTTGCATTCTTTCCTTCCTTCCTTCCTTCCTTCCTTCCTTCCTTCCTTCCTTCCTTTCTTCCTTCCTTCCTTCCTTCCTCCCTTCTTTCCTGCCTTCCTTCCCTTTTGTCTTTATCTTTTATTTCTTTCCATAAGGAGGAGAGGTAAAAATTCAAAGCTGAAGCAACCATCTTTTTGGTTTTACTTTTTACTCTCTGAAAAATAAAATTTATAAGTAAGTTTTTGGGTTTGTTTGTTTGTTTATTTTAATACTCACACAAGGATAGAGGATATGTTTTTATTGACTTTTTAGGGAGAGGGGAAAGGGAAAAGAGAAACATGGATCAGTTGCCTCCTATACATGCCCTGACCAGGGATTGAATCCACATATAGGAATGTGCCCTAATTGGGAATTGAATCTGAACCTCTTTGGTGCATGGGATGAAGCTCCAACAAACTGAGCCACCTGGCTGGGGCTAGAAAATAAAATTATTTTATTCATTGTTGTTATCAATGTGCTTTGAGTTGCAGCACCATTAAAAATACAATTTATGTTTACTAAGCGACTATTGGACTGTATAGGCAGCTCCCTCACAGATTGCACCAGCATTCTAATGATTCACTTTGGCTTGCTGATGAAGCCAGATTTAACTGCATTTCTCAGTGATATGTGTAATTGTGTCATAACAGAACTACTGCTACATGCTGCTTGTCTTTAGTAGAACTAATACATGCCCTTCGGGATTTCTTAGTACTAGATGATAGTTTTTCCTCCTAATCTTCGGAGTTCTGAACACTGGATTTCTTTATCTTTACTTTGTGTCCTTTCCCAAAGATATGCTGCTTCCTTTTTCTTATTTATTTATTTATTTTTTATCAGCAGGCTGCTGTCTTCTCCCATCCTCTCCTCTGTGTCCAAATCCCAGTCCGATCACTTACTGATGGCATAATCTTATGCAAGTTACTTAACTTCAGACTTAGGTTTCACAATCTAGAAAGTAGAAATAATACTACTTATCACACAGGGTGGTCATGGGTGCAGAAGGTATGAATACCACTCTCTAAACTCATGTTTGTAAGAAATCTAGCTTTATTTGCCACATAACACATTAATTTTGGACTCCAAGCCTCACTGCCTGGCCTGTAATGAACTGCAACCCAGTTGTCACTGGATTCACTCACATCAGAACTGAGAAGCCTTGCTTGTTGCCTGGGAAATAGATAAGACAATGTGGACCATGAGTCTCTGGGGTCTCATGAGTGTCACTGACACCCTCTATGTCTAAGTCAGCAGTGCCTCCTAGAGCACACTAATACCCCACTTTTCTGTAAAGCTTATGAAGTGGTCATTTTTGACAAGTGATGGACCTCGTTTCTGTGCTCCTCCTAGATGCACCCAGAACTATTCCTCTTCCTCATGAGCTTTTTGCCTTGGAGAAGAGCCCTTCCCCTTGCTTGTGGACCACAGACTTCACCCTCCTTCCCAGTCTGGTGTGTGTGTGTGTGTGTGTGTGTGTGTGTGTGTGTGTAAAATGTTCAATTGTTCAATTGCTGTTTTGTCTGGAGCAAGAATTTCATTCTGGAATATTTGTGAAACCATAGTAGCTAAAAGAATATTAAGAAAAATGGGTTAGATTTTTACAAACAAATCTGAGATTCCTGCTGGCTGCCTCTATTTTCTGCTCTTTCATGAAGAAATGATCCCCCAGAGCTTGCCCACTTCATGAGTGAGTGAAATGGCCAGGGGGGAAATCCAGTTATTAATCATCTCAAAATATCAGCTATATTTGTCTGGATTTTGATTCCTCTCTATTGTCAATCCTTAGTTACTGAAAATTCAGGACTGCTTCTCAGAAAGTGTTTGTTCATTTTTCTGTCTATTTCTGGGCCCGGAATCATTCTAGGAGCCTGAAGGTCCCAGGAATCTAAACATTGGGAAGCTGGGGTTTTCTGTGTTAAACTTTACATGTTTTCTCAGGATGAACTGACCAAAAGATTCAATGTGAGCACTTAGCAAATCCTTGTTGACTAATTGGCAACAATTCCTGATCTACTTGTGGGAAAATAGGGAGGTAAAATAAATTAGCCAGGCCACCGTGCTTCCTCAGTTACCCGAGGGAAGAGTTATTAGTGGCTACACACAGTCACTGAAAATAGACATCTGGTCAGGAAAACCTGAAGAAAGAGGCACTACTGGGGCCACTTTCAGGAAACACTTACACAAGATATTTCAGTAATATGTGAAGGCAGTGTTTGAGGTAAGTTTTTTTTGGAAATCATCAGAAAAAGTCCTTATTACCAACAGAGCGCTCATTGAAATTTGAATTACGAGTTTAAAATATGATGTCAGACGACTTTCTCTTTCCTAACTCAGAATTCTTTCTGCTCTACCAAATGGGGGGCTGCTCCATGAAGTAGCTGAACTTGTTTCAGGGAAGCTGAAGTCCAGGGACAAGAGTCAATGCGTATTTGTTTGTGTCTCAGCATCACTGATGTGATGCTCTAGAAAAAATTAACCTATAGCTAAGTATCAGCTTATTTTGAATTCCTCTTTGAGTCTAGACTTCCCATTATTTTGGAAGAATAGGTGAACATCTGTTCCACTACATACTCACATATTTATAGTCTGTGGATGGAAAGCCTTTTTCTAAAATGAGGATCTTGCCTTGATGCCTTTAACCAATGTTTGGGGTTCTAGCCAAAAGTCTCAGGAAAGTTGACAGCCTGGTTTATCCCTGTAGGGTATTAGTCACCCTATAAAACTTTAGAAGTATTTATATCGGCTATACAAAAACACCTCTTCTATCTGAGAGGGCAAGGCAACCTTTTTCACTTAACTTAAAAAAACAAAAACAAAAACAAAAAAAAAACAATCAAAAGCCAAACTGGGACAATGTAAACCTCCACATATGAAAGATCACCTTTAAAATGATCTGTAAATGCTGGGCCTTCTGATTTCCACATGCATGTGTAGCTCATGAATCATACGCACTTTATTTCAGTTCATTTTAGCTTTTACAACAACCAGAAGAGCTGTTCTGGGGTCACCAACTGCATTCTGCTAACTACAGCTGATCAATATTACTAAACAAATGAGGAGGGACAGGAAGAATGGTGGGGGCGTCACAGGGAGGAGGAGAGAGCAGAGCGACCGAAATCTCCACATTTCTACAGTTCGAGGAAATGTTTTATGCCGATGCATGTTTTATGTCAATCAAACATATAAAAGTTACTGTGGCTGCATAAGGCCATAAAGATGCACTTTTAAACTCTTAAAAATAAGGTACCATAATTACATCTTATAGAACTGTGTGTCCCACGAGTCTCTTTGCTGTTTTTAAGATACCCATGGTGAATGAGGTAAAGGAAGGGAGGAGGGAGTGGGGTGGGGGGAGAAACCCTCTGAGTTCTGTGTGCAGAAAAATGCAAAAGCTGCCCAGATTTGCATGTAGGATCTCTCTCTTTCTTTCTCTCTGATTTATTAACTTTAATAACTGTGGGATCTCTCTCAACTTCGGGTTTGAGAACTCAAGTCATTACGGTTTAAGAATATGTTTTTCTCTGAAGTAGTCTCCAGGGGTGTCAGTCATCTGGGAAAGAGAACCAGCTTTGTTCCTTTCCCTTTCTTTCTTTTAACCCTTAACTAGCATTTTAGAAATAGCTGCTCTGAAATTGAACTTTTGCGGATTCAGTGCAATGATATCTGTTCAGCCATAATAAACTTAAACATCAGAAACTTTTGCAGTTGAACTTACTGTTATTGAACAGCTCCAAGGGTTTCAATTCAGAGAAAGTTCACTCACCCACAGGAGAGCTCAGCAGAGATGTTGTGGGTGGGGTAGGGGACCCCCTCCCGCTTCAGAGCTTGAGAGTTGGCTGAGCTGGCAGTGGTGGGACAGTGTCCTCTTTCTGAGGCAGAGAGATTATATGCCTTCCTCTCTCTGTCTTGTGGTTCTTGTCTCTCTGCAGGTTTTAGTTTGTCCAAGCTTGGCTGGGCAAGCACAATGACCTTAGACTCAAGGTTTATTGAGAAAATATGGCTTTGCCTGTAATTAGTGATGTATACCGGACACTCCTGTTAGTTTCATTGTTTTTCTTCTGTAAAACAACTGAATTAGATTAGACGATTACAAAACAGCTTTGAACAAGTCATCAGGTTCCCAGTAAAGGAAAATATGTGTTGGGAAGGGGAGGAGTGGTAGTGGCATGGGCCATGTCACAGGTCACCGTACTGCTGGAGATGCAATGCTTCATGCTATTCATCTCATGTATAGATCTTAGTGGGCAGGGTTCTCATCCGAGTTTATAATGAATAGGCTTAATCAACGTTTATGCCATCAGAGAGCACCTGCACATGGACAACACTGGTTTATGCTACTGTCATAGAAAGCTACTGAAAATTCAGAGTCATCAAAGCCATGAGAGATTTCCACAATTCAATTGAATCTCACTTGTGTAGCCTACAGACAGGAAGAAAATGAAACAATAGAAGCTTAAAAATCTATTTAAATTTAAGAATCAAACAGCCTTCTCTGAGTTCATGAGGAATGAAGACTACAACAAAACAAAACAAACAAAAAAAAACACTGCAAAAACAACTTGAGGAATCAATTTATGAAGCAGTTCCTGCTATAAATCCAACAGTGTCACCATCAAGAATCCAACAGCATTTCTGGTCATCATACAATGCTAATTAAATAAGAAGGAATCTCTCAAACTCTGTTTGGTAAAGCACAATTGTTTTCTAAGTCATTTAAGGTCACTCTAGTTTGTAATACGGTATAAAATGTATAAAAGAATAAAGGGTCACAACAGTTTGAAATACAGTATAAAAATGTTTAAAAGAATAAAATACACAGCATTAACATTTTTCCAATTTAAGAATATGTGCACAGTTAATAATTTATATTCTTGCAATATGTAAGACAATTTTACTATTAAACAGAGCAGTTTTAAAAATTCTCAATTTAGACTGATTAACTGCTTTAGACCTGTATTTTTAAGTTGAAATCTTACTAAGTTTATATAGAGTGTTATAAGATTTAAGAGGAATTAATTATCATCATCTTTGTAAGTTTAAATCATTAAGACATGGGTTGTATCAGTACTTGGGAAAGTTTTGTTTGTTGAGTCAAATAATTGAGCTACCCCACAAAAAAAGAAATTAAATATATTAAATGTGCATATGCTATTTAATATATTTAAAGGAATTTTTAAAACAAGTTTGTAAATCATTCAAAGTCTCTTAAAAGTGACTGCTGAACATTTACTGGACTTATAAATAAAATAATACGATTGCAAGTTAAACTTAAAAACCTAAGGAAAAACTAGGTTTCGGTTTTGTAACTTCAGACACTCAGATAATAATTTTAAAGCTAAACAAAGCCTCACAATTTTATTTTATTTTATTTTATTTTTTTCAGTGCACAAAACACATTCTTAAGATACGTTCACGTTTAGGAGTTAATACAGTTACACTTAGTCAAAAGGTCAGAGATCAGCCTTGCTTCAAAGCAAAATGCATTCAGCAGTCCCCCGTTTTTGTAATTTCACTTTGAGGGGTTTCCGTTACCCGAGGTCAACTACGGCCCGAAAATATTATATAAAAAAATTCCAGAAATAAATAATCCCAAAGTGTCAAATTGCAGCCTTTCTGAGGAGCATAACGAAATCTCGCGAGACCCGCGAGGCTGGCTCACGACGTGACCCCTTCAGCACCTCCGGGCTTTCACGCTCTCCGTGCGGACAGCGGCGCACTGGGTGGCCATCCGGGTTATCTGGCGGACTGTCTCGCAGTGCATGTGTTCGAGCAACGCTTACCGCAGCCTCAGGCTGTCTGTCACAGTGCCTGCGTCCGTCACCGCCCTTCCGCTCGTCACGTGGCCTCATTTTACAGGATCACAAGAACGGTGAGTACGGTGCAAAAGGGTATTTTGAGAAAGAATAGCGGACAGAGAGAGAACACATTCACAGAGCTTTTATTACAGTTTATTCTTAGTTATTACTAACCTCTTACTGTGCCTACTTTATAAATTGAACTTTGTCGTAGGTTTGTATGTGTGTGTGTGTGTATGTGTATATGTATATACATATATATGTGTATATATATACATATATATATGTATGTATGTATATATATATATACATACACACATACACACACACACACACACACACACACACACACACACTACCTGTAAGGTTTGATCCCATATGCAGTTTCAGGCAACTACTGAAAATCTTTTTTAAAAAAAATATATTTTATTGATTTTTTTACAGAGAGGAAGGGAGAGGGATAGAGAGTTAGAAACATCGATGAGAGAGAAACATCGATCAGCCGCCTCCTGCACGCCCCCCACTGGGGATTTGCCTGCAACCAAGGCACATGCCCTTGACCGGAATCAAACCTGGGACCCTTCAGTGCGCAGGCCGAGGCTCTATCCACTGAGCCAAACGGAACATATATCCCCTGAAAATAAGAGGGGCCTACGGTATTTGGTGAATGTCATGTGTGCAAACTGCAACTGCACCTGCACTTCCCACGAGGTGGGACAGGCTATCACTGTGATCCACTTATTAGCCAGGTAGCTGCTGTTGAAAAACATCCCTCCATATCTCGGTGGTTTAAACAAAAACATCTACATCTCACTGATAGTATAATGAGCAACTCTCTGGCACTGGAGGGTTGGGAGTTTCCAAGCAGTGAGTCAGGAACCCACGTGCCCTTGCCTCCATGCTGAGTCCTTTGGGTCCTGCAGGTCCAAGGCCATTGGAGAAGAGAGCCTGTAGAGAATGGCTTTAGGTTTGGAAAGGCATGCCTGGAAGGGAAAAACAAACAAACAAACAAACAAACAAACAAAAAACACTTCCACGCCCTCTCCATTGGCCAGAGCTAGTTTCATGTTAGGAAATGGGCCACCCTTTATGTCCAGGAGGAAAAAGAAATAGTTTGGTATACATGGAGCATTGTCTCTGCCACATGTCATAAATTAATTTGTTCCCTGCCCCTCGACAAATTCATCATATAAATGTTATCATTGTCATAGTAAATACTGCTTGTGACTTGGGTGGAAAGAGATAGTTCCAGAACAATGTATGTACTGGTAAATGAACAAAGGAGTTAGCAGTGACTTTTGCGCCTTTACCCTGAGGCTGTCAGCTTTTAAAAGTGTTGGTCCTGTTGACACAACAACAAGTGCAGGGGAGACTTGGCAGTTAGGTGGTTAGTCAAGTATTCTTAAAGGATACTAGGCCAAACTGGGTATTTTGGGTTCTGACTCATAAAATGTCATTTTCTGTGAGTTCATATACCCTAAATTGAACAGATAATTACTGTGATCTCTTTACTTTATGTCTAGTAAGTCCAGACTTAATCACAAAAGAAAGAATATAAAGATTCCCCCTAATAGCCAGTGTATGTTTTGGAACTATTTAAAAAAAATAATACTGTAATTTAAAATTGATTCAACCATTTTCACTCCAAAAGACATTGCTTTGGAACAAGAAACTTGAAAAAAAAGGGAATAATTTTATTACATGTATAAACATATTTTTCTTTTAATAATAGTATCTATACCATGAATGATTTATCCATTGATTGGTTATTTTAAGCCTAGGAAAAATTTGTTTGACTTTTCCATATTTTTAATAATAAACATTCATTAAACATTTACTCGGTGCCATATTAATAAGCACATATTGTGGGTCATGCATTTTTATTATTTCAGAACAAAATTAATGGTCTGGATAAATATTTTTTTAATTGATTTCAGGGAGAGGGAGAGAGAGATAGAAACATCAATGATGAGAGAGAATCATGGATCATCCGCCTCTTGCATGCCCCACACTGGGGATCAAGCCCACAATCTCGGCATGTGCCCTTGACTGGGAATCGAACCTTGGACCCCTCAGTCTGTAGGCTGATGCTCTACCTTCTGAACCACACCAGCCAGGGATGGTCTGGATATATTAAACTCAATTTTTCTTTTTGGCTGGTGTATATCCAAACATAATATATAGTTAGATCTTGATTTATTCAGTCATTTATTTAACCATTTTGTGGGTGATTGCTGAGTATCACCTTCAGTGAAACACACTTTGAGAAAAGAAATATAGCCCCTATTCTTGAGAGTCTTCATTTCCAAAAATCTCAGAACTAAGTGCTCAAAACTAAAGAGCCCAAGTTTCTGTCCCAAATTACTCATTATTCTAGAATGTTGGTTGGCACAAGAGTAAAAATGATTCCTATTCCAATTTTGGGATAATTTAGGTGCATTAACTTTGGAAACATGGTCTTAAGCAATTTAATTTACCAAATCATGTCTAGGGAACATTGAAAACAAGCAGCAGAAGAAAACTTAAAAGTTCCCAACAGGAGGGAAAAAAAAGTTTCAACTTTGTCATAAGAATTTCCACATTGCCAGAATCCATTTGCAATAAAAAGCTCTTACAGCTATCAAAAATCCATTCACTTGGGATATTTCACTCATGTAAAAAGCTATTTATGGTTTATACTTCAAAATGTATCCTTTCCAGTGTCATTTTTAAAATGAAAATAATTCTGCACTTATCACTATATCCTGGTAAACATAAAAGTATTATAGAATAAGATGACAATGTCCTCTGAAAAAACTATTATAAAAAATTATTCACCACAATTGGCAAATTAGTAGAAACGTAATGGTTGGTGATTTCAGGTTAAGATTTCAAAGTAAATTCAAAAGTTGATGTGTCTCTTTGTGCTCCAAACACATAGCAATGAGTTATAAACTCTGGAAAATAAAATAAAAAATGCATAAGTAAACTAAAAAAATAAGACCAGCATCAATCACTGTGCACCAGAAGTGGAACAAGGCTCAACAATGTCTGTTGGGTTCCAAGCTTGAAAACAAGAAATAACAACCAGGAGTTGACTATTTTAGTCAACCTTTTAGTGTTAACTAAAAGGGATCAAATCTGCTCCAAGTAAGAGGAGGACAGGAGCAAATTCACATTTATCTTTGAAGTCTTTGATGGTACACTAATTTATTTAGGAATATGGTATTGATTTTACTCTTTTAATAGGGAAATGCAATTTTAGTGGCTTCTACTTGCCCCTCTGCACAGAATAGCCATTTCTCTGCAGGTGGAGAAATAATATGGATATCCTGCTGGTGTCTGGGTATGTCTACTCCAGTTATGCATTCAGGCACCCAGGAAATAACCTTAAGATAGGTTCAGGAACCTCTGGAAGACCCAGGTCAAAAATCCATTTGTTAGTTCACTTCTGTGATGGCTGGACCACTGTGTTGGGACCCCTAAGAATTAACAGCAGTTCAGAGCCAATATCCAGTACTACTGAAAGTCTGAAAATATCCATTATTCCTATGTCCAGTCACACTGGTAAATAGTTATAGCCAACTTTGGGAAAGAAGAGAAAGATTCATATCAATGGGAACATAGCTTGAGTCCTTCAAGAGAACTCTATTTTCCTTTCACTCAAAGGGTTCTGGGTCTGTGAACTGGCTCAGTTCTGAGAATGAAGTGAGATCATGGTTTTCTATTGTGCTGATACAGAATAGGTTTTTATTCACCAGACTTAAAGTCTTTATCACTTAATAATATTAAGTAAGACTTGCATAGACTGTCCACCTATGTCAGTCATAGAAGCACTGTCACCAATTAACCACTACCAAAGCTCTATGTGAATATTCTGATTACTACTCCAGCCATACTATCCATTAGAATAACCATGCACACCTTGTTTCTGGTGATTAATTTCTGCTGATATCACTGAAGACAGAATCCAATTATCCTCAAAGAATTCAGGTTGACTTTTCAATATTGGCATCTACCACTGTCATCCATGGCCTGCAGAGAAGGGTCACTTCAGAGCCTCAAGGATGCCAGGTCTTCTTTTATTAGTGTACTAGAGGACAGGTGCACAAATTTGTGCATGGGTGGGGTCCTGACAGCATGGGAGGAGTGGGGCATGATTGGCCTGCTTGGTGGGCAGTGGGACACCCTATCTGGCCTGGGATCTGGATCTGTCTTGCTGATGTTCATGCTGGTTGTCAGGAACCATCTGGTGGCTGCTTTTATATCTTTTCTTCGTTGAGGAGCATCTAGGGAGGGGAAACAGCCGTGATGCCCAAGACCGCCTTCCAGGAAGCTGGTGGTGCTGTTGAGATTGTGTCTGTGGTGCTTGTCTGTTGCTGCCTGGCCTATTCTCCAGAGATTGGACCTGCAGGACTACTGAGAGAGTGAGTAGCTGCTGTAGGGCTGGTGGGCCGCTGGGATGGGTCTGTCAGCTGAGTAATGCGTCCACTGTGGGAGCAACCACCAGGTGGCAGCTCCTGCATTGAGTGTCTGCCCCCTCGTGATCAGTGCGTGTCATAGTGAACAGTTGACTGGTTGTTCAGTTGTTCCAGTCATTCCAGGTGTTTAGTTGTTCCAGTCATTCCAGGTGTTTAGTTGTCACTCTGGCTTTTATATATATAGACTAGAGGCCTGATGTACAAATTTGTGCATGGGCGAGTTCTGGCCAGCCCTGCCCCCAATCATGTGGGGGGCTTATTGGGGGCCAGGCCGGCCTGGGAGAGGGGTTGCGGAAGGTTGGGGGGCCAATTGGGGTCCTGATCTGGCTGGCTGGCTGCCACAGTTCGCATTATAGTGGCCAGCTGTTCCATCATTCTGGTCACTTGGCTTTTATATAGAGAGATTTTTGAAAGTCTTGGTGAAAGGAATGTCTGCTGGACCCACCAAAGAACAGAGCTAAAGGGTGGATGACCGACCAGGTTGCACTTAAAAAATTTCCAGAATTCTTATCTCATGATGCCTCCGATTTTCTTCCTCAATAGCTTATCAAGGAAGTTGTAGCATCTCACCCTTTGAAGCTAGTGACCCAGTGCGGTAATCATGTGGCCCCACCCACCCATACGCACCCCGCCCATCTACCCACCACCCTGTCTTGATACCCTAACCTCTCCACCCAGAGCTCAAGCATGCCTGGCCCTGCCCCTGATCCCTCCAACCTTATCTGGCCACTTCAAGCCCCACCCTCTGTCCCACGAGATGCCTCTGGTTGGTCCCACCTCCTCTGGAGCAACGCAGCAGCTCCACCCCACTGCGCATACAGCCTCCTGCTAAATGGTTGTTATGGCATGAGGGCATCACGGCCATTAGCATTTTAGCTCTTTATTATATAGGACAGGCCATCATTGAAAGTAGGTTTCAATGAACCAATGAAGGAATTTGTTAGAGACTAGGTCTGAAAGCAGTGAAAGGTGATATGAGATCTTGAGGACAATCAGCTTTCCCCTGCAAGAAAATTAAATTACTCCAGTGGATGTCATTAACATTCTTTAGACAAGAAGAGGCTAATGTCCTCAGGAGAAGAAAAGCTTAATGAGAAAGAATGTTGGTGGAATTTGTTGATTTAAAGTTATATAGATTTAGCAATATCTACCCAATAGTACTTAGAGTTCATTATATCTGAATCAGTGCCCCAACTTTAACATAAGAGGCATAGCAAGGTTGTAAATTCATCAGTGTTGTATTTGGTTACGTTAGTGTATAAGGCATTAATCATTAGAAATCTCAGCCATGCAGCTATCCTATATAATAAAAGGTTAATATGCAAATTGACAGAATGGCAGAACAATTGGTTGCTATGACATGCACTGACCACCAGCGGGCAGATGCTCAACTCAGGAGCTGCCAAGCTGCGGTGACTTGGCAGCAGTGGTTGCTTGGGTGATACACCCCAGAACCAGAGAGGAGGGAGCCCTATTACAGAGTTCATCACCCTCTGGCAATCTAGGACACCTTGGGGAATGTTGGAGAGCCAGTTTTGGCCTGATCTCCACAGGCCAGGCCAAGGGACCCCACCTGCCAGAGGGACCTTACTCCATCGATGCTCTTTGAGCCATGGTGCTGCACCAGGCGTGGCTGGCCAGGGAGGGACAGGTGGAAGGTTGGATCCAGCGTGTGTCCAGCCTCTCTTGCCCAGTCGTGTCTCATCAGCCACCTTTTAATTAATTTCCTTTTAATGTGCATGAATCCATGCACTGGAGCACTAGTAAGAAATAAGTATTCTTGCACAGCAATTAAAGAGGCTGTTTTGTGTTTCTAACTGCTTTCAGTTGGTACATTTAAATAACTAAACTTATTTTTGTATTTTATAATCTATAGAACATAAATAGTCAATCCACTCCCCAGTCCTACTTTTCATTTCATTCATAATATTCTATTAAAATGCTTAGTTTCTCAAATTCTTAATTTTAATAATGACTCTGACAACTAATGTTTTTAATGTTAAGAGTTTTATAACATACACACAAAAAATGTACAAATCATAAAGTACCATCTTGATGAAATTTTACAAAATAAACACACCTTTGTCATCAACACCCATGTCAAGAAACAGGACATTATCAAAATATTGGAAGCCACACATAACCTGTTTTCATCAGTCCAAAGATGAAACCTATCCTGATTTTTCCCCCTGTATACTTTATTTATTTATTTTATATATTTTATTTTTTTCAGAGAAGAAGGAAGAGAGAGATAGGAGCATCAATGCTGAGAGAATTATTCATCGGCTGCCTCTTATCACACCTCACTCTGGGGATCAAGCCTGAAACCTGGGCATGTACCCTGACTGGTTCATAGGTCCACGCTCATATACTGAGCCACACTGGCCAGGCAATTTTATTTTATTTTTTAAATATATCTTTATTGTTGAAAGTATTACAGATGTTCCCTTTGTTTTTGTTTTTTTCCCCCCCATTACCCCCTTCAACCCTGCACCTGCCTCTTTCAGACCTTTACCACTCTATTGTCTGTGTCCATGGGTTATGTATACATGCATATAAGTTCCCTGGTTAATCATTCCATACCCACCTCTCCTTTCCCTGATTTTTAAACTTATAGATTAGTTTTACCCATCTTTAAACTCTATATAAATTGAGCATGCACATTTAAAAATCACCTTGTATTCTTAGAGTACACCCTATTTGGAATGCTAATTTTTATTGGTAATTTTTTGAATCTATGTTCATGAGAAAGACTGGTTTCTATTTTTTCTGTATTTTATTGTCCTTCTGAAGTTTTAGCATCAAGCTCATGCTGAACTTATAAAATTAGGAAATATTCACCTCTTTCTAGTATCTACAAGAATTTTAATCAGCTAGGGGAAGAATCCAAGATGGCATCACAGGTAAACACCTACACTGCTGCCTCGCACAACAATTTCAAAACTACAACTAAAAGACAGAATGGACATCATCCAGAAAAACAGGAAAGCTGGCTGAGTGTAAGTTCTACAGCTAGAAGGAAAGAGAGGGGCTCACAGAAACCCACAGGAGCTGCAAAAAGCTGAGGTACGGAGACATGCGCGCTGAGAGAGCGGGTGCCGGAGTACCTGGCTGGCTTTCTCTGGCGGGAGGGAAACGGAGGCTCCCAACGGCATTGAACCCCTTATCTTATGACACTAAACCCCAGATCCAGCCGAAACTTATACGGGGTGAGTTTGGACTGTGAAAAGGGAGAGGTGCACGGAAATTTAGGGGAGTCACAAAAGATCAGAGGCCTGGTCCCGCACGGCACTGCGCAGAGGACAGATTGCTGATTGTGCCGAATGGGCGGGAGACAGACCCTCCCAATTGTGCCACTTCTGAGTCCACTAAGCCCTGTTTCGGGCGAAACCCTGGAGACCTAGACTCGTGTGGTCCTGGTGTGCAGGGGAACTGGAAAGGCAGCGGTCTAGAGGCACTGTGGGCACGAGTGCACAAGGACCGCTCCAGTGATTACCCAGTCACTTGAGACTCAGGGGCCGTGGAGGGCGGGGCCGACTGGAAGGCAAGGCGGTCCCTTAAGCCCTGAGACTCCACCCATCCCAAGCTCAACAGAGGCTTCTTCGGTTTTGCAAGTCTGGCATCATAAGGCTGAATTCAACACAGAAGTTTCCCCGGCATAGTGAAAATGCCGAGACAAGGGAAGGGATCACAAACAAAAGAAATGGAGGAAAAAAAACGACTGGATATAGAGTTCAAAACCACGCTTATAAGGTTTTTCAAGAATATGCTAGAAAAGTTGGATAAACTTAGCGAAAGCGAAGAGGAGATGAAAAAGGACCAACTAGAGATGCAAAAGAGCCAACTAGAGATGGAAAAGGTCCTACTAGAGATGAAAAAGGACCAACTAGAAATTAAACATACACTGACTGAAATAAAAAATATTATGCAGAGTCCTAACAGCAGACTAGAGAAAGGCAAGAATCAAGTCAAAAATTTGAAATATAAAGAAGCAGAAAACACTCAACTGGAAAAGCAAGAAGAGAAAAGAATAAAAAAATGTGAAGATAATGTAAGGAGCCTCTGGGACAGCTTCAAGTGTACCAACATCAGAATTGTGGGGGTACCAGAAGAAGAGAGAGAGCAAGATACTGAAAACCTATTTAAAGAAATAATGACTGAAAACTTCCCACATCTAGTAAAAGAAATAGACTTACAAGTCCAGGAAGCACACAGAACCCCATAAAAAAGGAATCCAAAGAGGACCACACCAAGACACATAATTAAAATACCAAGAGCAAAAGACAAAGAGAGAATATTCAAAGCAGCAAGAGAAAAACAGTTCATTACCTACAAGGGAGCACCCATACGACTGTCAGCTGATTTCTCAACAGAAACAATGCAGGCCAGAAGGGAGTGGCAAGAAATATTCAACGTGATGAATAGCAAGAACCTACAACCAAGAATAATCTATCCAGCAAAGCTATCATTCAGAATTGAAGGGCAGATAAAGAGCTTCACAGATAAGAAAAAGCTAAAGGAGTTCATCAACTCCAAACCAGTACTATATGAAATGCTGAAAGGTACTCTTTTAGAAGAGGAAGCAGAAAAAGGTCAAAGCCAAAAAATTATGAACAACAAATACATATCTATCAACAAGTGAATCTAAAAATTAAGTGAATTAAAAATTTGATCAACAGAATAAACTGGTGAATATAATAGAATCACAGCACAGAAAGGGAGTGGACTGATAATTCTCAGGGGAAAAGGAGTGAGGGGTGTACAGGGAGAGACTGGACAAAAATCATACACCTATGGATGAGATCAATGGGAGGGAGGGAAGGGTAGGAGCTGGGTGGAGGGGTGCTATGGAGGGGAAAAAAGAGAAACAAATGTAATAATCTGAATAATAAAGATTTAATTAAAAAAAGAATTTTAATCAGCTAGTGTTATTTTTCCCTAAAATATCTGGAAGAATTCATTAGTGAAGCAATTTGACCCTGGAGCTTTTTTTTGTTTGTTTGTTAGATTTTTATTAACAGATTCAAATAATTTAAAAGATGTAAATTGTATTATTGTTCTGTGGCTGCAAAACAAATTACCTTAAACTTGATATCTTAAAACAACAGAAATTTATTGTCTCACAATTCTGGAGGCCAGAAAGTCCAAAATCAATGTGTCATCATGCCCACAATTTCTCCAGAGACTTTAGTAGCCAATCCTTCCTTGCTTTTGTCATTTATTTAGGGGGCTCTCAAATAATCCAGGGTGATCTCATCTCAAGGTCCTAAAATGAATTGCATCTCTAAAGACCTCTTCCCTTCCCCCTTCACCCAAATAAGGTCATAGTCATAGGTTTCTTGTGGACATATCTTTTGGAAGGCAGGCATCATTTCATTCACTACATAGCTCTGTTCATATTTCCTATTTATTCTTAAGAACTTTACAGATTTGTATCTTTATTCTGACAGCTTTAGTTATGTTTTTCAAGAAATATTCCATTTTTTCAAGAGTTCAAAATATATATGTATAAAGGCATTCTTTTTAATGTTTGCAAAGTCTGTACTGATGTTACCTTCTTATTCCTGTAGTTAATACTTTTGTTTTCTCTCTTTTTTCTTCATTAATCTTGCTAGGGAATTATCAATTTTAGTAATCTCTTTAAAGAATCAACTATTGTTTTCATTGATACTCTTTTCTGAACTTTGCTTCTTAATTCAATGATTTCTTATTTTGATGTTTGTTTTCTTTTTCTAACTTTATGAGATAAATAATAAATCATTGATTTTAGTATTTAAAATTTTTAACTATATACACTTAAGGCTAAGTATTCTTTCTCTCTCTCTCTCTCTTTCTATCTCTCTCTCTCTTTCTCTCTTTTGATTAAGGTATTATGAATGTGTCCTTATCCCTCACTGGCCCCTACCCCCCACTGCCCCCTAACCCCCTAACTCATGCCCTTACCCCTCTGGTGTATGTGTCCATTGGCTGGGCTTATATGCATGCATGTAAGTCCTTTGGTTGATCTCTCTCCCTTAATCCCACCCTTTCCTTCCTTCCCTCTGAGGTTTGATGATCTGATCGATGCTTCTCTGTCTTTGGATCTGTTTTTGCTTTTTTTCCATCAGTTTATGTTGTTCCTTATATTCCATAAATGAATGAGATCATGTGATATTTATCTTTCTCCAACTGGCTTATTTTGCTTAGCATAATGTTCTCCACTTCCATCCATGCTGTTGCAAATGGTAAGAATTCCTTCTTTTTTACTGCAGCATAGTATTCCATTGTGTAGATGTACCACAGTTTTTTAATCCACTCATCTGCTGATGGGCACTTAGGCTGTTTCCAATTAATTCTTATCTATGGTAAATTGTGCTGCTATAAACATTGGGGTGCATATATATCCTTTCTGATTGGTGTTTCTAGTTTCTTGGGATATATTCCTAGAAGTGGGATCACTGGGTCAAATGGGAGTTCCATTTTTAGGTTTTTGAGGAAAAGAAAATCCAAACTGTTCTCTACAGTGGCTGCACCAGTCTGCATTCCCACCAGCAGTGCATGAAGGTTTCTTTTTATCTGCATCCTTACCAGCACTTGTCATTTGTTGATTAGTTGGTGATAGCCATTCTGACAGATGTGAGATGGTACCAAATTGTTGTTTTGATTTGCATCTCTCAGATGATTAGTGACTTTGAGCATGTTTTCATATGTCTCTTGGCCTTCCTTATGTCCTCCTTCAAAAAGTATCTATTTAGGTCCTTAGCCCATTTTTTGGTTGGGTTGTTTATCTTCCTTTTGTTAAGTTGTATGAATTCCCTGTAAATGTTGGAGATTAAACCCTTATCAGTGACAACATTGGCAAATATGTTCTCCCATGGAGTAGGCTTTCTTGTTGTTTTGTTGATTGTTTCTTTTACTGAACAGAAGTTTTTTATTTTGATATAGTACCATTTGTTTATTTTCTCTTTAGTTTCCATTGCTCTAGTAGCTGTATCAGTAAAGATATTGCTTCGATATATGTCTGCTATTTTGCTGCCAATGGCTTATAAGATTTTTATGGTTTCCCATCTGATGTTTAAGTCCTTTACCCACTTTGAGTCTATTTTTGTGTATGGTGTAAGTTGGTGGTCTAGTTTCATTTTTTTGCATGTATCTGTCCAACTTTCCCAACACCATTAATTGAAGAGACTGTCTTGAGTCTATTGTATGTTCTTGCTTCCTTTGTCAAATATTAATTGAGCACAGTGGTTTGGGTTCTCTATTCTATTCCATTGGTCTATATGTCTGTTCTTGTGCCAGTACCAAGCAGTTTTGAGAACAAGGGCTTTGTAATATAGCTTGATATCTGGTATTGATTTTTTAAAATCTCTTTTTCTGTAAGTTCACTATTGGTGTATAGAAATGCCATGGATTTCTTGGCATTAATTTTGTATTCTGCTACATTGCTGAATTCATTTATTAAGTCTAATAATTTTTTGATGGAGTCTTTATAGGGTTTTTTATGTTCAGTATCATGTCATCTGTGAATAATGACAGTGTTTATATCTTCTTTCCCAATTTGGATATCTTTTATATCTTCTTAAGGCTATGTATTTTCCTTAAAGAACTTACTTGATACCCCTCCCCCCATTTCAACATATTAATCATCTTTGATCTAAATCACTTTAAATTTACATTGTGGTTTCTTCTGGATCATGTGTATATTTAGATATACATCATTTAATATCTGAGATTTTAGAAATGTCTCAGTTATTTATTTGTTATTTATTTATAGCCTGGTTCTGTTTTACTCAAAGAACATATTCTGAATGATTTACTTCAGACAATTTTTCTTCTGTCTAGAAATTTTCCTTTCTTCTCATGCATGTTCATTAGTGATAAATACTATTTTTATTTGTTCAAAAATATTTTTATTATTGAATGATATTTTTCTGGATATAGAATTTTAGGTTGGAGATTATTTTCTTTCAGTATTTTAAGGTTGTCCTTTCACTGCCTCTTCTTATTTATTTAGAAGTCAATTCTCAGATTATTGTTACTTCTTTGAAGGTAACGTGGGGCTTTTTTTCTGGCTACTTTAAAAAATATATATATTTTATTGATTTTTACAGAGAGGAAGGGAGAGGGATAGGAAGTTAGAAACATCGATGAGAGAGAGACATCGGTCAGCCGCCTCCTGCATGCTGCCTACTGGGGATGTGCCTGCAACCAAGATACATGCCCTTGACCAGAATGGAACCTGGGACCTTTCAGTCCGCAGGCTGATGCTCTATCCACTGAGCCAAACTGGTTTTGGCTTTTTTCTGGCTACTTTTAAGAATCCTCTCTTTGGCTTTGATTGTTAGCAGTCTCATTATGACATATATAATGTTATTTGATTTATATTTATCCTGCTTGATTTATTCTATTTGGGGTTCACTGAGTTTCATGACTATGAGGTAAGATATTTACATAAGTTTTGGAAAAGTATTGTTTCATTATTCAAATATTATTTCTCTCCTTACCTTTTCCTATATCTATATATCCTACCTTTTTTATCTTATTCCACACTAATCTCTACTATTCTTTCTTGTGTTTTTGACTATTTTCTCTTTTAATAGTTCTATTTGAATAGTTTTCACTAAGATTTCTTTCAGTTCACTAATCTTTTATTCTTCTGTCTAATCTGCTGCTAAACCTGTCTAATGATTTCTTAATTTAGACATTGTATTTTTTTAGTTCTAGAATTTCATTTCTTTTGAATATCCTATTTCCATTCCTTTGTTACTTTTATGTTTCCATATATTTTCTCTATATTTTATTTTATTTTCTTGAACATGTTAATAATATTTATTTTGAAGCCCTTGTCAGATAAATCCAGTATTTGGATCAGCTTTGGTTTAATTATTATTCTTCATTAGTTTTCTTATTTATTTTTGTTATGTCTGGGTTGGTTGTTTTTTTTTTTGATAAGTAACTGAATTTTATTTGCATACCAGCAATATATATGCAAAATTAGAGTCACCCTTCTCTTTGGCTAGTCTATCTACTGATGATTGAGCCCCTTTGTATATCAGGGATTGTGTAAATCAATGCTGGATTGCAGATACGGTACGAGACAGTCTATAGTTGGTGTGCTCCTGGCCATTTTAAATTCTCCATTCAGAGCCTGAGATCCTAAACTCTATTCATTAGCTTTTCTTACTGTTGAAAGCTCTGCTCTGCTTTGAGATGGTTTCTACTTTCACACATGTCCTTAGTGGAGCAATTGTTGAGTTTAATGTCCCTAATTTTTTTCTGATTTCTCTGTTCATGTGCCATATATTAAGGTAGGATTGCTCAGCTTTAAACCCATCCTTAATATTCTGCTTGTAACACTGAGGACTCTCTATTTTTTTGCCACCTGGAAGGCTATTAAATGCTTTCAATAGATTAATAGAAGGTGCTATGAATCTAGGGAAGCCAGGGCTATGAATGAAACTAAAGTATAAATTTGAAGGATAATATTGGAGGAGGAGAAGAGACTTGATTATTCCTGTTTGCTTTATGTATGCTTCCTGTTTGCTTCTTATTCTCAACAGTGGCTCCCCAGCCTCATTTTTAAAAAAATATATATTTTACTGATTTTTTTACAGAGAGGAAGGGAGAGAGATAGAGAGCTAGAAACATCAATGAGAGAGAAACATCTATCAGCTGTCTCCTACACACCTCTCACTGGGGATGTGTCAGCAACCAAGGTACATGCCCTTGACTGGAATCGAACCCGGGACCTTTCAGTCTGCAGGCCAACGCTCTGTCCACTGAGCCAAACCGGTTTCGGCCCCAGCCTCATTTGTTGACACCAACTGTGGCAGTTCATTCCAGTCACTATTTGCAGTTTTTCAAACACTTAAAAAAACTAGACTCATTGTGACTCCTCAGACACACCAGAACCAGCCAGCTTGGATCTTTTACTCAAAGATTGAGGTGATAGCCTCATGGAAACCTTCCTTATACTCATAAACAGTAACACCACTTGAGCAGCACTGTTTCCCCAGAGGTCTGAATTTCAATGTTCTGGGGCCCATCCTCTAAGCTTTTACATTTTACTAATTCTAACCTCCTCTGTTTTTTCTCCCAAGACTTGAGTGTGGTTGCTCTCTTCTGCAGTTATCTCCATCATATGTTAGTGCTCTCTTTTTTGCCTTTTTAGATCTTTAATACATTAATGTTAAAATAGATAGTTTCTGTTTCCTGACTTTACTATGAATGATATGGAACATTTATTCATTTGTAAATAACATGATTATATAATTAGAGAATCCCCCAAAATGGATAGAGACACAACTAAAATCATTAAGTGAATTTAACAAGTCACAGGATATTGGCTCAAAATACAAAAATCATTTTATTTTTATGTACTAGCAATTAAAATGGGGGTGGGGCAGGTAAAAAGAAAGCATTTACAACAGCCTCAAAAACCCAATATACTGAGACATAAATTTAACAAACTATGTAAGTCCATAAACTGAAAGTTAAAGAACATTGCAGAGAGAAATTAAAGACCTAAATAAATTCAGAGGCATATTTTTGTGGTTTTAAATATATCTACAAATTTTTTGATACTTCTCTTCAGGAGGTGGGTTCTAATTATTTCCCTCTTGATTGTAGCCTGTACTCATAAGAATATTGCCATGAGGGTACTCAAGCCTTGGAAAAGGGTATGAAAGGGGTTTATGAAGGGTTAATAATATTCTGTTTTTTGCTATGGATGCTGGGTATAGATTGTTCAGTATTTGAAAATTCAGCATATGGGAAACTTATGATGTATATTTTTCTTATAGATATTATATTTGAAAAGTAAAAATAAATAAAAACTACAACAGATATACTTATAGGTGAAATCAGGTACCCTGAAACAAGAACACTTACTATCACTGTTTCTAATCAACATTGTACTAGAAGTGCTAGATAACACAGTCAGAAAAAGAAATAAATAGTAGTTATTAGTGTTAGAAAGGAAGAATTAGAGCTTGTCACTATTTCTAAACATGATGACATATGCTGAAAACACAAAATAATCAAATAATTAGTTAGCATTAATAAATTATTTTACAATTATATAAAAACTAGTGACCCGGTGCATGAAATTCATGTACATTAAAAGGGGATTAATTAGAAGAAATAATTTAATATTGCTATTTGCCCTTTCTCTATAATAGAAGTGTCAGAGATGAAAGAAAATTAGTAAAATATATATGAAAACCTTCCTCCTGTCAGAGTCTGAGGCTAATCAGGGGACCCAGAATCAAGTCCCTGCCCACCCACATGCACCTCAAAATGAAGTGAGACCCAGACCCAGCCACTCCCCTGCCCACATTGGGCTAGATCCAGACCCAGCTAATCCCACTCTTTCAAGCCCCGCCAGGTAGGAGACATAGCCTCAGGTTCTTTGGCCCAGTGCCAGGATGGGGGATGTGGCCTGAGGTCCCCCAGTCCAGATTGGGAGGGGTGCCTTGAGGTCCTCCTTCAAGCCCTACCAGGTAGGGGACAATGCCTGAGATCCCCTGTCAAGCCCCGCTTGGGTGGGGGACATGGCCTGAGGTTCCCCATCAAGCCTCACCAAGCAGGGAGGAGCAGCCTCAGATCCCCCAGCCCAGCACCAAGATGGGGACACAGCCTCAGGTCCCCTGTCAGGCCCCGTTGGCAGGGGCCGCAGCCTAACATCTGCCTTGTCAAGCCCTGCTGGGCGGGGGCACAGCCTGAGTTCTCCTGATACAGCACTGGGGGTGCACCTTGAGGTTCCCCTGTCAAGGCCCTCTGGGTTGGGAGCACAACCTGAAGTCCCCAGTCCAGCCCAGCCAGGCAGTGGGGGCACATAGCCACAAGTCCATGGCCCAGTGCTGGGGTGGAGGGCGTGGCCTGAACTCCCCTATCAAACCCTGCTGGGTGGAGGGTGCTATCTGAGGTCCCCTGGCCTGGTGCTGGGATGGGGGCACAGCCTGAGGTCCCCTGGCCTCAATCTGGGATGAGGGGAGTAGCCTGAGGTCCCTTAGCCCAGCACCAGGACAGGAAGCACACTTTGAGGTCCCCAGTCAAGCCCTGCTGGGTGAGGGGCGCAGTCTGAGATCCCTGTCAAGCTCCATGGGGGTGGGGGAGGGCATAGCCTCAGGAGCCTACTGATAGCTCATTAAGGCTCCGTATGGGAATTTGGTCTCAGCTATGGGTGCAGCCATCTTTGTGATGGGGTGATGGTCAATTAGCATATTCCCTCTTTATTAGGATGTTAAAACAACACTGTTTATGATATCAAAACACCAAATACATAGAAAAAGTCTAATAAAAATGTTTAAGACTACTACAAATAAAACTGTAAGTATTAATAAAAAATTTTTAAAGACCTTAATATATAGAGTAATATATGTTTTTGGATTGGAATACACAAAATTGCATATATATTAATTTTCCTAAAGTTGATCTTTAGATTAATAGCAATAATCAAAATCTCAACAGGTCAATGGTGACTTAGATTTGTTGTTCTGAAAGTTAGCTACATGATTATGATACCCACTGCCATTAGAAAAGGTGTTCTATTTAGAGTTTCAGTGGTTATCGAGGATCTGGGTTTTCTTATTGCACAAGACATCTTGGATTATGAGCTTGGCCTATATAATGTCACTCATGTGGATGACTGGTCAGCTAATTTAGCAATTTAGCATAATTTATGACCAATGGCTAATAACTGCAAATAAACAAATTGTTCAGGAACCCATGCTGATTACTAAATTGGACAAATTAAATCCTAGCATGACCATAATTAATTAATTTTAAAAAGTCTGAAATATAGGTGCTGCTATTAGCTTGGCTTTTACTTAGCAATGAATTATTTTCAGAATATATAAGATAATAATTATATTGTGAGTTTATGACAAGGAAGTGAGGATGAAAACCTTTGGATTTTTCACTGCATTGTATATACTTAAGGGGACTTTTTAAAAAAGACATCCTTAATGAAGATGAAAATTGTCCTGGGTCACTTTGAACATTATGATAACTATTAAAAACCAAAATAATTTTCTTTGGTTTAGTTTTTATTTATATTAACTGATATCATCTAACAGAAATACATTCAAATGCTCCCCATCACTCTAAGATATATAAAAAGAAACAACTTTCTCTTTCAAAGTAATTTAAAACGCAATGATCTCTTTTTGCCCTATTTCTGGGATATTGCTTTATTATTCCCTCTTTTGCTCTTCTCTATAGACTTGCTGTTACTCTACAAACAAGTTAATTTTTCTTCCATATAAAAACAAAACTAAAGTTTTCTTGCTACAGCCCTATTTCTGTTTTCCTCTTCAACCAAGCTCCTTCAAAGAATAATGTAACATGTAAGTTAGTATATCTTTATTTTCTTAATGGTTCTTAATCTTGAAATCTTTTATCAAACCCTATAATTCCCCTTACTTTTCAATTGTTTTATATGATAGACTATACTCAATTTTTATTTGATTTCTCTATTCTCTATAACATTTGTTTTACTATTCCTGCCTCTTTGAAATTCTTTCTTATATAGGCATCTACTGCTCCATTTTGCCTTTTTTCCCACCTCTTTGTTTTATCTTAGTCTTCTTCACTCATTTTTCCTTCTTCACTCATCATTTAAATGTAAGTATTCACTGAGAGTTTTCATACTTTTCTCAATCTATATCTCATTCATCTTCTTGCCTTTAATTTTTACCTATAATATAACTCCCCAAATTCTGTTTCTAACATAAACCTTCCTAAAAATCTAATTGCCTACTAAAATTTGCACCTAAATGTCCCATGAGCAGTCAAATTGAACATGTCCTAAATAGCTCATTATCTTCTTGCCCTCCTATTTTTTAAATAAATCTTTATTGTTCAGATTATTACAGTTGTTTCTCTTCCATGTCCCCCCAATAGCTCCCCTCCACCCGGTTCCCACCCCCCTTCTTCCCCACCTCCACTGTCCTCATTGATAGGTGTACAATTTTTATTCAGTCTCTTCCTGCACTCCCACACCCTCTTCCCGCTGAGAATTGTCAGTCTACTCCCTTTCTATGCCCCTGATTCTATTATATTCACCAGTTCATTCTGTTCTTCAGATTTTTTATTCACTTGATTTTGAGATTCACTTGCTGATAGATATGTATTTGTTGTCACTTTGTTGTTCATAATTTTTATCTTTACACTTTTCTTCTTCTTCCTCTTCTTAAAGAATACCCGTCAGCATTTCATATAATACTGCCTTGGTGGTGATGAATTCCTTTAGTTTTTTCTTATCTGTGAAGCTCTTTATCTGCCCTTTAATTCTGAATGGTAGCTTTGCTAGAGTAATCTTGGTTGTAGTTTCTTACTATTCATCATTTTGAATACTTCTTGCCACTCCCTTCTGGCCTGCATAGTTCCTGTTGAGAAATCAGCTGACAGTCATATGGGTACTCCCTTGTAGGTAACTAACTGCTTTTCTCTTGCTGCTTTTAATATTCTTTCTGTCTTTTGCCCTTGGTATTTTAATTAAGATGTGTCTTAGTGTGGTCCTCTTTTGGATTCCTTTTGTTTGGGGTTCTGTGTACTTCCTGGACATCAGGTAGGGGAAGTTTTCTGTCATATTTCTTCAAATAGGTTTTCAATATCTTGCTCTCTCTCTCCTTCTGACATTCCCATAATTCTGATGTTGGTATGCTTGAAGTTGTCCCAGAGGCTCCTTACACTATCTTCAAATTTTTGGATTCTTTTTTCTTTTTGCTCTTCTGGTTGAGTTTTTTTTTTTTGTGTGTGTGTTTTTCTTGCTGCTTCATATTTCAAATCTTTCACTTAATTCTTGTGATCTTCTAGTCTGCCGTTGAATCTCTGTATATTATTCTTTATTTCATCAGTGTATGCTTAATTTCTAGTTGGTCCTTTTTCATATTCTTGAGGGTCTTACTAAATTTCTCAGAGGTTTCTAGAAGATTCTTTGTTGTTGTTGATTTAATAAATCTTTATTGTTGTTCAGATTATTACAGTAGTTCCTCTTTTTTCCCCCCATGGCTCCCCTCCACCCAACTCCCACCCCTCCTTCTGCCTTTACTTCTCCCACCATTGTCCTCATCCATAGGTGTATGATTTTTGTCCAGTGCAACTCCCTGCACTCCCCTCAACCTTTTCTTCCTGAGAATTGTCAGTCCACTCTCTTTCTATGCCCCTGATTAAGTTATATTCACCAGTTTATTCTGTTCATCAGATTTTTAATTCACTTGATTTTTAGATTCACTTGTTGATAGATATGTATTTGTTGTTCCTAATTTTTATCTTTTTCTTCTTCTTCCTCTTCTTAAAGAGTACTTTTCATCATTTCATATAATACTGGTTTGGTGTTGATGAACTCCTTTAGTTTTTCTTATCTGTGAAGCTCTTTATCTGACCTTCTAGAAGATTCTTGAGTAATCGTATTACCTTGATTTTGAACTCTATATTAAGTAGTTTGCTTTCCTCTATTTCTTTCATTTGTGACATGTTTCTTTGCCTCCATATTTTGGCAGCATTCCTGTGTTGATAGAATGGCTTTGTATGCCAGCTGTCCTATAGGGCCCAGTGGCTCAGTCTCCCTAATTGCCTGAGGTGGACACTCTTGGTGCACCCCTTTGTGTGCTGTGGGCACAGTTTTGTTGTAGTTAAGCCTTGGTTGCTGTTGGTATCACTGGGAGGAATTGACTTCCAGGCCAGCTGCCTGTGAGGATCAGTTGTGTTCTATGATGGGAGAACTTCTGTGCTGGAGACATCCTTATGGGGCAAGACTTGCTTCAGTGGAGCTTTGGCACTCACTGAGTCTGCCCCCTGAGTGTGTGTCTTATGGATGTGAAAAGTTGTAATCTGGATGTTCTCACTCTGACCATTGGGTACATTGGCTCTTGGATCTCCAAGGAAGTGCAACGTCAGCCACTGCCTGAGACCACCCAGTAGGAGCGACAGAGAGATCTGCAGATTCATTCTCTTTGTTTGGGTTTTGGAAGTGCCCAGATGAGGCCCAGCTGTGAAGTAGTGCAAGCTACTGTCCAGCTTTGGGCCTTCTTTTGGAGGTTCTGGGGCTCTCTGACCCAGCTCCAGTTTATTAGGTTTTAATATGCAAAAGCCTTTGTGTACAGCTTGGGTTGGATTATAAATTGGGTGGGGTGGGGTCTCAGGGAATCACCAGGGTGGAGCAAACAGCAGTGGCTGACCATCAACCCTGCCCTGAAGAGGTTCCCAGGTCTCTGTCGCACAGAACCATGTAGGAACAATGATCGCTATAAGCCCTCATGTAGCAGCCTGATGCCAGACAGTCCAGTTTCTCCCCATATGAGTCTGGATCCCTAGAGTCTCTCCCACAACTAGAGTTCAGAGCAGTCTGGAGCTTGTATCTCCCTCCCAATTGAAAAAGACAACAGTGTACCCAGTTGCCAGCCCTTTTCCATGTGTACCTCTGCACTTCACTTCTGCATCTCTGCACCTCCTGCTAGTCTCAGTGTGCTTTTCTCTTTCCTTCTAGTTGTATAAATTTCATTTAGTCAGCCTTTCCGTGATTCTGGATGATATCTGTTTTGTTTTTTAATTGTAGTTTTGAAGTGGTTGTGCGAGGCAGCAAGTTCAGGTATTTACCTATGCCGCCATCTTGGTCAATCCCCTCCTAACTGGGTCACATTTTTGACCCAGTCTTCCAGGCCTAAAACTCAGAGATATTTTTAATCTTTACATTCTTCCTCCCTAGATATATCAGATTACACATCAATTCTTATCTATTCCATCTCTTAAGTATCTCTTGAATATAGCCCTTCCTGGTCACTTTCATTACTTCTGTCTTAATTCTGCGTCTTTCCATCCCTTACATGAACTTTTGTGTTTATTTCCTGATTTCCAACCATCTCCTTCTCCAATTATTTTGGCTTCTAGATGAATTTTCTTGTTAAAATGTAAATCTGACACTTCTTTGCTTTCAGCCCCAGCATAGGGTTCCCCGCTTTCCTTGCCCAAGTTCAAGTTCCTTATATTAGCATTTAGAGCCCTTGCTAACTGGCCCATGAATGTCTCTCCAGCTTTCTCTAGCAATAATGAACTACCTCTTCCCTGAGCTTTCTATGTCCCTTTTTCCTCTCTGCCTTTGCACATACTGTTTCTTCTTTACTTGTGCTTTTCTACTCTGCTGTCCCCAATTTGTTCATCTGATAGATTCTTACCTTTACAAGTACTTTAAACCTAATCTGGGAAACGCTTTACTTACAGAGTCAATCAGTTATTCCTTTGTTCTAACTGTTTACCATTTCCATACTTCTGTTACTACAGCTACCACAGTGGCTAGTGATTGCTTATTTACATTCTGCCTCAGACACTACACAGTAAATTCCTTGAGCACAGGAGGCATGCTTATATATTTTCTAGTATTCACCACAGTGCCTGACACGTAGTGGGTGCTTAAAATATTAAAATAATTGAATTCATTGTATGTAGATCTCTAACAAGAGCATGGTATTTCACAAATGAAAAACAGATCTAATAGACCGATTAAGAAAATCTCATTATCATGTATTGTGTGTCAACTGTGCTGGCTTCTGGGGACACAGGATAGATGAGAAATTATAGTCCTTGCCCACAAGAGGCATAGCATCCAGGAGTTATCAGTGTCTTCCACTCCACCCTGCTGAGACCATGACTTCCTGCTTCCAGGTTGCCCAGCTTTCTCTCTTCTCTGTTTCTTGTGGTTTGTTTGAATTTTGTGCTAATCTAAATTCCGCACGAACGTTTTCCATCATCTGCTCACTGATCCATACCCTGTTCTTTTGACTGAATTGCATTTTAAAAGTCCCTGATTTTACTGTGCTGGTCCTAATGCTGACTGCTGTGAAATGACCTCCGTCCCAAGTGACTATCATTCAAGTTTTCAAAAAAACCCCACAATGTACCTACAGTGTTAACACAAATAAGCCCCATGTCATATTAGCAAATATGATAAATTCAAGACCAGTAGACCAGAAATAACCTGCCTCTTGTTATCTTATGCGGTCATGTGCACCAAATTGGAATATTTCTTTTCTCAAAGGTGGGGACTGAGTCAGAGGCCATCTGTGTGGCCCTGGCTCACCAGTCCTGAGCGACCAATAATTAATTTAGGCCTAATGTAATTACTCCCTTGTTAACAGTAGTTTTTCTGCACTTTCCTCAGTTGGCTCTGGAGACATACTATTGAGTGTGATGTATGACCCCTGGCACAGAATGAAATTTGAGCCCTGTGAAAGGACACAGACTGGGGATGCTGCTCTGTGCCTGGCTAATGAATTTATGGGCTCAACACTCTTATCTGAAGTGCAGCAGGGAGGTGTTCTCAGAGAGCATGCATCAGGCTGCAAAGAGAGAAGAGGAGCAGCTTCACTTTCTTGGACTTGTTGAATTCTATCACCTCGGTTCGCACTTTAAAACAATGTCAGGCTCTAAGGAAAAGTGAACACTGTGTTTGTAGAAGAAAGTGAGAGCCCAAAGGGAGGAAGGTTATTCATAGTGAACTAAAACTTAAAAAAAAAAATCAGGTATAAAATCAAGCCAATTGACAATATCTTAATGTATATAATTTTATTTTAATTGGTGAAAAGTCAGGTACTAAATCACTACATTGTCATGGTCCTTTTGTATCTCCTTTGTATATGCATTTTATGAAATGGGCAATGTTTTACCCTGAAGAAAAAAATTGAGAGTGTTTCATTAGCACTCATTCTCTGGACTGTAAGGGCATATAAAAGGAAAGGAAAATGGAAGGAAGTGGGGAAAGGAGAGAGGGAGAAAAGAAAGTAAAAATAGAGAAAGGAAATAAGGAAGGAAAGAAGAGAAAGACAGGAGGGAAAGAGGAAGGTAATTTTTACTGCATACCTACTATGTATTAAAGTTAGGGGAAATGGCATCTGTCTGCCCCCAACTCCCACCACAAACTTCTACATAGGACAATGCACAACCAGGTCAGACCCTTCTCTCCTGAAGAATATTGGATGCAGCCTCTCAGACTTCCAAATAGACAATGTGGGCTTGCTCTCACCCTCTTCCTCATCTTTGCTCACATGTCTGTGGAGCACATCCCCAGAAATCCCAACAAGGTGAAGTGACTAATGTAAAAACCTAGTTCTCTTATTTTTTTATAAAAAGTTATCAGAAACACAAGTTTAAATTATCACAAATTGATTAGAAGCATTCTAGCATGGGATCTGAATTTCTCCACATAATATAACTTCTGAAAATTATTTCCTAACTAGAGGCCTGGTGCACAAAATTTGTGCACTCGGGTTCGGGTTGTCCCTCAGCCTGGCCTGCATCCTCTGGGAGCCACGCCACTACCTGGGCAGCCTAGGCCTTCTTCTGTGGGACAGTCATGGGACAATGGTGGGGACCCCTGACCAAGTGCTTCACACCTGCCCTGGCTAGCCTGGGGCCAGTGCGTGTCATAGTGTGGTCATTCGGATGGTCGTTCTACTGTTTTGTCAATTTGCATATTATGCTTTTATTATTATAGATGTAATACTATTTTAAAACATTGTTTAGAACAAATGTCTTGCTTGTGTTAATGCCCTCCAGACTTAGACTGCCAGAGACACAGATGGAGTCAGACAGATGATATTATTGACTTGTTGCAATGAGGGACAACATGCACATATACTAGTAAATGGTGGGCATGTTGGTCAGAGGGTGTTAGAAATTATTAGAAGTTCAGGCTTGTGTTAAGTAACCTGGGGAGAGTTCATGGAGGCAGGGCTTTGCTCTGGATTGGATAATGTCAGGAAGTGGGTAATTCTGTAAGCATATGTCTTAGTATATCCTGTCTAATAGGAGGGAAGACCAGAGAGGGAAAGGTTGTAATTAGTAAAGAAATCACTGTATAGGGGAATGTTTGGTCATGATTATGGTTTGGGAATATTCATCTTTTGTCTGTGTGCAGACAAGTTGAAGGAGTGGTCTTACTTTTGTCTTGATCTGTCATGGACACAGTTCCTTGACTGATGGTGGTGTTTTTGGAAATTGTTTTTGTTTATCAGGAGAAAGCCAAGGCCTTATTGGTGGTACCAGTGGAAGGCCAATTCCCAGATGTCAAGGACCGCTTCTCTCTTCTTCACAAGGAGGATAAAATTCACTGAAGTAAAGGCAAAATGATAGAATTTTGGTTTATAATTTAAAAGCCAAAACAAAGAAGCATATTTATATTCATTTTCCAAAGGCATATAAAGGGAATCTAGCTTTTAAAGTTAAATGTAAATGGAATAAACTAGAAAAGCTGGTTATATTGAAATATATCTAATAAGAAAAGACCCAAAATGTAATGGACATATTGGGATAATTCTGCATATTCACATTTTTTAGATTATTATTGCATTTTTAACCTGTGATTATATATTGATATTAGCATGTATTATTACTTTTAAATAAAGTTATTTAAAAAAGTTGGGATTCTAAATAAATACTTTTGTGTAAATCTTGCATTTACAATAGACATGGAATATATATGTCTACTGAAAATGGAAGTAACTTTTATGTACTCTCTCTATATAAAAGTCTAAGCGACCAATTGACCAGCTAACTGGCCGACCACCCAATTGTTATGAAGCTCAATGACCACCAGGGGGCAGACACTCAATGCAGGAGCGGAAACCACAGGCATGAAAACATGGAACAGATTGATGAATCTCAGAGGGAAAGGGGGAAGGAGAGGATGGGAAGAGTTTAACCAAAGATCTGATATGCATACTAGAGGCCCTGAGGAGTCCTGGATTGTGAATTTGTGCACTGGCCTCTAGTATAGTATAAGGAATTTTAAATGGGATAGAGTTTGCTGTTGTATCCTAGGATTTAGGACCAGTCGGTCTAGCAAAGTCTGGGTCAAAACATGAGCCAAAAATTGAGAACTTAGACAATCAGAGAATACTTGAGAACAGTTAGAAAAAAACTAGTAACTAGCAAAATAGTTTCCCTTTTAACTTATCTTTAAAAGTGCCTTCCTTCCAAATTCAGCTTGTTAGTATGGACCTGGCCTTAGTTGTTTGAATATATATTTTAAAAAATGTTTGAAAAGTAGTTAGAGACTAGAACAGAGATAAGACTCAAACCATGAAAATAAAGCAAATGGAAAAACCCAAGTGAATACCGTGAACACTCCTAGACTAAACTGATCAAGTGAATGACTTTGGAACACATTTGATATAACGTTTAAAACTGACATGTTACTTCTTAAATGTTTAAATTTGGGGTTGAAGGAGTTCCTCGAATATTTCTAAAATTACTTAAGACTTCATGAATAGAACAAATTGTTATTCCTCAGAATTTTGCTGCAGTGCTTGACAATGGGTCGTTAGAAAATATTTCCAAACTCTTTATAATAATTCAGTATTTGAACTTGGCAGAGTATGTCATCCTTGTGGAGCAAGAAATTATTATTTTTTTATATGTTGGCATCTTCCTTCATATGACAACCATTCAGTTACTGTGCAGTAAAGGTATTCATTTCTGGACCATATTACTTCAAAAATGAAACATGAATAATTTCCTGTGTACTATTTTATTTTTTCAATTTTTTTATTGTTTAAAGTATTACAAATAGTAGTACATATGTCTCCTTTTTTTTTTCCCCTCATTGACCTCCCCCCGCCCTGGCCTCCCCTATTCCCCAGTACATGCCCTCACCTGCCCCCCACCCCCAGTGTCTTGTATTCATTGGTTATGTTTATATACATGCATACAAGTCCTTCAGTTAATATCTTACAGCACCGTCTCCCCCCACCCAATTTCCCCTGCCTCCCTGCTGTAGTTTGACAGTCTGTTCAATGCTCCTTTGCCTCTGTATCTATTTTTTCCCTCCTGATTCTTTTCTTTAAAAAATCTTGCCTCTGCAGACTAGAAATAAACCTATAAGAACAAAAAAATGTTTGAGTCCCAATACGGTCCTGCAAGGAAGGACAGTTTTCCCAAGCAGGTTCAGGAGAAACACTGATATTTTGTCTTTGAAAAAATATCATGAAAGGAAGACTGACCCAAGTTAAGTTGAGTTACTTTGGGCACAAAGCCATAGCATGTTCCTTTCCCAGGCTTGAGTTGAAAATAAATGGGACATTGTGGTAACCCTGGCAGAAAAACTATTTAAAAGATTTCTGCACACTGTATAAATCCTGTTGGCAGAGAGGGTCATATGTGCAGTTAGGTAATGGTGGCATCTATATAAAAAGAGTTATATGGGTATAACACTGTATATTGTCAGAATGGTTTGACCTTCATTTTAAAGGAAACTCTAAAGCCATAGAATAAACTGCTACAGATCTAGAAAATAGGAATGCACAGACATCTTTTTATCCTGTATTTAAGAAAACACTGAAGTTAGTGGATCTAAGGGATCTAAGTGCCAAACTGAACCCCGATTGGCCAAATTTCCTCTGAAATCTTCCTTTGAGTTCAGGGATGGTGCTTTGCAAATTTGTTGAAAATGTAGACCCTTCTCATATCTTCTGTAAATTTCAGCTATAGCTACATGACAGTGACAGGTTAAGAAGACCCTCAGCTAATGTAAAGAAGTTCTATTTCAAGAATCATTAATGACGCCTTTTGAAAATCTGGGCTTATTTGAAATATATGAGAATTAAAATTTTTATTTAACAAGCACCTATGTTGTGCCAGCCACTCTTTTAAGTACTTTATGAATATTAAGTGATTTGCTCTTTACAACAACTCTAGATTTTCCCATTTTACAAATGAGGATATCCAGGGATAGAGAAAATAAGCAGTTTTCTTAAAGTTTCATAGCTCACAAATGTTCGAGTTAGAATTTACACCCAGGCATTCTGGCTTCAGAATCTAAGTTCTTAACTATTTTGCTGTGCACACAGTTTTTACCATTTGCCCATCAATTCTGCATCAGGTGGCTAGGAGGCTTTAGAGCTATCGTGTACCAAGCAGATCAGGTACTTCCTTACACTCTAGTTATGTGAATAAATTGAGTGACCTGTTGAGAATGAAAGTTATAACTTATTAGATATTGCTCCCAATCCTCAGCAAATACGTCAGCAGGTCTAGTGTTCCCTTTCTTGCAATGCTTCTTGATTTCAGATAAAAATCAAATACCAAGTTGGATAAGTGATTCAGTATTCCTGTAAAGATCTGTACTCTGGATTCAAACATAATTCATTTTCAGGTGAAAGAGTACAGATTTGATGGAATGGGGAAGCATAAGAAGAAGTAGGTAATTTGGAAGCGTATATTTCAAACTATATTTTAGTAGCTGGAGAGAATGGGATGATGCTGATACATAGGAGATGCAAGTTATAGGCTGAGTTGTAGTTGGTCTAGTATTCTAGGTCCATACAGGGTAGGACCTTCCTCCTGACCCCTGCTTTTTAAGCAGGAGGTAAAGCAGCACTGCGCTGACACTGGCAACGGGCTGCTGTTAGGTCATAAGAATGAGACATCTGTTTGGGACTTTGTGGTTGATGGCTGATATAACACATAATCACTTTATTTTTAGATCATCCTAGATTTCCTCACATTCCAAACTGTTATGAACAAAGATTTCTTAAACATGGTAATGCCTGTACCAATTCACATGTTTTGTGTAGCTCATACGATCCTTTTCCTTTTTTCATAACATTTTGTATCATTCACAGTGGTAATGACTATTTCATAGGAAACTAAAGATGTCCACTTTCCCAGACATTTTCCAAATGTTTTGCAGTCACTAATAAGTGGTCTTGCTAATTCTGTAAGTTAGTTCAGGGTCATTAGTGAGGGGCGTGGAGGCTACAATGAGCCTCAATGAAAGAACAGCATTCACTGCCCCACTTCAGAGCAGCAATGTGGACCTTCAGCCTTTAGGTAAAACAAAAATTTTTGAATTTATGCTACTAATAATGCAGAAAGGCATTTGGGTTTTCTGATGTTACAAAAATTTCCATAATATGATCATTGAAATCTTCAGTACATGCATACCATTTCTTTCAAAGGAGAACCTCTTTGTAACACAGAAGTAACAAAACAAAAAACTTCAGCTGGTTCACCTACATTAAAACTAGTGTCAGGAGAGAGTCACTTTCACAATGGAGAAATAGATATTCAAGAAGCTGAATTAAGAAAGCAGATATGTGATCTTTAGAGGAAAAGGATAAATCTCAGATTTTTGGTGTAAAGTTTAAGAAGTAAGTGTCTTATGAGGATAAGCTAGCCACTCAGTAAAACATGGAAACACTGGAGGCAAGATCAGGGGATTCTCCAGAGTCCATTTCCCCGTGATTACCATGATTACCTTTCTGCTCACGGATTGTGACACCCCTGAGCCACAGTTCTGTTGTCTGTCTTTTACCAGCTGACAGCTTGGTGAAACCTTCTCTAGGCAAGTTCTCATGCATGACTCTTCATCCATTCTACTCCTCTTCTTCTGAGGATCATGTTTTTGTTATCGCTGAGCACAGGTGAGAAATGCCAGCCTACTGGACCCAAAGTAATGATCCAGAAGGAAATTAGTAAATAAACTCTTGTTTCTAGAAATGATGTTTTGAGCATTGGGGAGCAAATCTTTCTGGATGGGTAAATGAGACTTTTTACATCTTACTTTTGATATCTGTGACCAAGTGGATGCTGCCCATACCTATAGTCTGGGTCTTATCGTGGTTTCAAAGACTTTGACAGTCTTACTTCTGTTTTAAAAAGTATATATTTTTGAAATGACAAGTACATGTAAGCTTATATTTAGTTTCATTTAAGGGCTTCATTTGGTCATGGAGGTGAAAGCCTAGATTCCTAAGAAAGTCTTTAATCAACGTTAAACTCCATCCTGTATGATATCACCAGATTATTCATCCCAAAATTTTGTATTCATTATCTAGATCCCTTCGCAAAATATTTAATGCCTATACTTAACTTATAAAATAATGTAATACTCTGACCTTTAATGATAAAAGTTCCACACCATGTAAGTAACATGATGACCTAACATTTACCAATGCAAATGCTTTTGTCTACCTAAAAATCAGTCTTTATGGTCATCATTCATTTATTTACTCATGTAACAGTTATTAAGTATCTACTATTTTCCAGGCATTATTTCAAGAACTCAGAATTATGTCTCTGAACAAGTTAGATGAAGTTCGTGACCTCATGGAGTTTGTACTCTAGTGAAGAAAAACAGATAGTAAACAAGAAAATAAATATTTAATGAGACAGGTGGTGATAAGGGCTATCATGATAAATAAAGCACTGAGAGATATGGAAGCCTAGGAGGCATTTTACAATGGGGAATGGAGGATAAGTCCTTGAAGTCTTGATGAGGTAACACTTGAAGGAAGACTAGAGGGAAGAGAAGTTGTAGGTCCTTTGGTAAACAGATGAAGAGCTTTCCAAGCCAGGGAAATAGCACATGCTAAGGCCTTACAGTGGGAATGTGCTTGGTGTATTAAAAAACAAGGAAACCAGTGTGGCTGGGGTAACCAAGAAGAAAGTGATAGGAGATAAGTAAAGAAATAATGAGAGGGACTGATAATTTAGCCTAGGATGGTGGCAGGTAGGGCTAAGGAGAAGTGGTCAGATTCTGTCTGGATATATTTTAAAGAGGAGGGGCAAGGATTGCTAATTAATTAAATGCAGAATAAGAGAAAAAGAGAAATTAGGCATAACTCTAAGATTTTTGGTATAAGCAACTGAAATGATAGAATTTTCATTAAATTATTATGGGAAAACATTTTTTAGAGGCAGGAACTGAGATATCAGAAGTTCAACTTGGGTCATATTTTGTATAGAATTGGCATACTATTAGACACACAAATAAGGATTTTGAATAAGTAATTGGATATCTAAGCCAGAAGAATTGGAGATAAAAATTAAAAAGTCATCAGTATACAAATGGTATTTAAATCAGTGGAACTTAGAGTGTGAGTGTATGTAAAGTAGAAAAGAGGTGAGTCTGAAGGTTGAGACTTTAGAGGTCAGGAAGAGAAAGAGGAAGCAGCAAGATGATAGAAAAGGAGAAACCAGTGAGGAAGCCATCTAAATAGCTTCCTACTTGCCTTAGTGCATGTTGGTCTCTCTACCAGAAATGCCTAGAAATGCTCTCCTTATTCCTCTCCATTTATTCACATCCTACCTACTCTTCACAGTCAGCCACTTAATTCTGTGTTGTATGTGACTTCTCTTGCCTTGTGTTTTATTTGAAAATTTAACTCTTATCTCTTTCGAGGTGAATTATATTTTCTTAGTCAATATACCTTTTCATCCCAATTGCTGTCCTTTGTTTTAATTTTGTTAGTTGGTTCTTCTCTGAGTGTGTCTAGGCAGATCAATCCTCCTAAAACTTGCCAGTCATCCCAGATTCCAAATGTCATTACACATGAAAATTATTGGTAGCATTAGCCTAACAACAGATGACAAAAGATACTAGTGGTATCTAGGGTTGAGATCCAATTCTGAGGTGGCCCTAGCACCTGGAGATGTGGATTTGTGGCCATCATTCTACAGAGCAAACATGATAGCATGTAGGATCATCAGTCAAAACAAATGAATAGATAGGTGTGTTCAGTAAATTACAGCCCAAGGAAGTAGACATTTAAGGAAAATGATTCTTGCCTTCAAAGAGTTCACTCTTTAAAGCAAGCAAATAAACAGGAAAAAAGCAACAATTAAAAAACAACAACAAAGAGTTTAGAACAGTAGAACAGACTTAAATTTTACAATTAGAGTAATTAATTTTAAGATATTATTTCTAAATAGCATAAAGCTAATACATTGTTCAGTCATATCATTAATGATACTAAAGTGTCTGGTAACAAGGATAACAAAACATGACATCTTGTCTATCAACATAAAAGATACCCCCTGAGTCAGGCCTGGTCTAGCATAAGGCCAGCTCAGAGTCTGTAGGAGGGAAACACATGTGGGATGCATTGAAAACTCTGATTGCCACTGTGTGAAATAAGGAGAATGAGGATGCCCCTCAGCTGATCAAGCACACTCTGCAGGCAAGGGCCAGTCTGGACATGGCAACATCTGCAGACCTGATTCCCTTCTCTCCCCAGAGACATGCCATCATTCTATGGAGTTTAATTTGGGTTTAAACTAATAACCTTGTTCTTTCATACAAGAATTTATCATGCAACATCAAAATGATGCTTTACCCAAGATTGTCACTTTAGAGAGCAGAATAATTTTGAATCTATATTTGTGATAACTGAAAGTTACTTGACATGTAACTAATCAGAGGACGTAGGCTTACAGAACTTGGGAGTGGATATGATGCTTTTTAATTGATGTCCTTAGTGTTGCTATATAATGAAGGGTGAATGGGAAGCAAGATGACATGAGCTCATATCATTAAGACTAGCCAGGGTGGACAGGCTCACAGTGATCTTATTTTAATGCTGTAAAATGAGCATAAATTTAATAGTGATAGATTGAGCCTTTAGATAGCAAAAGACAAAGCTTGTTTGTTTGCCTTAAAGTCAGTGAATTAAATGCTTTCTTTTATCAACATTCAGCTTGAAATTATCTAGATTTCTTTTCTTTTTGACAAAATTTTTAAAAAGTCTAATAATAAAAAAATAAAAATAAAAAGTCAAATAATATTGCTGTGTGTAGCTAATGTTGCCTCATAGTTAGTCCAATGTTAGTAAATCACAAACAAAGCAGGTAGAGATTAATTGAGAAACGAAAGCAAAATTTCCTTTTAACTATGGTTGTGCAGGTTGCAATATTGGTAGATATTCCTGTATGTGAGAAAAATAACAGAGATAATAGACTATAATTACCAATTAGTATTTCTGCAAAATCAGATTTTAGAAAATATTATAAAAACTTTAAGGCTTGTAGTTATCTTCCACAGTAAAAAACTATTTACATCTGTTGCTGTAACCTCTATTACATGGAATTATAAACTGATTCTGAAACCAGTTATATTTTATTTAAGTTTATTAAGTTGTTTACATCTTTAGTTTATTCATTGGGTTAATACAATCTGTAAATATTTGTGATTTATTATCAGAGGATCATAGTTTCTGTAGTTAATGGAAATTTAAATAGTCGTCAAATTTAGGATGCTTTTGAGTTAGTGAAAACTCCAAAAAAGCAGACTAGCTTTAAAAGTGTTAACACTCTTAATTTTTTAATCTTGCTTTCTCTTGTTTATTAGAGCTAGACACCAGATAAATTGCCTTGCTTACTGGTAATGCCTTATTTTGGTTTCTTGAACAATTTTAAAAAATTTAAATAAGTCTTTGTCTTAAAAGAACATGTCATCAGTCACAATAATGCTATCACTTCTGAAAATATTTTCATTTTCTGACATGCACTGAGGTGCCATAAAGTAGTGTTGACAACTCCATCTTTAGCATTCCACAAATCTTATGGAGATATATCATCAGAAAACCACACAGTCTATATCCGGACTTTGACAAAACTGAAACATGGCCTGCCAGCCACAGATAAGGTTTTGAAATGTTAGTCACTGAAAAGGTGATAACAGAAACAAGGATCAAATGAATGTACACCTTCACCTTTGGACGCCTGTGGTTTTGAGCCATGCCACTTTGGTAAAAGATATTGTCATTGGCCTCTTGGCAAAGTCAGTGGATATGCAGAGTATAATTTAACATGAAAACACACTATGAACATGGTGTTAGATGTGATGTGGGGAGGTTGTTGGAATTAAGAGGTGCTGGGAAGCAATAACATAGCATCTCTAACAAATTGAAGAAGGAGGGCTCAGAGTTGGAACAGCTTGCCACAGAGTTCGAAAGATCAAAGAAAATGCCACCTTGTGGCTAAGAACAGTGGCTCAAAAGGAAACTACGAAGCATTTTTGAACAAGTGGAATCTTCTCCTTCTTTCCCTCCTCCTCCTCCACCTCCTCTTTCTTTATTTTTTCTTTTTAAACCTCGAGTGTTTTGAGATTTCAGGCTGTCCTCAATTTTATATGGAAAATTTCAATAGATAGGAGGCGACAAAAACTCATTACACTAGACCTAGACATGAAATATTAACCCAAACGATTTTTTTAAAGACTCTTTAAAAAAATATAACCAGAATGACCATGCATACTACCTTTAGGACAGAATTTATAATCATTTACTTCTTAATGGTTCCACCCCCGTGCCATCCATTTTCAAACAAAGCTGAGTTTATGGCCGTCATACAAGATTACATTCCCGTGCAGTTGCAGTATTTCTTCTATAATGATTTATTTAAAAGGGCTTCACCATGATAGCTCTCCAACTTTGTTCCTTCCTGTATATCACTGTTCAGGGTCAAAAGCTGGGAAAAGGGCTGGTCCCTAAGGCCTAACATATTTCACCAGTGGAGACTCTGGCTTTTCACTTCTCCTTCTCTCCTCATCACTTTATGCTTAAGGAAGAACAGATGTGGAAACGTTTAGAAAAAGACTAATTGAATTTCACATAACACAATTTAGCATTGTTTGAGGAAGTACCTAAATCAACAGCACATTTTCCAAAGTCCGGGCCTCGCCTAATTAGAACACCAAACGTGTGACTAATTGGCCACACTTCCACCAAAGGCTCTGCTGCAGATGAGCTGTCGCCCACTCCCCTGGCCCCGGCTGAGGCCGGTGGTTTGGCTGTGAGGGAAGGTTGCTCTAAATGAGCTGGACTGAGCATAATGGGGAAACTCCGTGATGGCTGGAGAACAAATCCATGTGAAGCAGGAGACAAACTGGAATGTTTACGCGGTGGCAGCACCCGGAGAATTACCAGGAGATTACCAGTACATAAATTAAGAGATACTTGGGGCTCCGTAATAGGGACAGTAAATAGTCTGCTCTTTATCATTTGGCTTCATGGTCTTAGAACTTGACATCTAATTAAAATAAAATCTGATATCATCAGCGAAGGCTCCATTTAACCCAACTCTTTACCACTGGCAGATCTGTTTTTTGCATGCAACAGGTTTTCTTTCTTTCTCATTTTATTTCCTAATGGTGTGCAGGAGAATGGGTGGGAAAGAAAGACATAATTAGAACAAAGGAAACAATGATGCTAGGCTTGGTTATATGGCAAAACCCTGAGAATTTTGCTTTAGGAAATCTCTCTCCCTGACTTTCTCCTCCTAGTATAAAATACAGAGAGCTAGAAGTGACTTTAAAAATCAAAGAGTGCAACTTTCACATTTTATAGATGAGGCCAAGAGAGCTAATTTGTCTAGGGCCACGCATCGATTTGGTGGCTTAGGACTAGAAATCAAATCTTCTGTCATGCATTTCTAGTGCCATTTCTCTTTCATGTTCTAGCTGCAAGTGCAGGGGTTCATATTTACATGCTGATTGGAGAATTTGTCCATCCCAATAATTTAAATAAAACCCAGTGGGTTATAAATTTTCTAGAGAAAATTTTATGATATTCTAATTTGTTAGCATAGATCCTGATTTCTGGGTAAATGGCAATATGAAATTTGACCTTTTGCTTTACTTGAATCTTGTCATTTTCTTTTTCTGTATGCCTAGAAATGATACTGAATTCATCCTTCTTTAACAGGAACATTTTTCTGAAAGAACAGGCTGTTCCTCTAGACCAGTGGTCAGCAAACTCATTAGTCAACAGAGCCAGATATCAACAGTACAATGATTGAAATTTCTCTTGAGAGCCAATTTTTTTTAAAACCTAAAATTCTTCTAACACCACTTCTTCAAAATAGACTCACCCAGGCCATGGTATTTTGTGGAAGAGCCACACTCAAGGGGCCAAAGAGACGCATGTGGCTTGTGAGCCGCAGTTTGCCAACCATGGCTCTAGATTCAAGCTAAATAAAAATGCTATCCATACTGATTGTGTCTTTTAAATCTGTATTTTATGCTTATTTAAAATCTGGCTTTAGTATAAAACATGTTTAGAAAAATCAGTGTTCCATTGAGGTTCATTCATTATCAATATGTCATATGTTGGGAGAATGTCTAGACTTTCTTCTTGCCACCCAGATTGTGATTTTTATATTTCTTCAGAATTTGTTGGTGAAAGGTCAGGATAAAAATTAATATAGCACCTTCACAAGGAAATTATTATTAAAGAAAAAAAAAGTTCTGTGATCATCCACTATTTAGAATAATCCTTGCTCCTATAATTCTTCATGAATAAAGACAAACTACAGCTGAATAGAATTATTTAGAAGTGATCTCCAACTTTTTCATGCTAATAAAAGCACATTGATAGAACTCTTAAGTTTTAGAAGACTAGAAATGAGGTTAATAAGAGAAATCAAGATCAGACGTTAGCAAAACATTTAAGGCATTAACAGTCTTGAAAATTTCTTATTGGCAAACAGAACGATTCAGATAGAAGAAACTGCCCTGGAATTTTTATTTTCTTTTTCTTTCTTTTTTTCTTTTTTAATATATTTTACTGATTTTTTTACAGAGAGGAAAGGAGAGGGATAGAGAGTTAGAAACATCAATGAGACAGAAACATCAATCAGCTGCCTCCTGCACGCCCCCTACTGGGGATGTACCTGAAACCAAGGTACATGCCCCTGACCGGAATCGAACCTGGGACCTTTCAGTCCACAGGCTGACGCTCTATCCACTGAGCCAAACTGGTTTAAGCTTATTTTTCTTGATGAGAATATTTACAGAGAGTGACATTGATGGGCTACTAAGGGAGTGACCAGATAAGAAAATCAGGTATATTGATTCTCTAATAATAAAATGGGGTTGAGCATAGAACCGTTTAATCAACTGTGTGAGTTGGCCAAATAAGAAGAGAATGTGCCATTTACAAGGAATTGGCCTTGGGAAAGTTCCTTCAACTCCATTTGCCTCAGACTTTAAGCACAAATGAACAAATGGACTGTGGCATGATTGTGTGTCAGCATGGTGGGGTTTGGCCATTCCTCTTCTTCCCCCTGTGTTCACCACAGCCAAATGGACTGTTGGGTGGTCAGAATTTGTCATGAAGATAGACGGCCACTGGGAAACAGCCCTGATGGGTCCTCCGGGCTGTGATCCAATACTTTGCTTCATGTAGAAGAGTGTTCCATGTTACTAATATAACATGGTGCCTATAAAATTTCTCTCTCTTTTAAATTATTTCATTGAGATAACCTGGGAAGACCTAAAAGTTAGAAAAGGATTTTAACTTCTTAAGAAGAAAGACTGCTTAAATGCAGGCATTTACTGATAATTTCTCTATCAAGCAGAAGTGATCCGAGACTATCTTTTATGTTGATTAAGTGGGTTGATTTTTAAATCATTTGTAGGCAGTAAAGAAGCTATCCTTTATATTTAGCAACCAATCCAAATTTACATTTTAAAGAAAAAAAGTCTTCAAACTTAGTCATCCTGAAGTACACTGATCAAATAATATCATGACCCTTCATATTTTGAATGGATTATCTGGTTTGTATAATGTGCTGAAGTTGACACTAATGGACCAAACTTATAAATATACTAAAACACTTTCCTACAGAGAATAGGTCCACGGAGCACCAAATAAATAATCAGAAGAAAATGGAGGGGAAATCTAGATATTCTATCTGTAAGATGTAGAACACTTCTTTTTCTTCAATTCTGTTTTCTCTCCCATCTTCCTTACCCTTATCTATTCAATTTTGTGTATTATCTTGTACTTCCTTATTCTTTTCAAGGAATGTATCTGTCTTTGTTGAAATAATGAGAAAAGGTATCTCCTCGCTATGCATTAATAAAAAAACATTTCCCATTGTTTCCTTTGAATTGACACATCAAAATGTCTTCTGAAAGTTTTATATCAAAGTAAAGTATTTTTAATTAAAGCTTGGGTCTCCTCTGAACTATGAAGACTAGACCAGACCAAGGACTACCACATCATTTTTCTCCTCATTATCACCTCGTTAAGATCCCAGAACATGCCTCAGAGGCAGGGGGTTACTTAACAAGGTGATAATGAGGAGAAAATGTCTCCAGCCTATTTGGGGCACAGCCCATGCCAGGTTAGATGATGGCAGACCAGGTTGGACTAGAGCAGGACACACTTTAGTTAATGAATATGTTATTCTCTGAATGGGTAGGACTATTTTAAGGTATATTGTGTTTCCTTTCTATTGCTATTGTAAGTCAAATGAAAAAGAAAAAGGAGACTTGGGTTTAAGATTTGGGGTATTCATTCAACTGTTAAGCCTTAGTAATACAAATATTGACACATAGCCAGGCATTGCCATCTAGCTAAAAGACTATATTCCCCAGTGTTTCAAGAATCTAGAGGCACCACGTGACTATACTTTGCCCAATGATATTTAAATGGATGCTGTATTGAAATCTAACCCAAGTGCATATCCTTTCATTTTTAATTCTTAGCTGTTACCCAAGCCAGAATACCTGGGAGCAATTGTGTGATGGCACCAGCTCATACCAGCTTATATAATCCATTTTTCAAATATTCAGAATTTTGCAAGCCAGTTGATAAATAAGACTATCATTAAAATTTAAACTCTATAAAATTATAATTTAATAAATTATGTTAAAACCAAAAGCAATACATACTTGAAAATCACCATTTCATAGTGGTTTTACTGTTTTCTAGAGTTTATATTGTACCTGAATGTTGGGAATACTAGGTGTGTCATTATGCATTTCTTTCCAACTCCCTGGATAATAACATGACATAGATAACTTGAAATTAGCCATACATTTATATTAGTTTTAGATATACAACATTGTGAAAAGACATTTATATAACTTATAAAGTGATCACCCCAATTAATGTACTCCTAATCTGATATCATACATAGTTATTACAATACTAGGGGCCTAGTGCATGAATTCATGCACCCTCTTCTTTCCTCTCTGTAAAAAAAATCTATAAAACAATGCACAGTTCTCTAATAGCTAATGATGCTGAGAATCTATTCATGAGGCTGCCGAGGGCACAGGGGCAGGTCTCAGCCCATCCTCCACACCCCAGCGTGGCCCCTCCCACCACAGCCCCTAGTCCCTTGTCTGCTGGAAACTCCAACACACTGACTGGAGGTAATGGGTGAAAAGGGAGCACCTGCTGATTGCGCGAAACAATTGGGTCCAGCGCCAGCAGTGGGTGAGAGTGAGGCCAGCACTGTCAGCGGGTATGTGGTGTCTGCTGACCAATCACCTCTCAGGAGCGGGGAGGTGATGAGGGGGAGAAGCCCTCAGGGATGATCACGGCCAGCTGCTGCCACTCACCCACTGACAGTACTGAGTGCTAGGCACTGGCAGCAGGTGTGAGCAGGGCTAGCACTGGCAGTGGGTGTAAGTGGGAGCTCCAGTGCTGGCAATGGGTACAAGCAGGGCCATTGCTAGCAGCGGATGTGAGAGGCAGCTACTGCTATGATCACCCCTCAGGAGTAGGAGGAAGTGGAGAAGCCCTGAGTGGTGATTGGGGCCAGCAGCCGATATACCTGCTGATAGTGCTAAGCCATTGGGGCAGGCTCTAGGCACCAGCAGCAGGTGCAAGTGGGATCAGCACTGGCAGTAGGTGTGAGCACTAGGTGGGACCGCAGTGCATAGGAGCAAAGAATTTTCAGTAACCACCAGAGGCTTGCCCCAATGACAGTGACCAGTGCCCCTCCTTGGTCTGGGACCCCTGCTCAACTGCTCCTCCATCCTGCTGCAGCTGACTGCCCACCATGTTCCACGCTCTGCTGCCTGCTCACGAAGCCTGCCATGTTCCACTGTTCAGGCTATTTGCATATTAGTCTTTTATTATATAGGATTATTGATTATAGTAGAGGCCCAGTTCATGAATTCATGCACGGGTGGGGTCTCTCAGCCTGGCTGGTGATCAGGGCTGATGGGCTCCGTATCACCCAGTTCTGATCAGGGCCGATTGGGGCTGGCCAGCCATGGGAGGTTGGCTGTGGAAACACACTGACCACCAGGGGGCAGCTCCTGCATTGAACACCTTCCCCCTGGTGGTCAATGTGTGTCATAGCAACTGGTTGACCAGTCATTCGGTCATAATGGTTGTTTAGGCTTTTATATATATAGATTCCCTATGTGATACTTTGCATTCCCTTGATTATTCCATAAGCACCAATTTGTATTTCTTTATTTTGCTCCCTTTTCACCATCCCTCCAAAATCCCTCTCTATCCAGCAACCATCAACATGTTCTCTGTATCTATTAGTTTGTTTATTTATTTTGCTATTAGGTTCCATATATAAGTGAAATCATATGACATGTATCTTTTTCTGTCTATTTCACTCAGCACAATACCCACCAGGTCCATCCATGTTGTTGCAGATGACAAGACTTCTTTCTTTTTTTTATGGATGAGTCATATTCCATTGTATGTATGTAACATTTTCTATCCATTCATTTATAGATGGACACTTAGGTTGCTTCCATATCTTGCTATTGTAAATAATGCTTCAATGACCAGATGGATGTCTATGTCTTTTTACATTAGTGTTTTGGGTTTCTTCAGATAAGTGCCTAGAAGTGGAATTGTTTGTTCCTCTTTGTCTCTTGTTGTAATCTTGCTATGGTTTTGAAGCACAGTTCTCTAATAGCTAATGATCCTGAGAATCTATTCACTAGAGGTCTGGTACATGAAAATTCATGCACTGGAAGAGGTTCCCTCAGCCTGGCCTGCCCCCTCTCACAATCCGGGAGTCCTCAGGGGCAGGGAGCAACCCGGTGATCAGGGGCAGGTGACGCCCCATCACAACAGACAATTAGACATGCCTCTCACAATGTTATTGCTGCTGCTGCTGCTGTTGCTCTGCGGCATTTCTCTGTACAGTACTGTGGTTCATACTTGCCATGCTGGGGTTGCACCTTGTGTTCATGATGTTCAAGGCCTGGTCCTGGGGGTTCAGACCTCCCATTGCTTGCTGCTATGGAGAGATAGCAGGTCATGGCCCACTAGCTTGCTTGAATGGTATTCAGATTCAGCAGGCTGGGCTAGAGCTGAAGGCCGGGCTGGCTGGCCATTTACTTGGCCATGTGCTATTTGATGAGAGCTGCCATCAGCTGAGGGTTTGACTTGAGAATGTTGAGCATGTGCTGCTGCTGGGGAAGCTGAGAGACTTCGGGGTCCACAGCAGGTCTGGGAGAGATGTTCTGAGGTGGCTGCACCTTGGGTCTGCATAGACATCACGGGTCTGTGCATGCCTTACATTAACTGTTGCCAGGGAATGGGTATTGGCTGCCACTGCTGGGACTTGGGGGGCAGAATAACAGGCCCATTAACCTGGTATTTAGACTCATGGGTGGCATCTGGCTCTCAGGGGTTACTGCACCATTGTTGGTACTCACCCAGTACAGATGCTGCTGCTGCTGTGCCTCATGTCAATTTGCCGGTGCCTCCACTGCTGCAGGTGGGCCTGGGCAGGGAACTGTGGGGCTGGTTAGTGGGCTTCCAAGTACAAACTGGTGAGGGGCTGAGTTCTGGCTATACTGGAGAAGACTGTTAGTGACATGCTCACAAGCGAGGGCAGGGGAAGTTGGAGGCTGTGGTGTCCAGGGTGTGCTGGGATGCAGTGTGGGAGGCCAGGGTGGTGCTGAAGGAGGAGAAGGCAGACTTGGCTGAAGCATGGTGCAAGTGTTGATAGTGGCGTCCACTGGTGCATGAGCTACGCATGCTGTGGCAGTGCTGTGTCTTCTGCTGGTAGAGCTTCTGCTTGACGTTGAGGTAGTAGGGAATGGGACATATATTTTCTTGGCAGTTTTTGGCATGGTAGCAGCAAAGGGCCATGAACTGCTTGCAAACGCCACAACCTCCATTGATCTTTTGCTGGCAGCCCTTGGTGTGCTGCACAACCCACCTCATGTTCTGGCAGAATGGCTGCAGGAAGTTGTCATCGCAGTACTGGGAGCATGCCTCAGGGACTGGATGTAGCACTGGATGGCCTGATGCCACCACTCCTGGAGGCTCTTGATCTGCAGCTCACACACTACCCCTGTGGGAGCAGAGGCAGCCCCAGCTCTTCCACTTCCACTCCCCCATCTCCTCCACTCCAGCTCCCATGGTGGCCCACCTCCTCCACTCCTGCTCCCCTGCCTCCTCCACTCTGACCCCATAGCAGCAGTTACCACTTCTACCCAACAGCTCCCTCGGTGGCATCAGCACTGTTTCCTGAACAGTCAGCAGAAGAGCTCTCAGGAACCCCTCCTGCTCAGACTCACCAAGAAACAGGCTGTTTTGGAGTCAACTTTTATTGTACTTGCTGAGGCGATGAAGTAAGCATTCTGCCAGGCCTCTCATTCTGCTTGCTCTCAGCGGCTGTCCTCCCCCTCCCTTACCCCCCAGGACTGGAGGACTCCGACGGGGCTGAGAGGATTGGGCACCGCCATCTTGTATCTATGAGTGCTGCCATCTTTGTGGTAGAGTGATGGTTAATTTGCATATTGTCCTTTTATTAGATAGGATGGGTTTATTAGTCCTTTGTGTATCTTCTTTGAAGAAAAGGAAGAAATCCAACTTCAGTTATTTTGCATGTAGATTTCTAATGGACAGCAACATTTGTTGAGAATAATATTCCCCATTGAATTCTTCAGGCATCTTTTTAGAAAATTAATTGACCATAAATGTAAGAGTTGGTTTTGGACTCTAAAATCTACTCTATTGATCTGTATGTCTGTTCTTATGTCAGCACCACTCTGGTTACTGAGTGGTGCTGAGGCTCTTGAAATTGAAAAGTGAGTCCTTCAACTGGGTCTTCTTTTTCAAAATTGTTTTGATATTCTGGGTTCCTTGCATTTCCTTATGAATGTTAGCATCAGCTTGTCAATTTATGCAAAATGCCAGCTTGGATTTTGATAGGAATTATGTAAATTTATAGGTCAATTTAGAGAGTAATGTTATCTTAATATTAAATCTTATGATCCATGACCATGGAATGTATTTTCACTTATTTAAGTCCTCTTTAAATTCTTTCAGTGATGCCTTATAGTTTGTTTTAATATATAAACTAGAGGCCCAGTGCATGAAATTTATGCACTGGTGGGGGGGAAGGGTCACCTCAGCCCAGCCTGTACCCTCTCACAATCCGGGATCCCTTAGGGGATGTCTGACTGCTGGTTTAGGCCCAATCTCGTATCCCTCTTGTAATCTGGGACTGCTAGCTCCTAACCACTCACCTGCCTGCCTGATGACCCCTAACTGCTTGCCTGCCTGTCTGATCACTCCTAACCACCTCTGCCTTGGCCCCCACCACTGTGGCTTTGTCCAGAAGACATCCAGAATGAAGTCCAGAAGGTCATTTGGCTGTTTGCTCTAATTAGCATATTATGCTTTTATTATTATAGATCTTGTGCTTTTTTTGTTAAATTTACTCCTAAGTATTTTATTCTTTCCAGTGCTATTATAAATATAACTAAAGGTCCATTGCATGAAATTCATACATCGGGGCGGGGGGGGGGTTCCCTCAGCCCAGCCTGTACCCTCTCCAATCTAGGATCCCTCTCACAATTCAGGACTGCTAGCTCCTAACCACTAATCCAGGATCCCTCTCACAATCCAGCACCACTGGCCCCTAACCACTCACCTGTCTACCTGCCTGATTTCCCCTAACAATCTCTGCCTGCCAGCTTGATCGCCCCAAACTGCCCCCCCCTGCCAGCCTGATCACCCTTAACTGCCTCTGCCTGTCCACCTGATCACCCCTAACTGCCTCCTCTCCCCCGCTGGCCTGGTTGCCCCTAACTTCCCTCCCTTGCCTACCTGCTCACCCCAACTGCTCCCCCTGCTGGACTGATCACTCCTCACTGCCTGCCCCCCTTGCTGGCCTGGTTGTCCCCTATTGCACCCCCCACCCCCAATGCCAGCCTGGTCGCCCTTCACTGCCCCCCTTGCTGGCCTGGTTGTCCCCTATTGCCCCCCCGCCCCATCAGCCTGGTTGCCCCTCACTGCCCCCCTGCTGGCTTGGTCGCCCCTCACTGTCCCCTCCTACCCCCCACTTCTGGCTTGGTTTGCCCCATGCAGTTTGCTGTTTGGTAGTTTGGTAACTCCTCACTGCCTCCCTCCTCCCCCCACCTCCCACCGCCTCCCCCATTGGTCTGGTCACCCCTTGGATCTGCTATTTGGTTGTTGCATGAGGGCATCCTGACCAATTTGGATATCCCTCTATTATTAGTATAAATGTTTTCTTAATTTCATTTTTAGATTATTGGTAGCATATAGAAGTACAATTGATTTTTCCCTATTGATTTTGTATCCTTCAAACTTGCTAAACTTGTTTAGTATGGCTTTTTTTTTAGCAGATTTCTTAGGTTTTCGGCTTTCCCAGATACAAGATTATATCACCTAAGAATAAAGATAGTTTAACATATTACATATTTTTTTTTTTTTTAGAGAGAGAGAGAAAGGTGAAGTAAGAGAGAAACATCCATGGGTTTTCTCCTGCACATGCCCTGACTTGAGATCAAACCCACAACCTGGGTATGTGCCCCGACCAGGAATCGAACCCATCTTTTGGTGTATGGGACAATACTCCAACTAACTGAGCAACACTGGCCAGGGCAATAGATTTACATCTTCTTTTCAAATCTAGATGCCTTTTTTTTCTTCTTCTTCTTTTTCTTACCTAATTCTCCTGTTTAGAGCCTTCAATCCAAAGCTGAATAGATGTGAGAGCAGATATCCTTGTCTTGTTCCTTATGTAATGGGAAACCATTCAGTCTTCTACTATTATGCACTATGTAAATGTGGGCATTTCATAGATGCCCTTTATTAGTTTGAAGATAATCCCTTCAAGGTCTTGTTTGTTGACTGTTATTTGTTTATTTTTTAATTGTGGAAGGGTATTAGATTTTGTCAAATGCTTTTTCTGTATCTATTGAGATGATTTATTGTTTTGTCCATTCCATTATTATGGCATATTACATTAATTGATTTTAATGTTAAATCAATTTCACACTCATGGAACATGTTGCTGGAATCAGTTTGCCGGTATTTTGTTTAAGATATTTTACTTTACTCATAAGAGATATTGGACTATCGTGTTATTGTTTTTTTGTTATGATTTCTTTGGTTTGGGGATCAGGTTAATACTAGCCTCGCAGAATGTATGGGGAAGTATTTTTCCTCATCTATTTATTTTGGAAGAGTTGTATTCATTCTTTCTTAAATGTTTTTTTTTGTTTTTGTTTTTGTTTTTAGCATTCACTTCTGAAGCCATCTGAATCTAAGCTTTTCTTTGTTAGGAAGTTGAAATTACTTATTCAATGTCTGTACTTGTTATAGGTTTATTCAGATGTCTATTTCATCTTGAGTCAGTTTCAACTATTTGTGTTTTTCTAATTGTCAATTTCATCTAAGATATCTAATTCATTGGCATACATTTTTCTTATAGTATTCCCTTAGTAATCCCTTTTATTTTTGTAAGGTTGGTAGTGATGTCCTTTTTCATTCCCAAATTTAGTAATTGAATCTTTTCTGTTTCTTTTGATCAGTCTAGCTAAAGTATCTAAATTTTGTTGATCTTTTAAAGAAACCTTTGATGAGATTGCTTTTCTATATTGTCTTTCTATACAGTTTTTCATTTATTTCTGGCATTAACTTTATGATTTTCAATTTTTTAAATTAATTTTTTATACATATCTCCTCATTGCCCCCCCTCCCTCCCAGGCATACCCTAACCCCCCAGTGTCTATGTTCATTGGTTATGCTTATATGCATGCATACAAGTCCTTTGATTGATCTCTTATCTACCTCACCTAACTTTAATCTTCCTGCTGTAATTTCACAGTCTGTTTGAAGCTTTACTGTCTCTGTATCTATCCTTTTGTTCATCAGTTTATAATGTTTTTTATTATCCCCCAATGAGTGCGATCATGAGTTTATTTTACTCTTCCTTTTTGGTTTTATAAGGTAGAAGGTAAAGTTACTTACTTGAGACCTTATTTTTTTAATATAAGCACTTACCTATAATTTTCCCTCTGAGCATTGCTTTCACTATATACCATAAGTTTTGGTATATTGTGTGTTTGTTTTAAGTTACCTCAAAGTATTTTAAAATTTATCTTGTGATTTCTCCTTTGATTCATGGGTTGTTAGGGAATATGTTGTTTAATTTATATATTTTTGTGAATTTCTTTTTGTTATTGATTTCTAATTTTATTTATTGTAAGTGGAGAACCTATGTTCTATAACTTCCATACTCCTAAATTTACTGAGGCTTCTTAAGCTTCTAACCGATGTACTATCCTGAAAAATGTTTTACACTTACTTGAAAAAGATATGTATGTAATCTGCTATTATTGGATGGAGTATCCTATAAAGTCTGTTAGGTCTCACTGGTTTATAGTGTTCAACCCCTTTATTTCCTTATTGATATTTATTTTCCATTATTGAAAGTGAGGTAATGAAGCTTCTATCTATTATTCAAGAATTGTTTATTTCTCTTTTAAATTGTCAGTTTTTATCTCATGTATTTTGGGGCTTTTTGTTATTGCATATATTTTATCATTTTTATATCTTACTAATGGAATGATCCTTTTGCAATTATGAAATGTCACTTTATATATCCAGTAACTTTTTTATGGTTTGTTTTAAAGACAAATTTTTTTTGGATATGAGATAGCCACTCCAGCTCTTATATCATTGTTGTTTACATATATCTTTTAAAATTTTTAACTTTCAACCTACTATATTTGACTCTAAAGTGTAGATAGCATATAGTTGGATATTTTTCTTTTTAGCTTTAGTTAGCTATAGTTGACAACATTTTAAGACATTTAAAGTGTACTACATGATGATTTAATATATGCATATGTTGTGAAAGGACTGCTTCCACTTACCACCTCATATATTTACTTTATTTGGTGAGAGTACTGGTATTTAAGTTCAACTTTTCTAGAATTTTTTAATTATATAATACAGTGTTATCAACTATAGTTACTATGTTATACATTAGATTTTCAGACATTATTCATCTTAAAACTAAGATTGTACCCTTTTATCAAACTCTAACTATTCTTCTACTGCCCAGTCCCTGAAAACCACTTTTCTATTCTCAGTTTTTATGAGTTTGACTTTAATGCTATACCATGGACTGTTTGTCTTTCTCTGTCTGGCTTATTTCACTTAGAATAATGCACTTCAGATTCATCCATGTTGTCACAGTTGAGAAGAAGCTTGAATAGCAAACAGTTCAGTGTATGTGTGTGTGTGTGTGTGTGTATTTGTGTGTACAGGGTCCTGTGTATATGTGTGTGTACAGGGTGGGGTAAAGTAGGTTTATAGTTGCATGTAGAACACAGATTTATTCTTGTATTATTATTTATTAATTAATGTATTATTTTCCATATGAACAATTATAACCCCACTTTTGCCCCATCCTGCATATATCTTATTTTTTAAAATCCATTCATTCATCGATAAATCAACACAGGTTGTTTTGATACCTTGGCTATTGTGAATAATGCTGCAATGAACATGGAATTAGCTATCTCTTCAAGACAATGATTTCATTTTTATTTGGATATATACCCAGAAATGGGATTGCTTGATAAGCGTACACACACACACACACACACACACACACACACACACACAGTTCTATTTTGGCTCAGTGGATAAAGCGTCAGCCTGCAGAATGAAGGGTCCTGAGTTTGATTCAGGTCAAGGGCACATTCCGGGATTGTGAACTTGATCCCCAGTAGGGGGTGTGCAGGAAGCAGCTAATCAGTGATTTTCTCTCTTCATTGATGTTTCTGTCTCTCTCCCTCTCCTTTCCTTTCTGAAATACATATTTTTAATTTCTTGAATAACCTTCATACTGTTTTCCATAGTGGCTATACTAGTTTATATTCCCATCAACAGTATACTAGAGTTCCCTTCCCTCCACAGCTTAGGCAGCATTTGTTATTTCTTGTCTTTTGATAATAGCCATCCTAAAGTTAAGATGTGATATTTGGGTTTTGATTTGCTTTTCCTTGATGACTAGTGATGTTAAACACTTTTTCATGTTCTGTTGGCCATGTGTATGTGTTCTTTGAAAAAAATGTCTATTTAGATTATTTTGTGCATATTTTAGTGGGCTTATTTGGTTTTTAACTATTGAGTTATATGAGTTCCTCATGTATTTTGTATCTTAACCCCACATGTGGTTTGTAAATATTTTCTCCTCCACTCCATTAATTGCCATTTTATTTTGTTATAAGTTTCTTTTGCTGAGCAGAAACTTTTCAGTTTGATTTAGTATCATTTGTTAAATGTTCTTTTACTGTTAGTGCTTTTGGTGTCAAATCTGAAAATTATTGCCCAGACCAATATAAAGGAGATATCACCTATGTTTTCTTCTAGGAGTTTTACAATTACAGGTCTTACATTAAGTTTTTATTAATTTTGAGTTGATTTTTGTGTATAGTATAATATGAGTCCAGTTTCACTCTTTTGCGTATGAATATCCAGTTTTCTCAACCCCACTTACTGAAGAGACCATTCTCTCCCTATGATATATTTTTGACAGCTTTGCCATAAATTAATTGCCCATATATGCATATGTTTATTTCTGGGCTCTCAGTTCTGTTCTCTTGTCCTGTCTGTCTGGTTTATACCATACTGTTTTTATTATATCTTGTAATACAGTTTGAAATTAGAAAGTGATATTCAAGGTTTGTTTTTCTTGAGTTTGCTTTGACTATTCAGGGTCTTTTGTAATTTCATACAAATTTTAGGATGATTTTATATTCTGTGAGAAAATGGATTTTAATAGAGAATGCATTGAATCTGTAGTTTCCTTTGGGTAGTGTGAGCATTTTAACAATATTATTTCCCTTAATCCATGAGCATGGAATATCTTTCCATTTATTTGTGTCTTCTATTTTTCATCAATATTTTATAGTTTTCAGTGTCTCTTTTTAACTTATTCCTAGTATATTATTATTTTTGAATAAAAATGTATTATATATGGGATTGTTTTCTTAATTTCTCTTTCTGATAGTTTGTTAGTGGTAGAAATACAATTGATATTTCTATGTTGATTTTGTATTGGGAAACTTTTCCAAATTCATTTACCATTTCTAATAGTTTTGGGATAGTCTTTGGAGTTTCTTTATATTATATTATGTCATTGGCAAATAGAGACAATTTTACATATTCCTTCCCTATTTGGATGCCTTTTCTTTCTTTTTCTTGCGTAATTGCTCTGGGTAGGACTTACTATACTAATAAAAGGGTACTATGCTAATTAGACTGGATGTGTTCCAGACAACCTTCCAGATGTCTTTCCTGACAAAGCTGGGCCTAGGACAAGTTCCCTGCCCCACCGTCCCAGGTGCCTGCAACTGTGGTACAGGCAAAGTTGACTGCCCACAGTCTCCTGCAGTTGTGGCCAGCCCCCGTGAACTCGGCCCAGGGCTTGAGTGCCTACAGCCATCCAGAGGGAGGGAAGCCCTTGTCCCAGGTGTCTGAGGCCAGCCAGAGGAGGGAATCCTGGGTCCTGGGTGTGGGGCTGAGGCAGAGGCAGTTAGGGGTCATCAGGCAGGCAGGCAGGCAAGCGATTAGAAGCCAGTGGTCCCAGATTGCGAGAGACATGTCTAACTGCTGGTTTAGGCCTGATCCCGCAGATATAGAGCCTAAACCGGCAGTTGGAATCCCCTGAGGGATCCCAGATTGGAGAGGGTGCAGGCCAGGCTTAGAGACCCCGCCACCTCCGTGCACAAATTTCATGTACTGGGCGTCTAATGTTGAATAAAAGTGGCAAGACTGGGAATCCTCATTTTGTTCCCAATCTTAGAGAAAAACTCCGCTTTTTATTGTTGAGTATGGTATTAGCTATAGGGTTATCATAGATGGCTTTTATTAGGTTGATGTTCACTCAACTCCCTTTATACCTGTTTTGTTGAGAGTTTTTTATCACAAATATATATTAAATTTTGTCAAGTGCTTTTTTTGCATCTATTGAGATAATCATTTAGTTCTTATTTTTCATTTTGTTAACATGGTATAGCACATGGATGGATTTGTGGATGTGGAACTTACCTTACATCACTGGACTAAATCCCACCTTATCATAATTTATCTCTTTTTAATATATGATGGAATTAGGTTTGCTAATATTTGTTGAAGGTTTTTGAATCTATGTTCATAAGAGACATTGTCCTGGATATGCCAGCCTGTTTTCTGGAGATGGTAACCAGTGAAGAACTCTTTCTCTGTTTTTTATAATCCTGTTGGACTAACAAGCATAAGCCCCATTGGCCATCAGAGCTAGTTTATCCAGAGGTGTCCCTGGGAGACAGTTGATTAATCGGACACCAGACTAGTATACAAGCTCCTTTCTGGGAAACTCCAGTGATCTGATGTGAGGTAGAGAGAGAGTGCAAAGATAGCACTTACCAGCCTCTGTCTTTGGAGAGGACTTCAGTGAGCTTTAAGGCCAGTACTTTAAGATCAGCAAACATGCCTCTTTCACAGAAAGCTTGGGTGCTGTTCACTCAGCTGCCTCTCTATTGAGCCTTAAGATGGATGAGGCTGTGTGTATAAGCCCTTGAAGAACGGTTTCTCAGTTTGCTATAGCCTTATGGATCTTGTGGAAGGAAGCACTGTTGGCTTTCAAAGTAGGTAAGGATTAGTCTCTCAGGTTCAGGCCTTAAAAGTTGTGGGGCCTGAATCCTTTACTCCTCAGAGAGAAGCTCTGGGTTCTCCCCCAATTATGGGTCCCTGCACCAGGAATGATGTTTTTTGGCAAGATCATTTCTCAGCCTCTCCTACCTATTTAAATGTGGATTTTTTTTCTTCTTGTTGGTCCAGTGTATAGGATTTGCTAAGCTAGTTTTATTTTTTAAGAGGAAATTGTTCTGCATCATAGCTACAGATTTGGCCATGGGAGGAGATGAGTTCAGAATCCTTTTACATCTCCTTCTTGATCTGGAACACTAATGTTATTACTTACAGAGTTGGATTTATATCTGCCATGTTGGCTTGGATTTTCTGTGTCTCAATATTTTATTTCGTCTCAATTCCTCTCTTATTGTTTTCTTTTGTATTATATGAATATTTTCAAGCATAACATTTTATTTCCTTTAGTGACTTTAAATTTTTATTTCTTAAATAATTTTCTTAGTTCTTACTCTAGGGGTTACAGTATATATGTTAACTTATCAAAACGTGTTTCAGTTTTATACTGTCTTAGTTTCAGTGAAATACAGACACTTTACTACCATAGAGCTACATAACCTCCTTTCCCCAATTTTGTGCTATTATTGCTGTAATTATTATGTTTACATATGTTATAGACTCAACAATACATTGATATGTTTATAAACTAAGGTGAGTCAAACATTTCAGAGAAAAGTAGAATGGGAAATCTATATTTTGCCTGCCTTTAACAAATTACATTCTATCCAAGACTGTTAGAAGATGTAAGTTTAATGGCTACCTTTATCCCCAGCTCCTGCTAAGCCCCCTTTCAATATCCCTAAAGGACTACTTAAAAGCCCATCAGGTACCATCAACTTGAGTTACTAGGGATGATTAGTCGGGCACCAGACTAGTATACAAGCTCCTTTCTGGGAAACACCAGTGATCTGATGTGAGGTAGAGAGAGAATGCAAAGATAGCACTGACCAGCCCCTGTCTTTGGAGAGGACTTCAGTGAGCTTTAAGGCCAGTACCTTAAGATCAGCAAACACGCCTCTTTCACAGAAAGCCTGAATGTTGTTCACGCAGCTGCCTCTGTATTGAGTCTTAAGATGGATGAGATTTGCCCAGGTTTTTGTGTGTTTAATTTGTTTTTATGCTTGTAGAATGTCACTGTACAAGATATTGAACATAATTTTTAAACAAATTAAAAGGATACCTAGTGTATATTGGTATTTATGGGTGATTATATCTATAGTTGGGGACCAAGTTTGGCTGAGCAAGTTTGAAAAATTTGACGTCAACTACAAATGAAAAAGAGGGGGAAGAAGAGGAATGTCTGTCAGAAATGTTCAGAAGCTGGGGGTAGGTGGGAGGTAAGGTGTGGGATGGAGTGAGGAAGAGGCAGAAGAAGCAAATATTTTTCAAAAATTAAAAATAGATCTATATGATCTAGCAATTCGACTCTGGGCATTTATCCAAAGAAAACAAACATACTAACTAAAGTAATATATATATGTACCCCTATGTTCATTGTAGCACTACTGTTAATAGCCAAGCTATGGAAGCAACCTGTGGGCCATTAGTAGTTGAATGAATAAAGAAGATGTGAATGTGAGTGTGTGTGTGTGTGTGTGTGTGTGTGTAATATTCAGCAATAGAAATGAAGTCTTGAAATATTGCCATACAACAACATAGATGGACCAGAGAGTATTATACTAAGTGAAAAAAATCAAAGAAAGACAAATACTGTATAATTTTACTTATATGTGAAAACAAAACAAGTGAATAAAAACAGCTAAAACAGAAACAGACTAATAGATATAGAGAGCAAGCCAAAATGATGATTGGAATAAAATTAAAGAAAAAAGAAAGAAAGATCAAGATAAGCCTTGAACAAACACAGCCAGGCTCACATAGATTCCTTTCCCTTAACCCAAAGCTGTCTCATGTCACAAAGGGGATATCTGACAGCAGAGACTTCCAATAGCTGGGTTTATTCCATTGTTGCCCCCAACCCCAGAAGTTGTAGATTTAGCAGTTCAGATGATAATCTGACTAAAAAATATTTTTTACAGTCTTTACAATGTTTAGTAAGCCTACTTAACCACTTCTAAAAGTAGTTTTGGTGAGAGAAACTTTTGTGTCTTAAGATCTTGGCTCTACTGCCTCCATTTGTACCTAAATAAATATTCTGGAGGAATTATGTATGTTCATTTAGGGAAAAAAAGGATCAATAGCAAAGGAACAAATATTTGTGTTCAGGAAAAAAATGAGAAAAGATGCCATTTAAGTTCAGTTGCTTCTATGGCACCAGCTTGGCCATCAGCACAGATATGGGAAGAAGAACTCAGGTAGTTATCAAAGCCAATTTCTGTGAGGACTTCCATCTTCTATTCACTATGGCCAGATGACAAATTACCAACCACCTTATATTTAGCAACTAACTAGGGGTTGATAAAGAAACAAACAAACAAACAAAAGATTGTTACTAGTTACTAGTTCGTTCACGCAAGGTGGAGTCTGAAGTTATTTCTAGTGATCAATCTCAAATTCCTTCCTAACAAAAAAGAAATACTTCTTCAAAATGATTTGATTTTGACTTAGGTTTATTTTTTAATTCATTTATTTACTTAACAAATATTTATTGGTTACTTTTGTGCACCAACCATGACCTAGATGCTGTGATACAGGGGCCAACAAAACAGACAGCATCCCTGCTCTCTTGTGGCTTGTGGAGGGAGTAAAACAGGGAACATGTAGTAAGTTTCCCATTCTGATGCTGACCATTTCCTGAAATGTTGGTCATGGCCTGCTACTAGACAGTTTTCCTCTGGAAAAGTAAAACATGTGGTTTTGCCTAGCTAACACATACACGTCTAACTGCATATTAGGGTAAGTCTGATTCAGCTGATGATTCGAGTGACCAAAAGTGACTGAGCAAGGGAGAGCAAGTCTTGTCTCTCTCTGACTCAAAAGTGAATGACCACACCCTTATGTCAGAAGGAATCAGTCCCAGTTTTTGTGTGGCTTCCAGGATTCTTCATGCTTCTGCATCTGCCTACCTGACTAACCTCATTTCCCACTGATTACCTGCTTCCTCTTCCTCATTCTGAACACAATATTACTGAAAATATTCTTCTCTCTGCCTGGAATACAACCCCCTGATACTGATCATATGAAGAATTCATATGCATAAATGAGAACTCTTTCCCATTGCCACCTCTCTGACTCTTTCCTGGACCTTTTTACTTAGTCAGTGAGTAAAAATACCATAGTGGTCATTTAGCTACATATCATTTTATGTCACAATGTAAGACTGGGACCTATTGAGTAAAGCATTTATAGTAGTCACTGTGTTTCCCAAAAGCCTACACCAATGCTGAGAGCTTAATAGGTATTGAATAATTATATATTAAATGAATAAATGGATTAGTAAGCAAATTGATGAATAAATACAGGGGGAAAGAGGAAATTGACAGGAGAGTATTTTCAATGGAGATGATAAATTGCAAATAATTCTGTGAGGATCAGTAAGTGAATTAATCTTATTGTAAATACTAGAAGCTCGATGCATGAAAATTTGTGCTAGAGGAGAAACGAAGATGGCAGCATAGGTGAACACCTAAACTGCTGCCTCACACAACAATTTCAAAACTACAGCTAAAAGACAGAACGGACATCATCCAGAACCACAGGAAAGCTGGCTGAGTGGAAATTATACAACTAGAAGGAAAGAGAGGGGCTCACAGAGACTCAGAGGAGCTGCAAAAAGCTGAGGTACAGAAACGCACACGTAGAGAGGACAGGTGGTGGAGTGCCTGGCTGGCTTCCTCTAGCAGGAGGGAGACGGAAACTCCCAACTGCAATGAACCCCAGTTCCCACTGCACAGAACCCCAGTTCCAAGCAAGACTCATACAGGGGGAGTCTGGACTGTCGTGAAAAGGGAGAAGTGCATGGAACTTAGGGGAGCTGCGAAAGGCAGAGGTCTGGAGGAGTGCAAGTGTGAGTGCGCACACAGAGGGCAGACTGCTGATTGTGCCACTGGCTTCTATAGTGGGAGGAAGACAGAACCTCCCAACTGTGCTGAATCCAGCTCTGACTGCACTGAACCCCAGTTTCGAGTGAGACCCCAGGGACCCAGACTCATATGGGTCCCCAGAGTGCATGGAAACTCAGGGGAGCCAGAAAGGTAGATGTATGGAGGCGTGCAAGTGCACAGAGAGGGCTGCAGTGATTACTGAGGGACACTGAGACCCAGGGGCAGGATGGGGCAGAACTGATGGGAAGCTAAGGCTGTGTGCTCAGCCCTGAGACTGCATCCCATTCAAGCTGAACACAGAGGCTTTTGCAATTGTGGAAGTCTTATATTATAAGGCTGACTCCAGCATAGAAGTTCTCCCGGTGTAGACCCAGCTGGTCCTCACAACCAATTGGCTTGGAGGTCAATTCCCCCTAGTGATGCCAACAACAGTCAAGTCTTAACTACAACAAGGCTGTACACACAGTCCACAAAGGGGTGCACCAAGAGAGTGCACCTCAGGTAACTGGGGAGGTGGAGCCACTGGGCCATATAGGACACCTAGTACACAAAGCTACTCTACCAACTCAGGGAAGCAGCGAAAATGCAGAGACAAAGGAATAGATCACAAACAAAAGAATTGGAGAAAAACGAATGACTGGATACAAAGTTCAAAACCACGGTTATAAAGTATTTCAAGAATTTCCTGGAAAAGTTGGATAAATTTAGCGAGACCCAAGAGTAGATTAAAAAGGACCAACTAGAGATGAAAAAGGACCAAATAGAAATTAAACATACACTGACTGAAATAGAAAATATTATACAGAGATCTAACAGCAGACTAGAGGAATGCAAGAATCAAGTCAAAGATTTGAAATACAAAGAAGCAGAAAACACTCAAATGGAAAAGAAAACAGAAAAAAGAATCCCAAAATTGGAAGATAGTGTAAGAAACCTCTGGGACAACTTCAGTGTACCAACATCAGAATTATGGGGGTGCTGAAGAAGAGAGAGAGCAAGATACTGAAAACCTATTTGAAGAAATAATGACTGAAAACTTCCCCCACTTTGTGAAAAGAATAGACTTACAAGTCCAGGAAGTGCACAGAACCCCAAACAAAAGGAATCCAAAGAGGACCACACCAAGACACATCATAATTAAAACACCAAGAGCAAAAGACAAAGAGAGAATATTAAAAGAAACAAGAGAAAAACAGTTGGTTACTTACAAGGGAGTACCTATTTGACTGTCAGCTGATTTCTCAACAGAAACTATGCAGGCCAGATGGGAGTGGCAAGAAATATTCAAAGTGATGAATAGCAAGAACCTACAACCAAGATTACTCTACCTAGCAAAGCTATCATTCAGAATTGAAGGGCAGATAAAGAGCTTCACAGATAAGAAAAAGCTAAAGGAGTTCATCAACACCAAACCAGTATTATATGAAATGCTGAAAGGTACTCTTTAAGAAGAGGAAGAGAAGAAAATGGTAAAGATAAAAATTAGGAACAACAAATACATATCTACCAATAAGTGAATCTAAAAAATCTAGTGAATTAAAATTCTGATGAACAGAATCAACTGGTGAATATAATAGAATCAGGGGCATAGATTCTAGAGGGAAAGAGGTAAGGGGGTTGCAGGCAGAGACTGGACAAAAATCATACACCTATAGATGAGGACAATGGTGGGGGAGGTAAGGGCAGAGGGAGGGGTCTGAAGCAGGAGGAGAGGAGGTATGGGGAAAAAAAGAGGAACAATTATAATAGTCTGAACAATAAAGATTTATTAAATCAAGGGAAAAAAAAAGATTGGTGCTAGAATGGGCTTTCCTTTCCCTGGCTGCCAGCACCACCTTTCCACTCTGGCCCAGCCCCTTTCTGCTCAGGTTCGGGAGCTGCCTCTTTCTCCTATGGAATCTGCCTCTTTCTGTTCTATCCCCGCCTTCCCAAGCTGCCCAGAGGCCCTGAGAAACCAGGGATGGGGCAGAACACCTTCATCATTGCCATCAGCATCCTGCCCCCATCACTCATCGCCTGTGTATCCAAATTAACCGCCATCTTTGTTGGGTTTATTTGCATATCACTCCTGATTGGCTGGTGGCATAGTGGTTACAGTTAATTTACATCTTTGTCTATTATTAGGTAAGATATCTTGTTTTGAATATCCAGGAAACTTAAAAAGGCAGAAAAGAAATGATCCCTGGCCTAATGGAGTATTCATCCTACAGTATTTAAGAGGATAAGACTAGTAAAAACAGGGAGTAACACAAATAAATGAAACATTAACTCACAAATCTAACCCAGTCTCTGAAGATAAACCTGCAGACTAGAAGACTGATTTTAAAGATGGTCAGCTATTTTCATGAAGCAAATGAATCTTTCTCAGAATTTTGAAAAGTTGCTTCTGTTGTGTCAAGATGGGAGAGTATTTTAGAAGTAACATTAATAGCATAAGTAAAGAAAGGGGGTTTGGGAATAAGCCTATTCTGCAATCCTTTTTGAAATAGTGACCTCTTCATAAAGGATGATTCCTAGGGCTGCTGTGACTACAGTGGCTTTCTGGGTCACTTGCTTTAGCCATGGAATAAACTCAACTGGCTACAGTGTGTCCCAAGGGTGATATTGGAATGAATCTCATTTGTTTCTAGAAGTCAATTAGGTTCCCAAGTCAAAATTAAGTCATGCTTGTGAGTTAAGCCAGAAAAGTGAGGTGATAGAGTGCATGAGGGTGGAGACTAGGCCACCTTCAGACTTGTTAACAGCACAAGTGCTTATTAATCCATCCCAATATGGGATGGCCTTTGAAGGGAAGCTCTTTCTTGATCTGCAAAGATCTGACAAAGCCTGCACTTTTTGCTCTTGCTTAATAGATTTATCAGACCCATTCATTTTGAAGGGAATTAGTGACTTTTAATGGGAATTTTTCCCACAAAAATTCCTCTTGGATGAGAAAAGAAAATATATATTGACTGAGTGCCCACTATGTCCCAGACTGAGCTTTGAAAGCATTCTGGAAGATAGTATCATTACATGTACTTTACGCTAGGAAACAGACTCAGAAGTGACTTTCTAGAAGACATATATGCTGGGACTTGAATCTTGGATGGCCTGACCCCAAATACCACCCTCCATTGTACCTTCAGTGTACAGGACACACACACACATACACACACACACACACACAGAGAGAGAGAGAGAGAGAGAGAGAGAGAGAGAGAGAGAGAGAGAGATTGAAGACATAGCAATTGTACATTTCTCAAAACTAAGAGAAATCATTTTCCTTTTATAACATTGCCATTTAATAGGAGAAAGAGGAGAATCCAAGATGGCGGCATAGGTAAACACCTACACTGCTGCCTCGCACAACAATTTCAAAACTAGAACTAAAAGACAGAACGGACATCATCCAGAACCACAGGAAAGCTGGCCGAGTGTAAGTTCTACAACTAGAAGGAAAGAGGGGGGCTCACAGAAACCCAGAGGAGCTGCAAAAAGCCGAGGTATGGAGATGCGTGCGCTGAGAGAGCGGGCGCCAGAGAACCTGGCTGGCTTTCTCTGGCGGGAGGGAAACGGAGACTCCCAACGGCATTGAACCCCTTATCTTACGACACTAAACCCCAGATCCAGCCGAAACTCATACCGGGGAGTTTGGACTGTGAAAAGGGAGAGGTGCACAGAAATTTAGGGGAGTCGCAAAAGATCAAGTCTGGTCGCGCACGCGCACGGTGCTGCGCGGAGAACAGATTGCTGATTGTGCCACTGGCTTTCGCGAGTGGGCGAGAGACAGACCCTCCCAACTGTGCCACTTCTGAGTCCACTGGGCCCCTGTTTCGGGCAAAACCCTGGGGACCTAGACTCATGTGGTCCTGGTGCGCAGGGGAGCTGGAAAGGCAAGTGGTTAGAGGCACTGCGGGCGCACGCACAAGGACCGCTCCAGCCATTACCCAGTCACGTGAGACTCAGGGGCCGTGGAGGGCGGGGCCGACTGGAAGGCAAGGCGGTCCCTGAAGCCCTGAGACTCCATCAGAGGCTTCTTAGGTTTTGCGTCTGGTAACATAAGGTTGAATCCAACACAGAAGTTTCCCCGGCATAGTGAAAATGCCGAGACAAGGGAAGGGATCACAAACAAAAGAAATGGAGGAAAAAAAAACGACTGGATATAGAGTTCAAAACCACGCTTATAAGGTTTTTCAAGAATATGCTAGAAAAGATGGATAAATTTAGCGAGAGCCAAGAGGAGATGAAAAAGGACCAACTAGAGATACAAAAGAGCCAACCAGAGATGGAAAAGGTCCTACTAAAGATGATAAAGGACCAAATAGAAATTAAACATACACTGACTGAAATAAAAAATATTATACAGAGTCCTAACAGCAGACTAGAGAAAGGCAAGAATCAAGTAAAAAATTTGAAATATAAAGAAGCAGACAACATTCAACTGGAAAAGCAAGAAGAGAAAAGAATCCAAAAATGTGAACAGAATGTAAGGAGACTCTGGGACAGTTTCAAGCGTACCAACATCAGAATTGTGGGGGTGCCAGAAGAAGAGAGAGAGCAAGATACTGAAAACCTATTTAAAGAAATAATGACTGAAAACTTCCCACATCTGGTAAAAGAAATAGACTTACAAGTGCAGGAAACACACAGAACCCCATATAAAAGGAATCCAAAGAGGACCACACCAAGACACATCATAATTAAAATACCAAGAGCAAAAGAGAAAGAGAGAATATTAAAAAGCAGCAAGAGAAAAACAGTTTATTACCTACAAGGGAGCACCCATACGACTGTCAGCTGATTTCTCAACAGAAACGATGCAGGCCAGACGGGAGTGGCAAGAAATATTCAACGTGATGAATAGCAAGAACCTACAACCAAGAATAATCTATCCAGCAAAGCTATCATTCAGAATTGAAGGGCAGATAAAGAGCTTCACAGATAAGAAAAAGCTAAAGGAGTTCATCAACTCCAAACCAGTATTATATGAAATGCTGAAAGGTACTCTTTTAGAAAAGGAAGCAGAAAAAGGTCAAAGCCAAAAAATTATGAACAACAAATACATATCTATCAACAAGTGAATCTAAAAATTAAGTGAATTAAAAATTTGATCAACAGAATAAACTGGTGAATATAATAGAATCAGGAGCACAGAAAGGGAGTGGACTGATAATTCTCAGGGGGAAAGGGGTGAGGGGTGTACAGGGAGAGACTGGACAAAAATCATACACCTATGGATGAGATCAATGGGAGGGAGGTAAGGGCAGAGGGAGGGGTGGGAGCTGGGTGGAGGGGTGCTATGGAGGGGAAAAAAGAGAAACAAATGTAATAATCTGAATAATAAAGATTTAATTAAAAAATAATAGGAGAAAGATAACTTTTAAAAGGTCTATCTATATTTCAATATGTTCAAAAAGAAGTGCTTGAGAATTTGCAATGGAGTAAAATGCTCTAGTCTTCCACCTGGTGGAAGGTCAGGACAAAACAAAATGAAGAGAACCAACTCCACACAAATGTAAAATACAGAGCTGCCTACATAGTGAGATTAGTGCTTCATCTGCCCTAAAATCCTTTGCACTCTTGCCTGTTAAGATATACTGTATAAATTCATGTCAATAAAAACTCCCCAGGATAAGACATTGTTCCCAGGAAGTCTATGTAAAGGTGTATAGATTATCAGAGTTATTTCAAGTAGAATGCCAAACATGTGTATTTGATTGGAGGCTGGAGAAAGTGAATGTTCTAATGGGAAACCACAATGCTGAGAGAGGCCAGGCATACCACACTATGGGGCCCGGGGCCCACAGAGAAAGGAAGCTGGTGCAAAAGTTGAGGATAATAAAACTCAACACAAAATTGTTACTTAATTTTGCCTGGGGGTTCCATCTTGGCAGAGACATAGATTGTGGGAGTTAGAGAAAGCAAATGTGTGTTAGGGTCAGAACACATCATAAGCAGAGAAGACCATTCTATGAGGTGGCCAGCTCCCCGACACAGGACACATTTAGGGAGGGTGGATACACCCATGGAAGAGATGCTGTGGGAGACTGGACTAGACTATTTTTAAAGTCCCTTCTAATTATAAAATCCTATGAGGATTCTACTGCATTGAAAAATTTTGAGGTTTAGGTAGAAGTTACTTATGCTTACATATATGTGATTACATTGTTGAAACCAACAATTCTTATTTTACATATAAAATCAACCATATTTGAAATAAATAAATGAATAAATTAAAGCTTATTTCAATATTCAATAGCTGAAAGAATGGCAACCAATGCAGATTTCTCTTTTATAAAATACAGATTAGGACAACTGACACTCTGACTGACCTTGAGTTTATCTATAATATGGGTAAAGAAGTATAGATGATGTTACCCTATGGCTATTTCTTTGAGAATGAAACTATGAAGGCTGTAGGTCCAGGCTTATAGTACATATTTTGTAATACAAGTAGCCTTGCACACGAATCCGTGTGCCAATTGCTCACCAGTAGCTCGCTGCCGCCCTCCTGTAGCTTCCCCTACCCCCTCTCCCTTTACCCCTCCCTCATAGATTGCTGCCATGCTCTCTCCTATAGCTCTCTGCCACCTGCTTGTAGATCGCTGCCCCAGCCTCCTGCTGATCCGTAATCCAGTCATTACGTGGTCAGTTGTTATGCTTCATGGCGTAACAACCATTTACATATTACATCTTTATTATATAGGATGAGGTGAGGATGTATGTATCAATCAGCATAGGCTAGGTTATGTGCTGCAGTAAGAAACCCACCCTGAAACTTCAGTGACCTAATACAACAGTTTGTTGTTTTTTTCTCCATAGTCAATATAAGTTGGTGGGGAGCTCTGCTTTCTCTAATCACCTGAGACATGGAAGACATGATACAAGGTGGAAGGATTGAGCAGGACCCCGTCCCCCCCCAAAAAAATGGTATCATAATTAGAACAATTATTCCAAAATGCAGGTATCAATTATATCATTTTCAAAAGCTTAATTTAAATGAGTTCTGAATATTATCAAAGAATAATTAAAGATAAAGATGATAACAAAATCATGTAGCAATGATTGTATAAACACTGCCTCATTTGGTGTGACTTAAGCACTGTAAACACCTAGCCAGGCTCCGCCCAAGCGTACCTGCTAGCTATCAGCCCTTCTTAAAGAGAGAAAGAGCCTCAAATGGAGATTGCCAAGCAGGTAGGGACTAGTGCTAGCCAAACAGAATCAGCATTCCTTTAGGTTAAACACAGGACCTGGAAGATTAGCTTGTGTTCACTATAATTCACTGAAAGTAGATTAATCTGTGGAGTATATAGCACTGCCCTTACATCACTGGATTTCTCCTCCTAATATCCACAGACTCTCTCCTTTCCCTTACTCTGTCCTAACGATTTTTTCTCCCTAACTGTGCATCCCCCTCTCCTTTGTCGAATGCTTTGATAAATGTGGACACTTCTTTATTTTCTTCACATTCTGTGCCTCTCGTGAGTCATTCTGAAGGCACTGAATCATTTTCATCATCGCTCAGCCTCCTCCTGTTTGAAGTGCTTGTCTGGATATATGCTTATTCATCACCACTCTTTCTGCAACCCACATGTGTCCGGCACACTGTTTACATTGGGCTTTAATCTGTTGTTAGTGGCAGACTCTAGTGTCCCCCTTCTTCCCCAAGAGACCCATCCCTGTTCCTCCTGCCTGTACAGCTCCCAGTGGGAGAGCATAAAGAGCAGGAGTTCTGGCCCTTAACCTTGGCGTATGGACTCTTGCCCAAATCTTCATTCCAGACCTTCCCTTTTTGCCAGTCCTTTATTACAGCTTCTTCCTCAGCAGTGTATGTATATATAGCCAGAGAGGCAAAAAAGGGGTCCCCTCCAAGGTCATCTCAAAGAGCATCCTGAGATGACTGTGATGAGAGCTCACATGTTCTTTCTATCCACCTGCCCTCTAACAACGGTTTCCTCCTGCTACAAATGCCAGTGTTTTTTTGTTTTGTTTTATTGTGTTTTGTTTAAATACACTTCAAAGTGCAAATTCTCTCATTCCCATTTTATGGCCTCAAACACTGGGATTTTGCACTATTTTATGACCTCAAACACTGGGATTTTGCATGAATGCATTGATATTTAGTAATTAGTAATAGATCTTGACGTTTCAACAAGCTACATCGGGTTATCCTCCATTCTCCCTTTTCCTTCCCCTAGCCAAGTTGCTCTGGAATTGATTTATGAAACTAGCTTGCTTTTTACTTATTTTATTCCTCATTATTCATATTTAATGTTACCCACACTTGACCTTTTGACTCTAATTCCTTAAACTGAATAATGTACACACATTGACTTTGTTCTTCCTGACAGGTCTTATCATTTTTTATCTTTGCCATCCTTCTTTCAACCTTTTAAAGATCTAGGGCTCTTTGAATCTCTTATCTGTTTACATTCTTCTTCATTATTTAGTATTAATGTTCTTCTTTCAGCCATTATTCTCTAGATTGTTATTTTCCCTCATTTCCTGATTTGGGTCTTTCTGTCACTGAGCCAGATCTCTCACTACCACATTTTATAGGTCAACTATAGCTTCACCCATGAAACTAATTCAGTTGTTATAAAGGAAAAATCTTTTTACTAGGAATTCAGTAATAGTTCAGTTGGATCTTGCATGAGACTTTTAGTGTTTTTTAGAAACATCAGTGTGCATTGTTGCTAAAAGTATATATTTAATCAGAGCAGAAGATCACTTGGTAGTTAAAACATAGGATATAAATTTTTCCCCTGAATAATTTGTAGGTCACAGATACACTACTTAAAAGGCCAATGTTTGTTCAGCAGTGTTTCATAGGAAGAGTATGCAGTACTTTGGGAATATTTTCCACAAAGACGTGGACTGGCAATGACCCATTAAGGCCCACCCAGTGATCTAGGTACATATAATATTCTTTTTCTTAACCTTTTATAAAAGTGTTATAATGATGGTTAGCAAGAAACCAAGTATAATATTGGGGTTCTGCATATGTTCTTTTAACATAGCTAGTTTGATTAGCTTGATTATTTATGCCTTTTTCTTTCTCATGATAAATCCAAATATGGACCAGGAGACCATTTACAGTAATCTCCCACTGCACATGATAAGGAGAAGTAAGATGAACCACTACCTTGGTTCTAAACGAGTCACTACTTGATTAGAAAAATGATGTTAAACTATTGAGATATAGACAGTAAGTTAGGGCAATGCTTTTGAGGTAAAAGTATATCTTTATTGATCCTATAATACTGTATTATTTTTAGCCTGGTGCACGAAATTTGTGCACTGGGAGCAGGGGTCCCTCAGTCCAGCCTGCCCCCTCTCACATACTGGGAGCCCTCAGGGGATGTCCTAAGCCACAGTCTGGCCTCCCTTTATGGGAGGTGACCATGCTGATTAGGGAAAAGCACCAGCCCCATCACCCCGCTGCTGTAGCCACTACCAGTCACTGCAGCCACCAAGGTGTCTTCATCAATATGGACTCCAGTCCCTTCACCATGAAAAATGACAACTTTCTTTAGGCATTTTTAAGATGACTTTCATAGGATATAACCTACCTACTTTTCTTTCTTTCTTTCTTTCTTTCTTTCTTTCTTTCTTTCTTTCTTT
>JAAGEH010000018.1:47572280-47624306 GCA_011751065.1 Lasiurus cinereus
TTTCTTTCTTTCTTTCTTTCTTTCTTTCTTTCTTTCTTTCTTTCTTTCTTTTTTTCTTTCTTTCTCTCTCTCTTTCTCTCTCTCTCTCCCCCCCCCCCTGCTTTCTCTTTTCCTCACCTAAGGATATGTTTCCATTGATTTTTAGAGAATGTGGAAGAGAGAGGGAGAGACAGAAAGAAACATCTATGTGAGAGGGACACTTTGATTGGTTGCCTTCTCCATGAGCCCTGACCTGGGCCCCAGCCAGGGAGGAGCCTGCAACCTAGGTACATACCCTTAATCAGAATCGAACCTGGCCCCTGTGGTCAGCAGGCTGAGGCTCTATCCATTGAGCCAAACCAGCTAGGGCAGGATATGACATTTTTTTAGCTCTCCAGCAGCGAACCTTCGTTTTTTTCTCCAGGAGTATGGTGGAAAAGCCCTAGATCACCTTTTTGGATTCTTATACCCAAGTTACTAAGAATATTACCAGTGGAAAATAGGGAGCTTAGCCAATGAGCAGTCAGAAAAGGTGTTTCCTCTGTAGTTCACACCTATCACCTCTGGTCCGGCTCTGCCCCTGACAAGGCCTAAAGCCTTGGAGCCGGGAAAGGGGCCCCCCAGCTCCCTCTGATCGGCTCCGCCCCTGCCAGGGCCCCAAGCCTCTGGCCCAGGTTTGGGTCATGGGCAGGGGACCCCCAGCTCCTTCTGATCACCCACTCCACCCCTGCCAAGGCCCCAAGCCTCTGGAAAAGGCTTGGGTCCTGGGCAGGGCCCCACCCAGCTCTGTCTTACCACCTGACTCTACCTCTACCCAGGACCCCCCTGGTTCAGGCCCTTACTGGTTGCTGAGGACTCACTCTGAGCCTACCTCGGAGTGACTTGGGTGCTGAGAAAGTTCCCAGGACCCAGGCTGCTGGGCGCCAATGTATGCAAATTAACCCCCATCTTTTTTGGTTTAATTTGCATACTCACTCTGATTGTGGGCATAGTGGAGGTACAGTCAGTTTGCGTATTTGCCTATTAGGTATGATCATTACAGTGCTACCTTGAGATATGGGTTTAATTTGTTCCGTAACCTTGAGGCATGGGAAACTATGAGACGCTTGAGTCGAGGTAAACTGGTGGGTTGTGTGCAGCCGGCTGATCGTATGTTAGGGCACTCGTATCTCGAGGTACCACTGTATTTTTATTATGACATGTCACATATTTGGTTTAGTGTAGAACATTCAAAGACTTTTAGTTCTCATTCTGGTTTACAGTTTGTTAATAATAGAATGTGGACTAGTATTATTGTGCTTCATTTGGCTTGTGAAACACCATTATGATACAAAAAAATTATGGAGTCATCTGAGCAGCAGTAATGTGTGCATAAGAAGTTAGAGATTTTATATAAGGATCCTTCAATGCTTTTTGGTATCAAGCAGTTGTCATATATATTAGACTTGATATGATTGCTTTCTGTCGTAGAGTCTCTTAAAGGCGTTCTTATGGCAAAAGCCTTGACAACATCAGCAAATAACCTCTATTTGTATGGCTCTCAGTTTTTCTTCCAACATATATTTGTCTTCCTAACAATAAAAGTTAAATAATAAATCAATGCCACAATATTTTTAGTGTGTACCAAAATTATTTTTTATTTTTGACCTACTAACTACATTCTGCTCTAAGTTACAATGATTAACCAGAGCCCTTGGTACTGTGAATTAGGTCAGCTCTTTCAAGTTACAAATATCCATTAGTTATCCACAGCAAGAGCCCTGATACCCAGGTAGATTGTAACAAATTTCATAGTTAGGGTTAAGGTAAATTGCTACAAAAAAATAAACTCAATTAGAGTGGCTCAGAACTAGAGAAGTTTATTTCTTTTCCACATTACAGTCCATGGAGTAGATAGATCTCTTTTTCTTACGGTTATCTAGTGACTCAGGTTGTTACCTTGCAAATTCCTAGGATTTTACAATTGTCCACACTGTTGACGTAGTGTCACTACTCATTCCTGGCCTGTAGGAAGGAGAAAGAGATATATGGGGGAAAGCAGAAGTTACACACACTACTTGTGCTCTCCTTTAAGTGGAAAGAACTTATTTATCTGGTCACATCTGGCTATAAGGGGGGTCACAGGAGTTCTCTGGCTAGGTGGCTACAAGTCCCACTAGATCTGGAAGGTGGGTGTTAAGGAAGGGATAAAGAAGATAATGGATCCTGGGGAACATTAGTAATCTTTACTAGTTATTTGGAGAATGTTATTTTTGTATACTGTATTTTCTGGCGTATAAGACAACTGGGCGTATTAGACGATCCCCAACTTTTCTAATTAAAATATAGAGTTTGGGATATACTCGCCCTATAAGATGACACCCGGCTTATAAGATGACCCTTGACTTTTGAGAAGATTTTCCTGGGTTAAAAAGTCGTCTTATTTGCTGGAAAAGATGGTATTTAAATCTTCAGAAAAATGTGTGTGGCAGTGTGTGTGTTGTGTGGACAGTGAGATTTCTCACACATTTATTAATAGCTAATATTTTCTCATGTTTAATAAAGGAAAAATTGAACTTGGGAGGGAATTTCAGGTTGTCTATTTTAAAGTCATCAAGGAATTATAGAAAAATGTCTTGATATCCCAAATTCTATTCCACTTAGTAAGTCAAATATCCTAATTTTCAATTATCTACTAGGATAGATGAAAGTCCCTCTTTTGGAATTTTACTTATGTCTTTTATACCTAAACCTTTCCCAACCCCCAGCTTAAATTGTGTAAGTTGTTGAAATACTGTTTGAATCAACTTTTTGTTTTATTTTCTGTTGAAAATCAGGGTTGTAGATGTTACAGATTTTAGTAAGCAGTTACAAAAGCAATTAAATTTCAAGGTTTACTACCATTGATTGGAACCTACTTTAAATTCGATGTTTTATTCAATTCTTTACCTCCCTGTGACAAGGGTATTCTTATATAGACTTATGCACATTAAGTTGAGACTTAGCACATTAAAGTCACTTACCCAGTCATCTGGCTAGTGTGCCTTACATTACAGCATGAGTTCCAAATCATAATTCCCTACTTCTACAGGAGCATTAAATCCATTATGCAAGTAACAGACATTAAGCTAAATTCTACTTATGTGGATGCATCAGTGCAATCTGGGAAACTCATAATCTACTCAAGAGTGGCTGGATTCATTCATTACCTTTGAAATCACAGTATTTTGAAAAAGATGCCAAAATAGGCATGTGCTTTTCTCCATTCTTTCTTACTCTTAAAAAAAAATCATACCACCCATCAGTGCAATGGTAAGATTAGTGGGTTACAGCATTCTTCTTAACAGTTTCATAAAAATAGAAGTACTTTTGATCCTTTCTCTATTGCCAAGTACAGAGGCACCATGCAGCCTATTTTCTTACTGGTAAGTGACCATAAAAATACAGTCCTCCATCTCTCAGCAGTGATAGATAAGAAGTACTGAAACAGCATTAATAATTAATGGGCAGACAAGATGAAACTCCAGTTGCTCAGACTGCTGTCTCCACATAATCTGTATTTTATACAAAAGGAGAAAGAACTCAATGGAATTTCAGCTGTGACCGGATAAAAACTGCCAGCAAAATGTGATAAGGAAAGTCTAATGTGTATATTAATCATGTTTATAGCTCCTCATTTGTTGATATATTAGCCTAAACTCCCTTTAAAAATACAATTTTGATCACCAGTAGATTCATTTAATGCAATCAAACTTAAAATAGGGTCCAATTAAAGTTTCCAATTTTTATTAATCAAAAATAATTAATCTATCCCATAAATCATAGAACAAATGGGTTAAGAATTTTAGTGCAAGATGAGAAGCATTAAGAAAAAAAAATCTAAAAAAGTTTGATGCATGATGTAAATATGCCATTGTATGTTTATAGCTTGCATTAACATTTGGCATTTTTATTATCCAAATTGTTTTTCTAGATATAATGAACGTATAATATGACTCAAAGCAAGACACAGTTTACCCTTGAATGGTGTAGATTTCAAATATGATGCATTTTTATTTTCTCTGAATTAGTTATAACAAAACAGATTACAGAGTTAGGATAGGAAATGGAGTGTTTCTAGAAATGTCTATATTTTTGTAGTTAAAAAGCCTAAGAAAATAAGGCCCAGTCAAATCTAGAAGTAAAGGAGTTTCTATGTAAAGCTTGGTGACCTTTTTGACATTGAAAATATATATGCAAACAAAAATTTAGAGAAAATTTGTTCAATCATATAGGTTTAATAATCCTTAAAATTTTCACCTAACTATGGTCATATCCTAAATTTGTAACAAACATCAAGATGGAATGGTGGATGATGGATGAGAAAGGGCAAGGGAAGATAAATATAGGAATGTGTTATTTAGCCACATTATCAAGGATGTTGAAGAGTCAGAAAACTTTCCCAGGTACACCCAGATGTGTGCTCATTGTTGGAAGTAGTTCTTCACAGATGTATCTAAATTTGAATCTTATAATTTAGCTATTAGTATAAATATATTATGTAGCAATCATGCTAGTGCATGAAAATCCATAATTGTTGACACTAAAATGAATTAGAATAAGCTTTAGAGACATGAAGCTGTGAAAAGCATAGGAAAAAAACAAGTCACAAAAATAAACGAAGACCAAAGGTATTAAGATAATAACCCTTAAAAGCCATAGGGTTTTTTTTTCTAAAAGAAATACAATTATATTTGTGGAATATGTTAACTCATGCAATTAGGGCATAGAATAGGAGCAATTTAGTTCATGTCTTACACAGGCCAAATAAAGTTACATCAATGAAAGTAACTCCCATTACAAATTCAGCCCCAACCATGAATATATATATATATATATATATATAACTGGAGGCCCAGTGTATGAAATTCATGCACTCGGGGGTGGGATTCCTCAGCCTGGAATGCGAGAGGGTGCAGGCCAGACTGAGGGACCCTACCAGTGCACAATTGGGGGAGGGGAGAAATGCAGGAGGTTGGCCAGACAGGGAGGGACCGTGGGAAGGATCCGGGGTATATCCAGCCCATCTCCCTCAGTCCTAATCAGCTGGATCCCAGCAGCAAACTTGACTTACCAGTTAGAGTCTACCCCCTGGTGGTCAGTGCACATCATAGTGACTGGTTGACCAGTCAACTGTCTGCCCCCTGGTGGTTAGTGCAAATCATATTGAGTGGTGGAGAGATCTTAGAATATCATTAGCATATTATGCTTTGATTGGTTGAATGGCCAACCAGACGACCAGGCACTTAGCATATTAGACTTTTATTATATAGGATAAACTGGGGTACTGGATTCCACTGGGCACAGGAGAGCTAAAGCAAAGGGACCTAAGATCAAGTCAACTCATCACTATTAGAAAAATTATTCATAGCTCTTCCTACCAATGGCCAAACAGAATAATCACTATTCTTATAAAAAAGATAATACATAATTATAGAATTTAGCAAATTTTTATAGGCTGATATGTTTATGGAACCTTAGCTGCCAAGTCATTTAAAGCTTGGATGTCATGAATAAAGCACCAGAGGCAGAGATGCATGACCTAGGTACACAAACTCTTTACCCTCCATAATGTATTTATTCACTTGTAATAGGGGGATAATAATGCCTAATCTATTTGGCTCACAGGAATCAAGTGAGGATTTTTCTTTAATGAGAAAAGGTGTGAAAAGGGGCCTGTGGAACTATAAAACCACACAGATGTGAAGTGTAATTAATAAGCCATGGGGTTTCTCACCTTTCTATAAGGACTCCTAAGAATTGAGGATTAAGCTGGGACCCTCAGTCTCCAAACCTAGTTCATCTCCTTTAAAAATTCTACCATTAAGCCTTTAGTCAGCACTTTCCCAAAGAAAGGCCAAAAAATATGAGTTCCATGAAAAATTAGTGTGTTATTTTTAAAAAGAGTCCTGTGGTGAAACCTGTTTGGGAAACACATATTAAGTTACCTTTATTTAATATGTATATTAGGAACTTTTAGGGGAGTGATACAGAAAGGAATGCTCCCAAGCTTATTTGACTATAGAAATTATTCATTAAATATCATCTCAGAGGATTGTTATCCTGCAAAAATTGCTTTGGAAAACACTGATGAAATCTTTTGTAATTTCTCCAAATGCACACATTGAAGACACACTGGCTTCTAGTTCTTTTGAGGCTCACAGTGCTGCTACTGAGAACAGCATTTCCCAAAATATAGTCACTTGAGAAGTTTGTTTAAAATGGAGATTCTAGAACCTCCCCTCTAACTACAGGCTGAGGCATTAGGATCTGCAGTTTCACAAGCTCCTTGCGTGATTGTGAACCAAGAGATTCCCAGACCACAGTCTGACAAATACTGTTGTTCCAGGAGGGGATCATAGTGGCTTTGTGATTTCAGTGGCTCATTAGCATGAGATGTATCTTATCTATGACAGACCTGTGCTTTGTGAACCCTGATAAGGCAAGTTCATCTTTGACAATCTCCAGGTAGATCAGTTCCTTCAGTACCCACCAGGGCCTACTTCTCCTGATTGACCAGCAGCTGGCTGTCATAACCATTGCATTATGCACATAACACTCTCCTGATAAAATAATTTGTCTTTCTGGGAAAAAGAAAGGCATACTTCAATGAGTAAGAGCACAACTATTTCCCTACATGAATATTCTTTGAAAATCCAAATTTATATGTCTGGGAAAGGAGAAATGTAACATCCGCTTTGTGTAGCAGAGCTACTAAAAACAGAAATGAAGAGAAAAATACGACACCTCTCAAACTTTGAACAAAATAGAGTGAAGTAACACTGTCTAAAAGTGGCCAAGAGGCCAACATGATATTATAAACATAGGCTGTCCTGGATAAGAACACATTTTTAAATTAACCTAGAAATTGAGTCTTGGGTTATTTTCTCTGTAAAATCTACTGATCCTGAGGCTCATATTAAAGAACAGAAATGCTACATGTTGCTGTGAATTTATCAGTCTCTGTAGCACTAAAACATCTTTTGTTCAGGACTCTTTTTATGTATTTCCCTAAGAACTATGAGATTGTTTCTTATCTGTGAGTACCCAGAGGAGAAAAAGAATGTCTGCCTAGATGGCTCTGAGGAGTTTTTGTCACTGGCTCTTTTCTCATCCATTTATGCATCATGGAGGATCGCATGGATTCTGGTTGAGTTTAAATATTAACTCTTCCCTTACTTGGGTTCTTAAATTCTCTTGGTTTCAGAGTTTTATCTGTCATATAGGATAATAATACCATCTACCTCTCAGAATTGTTATGTGAATCAAATGAGAAAATACATAATGCCTGCACGTAGTGCTCAGAAATTCTAGTTATTCTTTTTTTTCTGTCCCTTCAGTGCGGGGCACATATTTTATAGCTCTTCTCTATCCATCACTGAGCCTAGAAAAGGGCTTCATGTTCAGAGGGAAACATTGAATGACTTTTGGAAGTTGAAAGAAGGAACATATTGAATTCAATTAAGGAACTTGTGAAAAAAACAACAGCAAACACCTCTGACTGTTTTCTTTGGGCATTAAGAATATTGTGAGGCAATTCTGAGAAGAGTAAGATGTGTGGTGACATGGTTCTGACTCACTCTGCTTTTCCATTCTGGATGGAGGAATCATGGTGGGCTTTCCAGACCTGTTGCCCCTCCCTTAGCATGATGCCTTGTCTGTGTCCACCTTTGAAAATGTTTTTCAAAATGATCCTTCATATAAGGATGAAGCTGATCTTCATAGAAAACTTAGAGGTGAAACATACCCTATCAAATAAAAATGATTTATTTTGAAGTTTCCATACTGTTGTCTTCACTTTGGTCTTTAAGAAAGATCTTGTTGGTGCTATCCAAATAGCAAGACAGTCAAGTACTTCATCAGCTGAAAGCAAATTTGCTATGATGAAAAATGGGGTGTGTGCTGACAAATATCACATACATGCTGGTGTGTGGTGGAGATGTTGCTAGACAGTGTGCTGGGAAAAGCTGCATTCGCTGATTGCACTTTTAGCCCAATGATAAGTGGGGCACTGAAAACCTGGCAGAATAAGATCTACAAATATTTAAGCTATCACTTCACTCCTACATCTGATGATGGAAAGTTTTATCTTAGTGTCTGGAGAATGAGTTATTCATATCTACACATTAGGATTGGCTAAAGCATAACTAGTATTCTTCCTTGTGGCTGGTGCAACAGAAATAGGAAAGTGGCAGTGAGGGGAGGGACTGACATGGACTCCCTTAGAACTGATGTGAAGTGCAACTGTGGCATCACCTCTGTCCCTGGACACTATCTTATGAGCTGTCAATCCTGCTGGACCAGCAGGCACATCTTTTGACTGAAAGCTTAATATGACCTGGTCTGGTACTTTCCTAAATCTGGCATATTGGGTTAGGTATGACCCATTACTAGATTATAAAATCAATTTAGATGTTAGGAGTTAGTATTGAAAAATAAGATAGGAAGGCATAACATAAAATAGAGTAGAGTAGAATAGAATAGACTGCAAACCACATAGTAAGGGCTAAATTTTTGTGTGTGAAATTTGATTTTAGTATGCTTGTGTGCATGTGTGTATTACAGGTCAAGAAGTAAATTACATTTTTCAGTTTGAATGGCCTTTTAAAAGTTTTGAAAGTCACTGAAGTAAGAAATTATAGGTTACCAAGTAGCAAAGAGAGATGTTTCCACTATGCCTCTCAGATTGCTGTTCATTGTCAATAACTTTTTGTGCACTTGACTGATTTGCTCACCTTATAGTTAATGCAGCTAACAGCTAACATTTCCTGGCCAGTTATTAGCTGTCAGGTAGTGTGCTAAGTGTTTCATATGTATTTTCATGCTTAAAACAGCCCCACCTACCAGATACTATTTTATAATTATTCCACTTGTGTATTATAGGAAACTGAGACCCAAAGAGGTTAAATAATTCACTCAAATTTACACAGCTAGAAAGGGGGAGAGCTAGGATTTGAACCAAGCAGCTTCGAGTAAGAGGGTCCACACTGTCCAAATATTAGGATCCTAAGGCTCAAGGGCCAAGCCCTTTATTGTCAATACTATCCTTCTCTCCTCTGACTCAAAGGTATCAAAGTCAGCACCTCCTGCTACAATATCCCTGATTATCACAACTTAACACATTATATTGGGTTGAACCATATAAAATTATCAGTATTTGCCTACATTTGAATGATAAAATAGGCAATTTTAAATGGTTCACCCTAACAGTCCTTTCTATGTAAAGGGTAGTAAAAGATGAAAAATAAATTGTTTCCAACATTAATACACTTTTTATCTAAGAATTGAGGGAAATGAACACTGACCCTCTTTTTTGTTATTTATTATTTTTAAAAATTTATCTTTATTTTGAAAATATTACAGATGTCCCCTTTTTCCCCACTGACCCCCTCAATCCCCATGCCCCCAGGCCTCCATCACTCTAATGTCTGTGTCCATGTGCTATACGCATGTGTGTGTGTGTGTGTGTGTATACACACACACACACACACACACACACACACACACACACAGTAGAGGCTCGTGCATGAAAATTCCTGCACTGGAGAGGGGGTCCCTTAGCCCAGCCTGCCCCCTCTCACAGGCTGGGAACCCTCAGCGGTGGGAGGTGATCCAGAGATCAGGGGAAGGTGACGCCCCATCACACTTTTGCTGCTGCTACTGTCAGTGGCCCAAGCCTTGGCTAGCCCTGGTTATCTGAGCCCCGGGAGACCCTGGGCAGCTGGGCAACTGCCATTTGAGGCTTGCCTATGCCTTGAGCTGGCCCTGGGTGGCTGAGGGGCTGAGGGCACTGGGGGACTCCAGAGGAAGGTGCACTGAGCAGCCACACACCTGCCAACCTGGCAGAGCTGAAGGGAATGGATGCCACCATCTGTGGCTGTGGACACTGCCATCTTTGAGGGTATGGCATTCCATTAGCATATCCCCTCCTTATTGTCTGTGGGCACTGCCATCTTTGAAGGGGGCAGTCAATTAGCATATATCCTCCTTATTGGCTGTGGGCACCACCATCTTTGTGACTGTGTGAGGGTCAATTAGCATATTCCCTCTTTATTAGATAGGATAAATTCTTTGGTTAATCTCTTCCTGTCCCCTTTCCCCTTCCCTCTGAGCTTTCTCAGTCTGTTCCATGCTTGTATATCTCTGGATCTATTTTGTTCTTCAGTTTATTTTGTTCATTAGATTTCACATATGAGTGAGATCATGTGATACTTGTCTTTCTCTGACTGGCTTGTTTCACTTAGCATAATATTCTCCAGGTCCCTCTATGCTGTCTCAAAGGGTGATATCCTTCTTTTTTTATATTTGCATAGTATTCCATTCTGTAAATATACCACATCTTTTTTTATCCACTCATCTATGATGGGCACTTGGGCTGTCTGGCCCCCTTTTTTACATATGAAGAAACTAAGATCTAATGGAATTAAGTGATTATTGTCAACAACAATACTGGCAGAGCCAAGACTAGCATTCAGGCTTGTATGGTTTTTATTTCCAGTCTTAAAGACTTGACTACATCAAAATAATCACCTATAGCCAAAACCAGTTTTGCTCAGTGGATAGAGCATCAGCCTGCAGACTAAAAGGTCCCAGGTTAGATTCCGGTCAAGGGCATGTATCTTGGTTTCAGGCACATCCCCAGTAGGGGGTGTGTAGGAGGCAGCTGAATGATGTCTCTCTCTCTCTCATTCATGTTTCTAACTCTATCTCTCTCCCTTCCTCTCTGTAAAAAAAAATCAATCAAATACATTTAAAAAAATAATAATCTCCTATAGCTTAATGCATTTAATGTGTGTGAATCTTATAAATACCATCCCACCTTTGGTTGCTAAAAAGCTCAGAGTGAGCCATATGTAAAGTGCACCATTAGTAGTTATAGTTCAACCTTTATTTTTAATTTGTCTTTATGTATTTACTACAGGCCCAGTGCAGGAAATTGGTGCGCAGAGGGGGGTATCCTTTAGCCCAGCCTGCTCCCTCTCCAATCTGGGACCCCTTGAGGGATGTCTGACTGCCCGTTTACAAGTAGGATCAGGCCTAAACGGACATCCCTCTTATAATCCAGGACTACTGGCTTCCAACTGCTCACCTCCCTGCCTTCCTGATAGCCCCTAACTGCTTCTGCCTGTGAGCTTGCCTGATCACCCCCTAACCACTTCCCTGCCAGCCTGATTGATGCCTAACTGCTCCCCTACCATCCTGTTTTCCCCTAACTGCCCTTCCCTGTGGGCCTGGTCACCCCTAACTCCCCTTTCCTGCTGACCTGGTCACCCCTAAGTGCCCTCCCTGCAGGCTTGATCACCCCCAACTGCCCTCCTTTGCAGGCCTAGACCCTGCCACCTGCCCTCCCCTGCTGGCCATCTTGTGTCCACATGAGGGCAGGATCTTTTGCCCACATGGGGGCAGTCATCTTATGTGTTGGAATGATGGTCAATCTACATATTACTCTTTTATTAGATAGGATAGAGGCCTAGTGCATGGGTAGGGGCCAGCTGGTTTGCCCTGAAGGGTGTCCTGGATCAGAGTGGGTGTTCCCTTGGGGCATGGGGTGGCGTGGGCGAGGGGCCTGTGTTGGTTTGCAGGCCGACCACACCTCCTGACAACCCAAGTGGAGGCCCTGGTATCTGGGATTTATTTATCTTCTACAACTGAAACTTTGTAGCCTGGAGCAGAGCCAAGCCTTTTGCTTGTACAGTCATTGTAACTTTGTTTCCTTAAGCGGAGGCTTGGGCTGGCCAGGGTTTGTGGAAAGCTTGGCTTCCTCCATTGCCATGGGCAACCCAAGCCACCCTCGTGCTCTCTCTGTGGCCATAGTCATCTTGGTTAATTTGCATACTCACTCTGATTGGCTGGTGGGTGTGGCTGGTATGTGTGGCTTGTGGTATGGCGGAGGTGCAATTTGCATATTACTCTTTTATTAGATAGGATTTTTAAAAATTGCCTTAATGTCTTTACCGTTTTAAATCTTTCTAAATTGTGTGATTTAGGGAGCTGCCTCAATTGTTTTACTTTTCACGAGAAAAGGGTAAATTTTAAGTGTTCCAGTATTATAAAAGGATTCAAGCACATGTATATGAATGGTCAAATGTGCTGTGAGAGCTGAAGTAGGATGCTGGATGAGGCCAGCAAGGAGAGACAATGGGCTGGAGGTAAGGAGCCAGGAGGTAGAGGAGAAGTTAAAGAAGCCATGAGAGGTTAGCCATAAAGAAGCAGCAAGCAATAGGAATGCTACAATAGTGGCACTGAATGCTGCTATTGGCTCCTGAAGTAGAAAGTAGAACTCATCTTATTTGTAACTACAACATGGCATCAGTGGATGCTTCCTCCCACCACTACCCAACAAGAACCCTTATTATTGGAAGGCTAGGCCCCTATATAGTTGCTACCATTTATTGTGGGATCTCAGCCTCCAGTTTTGATTTGTGCTCTCAAGAAATACATCCTTCATTGTGAAGTTTTCCTGACCACTGGATCTTCTTTATCTTAATTTCTATACTAAATGTAGTTATCAAAATGTTCATATTTTAGAACCAGACTTTTGATATGAGATTCATAGGAATGTTTTATATGTTTAGGTGTATCCTAAAATCAAGCATCAGTTCTTTACAAATGGGAGATGACCATAATGTATCTTAAATAAAAAGAGACAGTGGAATTTCATGTATCCTTTATTTCTACTTATCATATTCTGAAATAAAGAAGGAACATTTTTCCAAAACATTTTGTTGCTCTATCTTTTGATTTCACATGACCATTAGAAAAGTTCTTATAATGTCAAACAAATGTCAAAACTCTTTTGAATATTTGTTGGAACTTAACTGAGCAATAAGCACTGTTTGCTTTTATTGTCTACAAGAAGTTTAATTTTATGTAATTTGATCTGTATCTAGTTAATTTTTCTAAAATCCACGTAAAAGTTACAGGCATTTTAAACCATTGGAATGTTTGTGTTCATTTCTTTGTGATCTTTTTATTCTGTCACTCACATGGAAAGGTCAGTGATACTTCAAGGAACATGCTACCATCCCATACTGCTTATTCTGTCATCATAAGATTGTTAAATGGAAGCAAGATGGCTCCCAGAAGTTTCCTTTGATAGCTGTTACTTCAGTGACCCAGAGCTATGTAACTCTTCAAGTGATAACTCCCTAATTAGCTGGAGCTATAGCATCCTCTGCCTACATCTTGTCCTCAGCCCAAATGTTCAGTTATCTAAACCAAAGTGCTACATGACATTTTTGTTGTTTTAGGAAAGCACAGTTACCATTCCCAGGCTGCCCCCACACTATCTCAGATATGTGTTATATGATACCTTTTCCAATTCAGAGAAGAGTGTAGGAGAAAGAAAAAAATCTTACTCATTTTGTTTTGTTTTGTTTTTGCTAACAAGTTAAAATAAGCAGTTCTTGAAATATATTTTTACCTTACATGCTGCTGGGTTTCAGCTTGTGTATATAGACCTAAAGCATGCAAGTGTTATGTACGTACAGTGCAGTAAGAAATCAAAAGATTCAAAAGAAGGTCTTTTAACAGCAACAATATGAGCATAAATTGTAATTCTCACATGGAAAATATAAACATTTTATCTCTTATCCTATAGCTGTGAAAGGAAAAAAAAAAGACATTTTGAAAAGATAAATAAAATGTCATACCAAAAGGGCCCTGTGATTAAGAAAGCATCAGACTGTTCTTTCTGATGAAAATGCTTGAGGGTGATTAATAGCTCTCTCTGATAAACTAGATGAAACTAAAAGCATCCAAAAGTCAGAGACAAATAAATAAATGGACAGGGTGTGGTTATCTATAATAATAAAAGCATAATATGCTAATTAGACTGGACTTCTGAACGACCTTCCAGATGTCATTCTGGACTTCCTTCTGGACGAAGCTGCAGTGGCAGGCGAGCAGTTACGGGCAATTAGGCAGGCAGGTGAGTGGTTAGGGGCAATCAGGCAGGTAGGCAGGCAGGCAAGCAGTTAGGAACAAGCTGGCTTGCAAGAAGGTGAGAGGGTACAGGCCAGGCTGAGAGACCATCCCCCTCCCCGTTGTATGAATTTCGTGTACCAGGCCTCTAATAGTATACATAAGCCAGAATGATCAGTATGGTTGTAATTCAGGATAGTCACAGGGGTGAGCAAAGTTGAAAGAAGAAGTGACCAGTAGCATCAGTAATCTGATAATCCCCAATTCCCAGATGGAAGCTTTTAGAAGGCCGAGAAGTCTAATTTCTATCCTTAAGAGCAGGGATCAAAGTGGAAACAGAAAGAGTAGAAACAGCACATGAAATAACATGGAGAAACTAAACTTTGGTTAAATTGAAGGAAGTGGTAATTTTGGAGAACCCTGAGTAATACATACCCAGACTCATAGGCCCAACCCCAGGAAAAAAAGCAATCCACAGAAATATTCCTGAGGAAGTCCAGATATTGGATTTACTAGACATACTTTAAAATCAGTTATTTTAAATATGTTCAAAGAACCAAAGGAAACCCTGTCCAAAGAATAAAATAAAAATAGGGAAAAAATAGGGAATGCCATTAAAAACATAAAAATTATATAAAAAATAAATTGTGGTGTTGCAAAGTACAAAAGCCCAAATGAAAATTCAGTAGAGGAACTCAACAACACCTTTGAGTTGGGAGAAGAAAAAAAAAATCAGTGAGTTTGAAGATAAGTCAATTGAAATTATTTAGTCTTAGAAACAAAGAAAAAGAAAATGAAAACAATAACAACAACAAACAGAGCCTTAGAGACTTCTGGGACATCATCAAATGACCAATATACACATAAAGGAAGTATCATTACTGCTTTTCTCCAGAAAGTACCATTCTGCTTTTACTTCAGAAAGAAAGATGATATAGGGAAAAAAGAACATTTAAAGAATTAATGGGTAAAACCAATCCCAAATATGGTGAAAACAATTAATTTACACAGTCATGAAGTTTAAAAACTTGTGTGTGGGATAATCTTAAAGACATACAAACTTAGAGACATCGTAATTGGGAAGAAAGATAAAGCAAATCTTGAAATTAAGATCATAAGAACTCATCATGTATACATGATCCTCAATAAAATTAATAGCCGTCTTTTCATCAGAAAGCATGATGGCCAGAAAGCAGTGGAATGAAATACTTTGAAATGTCAAATAAGAACTTTACATCCAGCACTACTACTTTTCAAAAATAAAGAAGAACCAGTGTGGCTCAGTTGGTTGAGCATTGTCCCCATGCACTAAGAGGTTGCCTGTTCAATACCCATTCAGGGCACATGCCCATGTTGTGGGTTTGGTCCCCAGTTGGGATGCAGATGGAGTCAACCAATATACTCTTGAGTGGCCAGATTATTATGATCTCTGAACACATAATAATCTGGCCACTCAGTGTGTGTGTGTGTATGTGTGTGTGTGTGTGTGTGTGTGTGTGTGTGTGTGTAAGAGGCCCAGTGCATGAATTCGTGCATGGGTGGGGTCCAGCCAGCCTGGCCAGGGGGAAGGGACATGGGTGGTTGGCCAGCCTGTCTGCTGGTTGAACTCCTGGTTGAGGGGACAATTTGCATATTAGCATTTTGTTATATAGGATATACACTGAGTGGACAGATAGTTATGCATTCAGAGATCATAATATTCTGGCCACTCAGTGTGTATTTTTTTTCTCTCTGTCTCCCTCTCCCTTCCTCTGTCTCTAAAATCAATAAAAGCATATTTAACAACAAGTAAAGAAACTAATACAAGCCTAAACAGAAATTGAGTTTGTTGCTAGTAGTCCTATTGTTGCTGTAAGAAATGCTCAGGAGAATCCTTCAGTCTGAAAGGAAAGAACCCTAGACATTAATTTGAATTTATGCGAACAAATGAGGAGTGGGAAAGGTAAATATAAAAGACAGTATGCATTTAGTTTTAGTTTTTAATTCTTTTATTCTAATCTTATCTGATTTAAAAAGATAATTTTAAAAAGCAATAATTATAAATCAGTATTAATGTACATATCCTATATAATAAAAGCCTAACATGCAAATCACCCAAGCAGCAGAATGACATGTCGGCATGGGTGGGGCCAGTGAGTGGGCTGTGCCAGGCCAGCTAAGATGGGTGCCAGTAGGCAGAGGAATGGGGTGGCAATTGGGGGGCAGTGGCAGAAGGCTGATCAGGGGACAGAGCCAGAGCTGCCCCCTGGTGGTCAGTGTGTTCCCACAGGAGAAGTGCTGCTCAGCTACAAGGCAGGCTGACAACTGGTGAGCACAGCGGTGGTAGCAGGAGCCTCCCCCACCTCTGTGGCAGCACTAAGGATGTCTGACTGATGGCTTACACCCAGTTATATAGGCTATACACTGAGTGGACAGATTATTATGTCCACACTGGGGATAATAATCTCCAGTGGGCCTAAGCCGTCAGTCATACATCCCCTGAGGGCTCCTGGACTGTGAGAAGGAGCAGGCCAGGCTAAGGGATCCCCCTGAGTGCATGAATTTTTGTACACCGAACCTCTAGTAATATATAAAGATGTAATTTGTATACAATAATAGGGCAAAGAAGTAGAAAGAAATAAAACTTTTATACACCATTGAAATTAGGTTATCATTAATCTGAATTAGAGTGTTTAAATTTAGATATAAACTATCATCCCCAGTGCAGCCAATAAGATAATAACTAAAAAATATAGTAAAAGAAAAAACAGCCCTAACTGGTTTGGCTCAGTGGATAGAGCATCGGCCTATGAACTGAAAGGTCCTAGGTTTGATTCTGGTCAAGGGCATATGCCTGGGTTGTAGGCTCAATCCCCAGTGGAGGATTTGCAGGAGGCAGCCAGTCCATGATTCTCTGTCATCATGGATGTTTGTACCTCTCTCTCCTTCCTTCCTCTCTGAAATCAATAAAAATATATTTTAAAAAAAGAAAAATCAAAAAAACTAATATGGTAGACTTGAAAATATGTTTAACATAAAGAAAAGTAGTAATAAAGAAATAGTTGAATAAAGAGGACATGATTGAATAAAAAGCAAATAAGAAAATAGCAGGTTTAAATCTTACCTTCTCAGCAGTTAAATTATGGATTAAACTTTCTAATTAAAAAACAAAGAAAGATTGGTAGGCTAGAATTTAAAAATTCCATGATCCAACTATATGCTGTTTAGAAGACACATTTTCAAAGACAAACAGATTGAAAATAAAAGGATAAGAAGATATACCATGTAAACAGTAATAAAAAGACAGCTGTAATGACTACATTAACATCATAAAAGAAGACTTTAAAACAAAATTGTTATTAGAGATATAGAAAGACATTTTATAATGATAAAAAAGTGAATGCAGAAGAACCAAGATGGTGGCATAGGTAAACACCTGTACTGCTGCCTCTCACAACCACCACAACCACATCAAAATTACAACTAAAATACAGAACAGCTATCATCCAGAACCACAGGAAAGTTGTCTGAGTGGAAGTACTACAACTAGAGAAGTAAAGAAGAAAGTGCATTGAGACAGGTAGGAGGTGTGGAGGTGCCAAACAGGCTGTCACCCAGGTGTGCCGCCTTTTTAATTGGGAGGCAGATACAAGCTCCTGCTTGCTGTGAGCTTAAGTGCCAGGTGAGACTTGGGGGGACTAAGATATATATGGGGAAAAACTGACTATCTGGTGTTGGGACAGGAACATGGGGGTGGCTTTCTTCCATTCAGAGGTGCTCACAACGGTCATTATTCCTATGTTGGTACCAGGCTGACTGGCAACCATTGCTGTTAGCTCCATCCTGGAGGTTACCTGAGACCCCGCCTCACCCAATTTACAACCCCACCCAAGCTGTGTGCAGTGGCTTTTGCATATGAATGGCCTATCCTTTCTCAGCCTAAAATCTGTCAAATAAGCTGCATCTGTGTCAGAGAGCCCCAAAGCTATCAAAAGAAGGCCCAAGACTACACCAGACCAGCCTGCCTTGCTTCACAGCTGGGCCTTATCTGGACACTTCCAAACCTGATACAAAGAGGAGGAATCTGCAAATCTCTCTGTAGCTCCTGCTTGGTGGCCCCCCAGGCAGTGGCTGACTTTGCACCTCCTTGGAGATCCAAGAGACAGTGTATCCAATGGTCAGTGCAAGACCATCTAGATTAAAACTTTTCACATCCATAAATGACACACTCAAGGGATAGACTCAGTGAGCACCAGAGCCCCACTGAAGCAAGTCCTGCTCCATAAGGGTGTCTCCTGCACAGCAGCTTTTCCATTGTAGACACAGCTGGTCCTGACAGCCAATTGGCCTGGAGGTCAATTCCTTCCAGTGATACCAATAGCAATCAAGGCTCAACTTCAACAAGACTGTGCACACAGCCCACAAAGGGGTGCACGAAGAGTCTCCATCTCAGGTAATTAGGGAGGTTGAGCCACTGGGTCCTATAGGACACCTACAATGCCACCCTTATCAGCTCAAGGAGACTTAGCAGCTACACAATACATAGAAACAAACACAGTGAAGCAGCCAAAATGTGGAGACAAAGAAACATGTCACAAATGGAAGAAAGAAAACTACTGGATATAGAGTTCAAAACCACAGATATAAGGTTACTCAAGAATCTTCTAGCAACCTCCGAGGAACTTAATGAGACCTTCAAGGATCTTATGAGAATGCCAAAAAAAAAAAAAAAAAAGGACAAGGACCAGTCAGAAATTAAGCATAAACTGACTGAAATAAAGAATAATATACAGAGATTCAATAGTAGATTACAGGATCCCAAGAATCAAGTCAAAGATTTGAAATACAAAGAAGCAAAAAACACCCAACCAGAAAAAAAGAATCCAAAAATATGAAGAAGTATAAGGAGCCTCTGGAGCTACTTCAAATGTACCAACATCTGAATTATGGGGGTGCCAGAAGGAGAGAGAGAGCAAGATATTAAAAACGTATTTGAAGAAATAATGACAGAAAACTCCCCCTACCTGGTGAAAGAAATAGACTTACAAGTCCAAGAAGCACACAGAACTCCAAACAAAAGGAATCCAAAGAGGACCACACTAAGATACATCATAATTAAAGTACCAAGAGCAAAAGACAAAGAGAGAATCTTAAAAGCAGCAAGAGAAAAACAGTTACCCATAAGGGAGCACCCTTATGACTGTCAACTGATTTCTCAACAGAAACTATGTAGGCCAGAAGGGAGTGGCAAGAAATATTCAACATGATGAATAGCAAGAACCTACAACCAAGATTACCCAGAAAAGCCATAATTTAGAATTGAAGGTCAGATAAAGAGCTTCACAGAGAAGAAGCTAAAGGAGTTCATCAACACCAAACCAGTATTATATGAAATGCTGAAGGGTATTCTTTAAGAAGAGGAAGAAGAAGAAAAAGGTAAAGATAAAAAATTATGAACAACAAAGTGACAACAAATACATATCTATCAACAAGTAAATCTAAAAATCAAATGAATAAAAAATCTGATGAACAAAATAAACTGGTGAATGTAATAGAATCAGGAGCATGGAAATGAAGTGGACTGACAATTCTCAAGTGGAAGGGGTGATGAGGAAATAGATTGACCAAGATCTTATATGCATGTATGCAGTACCTATGGACACGAACAGAGGGGTGGCAAAGGCCTGGGGTGGGCTGAGAACCAGGTGGTGGGGAGTTATGGGGGGAAAAAGAAGGTCATCTGTAATCTGGATAATAAAGATTTTTTTTTAAAGTGAATTCATCATGAGATCTATAATTAAACATAATGCATTGAACAGCATAATCCTAAAATACACAAAGTAGTGTGATAAAATTGAAGGAATAGCAGGACAATTCACTAATAATGGAGACATTAATACCTTAATTTCAATAAAAGATGGAACTAATAAGGAGAAGTTCAACAGGGAAATAGAAGAATTAAACAACACTGTACATCAACTGACCTAAAAGACCTACATCCACAACCAAAGAATATACACACTTTTTTTCAAGTACACATGGGACATTTTCCAGGATAGACCATGCTATGTTAGACCATAAAACAAGCTTCAATAAGTTTATAATATTATAATCACACAAAGCATTTTTTACTGCTTCATGGAATGAAATTAGAAACTAATGGGATAAATTATGCAAAATTTATAAATATGAATTTATTCACAAGCTGGGAGTAGGCAAATATTTCTTAGGCAAGATACTAAATATGCCAACCTTTTAAAAAACTGGTAGCATAGACTTCATCAAATAAAAAAAATTGCTTATCAAAAACACAATAAAGAAAATGAATTGATAAGCCAGAGATTGGGAGAAAAATACTTGGTAAAGAATTATTTGACAAAGAACATATGTACAGAATATATAAAAAATATGTGTATTTCAGTTACAAAATTTCTTAACTTTATTTTCATTACAGCTGTCTCTAAGGAGGCTTTTAAATATACTTTCCTCTAATCACCCCTACAATTATACTGTGTGTAGTTTTATGTGCTGTTTCCCTGTGTATGGCTACAAACCATGGTAATACTTAAGATATTTTACATTCTCCCCCCCTCAAAAAAAGGAATGTTCACCATCTTGGGAGTGATAGTAACAATATTGAGAATCCATGCTCAAATTATTTTTTTTAATGGGTAAATAATTTGAACACTCATTTAGTAAAGAAAATACATGAATGGCCAATATCCACAGGGAAAAGTGCTCAAATAATTAACAGAAAAACTCAAATAAAAACTACAGTAAGCTACTAATACACAATAACCAGAATGACTAAAAAAAAATGACATCACAAGTTGTGAGGATATAGAGCAACTGGAACTCTTATACTTTACTGGTGGATGCAATCTTTTTGGCAAGAGGCCTGGAAGTTTCTCATAAAATTAAACATAAACCTACCTGAGAATGAACAGTTCCAGGTCTAGGTTTTTACCCAAGAAAAATGAAAACATACACCTATACAAAGACTTAAAAAGAATGTTCATTGTAGGTTTCATTCATAAAAGCAAAAACTGGGGGGTCTGGGGAGAACCATCCATAGCTTATTCTCCTATCCATCAACAGGGAAATGAATTTGATAAATTAAGTCATATTTATTTAATAGGATAATACAAATATGAAAACAATGAAAGTAATAAACTTGATTCACGCAGTAAACATAGATAACTCTTAAAAAATATGTGAAGTCTTGCACAAACTAGTTCTTACTATATGATTGCATTTATATGAAGTCCTAGAACAGATAAAAGTAATCAAGGTGAACAAAATCAAAACATCAGTTGCCTCTGGAAGTGGAAGTGGGGGGAGAAAGGATTGACTAGAGAGGAGTCTGAAGGAACCTCTCGAGTTATGGAAATATTCCATATCTTAATACGAGTTTGGGCAATTATACAGGTGTGTGCATCTGTCAGAAGTCATAAAAATGTTATTATTATTTATTTCACTGTATCTAAATTTTACCTTATAAAAAAGCATGTAAACCAATACTGAACTCCTATTAGTGATATATGTGCTGAAATGTTTAGGGATGAAGGGTACTAGTGTCTATAATTTAGTTTGAATGCAAACACTAGTAAGATGGTTAGATAAATATATAATAAAATATGACAAAATGTTAACAGTTATAGAATCTAGGCCATGGAAGTAGAGATGTCTAATATAAATTATTTCAAATTTTCTTGTTGTTTATAATTTTAATATCAAAATGTTGAGAAACAATTACATTTACTTTCATGGAAATCAAGGGTACTCCTAGACTGGCATGGTGAAGGGAGGCATGAAATAACGCAAAGCAAGCTTTTATTTCTGTTAAAGAAAGCTGTGTAGTTTTTAATACATAGTGTAACCTCTCTTCACCTAATTTTACTAATCTATAAAACAAGTGCAATATATCTCTACCTTGCAGTGTGTGATAAGAATTAGAGATAGTTGGTCTTCAGTGGGTAATGAAATGTAGCATCTAATTTCTTGTTGCTTGTTATATGTCACACTTACCTATTAGTCATTACCAGATGTTGTAACCACACATAATATCCAAAGGTTATTAGGATAATTAAATTGAGTGAATTTTATGAAAAACTTGGGTTTGATATTTAATAAAAGTAGTTGAATATTGGCAATTTCTTATAACTCAATCTAATAGCAATGGATAGCTTTAGATAAAAAATATATGAAGATGAGACATAGACATATAAATATGCCTAAGAAAATTGATATAGGCTTTTACACATAGTGTTCAACCAAACATTCTGATACACTTTTGGTGCTTGAGCAAGAGCTTCTCTTTTGTGACTTTGTCATCAGCTATTATTTTTTAAAATATATTTTTATTGATTTCAGAGAGGAAGGGAGAGGGAGAGAGAGAGATAGAAACATCAATGATGAATCATCGATTGGCTGCCTCCTACATGCACTGGGGATCGAGCCTGCAACCCGGGCATGTGCCCTGCCAGGGAATCAACCTGTGACATCCTGGTTCATTGGTCAACATTCAACCACTAAGGCACACCGACCTGGAAGTCATAAGCCATTATTAAGGTCATCAACTCTTTCCAATTTACCAGGACTTTCCTAATTCTAGCATTTGAATAGTCCACATCCTGGGAAACCCTTCTGTCCCAGGCAAACTGGGATGGCTGGTTATATAAAAGCTATTTCCAGAACCAGCACCCAGGCAGGCACTTCCTCTGTTTTGGCTGCTGCCCAACAACTTTTTCTTACAAATAGATCATAGGAAATAACAGCAAACTCCTCTTTCCAGCTGAATAGCTTTTTCGTACCCAGATGTGTCTTAATACCCAGGCGATGACAAGAAGACCTGCCAAAGTTTGGTTTTGGTCAAATGTTACTCTTTACCTCTTTAACCATTCAGCTACTGGTATTGTTCAGTGCCACTAAATATTCTAAATCCCATTTATTTTAATTAAGGGTGTATAACATGGAAGTATAGGCAGTAATACAAACTGTTGTTTGGGCCAGATAAGGTCACTTCTAGGAATAAGACCCAGTAAGAAATCTGCAGACCCTTTTTTAGTTATATTCAAAAGTATCTGCAGTAACCTTCAGTGGGAGGCAAGAAACACCTTTTCAGGGCAAAACCCCTCCTTACAGCATGTGGAGCCTCCACATGGTAACTTAACCTAGAGGTGTGTTAAGCATTAATGCAGCCAGGCTTAATCTGCAGGGGGGGGGATGCCTCATGCTAAAGGCTGAACCCTGGAGAAATAGCTTATGAGCTCCAGCTGGAAAACACATATGGGAGCCGAACAGGTTTATCTTCACAAACTCTGTTTACAAACAAGGTGCATTTGTTCTCCATACAGTTTGTCTTTGCCACTGGCACTGAGGAATCCAGTTTCAACTTAGGAACTACAACTTCGGATCACCCCCAAAAGCGTGTAGTTTCTTGTCAGAGTTTTTCCTTTTATGGTAATCCCTTTGTTCTAGAATGGGGGAGCTGGGGTGCATTTATTTATTCAGAAATGATTCTGAGATTTATTGGATGAGCTGTATAGTTCAGGGAAATATACCTGGAATACATCAAATTCAATTAGACATTCCTGTTCTCAAAAGTCATCTGATTGCCCAGCTGGCATAGTTCAGTGGTGAGTGTCAACCTATGAATCAGGAGGTCATGGTTCAATTTCTAGTCAGGACACATGTCTGGGTTGCAGGCTCAATACCCATTGTGGGGTGTGCAGGAGGCAGACAATCAATGTTTCTTTCTCATCATTAATGTGTTTATCTCTCTCTACCTCTCCCTTCCTCTCTGAAATCAATAAAAATATATGTTTAAAAAGCCATCTGATAATAGCTAGACACCAGTCATGTTGGCACAAGACATAAATCCATGAAAGGGGTGTTGTTTGCAGTAACATCAAGAGAGTGTGTGGAAGATTTGAAGTCTGAATGAACACAGCTGGGCTTGAAAAGATGAACACAATTTCAGCCCAGCAGAATCAGAGTCCAGGGAAGGTGATGGAATAAATGATAAAGGCATTTAAAGACTAGAAAGTAGAGGAAGTGTGAGGGGAAACTCAAACCATCCAGTTTGAGTAAGATACAGGATATCAAAAAAGTGTGAAGAAGCTAAGGTCAAATCAGACAGGACCTGACATAACAAGTAATGGAGGTTATAAGAGTGAGCAAACCAGGCCCAATTCCTGGCCCTTATGGTGCTTCCATTCTAGTACAGTAAGGGGATGTCACAGGAAAGCCAACTGAGATGAGGGGCATAAGTAACAGAGGTGATCATGTTTGGTGCCTACTATGTGGAAAGCACAATGATAAGCATTTTCTTTATGGTATGTGAAATCCTCACAAGGTTGTTTTAACCATAAGATTCATATAAGAAAAGAGAGTCTCAGGGATAAAAGTGATTTACCCAAGAGTATTCTGGTGCCAGGGCCAGAGTCCAAATCTATGCCTCTGTTATTCTTCTTCAATATGGAAAAAAGAGAAAGAGGGATGAGGAGGAGGAAGAAGAGGAGGAGGAGAAGGAGGAGGAGGAGGAGAGCAAGAGCAAGGAGAGAGAGAGATTGAGAGAGAGAGAGAGAGCGCGCACTTTGCAAGAATCCAGAAGAAAATTAAAGACTGGAACTAAGTTGACCTTAGATGAAATTAGATGAAATGGAAAAGGAAGGGTGGTGGCTGGGAATGATGTAGTGAGGGTAGATTGACAAGATTTAGTGACTAAATGAATTTTGGGGGAAATAAGAAGGAAACCTGTGAGAGTGACACTGGGAAAATGAAAAAAGAGGAATGCATGAATAGAATCATGGGAGAAATTAGACATTTTAAAGATTTGGGGATTAGGAGAGGTTCAACAAGTTCATTCAACCAATATTATTTATTTGCTTATTTAACAAATGTATATGGAGCAGCCACTGTTGAGCACTAGGGATCTAATCCAAAGTGATTGAGTTTATGGTCTGGTGAGGGAGAAGTACACTCAAACTAACCCAGAGAGGAGTGCAAAATGACAAACCGAGACAAGGATGGACAACAGTGATTTCCAAACCTTCTTGCATATTGGACTCACCTGATAGCTCTTTCCCACCTTCCCAGAGTATGTGACTTAAATGACCTGGGGCAGCCTGAGCTTCAGAAATTTCAAAAGCTTTCCAGGTGACTCTAATAGGAAGACACGTTTAGGAACTACTGTTCTAAAGCAGAGATTCTCAAACTCTGACCCTTAGGCCAAATCCAGCCCATTGCCTGCTTTTGTAAATGAAGTTTTATTGGAACACTGCTCCACCCGCAGTGTGTACAGAAAAACGGCAGGAGCAGAAGCTCTGTTCCAGTATCCACTGCCATGTAATGATCACTCTCTCCTCCGCCCAAGTTAGTGGCTCAAAACAATTCTTTTGTGATTACCTTTCCCAGTTTCAGGTGCTCCAGGAGAATGCTCTTCCTCGGGGGTGGGGAGGGGGTGGATTGGGTTTCTCTCCTTTGCTGGCAGTCAGCCAGGAAGTGGCTGGGTCTGAGGTCATCCTGGAGGCTTCTTTATTGGTTGTCTGAAGGATGATTTTAGCTGTCAGCAGAGTCCTCAGCTTGGCTGTAGAATGAAACACCTACCTATGAAAGACTCTCCATGTGAGCTTCCTGTTTCCTTACCACACTAGGACTGGTGTTCAGCTTCCCAGGAGAACCAGGTGGAAGCTGTGTTGTTCTTTATGACCTTCCTTGAAAGTGATATCACATAGCATCACTTCTGCTGTAACCATGGGCCCACACGGGTTCAAGAGAGAAGGGACACAGACCTTCTGTCTTTAGGAGAGTATGAATCTTCAGTGTCATATTCTAATAAATACATGTGGGCTGAAGTATCTTTGGAGAATACAGTCTGCTGCAAACAGAAGGGAGCTTCAGCATCTCAAAGAGCAAGTGGGAGAGATGAGGCTGGAGAGGCAGTGAGTCCAGACCAGGACTTTTAATCCATGGTAAAGAATACATCTCTTTATCATAAATCATGGGAACTTAATGTATTTTAGAAAGAATAATCATTTCAGCTGCTACTGGTTTGGCTCAGTGGATAGAGCCTTGGCCTGCAGACTGAAAGGTCCTAGGTTCGATTCCGGTTGGGGGCATGTACCTTGGTTGCGGGTGCATCCCCAGTGGGGGGCGTGCAGGAGGCGGCTGATATATGTCTCGCTCTCGTCGATGTTTCTGAATTTCTATCCCTCTCCCTTCCTCTCTGTAAAAAATCAATTAAAAAAATATATATATAATAATCATTTCAATATACTGGAGTACTTAGAAGCACAAACTTGAGATAGACTACTGTGTTCATATCGCCATTATTATTCGCTTGCTATGTGATGTCGGGAAAGTTATTTAACCTTGGTGCCTTGATTTCCTCATCTTTAAAAAGAGAAAAATTGTTATTTTCTACAGTTCCTACCTCATTCTGTTACTAAGAAGTTTAAGTGATTTGGTACAAGTAAGCACTTGGAACAGTGTCTGGCCGTTAATAAACACTATAAAACTGTTAACTAATATTATTCAGTACCTGCTAAATAGTTAGTGCCCCGTCTCTTTGTCTTAAAGTGGAACCCTAGCTTTCAGGGTGAAGTTGATGCCTTTCCTGCACACTCTACTGAGGGGCTTCAGGCATCTGGGCCCTTTTTTCTTCCAAGTTAGATTTTTAATACTAGAGCCTAAGGACCTGAACGGCAGCCCTATATTACCATCACAGCTCTGCCTGAGAACCAAGTGTGGCTCCTATAGGAGAAGTCTTGCTGGCCAATTTGACATTCAGCATTACCAAGTGAGCTATGCAAATGAGATTCTCCATCTTCCCTAGCCCTCACTTTCCCCAGCTCCCCAAACCCTCCCCAGCCCATTCCTAAAGCAAAGCCTTTCCTCTAGGCAGCTTTCCCAACCAGAGCTCTTCATCTTGTGCAGGCATTGAGAAGGGCTTGCTACCCCAAATGATCATTCTGTCTTGCTCACTCCTTATGCTTTAAGATTAAGCTCAAGCAGAACTTGTAAGATTTTTTAACTGCCAGACCCCTATAGTATACCACTTGCATTTCTGTCAAAACTAGGACCTGCTACATAATTGTGGGACCCAAGGAAAAAGGAAAAGGAGGGTTGCCTGGTTAAAAAAGTATCAATAATTTCAAAATGGCAACAGAAAAATTATTAAACCAAGTGTGGGACCCTTCTAAGTGCAGGGTTCTGCAGGTCTCAGGAGCCAGCCCTGGTCAAAGCACCTGGCCACATTGTTCTAAACTCTGAGGAACCTGAGTTGAGGGCAAGTACAGCATCTTTGTATCACTGCTACTTACTACATATATATATATATATATATGAAAAGTGGACTTACAGTAATTAAGAAATACATAATAATATAAGAGTAAAATGTTTCGTGTACTCACAAATATAAACCAACTTTTGCCCACCTGTATTATATGTGTGTACGTGTGTGTAGAGAGAGAATGTGTGTATATACACATATATGTATGTATAAAGTACATATTTATATACACATACATATAGAAGGATGCATATACAGATAGACAATATTGAAAAAATACACTAACACTAAAAATACACTAACAACAAAGAATATTGGAAAGGATGATAAAAGAAATACCAGTTTTGAATCTCTTGTAAACCCTGACAATAAATGGGTAAAAGCAGGGACTTTGGAATCAAACATCATGATGCTGATCCACTTAGCTCTCTTGAGACCTTGGGTTCCTAACATTCTCCAATCCTTGGTTACCTATAAAGTGGACAGAATCACAGAACCTGACTCTTAGAGCTGCCGTGGGGATTACATGAGAGAGTGCACAATACAAATTAGCTCATCTATAATAATAAAAGTGCAATATGCTAATTAGACCGGATAGCCGGACGACCTTGCGGACAAAGCTGCGGCTGCGAGGGCCGAGCCCCTTGCATGAATTTTGTGCATCGGGCATATAGTTAATAATAATTATCATTAATGAACAGGAGTGTTTAAACTTAGAATGGAGCTCTCTGCTTTTCAAAGTACTTTCATCTCCACTATCTTGATTAATTAAAAAATCCATTGTTGTTATTTTAAAGTCAGGGGGAAAGAAAATAGGGTTTTAATTATCTATCCCAGAAGAAAGGGGTAGAATAAGGCTAATTCTCTTTACCCTAATCCAAATTCTTTCAGTTGCACCAGGGGCATTATTGCTTTTAATGAAGTGAATCCATAAAAAAATTTTCCGCACTGAGGGTCCCTTTAATTATATAATTAAAATCTTATTCTTCTGACCACAGCATATCATAAATAGTTTTCACATGATTTCATACACTTGCAATTAAGAAACTAGTTGAGGTGATTTTGATCTCACAAATTGCTACTGGCTCTTTAAGTGCAACAAGGCAATCACTGAGACATTCATTCTTTAATTGGAGCCACTTAAAGGTTCACTCCTTTTGCTGATGATGGGAATGAAATACAGGCCCACAAATCATTGTCACTGAGAAGGAGTAAGCTTCAACTAAAGATAAAAGCTTCACTGGATCTGCCTCCCTTGATCAGTGGGATGTTCCCTAAATCTCACTGTCCTGACTTGCTGACTGATAAGGCACTCGTGGTTTTTCTAGGGAAGTTGAAATATTAACAAGACTGTGAAAGCTCTTGTGTTTGGGTGACAGTGAGTACACTTGGAGAAAGCGAAACTTTCAGAGAATTGTTATATAGAAATTATAATGTTTTTCCTTGAAAAGGTAAAATTCCTGGAAAAAGAGATAAAGAAAATGACCTCAACAGATTTTAAAAAGAATCTTACTCAAAATACTGTCCAGGTGTTTCTCACTGCAGTCAAATTTGAGAACCATTGATCTGATCAATCTTCTTTAAATTTATTGTAGACTTAATATATTATGAATCCACTATTCTTCTTCCTTCTTTTCAAGGTTATGTCCTCACTGTGACCTTGAGCCTATCCCTTCCTTCATGAGAAAGAATTAACCATCCTTGGTTGATGGCAATCATTCTCTCTCTCTCTCTCTCTCTCTCTCTCTCTCTCTCTCTCTCTCTCTCACACACACACACACACACACACACACACACACACACACACACACACACTTTTTATGATCCTCTCTTCTTGATATACAAGTTAAATAATAAATGGTTCCTCGGTTTCTCTCTTCAAGGAGCCTGACCAAAGAACTTAATGGTGCTATCAGTCTTCCTTTTTCAGGAGCAAAACTTTGGAACCATATTCTATGCTCATTCATTTTCAACACTCCTAATTCATTTAGTTACAATATCTATCCATTAAATGCTCTTAATCTTGTACTAGGTATGTTCTCTCTCCATCTTTTAAGTGCTATTCTTCAACTTCTAGTTATGTTCCATCCACATAATTTCTAGGCATCCTATTTGTATGAAGAAGATGTTAGCATCTCTGTGTTTGCCTCTACTCCTTTTTCAGATTTCGTTTTTAATTCTTCTCAACTTCTGACATACAAGTTTTAACTGTGGCATCCTCGAGGTAAGTAACCTTTATATTAAGCTCTATACTTATAGTTAAGTCCTCTATTTTTGCGTACATTATTCAAAATAAATTAGTGGCATTCCAAAGTTAGATTTATGCAAGTACTTTAATCACCATATCAAGTAACATGTTATTAGTATATTTTCTTTCTAATAACTTATTTGTGTTTTGCCCTTCATTGCCATATGAATAGAATCAGCAATTTACCAGTACTCGTGTTTTCCTCTTTCCTGGTTTACTAACAGACTCATAAAGGGATCTCAGGAGGTAAACTTTCTGAGTTTGTAAATATATATCCTGGTTTCCCAATTAACTGATATTTTGGCTGGACTGTATAGATTGAAAATTGCATTTCCTTAAAACTTTAAAGGACTTGCTTTTAGCATTCACTGCTGGTTATGGGAAATTTGATACCAGCTAGATCCTTTCCTTTGTAAGATAGCCTGGGTAAGTTTCCCCCTTAAGCTAAGAAAAGTTTCTTTTATTATTTCTCCATTATGTCAATTCTCTACTGAAAACACTATTCTTCAAATGTTGGACTTCATGAATTACTCCTCTGTATCAGTATTTTCTCTTACGTTTTCACCTGATTCCAGTGAAGTCTTCTCTATCCATCTCCAAATCCCACACTCCACATAACCAATCTGCCTTTGCTGGTTTATTTTTTTTCCAACCATTCATCTTTTTCAACTGACTGTATCAGCAAGTTAAATGATATAAATCCATTTTTTTCCTCCCACTCCTAGAGCCCACTGTGCAAGGACCTTGCCAGGTGTCTAGCTTTGGAAAAAAAATATATAGTGTATTCAATCCCTACCTCACCAGCCACAAATACACCCCCAATATACAATATATAAAACTGCCATTTAGAAAAGGGAGGGAAAACCAGTAGTCACTGGTCCATAGCAGTGATAAGTCCTGCTGGGGAGAAATTAAGAAATTTTGAGCCCTAGCTGGTTTGGCTCAGTGAGTAGAGCTTTGGCCTGGGTTCGATTCTGGTCAAGGGCATATATCTTGGATGCAGGCTCCTCCCCAGCCCAGGCTCTAGTCGGGGCTTGTGCAGGAGGCAACCAATCAATGTGTTTCTCTCACATTGATATTTCTCTTTGTCTTTCCCTCTTTCTTTCACTCTACCTAAAAAATAAAATAAAATAAAGGGGAAAAAATGTCCTCAGATGAGGATTAACCAAAAAAAAAAAAAAAAGAAAGAAAAGAAATTTTGATAACAACAAGGTCAGTAATAACCCAGAGAGAAAAGGAAGGTAGAGACCAAAATCACTAGAAAAGAAGAGTTCAAGGAACTGAGAAAACCTGATACTGGAAGAATCACCCCTCTTGGTAATGCTGTAAAAAACACCATCCAGCAAGTCTTTTAAAAGAAGCTGCTTTCATTACCCGAGTTAACCAAGAGCATACGTAGACGCAGTAAAGAACAATATTTAGAGTGCATGGAACCATGCATCCCCAACTGATATAACAAAGAGACTTCTAAAGGGGAAAAAAGGTCATGGATGTCTTTACTCTTTCATAATTTCTGTTGCGTTACCAAATTATCTAGCAGTCCCTGTCTTTGGACTTTAAACTCTTTGAGACAGAGAAATACCATATTCATGCTTTCTTCATTTTGGTATTCTCGGCCCTAGTGCAACAGTAGGTATCTAATAAGTATGTGCTGGGAACTAAAATAACAATAAATGAGAAAGAGATATCTCTAGCAATCCTCACACTATCATTTAATAAACTTAGACCAAGATAATCTACCATGAGATGATGAGTATTTTAGAGAGAGAAAAGTCAGAAGGCCCTATTCTTCTGGTAATGAATATGTGAAATGGAGAGCTCTCCACATTTACAATAGTTCGTTAACATATTTTCTTTGTATTTGGAACAGCTCTGAATCTTTCAAATATGTAAATCTTTTGTCATGTTAGCCAGTGACCATGTTTTAAGCCACCGTGTGACCCCAACATGTCTTACTTTTTCTTCCAAAAAGGAAGATTTTGAAGCTGGTTTAATGATAAATGAACCAAGTTTTGATATTTTTATTAGCTGTTTTGGTGAGGAGGTGTGTCCTTTGGCATCTCTATGTTAGGTATTAAAAAGAGAAGGGAGCTAAATTGGCTAAGCCTGATTAAGTTTAGAAGTTGCAGCTTCACAGACAACCCAGAAGACAGTCGTATCCTCCACCAATGGGACTTGACCCTCAAGCATGCATGAAGACTGGGAAACAGCCAGTTCCTTAGCCTAGATTACAGGGAAGGGATAAAACAGTAAAAGAGAAACTCCTTTACTTGGAACGTGAGAAATAAAAGCCAGATGAGAAAGCAGAACTTTGAGGCATGCTCTGTATGATCCAAAATGATGATCATAAAGGAAAGGAGACTAACATGTAAAAATCGGAAGGGTCAAATAGGACAAGGGCATGAAACCGTGGAAGACCCAGAAGAGGGACTGGATAGAGGAGGGCCAAACTCAGCCTTGACAAAACCCAGGAAACAGATTGGACCATTTGAAGGGCAGCCTGCTTATTCCCAAAACTAAGAAAATATATGGAGGATTAGCAAGGACCTTGGGGAAGCTGCTACCAGAGCCTGCCTAACCTCTACATCCCTAAAGGCATATGATTTCTTTTTCACCCCAATAAATCTGGCCATAGGCTTAAACTGCTCTCACATGTGTGCCCCTGAAATTCTTTTCTTGGGATATCACAAGAGCCCATTTCTCTGGCAACACGAACTTTGCTATGTGAATGCTGTTGATTTCAGCAGCACCCCATTCCACCTGTATGAATGATGCAGAAGTTGGAGCACTGCCATGCTACATGCACCTGGAACCCAGGTCATCACACACTGGGCTCCTCTTCTTCCAGAACATTCCTGCTTTGCCTACATAGCTGCTCCTGGCCTTTCTTCACTCTGTCCCACTCATTTCATGATCAATTTACAAATGGTCTCTACAAAGTAGAAAAGAATGGCAATACCCAGTTTTTTAAAAAAAAATCATCCTAGATAATCTGGATCTTACTTGTATTTTCTGGTCTGAATAATATAATTTGAATGTCAATACTCCTTTTCCCATTCTAAAATATTCAATCTAGTCTAAAAGTCAAATGTTCTCTTAGTATTCTTCAAGACATCTGCAGGAGGAAGTTTTCCATTCTTTCAAATTTATAACCAAGTATGGGCCACTTGTCTAGAATTAGATAGGAATCACTGAGCTCAGCCCAACAAGGTGGATTGGTCCTGGGGGGGTCATCTAATTCCCTCCATCCATTTAGCAGACAAAGAAACCAAGGCCCAAGATAGTGTACTTTTCCTCCATCTTATATCTGATGAGTACTGGAGTTGAGGCCTTGTCAGCCTACTTCTCCAAGCAGACTCAAACACTATTTGGTTCTCTGAGTCCCCTTGAAACATAATGACAGTCCCCCATTATTTAAATGGCTTTACCAAACTTCATTACTAACAACTATAGCCCAAGACTTAAAACTAACCTGCTACGTGCTTTCCAGGTCCTTCCTAAGGGGGAGAGCTGGGGGAGGGCACTGCACAAATAAACAGAACAACACTGGCAGCCTTTGGAGCTCTGCCTCCAGCTAAGCACTGCCAGGAGTGAAAGTCATTAAAGGCCCTTTGCAAAGGTTGTTAAGAAATGTGTAAACAGCCGTATAAACAACACCAGGTCAGGTCATGGAAGGAGACTGGCAACTGGGGAGGCCTGAGGAGAGCCTGCCAAAGTGTGAAATTCCCAGCAGGGAGAAGACATTTGGAAAAACAGCTCCATCAAGTTTTATCAACACAAATCATTTCCTAAGTGGTATATTTTATTTAGAGTATGTGTGGCCTACATTTAACAAGGGAAGCTTTTATCAATCGTGGTTTTTATCGCTTCCAGATATCTCGGTTTCTGAATTACTGGCAACATTTATGGTGTGCTCATTTTTCTGGGCTTTCCTGTCTAAACACACCCTGGGTGATGCTCTCGGCGTGGAGAGCAGTGATGCCCGACACACACGTTTCCTGTTGGTCGTGCTGTGTGGCTCAGGCCCTGCACATGCTGAACTGTAAACAAATGTGGGCCTGCTGTTCTAATTTTAAGGCTTAGAGGAAACAGACATATTAATAATTACAGGGGCAAAGAAACACCCACAAACAGGCTGTGTTATGAAATACCAAGTTCTCTGCCGTAGTAAAGGCTGTGGGGTTTTCTTTTCCAGGAGGTGAATGGTGGACGAAAGAGATTTCACCAGTAACTTCCCAACCTTCTCAGGAATAGCACCAGTGGCCACAAACATCCAACGGAGTTGAGTTGAATGCAGAAAAGTGGTTTCCCCGTGTCTGTGACTTTGCCCAAATGTGGAGAACAGTTATAGGAAAGAAAGAGGGGAAGTCTTATGCGGATCATTGCCACCAGCCTCTGTTTTCCTCCCTGGCCATTCAAAGAAAACTCTGTTTGGCCTCGCTGCTAACCTCCTTCTGCTAATGTTTTCTTCCTCTGCCTCCCTTGTTCACCCACAAAGCCCTTCTCTGCAGCGCGCTTGTTCAGGTTTTTCCCTCATTTAGGAAAGCTGACTCTCTGAGTATATGCACATGGACTCTGAGAGGCACAGACATATATGGACGTTGTTTCCATAGCAGTTTCCCTTGGTCTATCACAGTGAATAGAATTTTTAAAAATATAAATAAATTGTATGAAATTTCTGTGTCTTCTGAAAACAACTGGAGAAACACCAAATTTGGAGGGTGTGTTTGAGCATTTCTGTTTGAAAATACAGACTGGGTACCCTATGAGGAATTGCCTTGTGAATATACCTCAAAGAGACATGCCGTCACCCTCCAGGACAGCTGAACCAGAGTTCATGGAAGGGCCAGGCTATTATAGATGCCCTTGAAAGAAATAAATCATGGTCAGGTCTTCACCATGAACCCCTGACTGAAAGTCACAATGGTAGCTTCTTAGAAAAGAAGGCATTGCATTGTAGTCAAGCGGCTGCTCACAAGTACAACTCCATGTGGCATTCAGGGGTGCAGCATTAGAGATTTCTTTGTTTAGTGATGGCTTTTTAACTCACCTGAGGTATGCAGGGCAGAGCGAGCATTTCACAAGTATAACCTATGTGGCACATCCTGTTTTCTTTTTCCCCCCAACTAGGCACAGGGACTGTTCACTCTTCTAGACAACCACATTGAGCATTGGTAAAATATTCTATGAATTATTTCCTCTATGGTAAAAGCAGTTATTTCTTCCTTTGTATTTCCATTCTTAATGACATAATGATAAAATAGTCTATTACAATTAATGATAACAAGTAACATATACTGGGTGCTTAGTATTTTTCAGATAGTGTCAAGCACTTACATTTTATAATATATAAAATGTTTCATTTAACCTCTTTAAAGTATACAATTGAGTGCTTTCTAGCATATTCACAAAGTTGTGCAACCATCATTCCTATGTAATTTTAGAAAATTTTCATCACTCCAAAAAAAAACTTTGTAACTCTTAGCAGTTAGCATACCCTCATTCACATCTCCAATGCCAGGCAACTACTAATTATCTTTGTGTCTCTGTGGACTTGCCATTCTGGACACATCATACTGTCTGGCTGAAATGAGCAGAATCTAAAAGTAGCTAAAGAAGACATGAGAGGAAAAGATTTTGGTTTCATCTGCTATCTTTTATTTCTTTTCTTTTAAAAATGTTTTTATTCATTTCAGAGAGAAAGGGAGAGGGAGAGAGAGATAGAAGCATCATTGATGAGAGAGATTCATTGATCTGCTGTCTCCTGCACACACCATACTGGGGATCAAGTTCGCAACCCAGGCATGTGCCCTTGACTGGAATTGAAACTGGGACCCTTCAGTGTGCAGGCTGATGCTCTATTCACTGAGCAAACCAGCTAGAGTTGTCTGGCTTCTTTCACATAATACAGTGTTTCTAAGGTTCATCACTATAGTGTATATATCAGTACTTTCTTATGGCTAAATAAGATTCTACTGTATGGATACACTACACTTATAAATCAATTGAATGACATTTGTTTTGTTTCCACGTCTTCACAATTTATAATAGTGCTGCTGTGAACATTTAAGTACAAATTTTTATGTGGGTGTCTGTATTTTCTCTTGGGTATATATCTAGGAGTGAAATTAACCCAGGCATGTGCCCTTGACTGGAATTGAACTAGGGACTCTTTGGTCCACAGGATGATACTCTTATCTACTGAGCCAAACCGGCTAGGGCAGCACTGTTTAACTCTTTAAAAACTGCAAATCTTCTTTCCAAAGATGCCACATCATTTTACAGTTCACCAGCAATATATATATGTGGGTTCTAATTTCCCCATACTTTCTCCAAACTTGTTATTGTCTGTTTGACTATAGTCATTCTAATTTGTGTGAAGTGATATCACATTGTGGCTTTAATTTGCATTCCTTAATGACTACAGATGTCAAACGTATTTTCAAGTGCTTATTGGCCTTGTGTGTATTTTTTGGAAAAACGTTTATTCAAAGTATTTTCCTAAATTTTAATCGGGTAAATTTTTTTTTATTATTGAATCATAAGTGTCCTTTATGTGTTTTGAAAATATATTCTCTCATTCCTGGATTATCTTTTTACTTCCCAGATTATTAACAGCATAAAAATTTTTATTTTTATTTTGATAGACTCTATTTTATCTAATTTTCTGTTATTGCTTATCCTTTTGATATTAAAAAAATCAGTGATAAATATAATGTCAGAAGTATTTTTACTCCTGTGTTTTCTTCTAAGAGCTTTATAGATTTTGCTCTTACATATTAGGTCTATTTTTGGTTTACTGGGACCATTTTAGATTAATTTTTGTATATGGTATGAGGTAGGAGTCCAACTTCCATCTTTTGCATGTAGATATCCAGTTGTTGCAGTACTATTTGTCTAAAAGACTATTATTTCCTCATTGAATTGTCTTATTGAAAATCAATCGGACATAAATGTGTTTGCTTTTAGGCTCTCAATTCTGTACTATTAATCTATATGTCTTTCCTCAGGTAGACATATCTAGGAGTACCACACTATCTTGATTATCATATATTTTTTATCTCTAGCAGTGTCTTTGCTAAATTTGTTCTTCCTTTTTGAGATTGCATATCTATTTGGAATTTAGAACTCACTTATTGATTTCTACATAAAATTAGCTGAGATTTTAATAGACATTCAATTGAATCTATAAATCAGTTTTGTGAATATTGTCATCTTAACAATATTTTTTAAAATATATTTTATTGATTTTTTACAGAGAGGAAGGGAGAGGGATAGAGAGTTAGAAACATCAATGAGAGAGAAACATCGATCAGCTGTCTCTTGCATACCCCCCACTTGGGGATATGCCCACAACCAGGGTACATGCCCTTGACTGGAATTGAACCTGGGACCTTTTAGTTCACAGGCCGACGCTCTATTCACTGAGCCAAACCTGCCAGGGCCAGTCATCTTAACAATATTAGTCTTCTGATTCATGACCATGGAATGCCTTTCCATTTACTTAGATGTTCTTTGATTTATTTAACAATGTTTAATAGTTTTCAGTGTATAAGTCTTTTTAAGTTTGTTATTTTATTTTTTTGCACTTTTTAAAGTTTATTTTATTTTTAATGCTATTGTAAATAGAATTATTTTCTTCATTTTTCAGATTGTTCAGATTCTGCATCGTAATGCAATAGCTTTTTGTATATTGATCTATCTTACAAACATTGATATAATTTAACTCTAGTAGTTTGTATATATGTGTGTTTTTAGAATTTTCTGTAAAAAAGTTATCATCTGTGAATAGAAAACAGTATTATCATTGTATTTTTCAATCATGATGCCTTCTCTTTTTCTTGCCTAATTGACCTGGCACAAACCTCCAGTACAATATTAAGTGGAAGTGGCAAAAGTGAATATCCTAGTCTTGTTTCTGATCTTAAAAGAATAGCTTTGGTCTTTCACCATTAAGTATAACATTAATGTAAGTTCCTGATAGAAGCCACTTATCAGAATGAAGTTCTCTTCTATTTTTTTTGTTTGTCAGGAGTATTATTTTTAAAGGGTATTGAAATTTGTAATGCTTTTTCTGAAACTATTGAGAGGACCATGTAAGTTTTATATTTTATTAATAAAATGTATTACATCAATTGATTTTCAAATATTAAACAAACCGTATATATGTAGTAAGTAGCCCTGATCTGGCTGGGATGGAACCTGCAACGCAGGTACATGCCTTGACCAGGAATCAAACCTGTGACCATTTGGTGCATGGGCCAATGCTCTAATAACTGAGCCGTGTTGGCCAGGGCCTTTTACCTTTAACCTATTAAATCTTTGTATCAAAGGAAAATTTATTTTAGACAACATATAGTTAGATCAATTTTTTAAATTTACTCTAACAGTTTGTGCCTTTGACTTGAATGTTAATTTACATTTAATGTAATTAATGATAAGAAAGGACTTACATCTGCTATTTACAATTTGAAAAACTTACATATTTTTTTATTTAATTACTACCTTTTTTGCCTTAAATATATATTTTCTAGTTAACCATTTTCATTTCCTTGTCATTATTTTACTATGTTCTTGAGTAATTATTTTAATAGTTGCTATAAGTGATTAATATCTTATAGCAAACTAGTTTAGATTAATAAAAACAACTTCAGTAACATTCAAAAACTTTGCTTCTAAATAGCTTCATTGCCCTTCCCCCATTCTGGTGCTATTATAGTTGCATAAATTACATCTTTCAACATTATATTCCACCTTGACTGGTTTGACTCAATGGATAAGAGCATCAGCCTGTGGACTGAAGGGTCCCAGGTTCAATTCCAGTCAAGGGCATGTACCTTGCATGTTTCAGTAGGAGGTGTGCAGGAGGCAGCTCATCAATGTTTCTAACTCTCTATCCCTCTCCCTTCCTTTCTGTAAAAAAAAAAAAACAATAAAATACATATTTTAAAAAAATAAACATTATATTCCTATCAATACACATTTATAAGTATTGCTTTTTGTGGTTGTCTTTTAAATCATGTAGGAGAAAATAAGTTAAAAATAAAAATACATTTATGTTGTTATTTATATTTGTTTATGTAATTACCTTTAATTAATGTCTTTTATTTTTTTTTAATGGATTCTAGTTCATCACTATTGTTCTTTCATATCAGCTTTGAGTACTCCATTCAGTATTTCTTGTCAGGCAAGTCTGCTAACAGTGATTTTTTTTCTTAGCTTTATATATATATATATATGTATGTTACTATTGATAGTATTATAGATATCTCCCACCCCCATGCCCCATTCTCCTCTCTCTCTGTCCCTACCCACCCTCCCAGGTCTTCACTACTCTATTGCCCATGTTCATGGGCTATGCATATAAGTATTTATATTTTTGGTTTATCTCTTCTTCTCCCCCAACCCCACATTGAGGTATGTCAGTCTGTTCTATGCCTCCAGGCTTCAGGTCTTATTTTGTTGGTCAGTTCATTTTGTTCATTAGATTCCACAAATAAGTGAGATCATGTGATACTCGTCTTTCTCAGATTGGCTTTTTTCACTTAACATAATATTTTCCACTTGTTCATCTTAGTGAGGCTCCCATATACTTTTTTCTTTTTTTTAATTAATTTTTTATACATATCTCCCCTTTGCCCCCCCTCCCTCCTAGGCATACCCCAATCCCCCAGTGTCTATGTTCATTGGTTATGCTTATATGCATGCATACAAGTCCTTTGATTGATCTCTTATCTACTTCACCTAACTTTAATCTTCCTGCTGTAATTTCACAGTCTGGTTGAAGCTTTACTGCCTCTGTATCTATCCTTTTGTTCATCAGTTTATAATGTTCTTTATTATCCACAGATGAGTGAGATCATGTGATGCTCGTCTTTCTCAGATTGGCTTTTTTCACTTAACATAATATTTTCCACTTGTTCATCTTAGTGAGGCTCCCATATACTTTTATCTTGCTATTTTCAAGGATCTCTCTGTCTGTCTTCTGACAATTATAATGTATTTAGCAATTAATTATAATGTATCTCTTTGAGTTTATCCTCCTCGGAGTTTGTTGAGCTTCTTGGATATATAGATTTATATTTGTCATCAAATTTGGGGTTTTTTCAGCCATTATTTCTTCAAATATTCTTTCTGCCCATTATCCCTCTTCTTTCTTCCTGGAACTCCTGTTTTATACGTATTTTGTATGCTTGCCAGTGTCTCAAAGGATGGTATTCTATGACTCACCATAGGCTTTGTTTATTTTTCTTCATTTTTTTTTCTTCAAATTTGGTTATCTTAATTGACCTATTTTTAAGTTCACTGATTTTTTTTTCTTCTGCCAATTCAAGTCTGCTTTTAAGCCCTTTAGTTGAATTTTTTAAAATTTGATTTATTGTTCTTTTCAATGCAACAATTTCTATTTGATTTGTTTTTGTGTCTTACTGGTTGTTGGTATTCTCTATTGGGTGAGACATCATTCTCATAATTTCCTTTTACTCTTGGACATGATTTCTTTTAGTTACTAAACACTAGAGGCCCAGGGCATGAAATTCATGCATGGGGGCCACCCTTAGCTTGGCCTATAATCTGTCACCCCTTGGGGGATCTCTGACTGCTGGTTTAGGTCTGATCCAACAGGGATCCCTGCAGGATCAGGCCTAAACCAACAGTTGACATCTCTCTCACAAACTGCTTGCCTTTCTACCTGCCTGCCTGATCACCCCTAACCACTTGAGTACCTGTCTGATCACCCCTAACCACTTGCCTGCCAGCCTCATTGCCCCTAACCACTCTGTCTGCCTATCTGATCTCCTCTATCTACTCACCTACCTGCCTGATGTCCCTAACTGCTCGCCTGCCTGCCTGATCTCCCCTAACCACATCTGATCACCCCTGATCGCTTCTGCCTTGGCCCCCACTGCAGCTTCATCCAGAATGATCTCCTGAAGGTTGTTCAGCTATTTGGCCTAATTAGCATATTATGCTTTTATTATTATAGATACTTAGAATACTTTGAAAGATTTATCTCTCAGTCTGGGCTTTCTCAGAAGTAGTTTCTATTAACTGCTTTCTAATTCCTGTTTTCTTTCTAATTCCTGTTTTCTTGCATTCACCTTGTTTTGTTGAAAACTGCACATTTACATTATATAATGTAGCAAGTCTGAAAATCAAATCCTCTTTCCCCCAGGGTTTATTGTTGCTGCTGTTTGTTGTTACTGGTGCTGTTTGTTTATTTTATGAAATAATTCTTTTTCTAATGTAGCCATAGACATCTCCACTCAGGTAGGTGGTCAGCTAATGATTAAACAGAGATTTCCTTAAATACCTAGAATCAATAAGTCTTCTAGCCTTTATTTAGGACCTCAGTGTGTGTGTTTGGGGCATACATTTAACACTCGGGAAGGCAGTTTGCAGTTCTGCCTTGGCCCTCACTTCCCATTTGTGGTGCAAGTTGATCAGAAATGAGAACTTAGTACTTATGAGAACTTAGGACTTCTTCATATCTTTCCTGGGCATGTGCATAGCCCTACATGTGTATATATCCTTCACGATTCCCAGGAATAGTCAGGCCCATCAAAACCCCTGATGGACATCTCATTCTCCAACTTTCTTTATAAATCTTTTCTTTTTTTATTGGGAGGGGTCAGGTTCTTATTTGTTATAACTATTATCCCTGCTGTAGGTAGCTGTAATGTTAAATAATTGTTTTTTTTTTATTATTTCTGGTAAATACTCTCAGGGAAAAGGCTGTTCATAGTGATTGAGAACAAACCCTTTGAGTGGAGGTTTCCAAGGAACTACCAAACAGTTCAAATAGTGATAGTTCTCTGAGACTGATGCTATGGGAAAGCTTGTAACCTGTTGTGTTCCCCGGTGGCCACTAGGCTGCTGATTCTCACAGCTATGTTTGCAAGACTGTTGGTTTTCAAGGCTACCTCAGAGTAAACAGGACTAGTTCCAACATCACAAACTCTGCTTTTTCTACTCAGATTTAAAGTTCTTAAAATAAACTCTCTTTAGATTATTGCAAGTCTTTGGTTAATTTTCAAAGTTCTGAAAAAGCTGTTTTTGACAATGTTTGTTTGTGTTTCTCTTGATTTTGTAACGGAGCAGCACTTCAGAGGCTCTTACTCTGCCATTCCCACTGATGTCACTCTCCTTTGCCTTGTAAGAGAATATTCTTGACCTAAAAGTGTTGTTCAGAATAGCCCTGACAATGTAGCTTTCAAATTATTTGCAAACAATTAAATTATTTGTATACTCATTCAATGTAACTATACTATTCTCCTTTTCTGTCAGTTTTTTAAAAAAATTTTTTCCTCAACAGAACGTGTTTTCTTTTCTTTCCCTCCATCTTTTTATGTGCATCTAAAGATGATAACAATGACAACAACTTACATTTGCTTTGTGCCAAGCACTAATACATTTTGTAAATACTAGCTCAAACCTATGAGACAGCTATTATTGTTATCTCTATTGCAGACATGAAAACACCCAGGCAGAGGAAGTTAAATAATGCATTCAAGGTCACACAGCTAGTAGTAGGCAGAGCTGGGACTTGAACTGAAGCAACCTTAGATCTTAGCTCTTAACCAGGACACTATCCTAAAAACAAATTATCTGGGCTAAAGGTTGACATTTAGATATTTTAAATACAATGCTATTAACTTTTGTTATTTTTAGGGCTACAACAACTTTGGCTGAACAAAAGGAAACATATACTTATTTGCTGTCTTCCACATTACAGACCTATAAAAATGTCCACTGTGGAAACTGTAATGAAGGAGCAACATCAGCCCACTGATGCTATCTAAAATGTGATTGTGTCATATGATATAGTGTAAGCATATTTTTATATATATTTCTTAAAAACAATAAGAAGTCAAAGGTATAGATACAAACTTTGGCATTTGAATTTTGAATCTATTCCAAGTCTTTTCACTTTATAAAGATGTATACTGCCAGACCCATTCTAAAGCTGTGTGTAAAATTCTACATGCTGCAGTGAGATTAATATTTTTTAAAGAGTGATTTTATAGAAAGTTGGCACCAGAAAATAAGGTTCTGTTTCATTATTTTGACATATAAAAGTTTATTGAGGTCACAATGTATTCTCTTTTGGAAAAAAAAAATCATTAGCACATGGTGAAATACACAATTTATTGGCAAAGTCACAGTAGCACTTTTTCTGTGTAAATTTCTCATAGCCCATCCAGACTGTATTTGAGAAGACTTCTAAATACAGCTAACTGATGAATAGATTAACGTGAATAAAGTTCTTCATGCCAGTGTTTAAGTTTCTACTTCTCAAACAACATCGCCAATCATTTAGTCACATAGGGCCTGCTTTATTTTTCAAATTCCTCTATGCATGCTTTGCAATCAACACTTCCTTTTCAAAGGCCTTGTTCTACCCTCTGTATTAAAACGCCCTCTATGTGATGGCTTACTGAGGGCTTTCCTACCTCCCAGGCCTTTTCTCTTTAGAAGAGGGTCCACTGTACTCCCCCCCCCCCCCCAATCCCCATCAATACTAACAACATAATGGAGGTGTTGATGTTTTTCAAACATTAAAATTGAGCAAGTCTTGAAATAACTGGCCTACAGTTGATTTTGGTAATAATTTACAGCTTACCTTTCTGGCTTGGTGTTAACTCACTGTAAACCTTAAGGACATTTTGGGTAAAGAGGCAAACCTGGATAAATATTTGCACTGAGTCAAAGTTTGTACTTCCAGAGTCCCTCCTTTTGAAGAAACCCAGAAATTTTACCAACATAAATTTAATTTATATGTAAAAACTATAGTAAATTATACCTTAAAAGGGCTTTATCATCTAGCTCAAGCTCTACTGACAAATTAGGAAACTGAGGCCCAGGTAAGTGATTAACTTGCGCAAGTCTGTGCAATTCAGTCATGCTTAAAATATGGGTGCCCCAGGCTGGCTTCCAAGGACACATTTAGGAGCCTGGCAGGCTTATCCATGCCAGTGCCAGGCACCCCTATAGCCCAAAGCCTACCAAAATTACTCAACTAGCCAGTTTCAAACTGTTCACCCTGCCCTGCCTTGCCTTTCCCATGGAAGGTGAGGATCTTCACTCCTCCCTCACTCTTGTTTTCTGCCTCTGGACTGCTCTGAGGTTTCTCCATGTGGGCCTCCGTGAGTACTATGCCTCCTGTCTCTAGAACCCGTGAGCCTGTCCTCTGTCTTCTCTTGTGGTCATATCTGACTGACCATTTCATAAAAGAATACAAAACACAGCCCGTGTTTCTTAAAGATGGCAGTTGCAGGAATCAGTGGATACATGCCATCCTTTTTTCTCTTCTCCTTTCCCTAAGGATCAAAAGGATAATAACACACTCATACTTTCTGGCTCTGGGAACTGGGTCTCAGCTGTCATTGCTAGACTACAAATAAAAATGGAGTTTGTTTGTTAGTAAAAGACCAGGCTACTGATGGTCTGTCTTATGATACACTGAGAGTGAACTAGTAAAGATGCCCTGGCCATAGTCTGAAATGATGACATCCATTCAAGTAAGTACAGAGCTATCATCCTCAGGGGTAAATGCCTTCATCCACCCAGAACTCTCTCTCTCACACACACCCGGATTTGTCACTTGAAGGGAAAATAGCACGTTACTCTTGCTTGTGCCAACAAGAAGACGGAAGACACTGTCACTGAGGCAGCTCTCCAAGTCCCCCCTCCCACCCCCCCACCCCAAGGCTACTGATGTGTTTCCCTTAGGAAAAACTAGTTACTCTATGTAGCCCTTAGCAAGTCAGCAAAATTACTCTTCTGGGAGTATATTGATAACTTTTTGTGTGGTCTCTAGTGGGAAAGAGCTTCTTGCCTGCATACTTACTTGTATGTTAAGTAAAAGAGTATGGCCTTGCGATCACACAGAGTTGTTCACATTCAGCTGTGTGACCTTCATCAAATCATTTAGCCTCTCTGATCCTCAATACCCTCATCTAACAATAATAACATATTGTGAAGAATTACTGTGTACATTAAATGAAATGTTATATGGTTATATAAAGTATTATATGGAATGTTAACTATGTTATATGTTATGTGAAATGTTAATATAGGCCAGTATTACAGGACATTAATATATGATTATTCAGTTCCCTTACCACTAGTCAGATAGACCACAGAGTTCCTTCCCATCATGGGGGAGACTGGGAAGAGAGGGGAAAGGAAGAGAATGAGAGCTTCTTCTAAGGACAACTTTTCCTATGACTTAAGGACATTGCCATTCCCTTTTGCATCAGCAGCCTGAGTGTAGACTGAAAATACTAAAGCTGCTCTATTCCAATATATGCCAAGAAGATGAACTTCGGGAAATAAAAATTGCTATATATTATCATTATTGGCAACTATAATAGTTGCAATGGTAGCAGACTTACCACATAAACACTGGGGTATAATCAAACCCTGTCCCATAAGTATACAAAAAATGACCCATATTTGTGCCAAGTATGCATCTTAAGATAGGTGTTTATTTACCAGCCTATCTCCAAATTACAAAAGAGTAAAAAGTTTTCCCACATAGCTAAAGAATCAACTTCTCTTACTCCTGCAAAATCTTGAACTATTTTACTTTAAAGTAGTTAAACATTATTTAAGACTTTCTCTTAATTATTATTTTTAAAAATATGTTTTTATTTATTTCAGAAGGAAGAGGGAGAGATAGAAATATCAATGATGAGAGTCATTACTCGACTGTCTCCTGCACATCCCCTCCTGAGTATCAAGCCAGCAGCCCAGGCATGTGCCCTGACTTTAAATCAAACTGAGACCTCCTGGCTCATAGGTTGAGACTCAACCACTGAGCAATGCCAGCTAGGCTTCTCTTAAATTTATTTTTAATTAAAAAAAACAAATTAATAAAATGGTAACCAAACATTATTTCATTGTATATCTTTTTTCAGAGTCTATTTTCTATATTGTATTCTCATATGTAATCTAGATTTTATATGTCCCTAACTGCTGTTCACATACTCTTTGGTCATAATTATCATATTTAAAAATTAATCCCTCTCATTGGTTCTAAAAGTGTTTATCTCAAGTTATTCTTCAACACAGTAAGAGTGAGATATTTTCACTGAGCTAAGACCTTAGTTTAGAACTTTCCTATTGTTATTTTTTTTCTTAAGTCACTTTGGGTCAGAATATAAGTTAAGTTTTACCTCATTAAACCTGCCTATCTCACTGTCAGGTAATGAGACTGAAAAGGACAGGGTTGCATTCCCCAAACCGCGGAGGCTAGCACTTTTATCCAGAGCTGCCAGAGGCAGGAACCAGGCAGAGTGTGGCCTGCTGCTGTACAAGAGCCTTCACTGGGCCTGACTCAGAAGGTGCTCAGAGTCTCCCCTGGAAATAATATCCTGAGGCCTGCCATTGGCCATAGGCCACTGAGTCAGAGAAATGATCAGAGTTAGAGAAGGCAGGTTCAGGCTTCACCCTGCAGCCGTGCCTAGGCAGATGCTGACACAGGGTGAACATGCAGTGTGGTACCGGAGAAGCTGACTCTCTACCCATGCTTCTGTCAGAAAAGTAGACCAGACAGGGCGTTGCCCACACTCTAAGTCACAAAAGACCATATTATAGGGTTTAATGAAGAATCTATAAAGCTAAACTAATTTTTTAAAGCTTTGCAAACTCTAACAGTGGAAATGTCAGTTTGTTTGTAGTTATTCTTTTTGTTGTTTTTAATCCTAAAATGTGAGGGAATCCAGCAAATATGAAAAAATCCTGAAAGAGAAGCACCTTTGTTTAAAAAAAAAAAGCCAGGTACGGGCTTTCTGAATCTCTACTCTGTTAGTGATTTATTTCATTTTCTATATTCCAGATGTGTAACACACTAAAGCAGCAACCACAGTCAATAAAAACTTGATGGCAAGTACTGAACATTATTTTACTTTCACAGCAAAGAGTAAATGGCCATAGAGCTACAATCAGATCCCATCACACAGTTAATTCTGATATAAAGCTATCCAAAAACTTTTAAGTTCAGTGTATTTTAGCCACTTTTTAATATAAGATTTCAAAAATTTCAGTTGCTTGATGTTTATTCCTATTTATAGTTCTTAAACATTCTTTATTAAATATCAATCCAAGAGCCAAAAGAAGTACAAACTTTTATAGTTTTACAGGTTCCATAAAAGTACTTTGAAGCTGGGGGATAAAGGAGTTAGATAGAAAACATCAGTTGTATGCTTAGTATATATGCAAAGTATCATCTGGACTTTCTAGGGAGATGGGGGATATAAAATACTTGGTTCCTTCACTTGAGGGGATTACTATTTAGTGGTAAAAACAAGACAACATGTAAATAATGCAAATTTAAAGCTGATTATGGGAAAATCCACAAGAGAGATACTTTGTGATTGTGTGTACAAAATGCTATTGGGTTCAAAGGAGCTAAAAGGTCATGCTACTGCCTCTGACTTCACTACCTCCACAATCTCCTAGGACAGTGGTTGGCAAACCGCCACTCACAAGCCACATAGGGCTCTTTGGCCCCTTGAGTGTGGCTTTTCCACAAAATACCATGGCCTGGGTGAGTCTGTTTTGAGGAAGTGGCCTTAGAAGTTTAAGTTTAAAAAATAAGGCTCTCAAAAGAAATTTCAATCATTGTACTGTTGATATTTGGTTCTGTTGACCAATGAGTTTGCTGACTACTGTCCTAGGATATTGAGAAATATTTGGGATTAATGGGGGTGTCAGTGCATTAATGTACTCCACATTGCTCACCTAACAAGTTCTTGTAGATCCCTTGTGACACCAAATAATTGGATTATACCTATTTCCTGATCAATTTCATATAATGACAAATGTAAGTGGGAAAGCTGGTATAGGGAGAACACTTGAAAAATGTTGCCAATAATGACCTTGAAATACTAGAATTGAGGCTGATCTGCATAACAATAAATGCAGACCCAAGAAAATTACCTGTGTAATTCAAGCCAAAATGACATTTTTAAAAAAAATCTTATCCAAGGATATTTTTTCATTGATTTTTTTAGAGAATGAAAGGGAGGGAGGGGGGAGAGAGAGAGAGAGAGAGAGAGAGAGAGAAGAGAAGAGAGGAGAGAGAGGAAGAGGAAGAAAGAAGGAGAGAAACATCCACATGAGAGAGACATATGGATTGGTTGCCTCCAGCTGGAGCCCTGGGGCCAGGGATTGAACCTACAATGTGGCATGTGCCCCTTGATCTGGAATCAAACCTGTGATCCTTCCATCTGAGGGTCTGCAGTCTAACCAATGTTATAGACATTTGACTTGAACTATTTGGATGATTGGTAAGGTTATATTAAGCCAGGGAAAAATCCACACGTCTGCAATAACAAGAGAGGAAAGTACAATTTCATTCTTTTATTCTTTCAACATTTAAAGATAGAATACCTGTTACATAATGGTTAGCAAATGACTGCGTGAAGATGATTTATAGCATTTGCTTATTTCCATGGTATAAATACTGCCATGATGGTCAATTTTAAGCTATCAACATGAAATCATTGAACACAGAGTTGAGATGAGACACTCAGTAGCACAACATGATATAGAATTTCCATTTATGTATTATGTGCCATTGATTGGCTCTGACTCTTGGTGAAGTGGCAAAATTCTGAGGTGGGTCATGGATTGATCCAGGATCTCTTACACCCACTTCAAGGTGTTGTTATTTCCTAAGATAATGGAAAAGTTCTGAAAAATTTAAATGGGGGCAGAATTTGAACAGTTTATGTTTAAGAAGCTATTTGGTCTACTGGGGGCAGAATGAATTTCCAGGAACAATCATAGAGATCTTTATTAGAAGGCTATTAAAGTACTGGATGGGAGAGGATAGTGGTTTGGGTTAAGTTGTTGGTAATGGAGGAGAAATGGATGGAAATCTCATTTTAAAACAAAATTGACAAGACCTGTCATGGAAGAGAAAGGTCATAATATCCAATATCTGTGTTTTTTCTCCTTTTCTTGGGGATGAGACTAAATTACATTTTGTAGCCTTCTTTGAAATTAGGTAAGGCCATGTTACTGAGTTCTAGTCAGTAGAATAAATGTGTTAACGGTATGCACAATACTTCCAGACCTTCTATAAAAATCTCCCACAGGCAATCCCTATTTTACTCCTTCCACAGTGGAGTTGGAAAACATATTGAACATGTCAGGTTCACACAGTGGAGGGAGCCTCGGACCCTGAGTCACTGTTCTTAGAACATCCAATTTACAATGGACTAGGATAGGGTCCCTAGGCCTGGCTGGTGATCAGGGCTGATCAGTCTTCTGACTGCCTGCAGGAGCCTTCCTTTGTTCCGTGCCATAACTTGGTGGTTAGCACACATCATGGCAAGTGATCAAACTCCCAGTCTTCTGGTTGAACTCCCAAAGGGATACTTTGCATATTAGCCTTTCATATATGTAGATAGCTACATAAGTAATAAATCAATTTTTATTGTGTTACACCATAGAGATTTTACTTGGGGATGAGGGTGAAGTATTAACACAGGGGATTGATTAGACATGGAGAGTAATAGGAGTGGAGAATGCCAAAGAGAACCAATGGATTTTCAGCAAAAGGAACTGTGCGAATGGAGAAGCCACTTAGTGATATGTGGCATACTAGAAAGAAAGGAAGATCCTGAGTTTTGTTCTCAATATGTTTAATTTGAGATGCTTATGGAAAAACGAAACAGAGTAATTGAGGCAGCAGATGAAAATAAGAATCGCAAAGGAGAAAACCCATCTGGCTGTATAAATTCATGTGACTGCATGTTTTATATAGATGACATATAAACCATGATAGAGAAAGAAGTCTTCTAAAAAAAGAGAATAGAGCGAGAAAAAGTTCAAGTATATGACCTTAAAGCTCTCCAATATTTAAAATGTTGTATCTGAGATGTTGAAAAATAGACTGAGTAGATAGGTCCAGAAAGATAGAACAGTGTGATATCAGAACAACTACATTAGTCATTTTGGGCTGCTATAACAAACTACCACAGTTTGGGGTGAGGCTTAAGCGACAGATTAATTTTCTTGTAGTCCTTGAGGCTTAGAAGTTCAAAATTAAAGTGATGGCAAGGTAGATTTCATTCTCAGGCTTCTTCTCTTGGTATAAAAGTAGCTATCATCCCACTATGTGTTCATATGACCTCTTCTTTGTGTATGCTCATGAAGAAAGAAAGAACTTTCTGGTGTCTCTTCTTATCAGGGCATTAATCCCAGGATAAGGGCTCTACCCTGATAACATATAGCCCTAATTACCTCCTAAAGGCCCCATCTCCAAATATTTCACATTAGGGGTTAGGATTGCAACATATGAATTTGGGGGAGACACAAACACTTAGGTATAACAACAGTCAAGTTAAAAAAAGTAGTCAACAAAAATGAAGACTGAAATTATCCATTGGATTTAATAACACAGGGGTTACTAGAAACCTTAAAAGAGCAACTTTAGTGAATGGAAATTAACTTGGAAACAAATGTGATATAAAGACATGGAGAGTTTGACTGTAAAGTAAGAGATACAGAGTTAGCAGAAGTGGTTAAGGAGACTGTGAAGGATTTTTGGTTTTGGTTGTTTTTTATATCATACAGAATGTTTAAATATTCCAGTAAGGAGAAGAAAATGGAAAATATGGGATTTTACCATTAAATATGTGTAAAAACCCATGATTATAAGTATTTTCCCTGACTGAGCTTAGCAGAATTTTTAAACCTAGATAAAACCCAACATTGAAAAAAAAATAGAAAAATTCTTTAGAATAGGATTAATTCAAGGGAGTTTTTATATTAATAAAATATGTTTTGCTAAAATCCTCCTAGTCTCTGCTCAAGAAAAAGAAAGCAACATTTTCAACAATAAAAATAGTATAGAAATGGCATAAAAACAGACAAATAGACGAGTAGAACAGAATTGAGAGTCCAGAAACAAACCCAAGGATATCTGGCAAACTAATATTTGACAAGGGAGGTAAGAATACTAAATGGAAAAAAGTCTCTTCAATAAGCTGTACTGGCATAATTGGATATTCACATGTAAAAGAATGAAACTGGACCCCATCTTACACCAAGCACAAAGACTTAAATGTAAGACTGAAACCATGAAACTCCTAGAAAAAATCATGGGACTACAGTGTTTTTTTTTTTTATGGGTCTTGGTAATGATGTTTTTGATATGATACCTGCAGCACAAGCAACAGAATAAAAATAAACCAGTGAGAATATATCAAACTAACAGGCTTCTGTACAGCAAAAGAAACTATCAATAAAGTGAATAGACAAATAATAGAGTTGGGAAAATATTTGCAAACTGTACATCTGGTAAAGGGTTAACATTCCAAATGTATATAAATAACTTATACAATTCAACAGCAAACAACAACAACAACAAAACAAACACAAAACCCCAAATAACCCAATGAAAATGGTCAAAGGACCTGAATAGACTTTTTTTTTTAAAGGAGATGTTCAGAAGGCTAGAAGGTACAATCAGTGGTTCTCAACCTTTTTTAATGCTGTGACCTTTTAATACAGTTCCTCATGTTGTGGTGACCCCCAATCTTAAAATTATGTTTGTTGCTACTTCATAACTGTAATTTTGCTACTGTTAATGAATCATAATGTAAATATCTGTTTTCCGATGGTCTTAGCTGACCTTGCTAGTAGTTTGCAACCTGTGGGTTGCGACCCACAAGTTGAGAACCGCTGCTGTAGAGCCTAAGACCATCCGAAAACACAGATCTTTACATTATGATTCATAACAGTAGCAAAATTACAGTTATGAAGTAGCAACGAAAATAATTTTAAGATTGGGGGTCATCACAACATGAGGAACTGTATTAAAAAGTCACAGCATTAAAAAAGGTTGAGAACCATATGAAAAGAAGCTCAAGCTCAACATCACTATTCATTAGGGAAATGCAAATCAAAATCAAATGCAATATCTCATGCCTGTTAGAGTGGCCATCATCAAGAAGACAAAGGGTAACAGTTGTTGGTAAATTAGTGTAGCTACTATTAAAAATAGTGTGGAGGTTCCTCAAAAATTAACAAGAGAACTACCATAAGATCCAGCAATTTCACTTCTGGTATTTATCCAAAGATAACAAAAACAAACTAAAAAGACATCTATATCCCCTATGTTCATAGTAGTTTTATTTACAGCTAGAGGCCCAGTGTACGAAATTCATGCATAGGTATGGTCCCAGCAATCAGGACCAATTTCGGGCAACTGGCAGGACAATCAGGGGCCCCCACTGGTACCTGCTTTGGCTGGCCTAGGCAGCTCCTGGATTAAGCATCTGCCCCCTGGTGATCAGTGCATGTCATAGCAACCGGTCTTTCCAACGATCATTCTGCTGTTCAGTCATTTTGCATATTAGGCTTTTATTATATAGGATAGCAAAGGCATGTAAACAACTTATACATTCATCAATGGATAAAAGGATAATAAAGTTTTAGAATCCACACACACAGAAGTATTAGCTGTGTAGTTAGGTGTACAGTCATCATGTTATACATATACCTAGTACTTATTCATTCATGGGTATGGTCCCAGCTACCAGGAACAATTTGGGGCAACCAGCAGGAC
>JAAGEH010000018.1:47624706-47655464 GCA_011751065.1 Lasiurus cinereus
TGAAGGAAGGGGAATTGGAGGAAGGTAGTCAAAAGGTACAAACTTCCAGTTAAAAGATAAATAAGTACTAGGTTTATGTATAACATGATGACTGTATACCTAACTACACAGCTAATACTGCTGCATGATATATAGGAAAGTTGTTAAAGAAAGTAAATCTTAAGAGTTCTTATCACAAGAAGAAAAAATATTCTTGCCTTTTTATTTTTATTGTAGCTATGTAAGATGATGGATGATAGGTAAACCTATTGTGGTAATCACATCACAATATACATAAATCAAACCATCATGCTGTATGCCTTCAACTTATACAATGATGTGTATCAGTTATTCCCAACAAAACGGAAAAAGCAACATGTTGTACTACATTCATTTAATATTTGGATATTAGAATTTCTTCTTGTTCATCTCTGAATTTCTCACCTTCTATATATTAAATTTTGTCAAATCTTTGATTATTATCTTTCCCTTTTGGACCCCTGTTATCATGACCCCAGTTCAGACTCTTACCACCTCTAACCTGACTAGACATCATATCCTGAAATGTTTTCTAACTTATAAAACATTCTGAGTGTTGTGATCATGCTAGAATGCATAGTATTGTACACTGTAAGAACCCTACTTTTCTAAGTGATTTCAAATTTTTGCTAATCTCCCCCAGAAAATATGCTGGAAGATATTGTCTCTTTAGCCGAATTATTTGCATGCCAGTAGTGGTATATGTTCACCATCTATACATTTTTAAACATAACTTAGGAAAACAAGAACTGCTGATGGAGAAATTGGCAATCTTAGAGTCACAAAGAATTGCTCCTGTAAAAGTTGGGGATGTGGCCAACATTACCAGTCATGTTGAAAAAAAGAATAGCAAAATTCAATACAATCATTTTTCCTCTGGAAAATAAGCCTAAATTATTGATGCTTGATATTAAGATTACATTTAAGACTATGTAATTTGCAAAGCTCCAATTTCAAGAATTACTATCTTTCATTTGCTGATTCTAGTAGTGAGGTATATGCACTGTTCATGTGCTGTATAGCAATCTACACCAAAACTTAGTGGCTGAAAACAAACAAAAACCCAAAAATATTTTTCTGTCGGTTGGCTGGACTGAGCTGGGTGGGTATTCCCTCTCTCTCTCTCTCTCTCTCTCTCTCTCTCTCTCTCTCTCTCTCTCTCTTGACAACATGTTTGTTTATTAATTTTATTGTTTAAAGTATTACAAATAGTAGTACATATGTCTCCTTTTTTTCCCTATTGATCTTCCCCTGGCCTCCCCTCCTCTCCTAGGTCATGCCTTCCCCCACCCCCATGTCTTGTGTCCATTGGTTATGCTTATATGCATGAATACAAGTCCTTTGATTGATCTCTTACCTCCCCCTGCCAGCTCTCTCCAGCCTTCCTGCTGTAGTTTGACAGTCTGCTCGATGCTTCTCTGTGTTTGTATCTGTTTTTGTTCATTGGTTTATAATGTTCTATATTATCCATAAATGAATGAGATCATGTGGTATTTTCTTTCACTGACTGGCTTGTTTCACTTAGCATATTTCTCTTCTGTGCAGTGTTGATTTAGGCCACTCACAGGCTGCATGCATTTGAGAGTTCATCTAGACTGGAGCAGCAAAGATGCCTCACTCACGTGTCTGAGACTTTGGTGCTGAGTATCAATGGGGTGCTTCATTTTTCCTCCAATGCCTCTCTCTTTTTATATGGTTTCTCATTATTCATTAAGAAGTCCAGACTTCCTACAAGGTGGTAGACTTCTAAGTGAAAAAGAGTAAAAGCCACTAGGCTTCGTAAGATCTGAGTCCAGAAGTAGCACAGAGTCACTCTGGCTGTATCCTTTCGATGAAGGCCAGCCCAGATGCTAGGGGAGTGAAGAGAGGAATGGCATGCATGGACAGGGATAAGAGGAAGTTGGTGGCTAACTTTATAAATAGTCTACCACATCTACTATTATTAAGTATATAAAACCCCAGTTAATTTTTCTTCTACTAGACATGAATATTTCAGTGATTGAATAAAAATAAGTATGAACCCTATCCAATTTGGCTCAGTGGATGGAGCATTGGCTTGTGGACTGAAAGGTCCCAAGTTTGATTCTGGTCAAGGGCATGTACCTTGGTTGTGGGTAGGAGGCAGATGATTGATGTTTCTCTCTCATCGATGTTTCTAACTCTCTATTCCTCTCCCTTCCTCTCTGTAAAAAAAAATCAATAAAAAATATTTTAAAAAATGAGTATGAGACTAAATTCTACCTAAAAATGGATTGTCCATCATTACTCAATTATTTGACAACAGATGCTCAGCTGCCATGACACTGTCACCGAAGTTCTTCAGTGCTCATGTATTAATTATGGGCATGAATCCTCTCTTCACTATGGTGGACCGTTGTGTTTTATAAGTATTTTGAAATAAGTAATTTTTTTTTTTGGCAGTAAGTCATAGCACCGACAACATAAATAAAGGTTCTGTTATCTCCGAGGGACAGTAACTGCAAAATTCTGTGAGTCTGTTATTCTAAACTATTGTGTAAACATGTACTCAGATTGCTCTTCAAGCTCAGATATTTTAGATAATGTATTTTATTTCTGCCTACTTTAAGTTTGACTTCAACAATTATACCCTGGTAAATCTTTTAAAGACAGTTCTCTTTTGTAAAGCAGAATGGAAATTTATATCAATATTTCTCATAGGGAAGAAAACAGATTAGATTAGTTGTGTATTTCATTTTCCCATGATTTAAGATTTAACTAATCTTTTTTTCATTTTACCCCAGTATATCACAAGATTTAGCCAAATCTCTAGTAACTAAAGGAAAATATTAGAGCATGAGAGCCTCTATCAGTAACTGAGATTTCAAAACTATCTGAGAATTCTCAGGATTGGTTTTGGAAGATGTAGGAGTAAAAACTTTCACATTTAATTTAGAGATATATGGTGGCCAGAAAAGAGAATTTTGTGTGAGGAGGAAGCTAGTGCAGTTAGTGGGGTATAATGTCTTCCATACACTGTACAGGGAAAGTAATATTTCAGTCCCTGAAAGTAATAGTTGTTGGTGGTACAAATTATCAAAAATCTACTCAAACCAACTGCTCTACCACATGCTTAAGTAACTCATTTTAATTAATGGGCTATTCCTCCACTTTACAGATAAAGACATTAAGGTTCAGAGAGGTTTAATTGTCATACCCAAGTACCATGTAGCAAATGTCAAAGTTCAAATTTGACTCACATGTCCCCAATTCTAGATACAGAGCTGTTAAACTGTGGTATACACGTCCTATAAACCATAAATGAATTAAATTCATTGGAAATAAAGTTTTCCTTGAGTATCTCTTATTTCCATTCCCATGCCTGAGTTGTGAGGTAGGTATGCAATGAGACTTTCAAAGAGAGCCAGCTAGAGAAAAATCTAAGTGGTGCACAGGAAAGAATCTGCTTCCATTAAGTTTCTGATTTCTTCAAAATTTGTGTTTTTAGCATTGTGACACTTGGAGCTTCAGGATGCCCAGGATTTCAGTATTTGTTGGTTTCAGCTCTTACCATCTCTTTACACAAGAACCTGAAGGAACAACCCAAACATGTGTTCTTGAAGATCAAGCAAGTAAGTTCTTTGAACATGGGGCTGGGAAATTATGGAATAAGATTTTCAGACAGTTTCCATACCAAAAATAGTAAGTCTTCTAAATCTCCTACATTATGAGAAAGTTGCAACAGGTTCCAAAGCTAAACTGAAAGCAGGAAGAGGTTATTTTACTAATCACACAGTTTAGTTGTTGTGGAGTTCTTCCAATGCAAGTAAACTAAGGATCCTCTCTGGGCCACAGATTTGTTTTATTACAATCCTACCTATTCAATATTCACAATAATTTCAACTTAGCTCTCACCACACAGACCTAATAATTTTTTTCTCTGAATTTGTGTATGCTTCAATTTTCTGAAATGTTATGTGGTAATATGGCAGAAGGCTTCTAATAATGTTACTGTGGTTACGTCTTGATAATGACCTTTCTCCCCTAGGTGTAACACTGTTAAATCCCATGCTGAGGATGTTGGTTGGAAATTCAGTGTGGTGGTGGTAACAGTGGACTGCAAATCCTGGTGTTGTGATGACCAAGACTCAAGCTATAGTGGCATCAAGCCAGGTCCACAGCAGGTTTCCTTGTGTCTAGTGTGTATATCCCTCTAAGGGAGAGAGAGAAAGAATACAAAATAAAACGTTGAGTTCCATGATGACTTCAAGTATGAAGATTATTTTACAAAGAAAAAGAAAGCCATATGTGAAGTGATATGAAATTGTTTCTTAAGGATCAAGTGAAACTTCCCTTTCAGTCATAGGGTTTGCAAGCACAAATGGTTTGTATTTAATACACATCATATATTTTACATAACTATTGGTCTTGGTTTCATCTAGTAACTCAAAGTGTATTTTCTCATGAAAATTTACTAGGTTTCTTTCTATATTCCCCACTGGGAGACTGGCTGACTACTGTAAACCAAGAAGGCGTTCCAAACCAAAAGTTTATATGAAGTTAGCCAGAGTGTGTTCCACCCCCTTCAAGTTCAAGACCAGTGCTGCTGTGAGATCAGAATTCTGTCTAAAATTCAAAGGTACATGCCTGAGGGTGGAGAAGAATATACTGAGAATATTTGGACCAATGGAAGTATTGATTGTTATCCTAAATCTACCCAGTCACAATGTGCTGCTTGCAGTCCTGATCCTGTCCTACAATCAATGTACTCTGGTTGCTGCTCCTCTTCCCAGAGGCACATCTTCTACTCTATCGGCTCCAGTTCCTGGTGATTTCTTGATGATTATCTCTAGTGACCTCTGTTCCTGGGCCCCCGTTATGCCAGAGTGAGCCCCTCTGATGCTAGCATTGATATATTCGATAAGTAAGAGTGTCTGACTTGAGAAGCCAAGATCTTTATTGAATCCTGTAGAAAAAAGGAGCAAACAACTGTTGCTTAATATGTCATATGCACTTCCCTTGATGATGATGATGGTGTTGCAAATGTGTTATTTTTATTACATGCATTCTAGTTTAATTTACTATATATCTCACTTTAATTTTAATCTCACAGAATGCTGTAATTAGTCTCATTTCACAGATGAGAAAGCTGAAGAGCTTAAGTGGCATGTCCAATGTCATACAGCTACTCAATATAATAATTGAACTGATCCCAGCTCTGATTGCACCCTTGAGTTTTCTTCCCTGACAAAAGCAATATGAACACTGTGCTATTTTGTTGTTGTTTTAGCAGACTGAGATAAACATTTCTAAGGAGTCTCTTTATATTCACTGGCTCAAAAACTAAAACACTTGTTATGCTTTTGTTCAGTTGGTATTCAAACAAATTGTGTTGAATATTTGACTCAATAGTGATTTTTTAAATGTTTTTGCATTCTTATATAAGAGTCTTAGCTTTGTATTACAATATATCAAGGTTGGTCACCAAATGCATAAATATTGAGTGCAGCTGTAGAATTTAATAAAACCAAAAGTTTTAGCTAGCAAATGAAAAATTATATATTATTGGAAACTTGTGCTCAAAGTTGAAACTTGAAGGACATATTTTAGCACTATCACAATATTACATTGCAATCATTATTTATCTCCTCTGAAATGACTTAAGGGAAGTGCTCGCAAAGCCCTGTTTACCTCAGCCAGGAAGTAAGGCCGTGGTCAGAGAGTGAATGAAGTCATGGAAGGCTGACAATGCCACTATTGTGAGAGCACCTTGGAACATTGTTTCACCCTGAGCAAGTGAGGAGGAAGTGCTGGGAAGCTTTTATTTTATCTTTGCAAAAGCGTAGGGCCAGAGCAATAATGTTAAACCAGCCTTTTCTTTAATTCTGTGCTTTCTCTTTTAATTGAAAAATATCAACTTAAATGCACCTGGAAGAAGGGAATGTTTTTTAGTAAATTATGATGATTTTGAAAAGCAGTTTTACATTTTTAAAACATATCTTAACTAAGCATATTTTAACTTCTCTAAAAGCATATTCTATATAAATGCTCATAAATGCTATATATCATATATGTAATTTATATAAATAATTTATATATTCGCCATTCAGTTTTTCCCGGAGAAACTTCAAGAACTCCTAAGCAACCTGTGCATTTCAATTGTCACTTTGAACTTTGGAACAAAGGAGAGACTGTAAAACCAGTTTATAAAAAGTATTATGAGATACCACAACTGGCATTTTTACGACCTTATTAAACTACATTCAAGTGGCATAAATTATATGTAATGAAAGTGAAAAGGATCTCTGACCCGATTTTAATATCGGGTGCATGCTTATTAGTTTGAGTTTTTTTCTGAATAGAAACCTTTTTTTAAGCTTTAGCAGTTGATATTATGTGGAAGTCATAAATGTCAGATTACATTAAACTATTTTGGTTCATAGAATAGCGCAGCCATTAAGTTACCAGAGAGTAATGAGTAGGTCTTCTCACAAAGTAAAGCCAAAGGTGTTAATTTAGATTTGAAACATTCCACCTCATTATAAAAGCCAAATTAATTTGCCATGTGTAGAAGAAGCAAAAAACAATATTTGAAATGTGAAAGACCTCCTTTTTGTAGGCAAGTGATAGAAAAGAGCATTAAAAAGTTTCTATTTCTGAAAAATAGGCATTCTGGTTCCTTAGAGGTTAATTATTAAGTGTTAGAGAGTCTCTTATTAGGAATTTCTATTCAAGAAGGTGCATTGATAGAATGAGTTAAATGTTAAAAATGAAAAGAAGTCTGAGTGAGCATTTAGATAGTTTGAAAATGTGTAGACAAACATAAATGTAAAGTTGAGTTGACTTATTTTATCTCTTCCAATTTTTATAATTTATTATGAAGAATGTATTTTTTGGTGGTTTTAGAGATTACGTTTAGGCATTAGTTACAGATTCTGAGAAATCCAGGAGGCAAAACACTACTAATTTGGAGGACTAGAGAAACAAAGCATAGAGCACCCTGAATTGCAAGTCCCATTTATTAAAAACCATGTAGAATGGAGCGTATCACATGAGGATACTTCATTAAAACTCCAAAAACAACAGCCTTTATAAACCTAGACAATATGTTAGAAAATGCTAATGTGATAAGAAAATGAATGCTTATTATTGTTAAAATATGAGAAAAACAGAAATGCCAAAAACAAATAATGACGGTTGGGGAGGAGTGGGGAGAAGAGAAGCTAGTTTATAGTAGTCAAGCCCATAGAAAAACACAAGTACCAATTGTGGTGTCCACAGCATGAAGCATACAGAATGGTCACCTGAAGGACAATTAAATGAAGTTGTTCTGGTCGTGATAATGGTCACTGAGGCATTAGTCAAGATACAATTCCTCTGTGTTCTTAGCAAGAAAGGCAGCAGGCAGTGATAATAGATTCTAGGAGACCTTGGAAAAGGAAGGTCATACAGAATCATTTACATTTAGAGTAAAAAGGCAACTTTCGTCCCTTTTAATTGTATTTTGCTTTCTAGCTCAGGAAGTGCTTTTTTATCCTCACAGCAACCACCCCAAATGCCTGATATTTATATATTAGTTTCCATATTAAGACACAGGTTCAGAAAGAGTAGATTATCTGCCCAAGATCACTTGGCTAATTAATCCCTGAGACATTTATAGATTCATCTGGCCAATGGCCATCTCATCTCTATGTAAGTGCCTCCAGCAAGAGCATTTCATGATTTCTTGGGGAAACTCACTCCAGTGATGAAATAGCTTTGTACAAAAATGTTCTTGTGATATTTTTTAATATCTAGCTCTTGCAGTTTTCTGATATGGCATTCTGGATCAATAATAACCATAACCAACGTTTATGTGCCTTTTTACTATTTGTAAGTTGTTTTAATACATATTACCTAAGTTATAACTTGTGAGATTATGATTTTCTGCTTTCACACTGTAGCGGTTTTTCAAAAATGCACAGGCATCTCTTATATCTATCTCCCTTGACTTTCTCACATATCCAGACTCTACTCCTTTCTAGATGGACTTTAGTTTACCCATCTTTTAAAATGTTTCAACTGCAGGGATAATATTCCAGAAACACTTTTTGAGCAGAGTGGAAACAAAGTAAGAAAGGGACAGAGTTGGTTGATCAGATATAGGGTATGAGGAAAGGAAGTAGAGGAAGAGGAATGTATTCATTTCCTGTGATTGCCATAACAGATTACCACAAACTGGGTTACTTGCAACACAGAAATGTGTTCTCTCACACTCCTGGCAGCCAGACATCTAAAAACAAGTTTGAAGCTTCCTTCTAGGGTTTAGTTCCTTCCAGAGGCTCTGAAGGAGAAACAGCCCCATGTCCCTGTCCTTGCTGCTGGTGGCTTAAGGGAATCCTTATTGACTATTGCTTTATAAACATATCCCTCCAATCTCTCCCTCCATCTTTACATCACCTTTTCTCTGTATCTCTGTGGGTTCATTTTTGTACATTATAAAAACACTTATTGGGTTTAAGACCCAATCTAATCCAGTATGATCTTATCTTGATTTTTAACTAATTATATCTTCAATAATCTGTTTCCAAATAAGTTCATATTCTGAGGTTCCAGGTAGACATGCATTTAGAGAGGACACGATTGAACCTACTACAAGAAGAAAAAGGGTTTGAGAGGTTCATGTGTACGTGATCCAGTGATGATTCTCAGGTATTAGGTGATTTTAAAACTAATGATTATCACCTTTGGTTGAAATGAGCAAATCAATTAAATTGATATTTTGATGTCTTGAAGAGAGAGAGAAAGAGAAAGGAGAGAGAATAGATAGATAGATAGATAGATAGATAGATAGATAGATAGATAGATATTGGAGATATCAAGTTTCAGTTCTGCAAAGTGATTTTTATTAGTAGAGATGGCACAATTTCAAACAAAGAGGAACTTAGTGTGCATTGTGGCAATTTTCAGTGAGGTGCCTGACATTCCATTGAAAGCCACTAGATACTCAGTCACAGCACATGGAGAAGGGCCAAAATGAAACAGAGGAAATGTAATAACCAAACATGTGGAAGCAATGTAGTGATTCTATTAAGAAGTGACAGATAAAGGCCATGGGTATTGCAAATCCATCACCCAGTTTTCAATGATATATAAAGAACAAAGACCCTAAAACACTCTGCATTTATAAGTGATGTTTTTTCCTCTGTCTAAATTCCCTGGTGATCTTGGCTAAGAGTACAGAATGTCAATGGAAATTGAATGTGTGATCTCAAAAATGTCATTGAATTTAGGGAATGAAGAGGGGAAATTTGGTGCTCAGGACACCAATTGAGAAAAATATAGGTGGCAAACAGCTGAAAATTTTCTGGGTAGATCTTGCCCAGGAGATCAGTTATAAGCTTGGGGTCAAAATAATGCATGAATGTGAATTTGTTTGGATTTACTTGCTGATAGAAGAGTGGAACCCAGCATTTGCCTGTATCTCATAAGAGATAGGTGGTGGAGGAAGAAAAATGCAGTACTTATAACAGAAGTGCTAAGAATCATAGTCTAATGGAGGAATGACTTTTATTGGCCTTTGTACTTCCTCACTGTGGAGTTGGCTAAGCTCAAGTTTGGCCCAAACTTCTCAAAAGAAGTGGTATTGCTATGAAATACAAAGCATTTAACTTGGAATGATGATGCAGAGTGGAGCACAGGTGTTGAAATTTCCATTTTTTCTTTAATTTTACTTCAAATCAATGTTACACAACTAGAGTTCAGTACAAACAACATGATAAATTAGAAAGAATCTACAGAAACCACATGATCTTTATTAAAAAATGTAACATGTTGTATGTTTGTATTCTACACTCCTAGAAAGAAAAATATCATAAGGGCTCTTTATTCATCCTCCAATGGAAAGGTACCAGATTACCCTATTCTTTAACAACTGCTTTTTCACTGACTATTGCTCAAGCCCAAGTAGTGACTCATCAGCAGCCCAAGATTCCTACAACTCTAATGGATACTTCAGGATTACTGGAGGCATAAGTGCTTTCCCGCCACAAAAGGAAGACAGGTTTGCAACCTTACTGTTTCCAGATACACTCAACATGTTCTTGTGTGCACTAAATACAACCAAGGCCTTATGATACTTTTCTTAAAAGCATGAAAGTATGTAATGTGTATTTAACAATTTATGTTAAATTATCCCTCAAATCTGGCCTAGAAGTAGGATAGTCTCCTAATCCATAGTATCTGCCATAGCATAAATATTGATCCTTCTAACTGTTCGAAAGAATAAGGGTAAAAAAAATGTGAAATCAAAGCAAATTGGATGACTGAAAGAAGATAGGAGTAAGTCAGGAGCAGGACAGACTTGTATTCTCTGTTAACAGAGGTTTCATCACCTGCAGATTGGGAAGTTGTTTCCTATGACATGCTCCTGAGCTTATCACCCATTGCTCTTAAGAGTGGCTAGTCTTCCTGGAATATTCTGCATCTCCAGTATAGAGAAGAAGAATGACTATACTTAGTTATTCATTCACCCCATGATAGTGAGCCTCTCATATTTGTTTAGGACCATGTTAGTTTCTGTGATTGCATTAAGGACTAGAAGAGAAATAGCACCTAACTTCACAGAGTGTATTCATTCATCCAGTCATTCAACACATCCCACCAAGCACCATTCTAGATACTTGGGATATGGCAGTGAACAAAACAAAGATTCCCATCACCCTGGAACTTACATTTCATTGGAAGTTAATAAGCCATAAATTTGTAATAAATATGTAAATTTTATAGTATGTTCAAATGTGATAAGTATTATGAAGACAGAAAAGTAGATCAGGGTAAGGAAATCTGGAAGAGCAAAGAAAGACCAAGGGAGGTTGTAGAACAGTGTGAGTTGCCATTTTAAGTTAGGATGGTCAGGGTACACTTCATTGAAAAGGCAGATTTGGGCAAACACTTGGAAGAAGTGTGAGAATTCCTTTTGTAGCTGTGTGGAGTAGAAGGATTCCAGGCAGAGGAAATATGCAATGCAAAGGCCTAAAGGCACGAGGCTGCCTTACATGTTGGTGAAAGAGCAGAGTTGAGCTTATTACTTTGTATATGAAAGAAAAATACATACTTTCCCTGGTTACATTTATTATAAACTTATACCTATAAGTGCAAAATCTTTTATACTGAATTATTTTAGACCTATGTAATATTGACTTATATTAATAGGTAAAATTATTTCTTTGAAAATATAAAATTAATATGCTATTATAACCGTTTCTTTCTTAAATTTTAACATTGAGAGTTTTCCAATGCTGTTAAGAACATACTTGGCTATTAATAGTAACATACTGTACTCTCCATAGTTCTCTTCAGTAATTTTCCTCATCATCTATTTAGACAAATATCTCAGTCTTTTTCTTCATATGGCCATATTCAACGCACTTGGATTCAGCTATAAAAGCAATTTTCCACCCCTGATGTTAACCTAGACAGGAACTGACATCAAAACCGAGCACTCACAAAGACTTTATTAATTAACAGATATAGCTTTGGTCAGACATTTTTATCACTCAACACACAGTGAACATTTTACATGAATAGTGATTTAACATGAAGCTGATGTGTTAGAGCCAAATTCCTCTTTCAACTATGTGCAGAGTTTTAGCAATATGTCTGATTCTTCAGTGAAAATAATATTTTGAAGAAAGAAAATAGATTAATCATGACATTCTGTGGGCTGCTGTTTATAAAATACCAACTAGTGCTAAAGATTTAAACCTTGTAATTACAACAAAACAAGCAAACTTTTAAGAAAAGATTTATATTTTCTTTCGAAGTAAAATTTCTTCACTTTTACCACCAGGAAAACGGAGATTCTGGGCCACTTTTATTCTGTGAAGAAATTTCACAGGAAATGATTTCAAGTATCCTCTAAATTCAAGGACGGTTTAGTCATTGAGATTCTACTGTTTTCCTTTAGAATTAAGGGCAGTGGGAACTGAGACCTTTCCTTTAATATCATGGCTCAGCAGATGTCCAAACCTTGAGGGAAAACGAATTCCAAGTGTCTGTCAGCCACTCTTTCACTTCAGAATGAAAGGTAAAAAAGACACGTCTTTAAAGCAAGAGCTGATGGTTTCCTTCACACACCTGTGTGGAAGGGGGCTCTTGCATGGTGGTGGCACACTCCCAACATCTGCTCCTTTCATTGAACTGAGCTGTAAATTGAATTCCATTGCAATGTTTTTAGAACCAGTTGAAGTAAGGAGACTGTCAGAAATCCTCTTTAAACTCACCCTTATCCAAACAGGAAACTGACCCTTGGCCCCTGGACGTAACAGTACACCAGTGGAAATTTCATTATCCCCATTTCAGCTGAACTAAGTGAAAATTAATTGTGTAATTATCTGGATGAGCGCATGTGTAAAATTTTACAATGTGCCAGTTAGATTAAGTAACGTGTTAGTGGCATGGTTTAGTACAGAGTAAAAGCTGTCCTATAAAAAATGGAATGAAAAAAAAATAAAACCAAGTTTGGAAGAAAAACAACAACAACATATGTCAGAACAAATGCTTAACATCAGAAAGTAAGGTTAGGCTTAATTCCATAACCTGATGAACATCTTACTCTCCAGACCACTAGTAAATCGGACAGAGTTGGAAGGGGTGTGTGCATGTGAGTGTGCACATGCACTCATGGGGACATTTATGTTAAGGACATCTCCATTTATTGTCATTTTAAAATGAAACTACAGTATTATTAAACTATTTGACCTGCCCACTATTGTATTTTTCATATGTAGTTTTTCCTTTACTAACCACATTAGAAAATGCAGGCTATATTCAGTCAGTGGGGTTATTTGTCTCAGATATACTTTGTTCACCTGTTCAATGAGCCACTCTGACTTTCCTGCTAGACTTAATTCTTCAAACAAATGATGAGCTAAGTGCTGAATCCTGACTTAAGATCATGTCACTAAAATATATAGAGAAAGCATGAATGGGTTTTAACATCAAATGCTTGGGGAGTTTCAATTTGAAGTTTTATTCACTTTGATAAAGACTTTAAGGGACGTTTTTCCCTGCGATTTTGGCCCCACCCCTAAAAAAATATTGCTGTATGGAGACAATTTCCATTTCAAAGCCTCTGAAATGTTTAGATAGTAGAATTTTTGGATGAAAGATACAACTTGAGTAGACATTCTTTGAAAGTGAGGACCATCTTTAAACAACATTTGAGGAGAGCAATGAGATCTTAGCAATTCTGAATGTCTGATTTTACAGTGTCAATGCTATCTTGGTAAATCCAGATGCTAACTTATGCATCTCGCCATTAAAACGGTTCTCCTGTTTTTTCCCATTTTTTTATACAGCACATTGTCTTTAAAGCTATGTTTATGGTAAATGTCTGCTAAGATTTTTCTCCCACCATTCCCTCAAAAGTGAAAGTTCCACTAGCCAAAAATAGTAAAATTCTCAAAGAAAATGTACTCAAACTGTGTTTCAACTTTTTTTTAAGTGGTTTGATATAATGCCATTAAATATTTATACTTTGGGTTACTATTGCTTTAAGAGATTGCTAGTACTTTAAGAAAGCTGTAACGAACATGTGTAGATTTAGTGGAAACATGCTAATGTATATAAGCATGATTAAAAGAAAGCACCAATGTGATTTACAGAATAGGGCAATCAAAGGGTATTAAAAAAATAATTGAGCATTCAAAGGGAAAAGCAGAACTTTGTCAATAATTGAGCATTCAAAGGGAAAAACTAATGGAACATTAGCCTCAAAATGAAAATTAGACTTGAGTATTAAACCTGCATTTTACCATGGAGTAATGACCAGGGAGGCTTTGAAACCAACCTTTTTACTTTGAATAAGACTCAGTGCCCTCTTCACCAGTTTTTAAGTGGCAGGAGTGGGGTTTCAAGGGGAGGGTGCTGTTTACCCTCAGAGAACAAAATGGCAACCAGGAGGTGACCTTGTGGACCCTGCTCAGCCCCCCAGAGCTCAGGGTGGTGCTTGTGCTGGGGATGTCCTGGTCATGTTCCCTGTCACATGCCCCTTCCCATAATCACCAGAGCTTGCTGCCTTTTCTAAAACCTGGCCTGGGAATGACTTTATACCTTCCAGGAAACAGTAAAAATCAGAAGCCTCAAGTCAGACTTTTATATAGCAATTTGCAGTTTGAACTGTCCTGACTTTAGATGAATTAAATAAATAAATAGATTTACATTTATAACTATGCTAGATATGAACACTTCTAAAAATTTAATGTTTTTTTTTTTATATTATCCTTCTTCGAGTAATGGAACAGCTTGGAATATAGCTCCTAGCATTTAACAAGTTATATTTTAAAATTCTTTTATTCTTATTGATTCCAATTAGGACCTTTTTATCATAGTAGGTTTCAGGACTGAAGGAAACCTGAAAGCCCTCCTTGTCTATTTGCAGTTAAAAAAAATCAAGCCCTGAAGAATGCTGCCTGCCTTAGTGCGGTGCTCTTTTAACTAATCCACGTTTTCTAGTCATGTGGGGTTTCTCCCACCCCATTAGGATGAGAAATAAGTATGTGACTATATAGAAAGTCAAATGGTAGGTTTAATAAAGGAGGAGAGGAACATGGGATTTAAAATCAAGATAACATGCGTTTGAGTTCTGGTTCCCTCTGTGTGACTCTGAGTGTGCATCTTAACCTCTCTGAACTTTAAAATCTCTCATTTGGTAAGTGGCATCTACTTCGCAAATTAATTGTGAGCATCAAAGTAAACAAGATAAATGGAGCTGCCCAGCATATGATGGAGAACCAATAAAACTCAAATATTTGAGAAACAAATTTTCAAAATAAAAAAAGCAACTTATTAAATTTATGGTCAAAATTATTGGAAGAAAATTTTTGAAAGCAATCTGGGAGGAAATCAAGTTAACCGAAATTTTGTTTCTAATAAGATTTATTATCATATCACCTATAGAATGTGTATTCAGTGTGCAGTTTTTCACTTGGGCATTTGAAGAACAGAGTTAAAGAGGAGAGGGAATACCTGATAACTCAAGAGGAAAATGTGTATGAACAAATTTATCTATGTTAATTTTATTGGTTTATTATTTTTCACCCACTTGCTTCTCAAATGAATTCAACATGGCAATGTTATTATATTTTTCCTTCCCATTTTGAAAATTTTATAACATTTTAATTTCACAAATGGTAGGAAACTTTGGATTCTATGCTTTTCAAGACCAGATACTGTGGCAGAATTGCAAGAAAACCCAGGGAAACAAAGCTGAGCACCAGGTACCAGGATATAAAAAGTACAGAGAACCAAGTCCTTGTGTGTGAGAAACTGAACACTAGCACTTCCTACTCACAAAAGGAGAGTGGGGGGGAAGGAGGGTGGCTAGTCTTTCTCACTTCAGTAATGAAAGTGAGGTTACAGATTTTTTTCTCCTTTCTCATTGCTTGTGGAATTTATGAAATACTATATTGCAAAGCTGAGCCAAAATCATGCAAGGAGAGAGCTTAAAAATGGAATAATAGAGTTTTTGAAGCTGATTTAAGATTTGAAGTCAGCATTCTATTTTTTAAAACTATACAAAATTAAGCTACTCCTCCCAAAGCTAGGTCATTCATTTGTTCATTATACAGTTCTTGAGCACCAGAAATACAGCAGAGATAAAACCCAACCCTTTCATTTCTGGAGATTCCAATCTAGTGGAGAGATACAATAAATAAACAAATATGATGTTAGGTGTTGAATGCTATGAAGAAAAATGAAGCAGAGGAAAGTTGACAGATCCAGGGGAGTACAATGTTATAATGGCTGGTCGGGGAGGCACTTTCTCATAAACTGTCAAATGGATAACTTGAACCTTATTTTGAGAGTCCACATCTCAAAAACTTCTAATATAAACTGTTTTGGGGTATAATGCAAATTGTACTTAATTTGTTAGTTTTTAATTGTGGCCGTAATTTCAACTTAGGAAATACTTGTATTCTGCATTTTTACATCAGTCAATAAGCCTATGATGTGTGAAAGACACCACCTGTATTTTAGCCCAAAAATGCAATCCCATGAAAGGATCCCAAACAGGAAAGAGCAGAGGGGGAGATATTCCTTTGAAAAAAATGGGGACAGGAGGATGTAAAATAATACAGTTACTAAAACTAAAAATAAATGACAAAATATCTGATCTTAGAAAACATAACATATTTTCCTGGAGTACAGAAATCTAAGACAGCAAAGGGAATTCTTTTCCTTACTGTCCCACTTTTATCCCAAAGATCTGAAGGAGCCAAATGAAAATTTCCTGGCATCCTGGGGCAATAAAATAATCTTGTTCTTCTTGTGAAACCACATTAGTATGAAGAGGGAACAGAGGCCCTTTGAGCACTCCTAAGTGCTGTGTAAGCTGCATTTTTCCCCCCAGGATCTCAAAGCTTTGTTTATTTGCAAAGAGTTGTGCTAAATGCATGGAGGCCTGAATGACCCAGGTGGCATGCTCGCATCTGAAAGCTTATCAAAAAGAAGCTCCAATTAAATGCTTGTTCAGGAGCCTGAAGAGATGCATCAACCATTACTATAGGTATTTTTAGATGTTGCTAAGAAAGAAAATGGCATTTCTATTGGAAAGGTACACTCAAGATAAAATATCCTCAGGAAGACATAACCTAATGGAGCCCTGAGTGAGCTGAAGCAATGCTTCCTTTCACCTCTACCAGCTTCAAGTGACTAACTTTCCCACTGAAAAGGACTTTAGTTTGACTTTTGAGTGACTACACTTATGAGTGTGTGTGTGTGTGTGTGTGTGTGTGTGTGTGTGTGTGTGTATAAGAGAGAGAGAGAGATGGGAGGGAAAGGAAGGGGAAGAGAGTAGAGATGGAAAGGAGGAGAGAGAAGAAAGGGAGGAGAGAGGAAGGGAGGGGAAGAGAGAAGAGGGGAAGGGAGGAGAAGGAAAGACAAGGGAGCAAAGACTGGCTTCTTTGGCCATTAATAGAACTTTGTAGGACACAGAAGAGTTCCTTTTATTTTAAAGCTGCTCTACAGAGACACTAATTATATACCAAATGCTATAACATTGAGTCTTCACTGCAGGAAGTATGTGGATTACTTACCTCATCAGAAACATAAATACAGACTCATTGGTGTTACTTAGAACCTGCTCCCTATTATTTAGGACCTGGGTACCCAACCTTATTCCCTCTTATCTATAAAATGTGAATGGAAGATTTAACTGATATTTTGCTGAAGAATTTAGTGCCTGTAAAGGAGCTAATCTGTTGGCCCACAGAGCAAGGCCTGGTTTATAAAAATAAGTTTGTTTTCTCTCCTCCAATCCTGCTGCTCAGTATCATTCATGAAGATGCAAGGATATTGCATCATCCCTTTGGGCCACTGGAGGCATGGGCTGTGGGAAGAGAGAGTAGATAGAGTCTCAACTCAACTTACTTGTTTGTGATTAAACCCAACTTAAATGCTATTTTCTCCAGCCGGTCATCTCTTTCTCTGGTCACCCTCCTCCTAACTTGCCTATAACTTCTTATCAATGATGGTGTTTCCTCTTTTCTGAATACCTGCAGATAGTTCAAGGCTCTGCAATATTCTAAGAAGGAGGGTCATGGGTGTGCCTGCCAAACATCTGAAAATTTCCACCAGAATTGTGGTTTATACATTTGCCCTGTGTCAGCTTGGCTTAGAAAACCTAGTTACCACAGTACTATGTTGCTAACCTTAGTCTCCCCACCGACTTTAGTTGCAATTCAGATTCTCTTTACTTACTGTTATGACCTCACCCCACAGCTAGCAGACATCTCCTAGAATGACTCCAGTCCCACTGTTGTATCTTCGCTGAGTTTTTGCATCTTTACTTTCCAGAGCTGGATTTATCATCTGTTGACTGGCCTATCATAATACTTCTTGAACTCTACACATCACTTATTTTAATATTGCATTGACATTATCTGCTAATTCCTATTACTGAAATCCTTCCTGTAATAAGATTCAGGTTTTGAAATAATCTACTATTTAGATCCTTAACTCCTTCAGAAAGAAAGAGAACATTTATAGCAGGGGTAAGAAGCAGGCTTTCTTATTGATTATGCATGGTTCCATCCACCTGTTTCCAACACATCCCCAAAGGATACTAAAAAATCTTCAAGGAATCTCTATTCCATCCCTGGCCTACCCCTCTTCATTCTGCATATGTTTACTAAGGAATTCTATACATTTTGTTTTTAACTTTTCTTTATTCTGGTTAAAAAATAGATAACATTAAATTTACCTCCTTGACCATTTGTAAATATACACTTTAGTGTAAGTGTATTTACATTGTTGTGCAACAGATCTCTAGAAATTTTTCATTTTGCAACACTAAATCTCTATACTCACTAAATACTAATTTCCCCTTCCCTAGCCCTTGATAACACCTCTATTTGTTTATTTGTTTGTTTGATTGTTAATCCTCACCCAAGGATATTTATCCTTTTATGTTTAGAGAGAGTGGAAGGGTGGGAGAGACAGAGAGAAACATCAATATGAGAGAGACACATTGATTGGTTGCCTCCTGCATGTGTCCCGACCTGGACTGAAATCCAGCCTACAATGAAAAGACGTGCCCTTGATTTGAATCAAACCCGAGACCCTTTAGTCCTCAGTCCAATGCTCTATCCACTGAGCCAAACTGTCTAGGGCTGATAACCACCTTTTTATTTTTTGTTTTTATGATTTGGGCTACTTTAGATACTTCATATGGGTGAAATCATACAGTGTTTGTCCTTTTGTGCTTCATGACAGATTTTTTTTGCTCTTTCATGATTTTACAATTCTAATATATACTAGGAGGCCCAGTGCACACAATTTGTGCACGGGAGTGTGTGTCCCCCAGCCCAGCCTGCACCCTCTCCAATCTGGGACCCCTCGAGGGATGTCCAACTGCCCATTTAGGCCCGATCCTACCAGGCAGTAGGACATCCCTCTCACAATCCAGGACTGCTCGCTCCCAACTGCTCACTGCCTGCCTTTCTGATTGCCTCTAACTGCTTCTGCCTGCCAGCCTGATCAACCCCTAACAACTCCCCTGCCAGCCTGATTGATGCCTAACTGCTCCCCTGCCAGCCTGATTTCCCCTAACTTCCCTTCTCTGTAGGCCTGGTCTCCTCCAACTGCTCTCCCTGGTAGGCCTGGGTTTTCCCAAACTGCCCTTCCTGCAGGCCTGGTGGCCCCCACTTCCCTCCTTTGCCAGCCTGGTCACTCCTAACTGCCCTACTCTGCAGGGTTGGTTTCTCCCATCTGCCCTCCTTTGTAGGCCTGGTCCCTCCCAATTTCCCTCCTCTGCTGGCCTGATTGCCCACAACTACCCTCCCTTTCAGACCTGGTCCCTCCCACTGTCCTCCCTTGCTGGCCATCTTATGGCAGCCATCTTGTGTCCACATGGGGGCAGCCATCTTGTGTGTTGGAATAATGGCTTAACCTGCATATTATCTGCATATTATTCTTTTATTAGATAGGATAGAGGCCTGGTGCACGGGTGGGGGACAGCTGGTTTGCCCTGAAGGGTGTCCTGGATTAGGGTGGGGGTTCCTTTGGGGCATGGGATTGCCTGGGTGAGGGGCCTGGGTGGTTTGCAGGCTGGCCACACCTCACAGTGACCTAAGCAGAGGCCCTGGTATCTGGGATTTATTTATCTTCTATAATTAAAACTTTGTAGTTTTGAGTGGAGGCTAGAGCAGACCAGGGCAGGTAGAAAGCTTGGCTTCCTCCATTGCTGGGGAAACCCCAGCCTCTTGCTCGCTCCGTGGCCACAACCATTTTTGTTGGGATTTATTTACCTTCTATAATTGAAACTTTCTAGCCTTGTGTGAAGGCCAGTGCAGGCCAGAAAGCTTAGCTTCCTCCATTGCTGGGACCAACCCAAGCCTCCTGCTCTCTCCAGCTCCAAGGCTGCTAACATTTTTTGTGTGATTTATTTATCTTCTATAATCGAAATTTTGTAGCCTTGAGTGGAGCCCAGGGCTGGCCAGGCTGTGCGCAAAGCTTAGCTTCCTCCATTGCTGGGGAAACCCAAGCCTTCTGATTGCTCTGTGGCCACAGCCATCTTGGTTGGGTTAATTTGCATACTCACTCCTGATTGGCTAGTGGGTGTGACTTGTGGGTGTAGTGAAGGTATGATCAATTTGCATATTACTCTTTTATTAGATAGGATATATATATATATTTTTTTCTTTATACATTCATCCAAAGGAAGGCATTTAGTTTTCTTCAAACTCTGGAATATTCTAAACATAGGCATGCAAATATCTTTTTGAGATCCTGCCTTGAATTCATTTGAATACATATCCATGAGTAAGATTTCTACATCACATAGTAATTCTATTTTTAATTGTTTTTAAGGAACTTCCACACTGTTTTTCATAGTGGCTGGACAACAACAGTGTGCATGGGTTCCAACTTCTTTGAATCTTTTCCAACACTTTTTATTTTCTGTTCTGTTGAGAGTAGCCATTCCAATAGTAAGATGATATCTTGATTTACATTTACCTAATGATGAATAATGTTGAATATCTTTGAATATGATTATTGGACATTTATATATTTTCTTCAGAGAAATGTCTATTCAAGTATTTTGCCCATTTTTAATTGAGTTATTTGTTTACTTATTACTGAATTATAGAAGTTCCTTTTATATTGTGGATATTAATTTCTTATTGGATATATGATTTGCCAGTATTTTCTTCTATTTCATAGGTTGCCTTTTTACTTTGTTGAGTATTTCCTTTGACAAGCAAAAGTTATGTTTGGTGCAGTTCTAGTGGTCCATTTTATATTTTGTTGCCTGTGCTTTTGGTATCATGTGTAAGAAAACATTCCCAAATCCAATGTCATGAAGTTGTTTCTCTCTGTTTTCTTCTAGGAGTTCAGTAGTTTTAGAATTGATATTTAGGTCTTTAGTCTATTTTGAGTTAATTTTTCTATATAATGTAAAATAAGGGTTCAACTTCAGTCTTTTGTATGCAAATATTCAGTTTTCCCAGCACCATTCCTCTTTCCCATTTTTTCATTTTGGCACCCTTATCAAAACTATTTGGTCATATATGCTCTCTATTCTGTTCTAGTTGTCTTTATATATAACTCTATGCTATCACCATACCATCTTAATTACTGTTGCTTTGTGGTATGTTTTGAAATTAGGGAGAATGAGGCCTCCCCAACTTTTTTTCAAATATGTAAAAGATGCCTTGAGGATTTTGATAGAGATTGCATTGAATATGTAGATCATTTTGGGTATTATGGACATTTAAACAATAGAAATCTTTCAAACCACAAACGCACAGTATCTTCCCATTTATATACAGTTTTATTTTGTTTACCTAGCAGTGCTAGGTACTTATACAATGTATAAGTCTTTTACCTGCTTAATTAAGTTTATTCCTAAGTGTTTACTTTCTTAAATTTCTTTAAAGATTGGTCATTGTTAGTGTGTAGAAACACAATTTACTTTTTTCCCTTTTTGCTGGGTGACATTGGTTAACAAAATTATACAAGTTTCAGGTGCACAGTGCTACAATACATCATCTGTTCATTGTATTGTGTGTTCACCACTCCAAGTCAAGTCTCCATCCATCACCATTTATCCCTCCATACCTTCCTATACCAGCCCCAACCCCTGTCCACAGCAATCACACACTCTTGCCCATGAGTTTTTCCACCTTTTTTCTGTTTTGCTCAATCCCTTTATACCTCTCCTCACTGCCACCTCACACACACAACTGTTAGCCTGCTCTCTATGAATCTGTCTCTCTTTTGCTTGTTAGTTCATTTTGTTCATTTCATTCCACATATGAGTGAAATCATATGGTATTTGTCTTTCTCTAGCTTATTTCAGTTAGCATAATGCTCTCCAGGTGCATTCAGACTGTTGCAAAGGGCAATAAGATTTTCTAGAGCTGAGTAGCATTTCATTGTGTAAGTGTACCATAGTTTTTTTATTCATTCATCTGATAGGCACTTGGGTTGCATTCAAATCTTGACTATTTTAAATAACACTGCTATGAATATAAATATGTTAAAATTAGTGTTCCAAGTTTTTTCGGATAAGTTCCCCAAAGTGGAATCACTGCATCATAAGTCAGTTCCATTTTTTAATTTTTTGAGATAACTCCATACTATTTTCCACAGTGGCTACACTAATCTGCAATGCAAAAGGTTCCCTTTTCTCCACATTCTCACCAATGCTTGTTGTTTGTTGATTTATTGATGGTAGCCATTTTGACAGTTATGAGGTAGTTAGTATCTCATTGTGGTTTTAATTTACATTCTCTGATGATTAGTGACATTGAGCATCTTTTCATATGTCTATTGGCCATCTGTTAGTCGTCTTTAGAGAAGTGTCTATTCAGGTCTTTTGCCAAAATTTAATTGCATTGTTTGTTTTTATGGTGTTGAATTTTATAAGTTCTTTATAAATTTTGTATATTAACCCCATGTATTGACAAATATGTTCTCTAATGCACTGGGTTGTCTCTTCATTTTGCTGTTGTTTCCTTTACTGTGCAAAAACATTTTGATTTGATGTAGCCTCATTTGTTTATTTTTTCTTTTGTTTCCCTTGCCTAAAGGGATACATCAGAAAAACATATCGCTACAAGAAATGTCTGAGATTTTACTGCCTATGTTATCCTCTAAGATTTTTATAGTTTTGAGTTTAACATTTAAGTTTCTAATAAGTTTGAAGTTTATTTTTGTGTATAGTATAAGAAGGTAGTCTAGTTTTCTGTGGTTTTTTTTTTTTGCATGTGTGTGTCCAATATTCCCAATATTTACACAATTTACTTCTGGGTGTTGGGTTTTTATCCTGTAATTTTGCTGAATTCATTAATTAGTTTTAACAGCTTTTTGATGGAATCCTTAGGTTTTCTGTATATAAGATAATGTATATGAACAGATCATTTTACTTTTCTGTTGCAATTCTTATACCTTGCATTTCTCTTTCCTGTCTAATTTCTCTTGCTAGTACTCTGTTGAATAGTAGTGGTGAAAATGGTTATCCTTGCCTTGTTCCTGATCTTAGAGGAAAAGCTTTCAATATTTCCTTGTTGACTGTGAGTGTTTGGGCTTTTCATACATAGCTTTTATTATGTTGAGGTAGTTTTCTTCCAGTCCTAGTTTATTGATTTTTTTTTTTTATCATAAAAGAGTGTTGAATTTTGTCAAATGCTTTTTCTGTACCAATTGAGATGATCATGTGATTTTTATCCTTCATTTTGCTTATGTGGATATCACAGTGATTGGTTTTCATGTTGAATCAGCCTTGCATCTGATTTGGTCCTGGTGTATGATCCTTTTAATATGCTGCTGAGTTTTATTTGCTAGTATTTTGTTTAGGATTTTTACATCAGTATTCATCAGGAATATAGGTTTACAGCTTACTTTTTTGTTGTCATTGTTTTGTTTTCATCTGGTTTTGGTATCAGGGTAACATTGGCCTCATAGAATGAGTTTGGGAGTGTTTATTTCCCTTTTAATCTTTGGAAGAACATGATTGGTGTTAATTCTTCTTTAAATGTTTGGTAGAATTCCCTGATGAAGTCATCTGGTCCTTGGCTTTTATTTGTGGGATGTTTCTTTGTTTTGTCTTATTACTTCAGTCTTCTCAATAGTTATAGGTCTGTTCACATTTTTATTTCTTCAAGATTTAGTTTTGTTTGATTACATGTCACCAGGAATTTATCTGTTTATTTTGGATTAACCAATTTGATGGCAAATACATTGTAATTGTTCTTAGTCTCTTATAATACTTTTTATTCTGTGATAGTGATTGGAATGTCTTCTTTTTTATTCCTAGTTTTAGCTATTTGAGTATTCTCTTTTTATATAAGTCTGGCTAATCATTTATTAGTTTTGTTGATCTTTCTGGAAAAACCAACTCTAGATTTTATTGATTTTTTATTATTTTTCTATTCTCTATTTTATTTATTTATCTGCTGTATCCTTTATTATTTTCTTTCTTTTGCTGACTTCATCCTCATGTTTTTTATTAGACTTATTTATATACTGAAACTTAAAAATAGCCATACATATGCCTCTAGCCCAGCCCTTTCTCTGAAACTCTGGATGAACAGAACATATCAACTAACTACTGAACGTTATCACATAGATTCCCAATACCAAAATGTTTAAAATTCAGTCTCTTCCCCTTTAAAACCTGTACCTTTTTCAATCTAACTGGTTTGGCCCAGTGGATAGAGCATCTGCCTGCAGACTTGAAAGGTCCCAGGTTTGATTATGGTCAAAGGCATGTGTACCTTGGTTGTGGGCACATCCCCAGTAGGATTGTGCAGGAGGTGGCTAATTGATGTTCCTACCTCTATTATTTTCCCTTCCTCTCTGTAAAAAATTAATAAAATATATTTTAAAATAAAACTTGTTTCTTTTTTATAATGAAAGTGGTAAATATTTCTATAGTACTTTCTATGTGCTAGGCATGATTTTAAGTACTTTATAACTATTACCTCACTTGATTTTCACAACAATCCTAAGGTAATTAATATCATTCCCACTTTACAGATCAAGAAAGGTAGGCACAGAGAGATTAGGTCACCTGCTCAAGGTCACAGAACAATGGCAAAGCTGAGATTTGAACTCAGGGCCATGCTTTTAACCACTGTGCTTCTCTTTCTCACATCAGTTACCCAACCAAGGTTGTATACATAGGGACTAACTATATCACCTCCCTCCCCCTTATCTCTACATCTAAACAATCTTGTCTTCAATAAACCCACTCCCTCCTGTCAGATGCAGTATTACATATCTGTTCAGCTTCTCAGAATTCTTCATTAACTCCCCAGCACAGAGATAACAAAGTCATGATTTCTCTATATATTCTGACTCTACCCTGCTCTTCCGGCATCACTCCTTCCCATTCCCTATCTGGAAGAGGATATGCTTGCAACATTCAGCTGCTTCTTATTCCCTTTGAACATAACATTGTACTTGTTCTACAGATTTTCTTATGTCATCGTCTTGCCTGAAATGCCATTCCAATTTCTAACTACCTATCTCCTAATTCTTATTTATCCATAAGATTGAGCTCAGTGTTTCCTTTCCAGAAAGCCTTCCATAGTAACTCTACAACCACTGATGTCCCCTAGAGTTGGATAGCTAGCTCAACCCTCCTTTGTGCTTCCATAACAACTGAAGCACATTTCCATCACTTCTACGCTCCTATTTATTCTGTATATTTTTCTGCCCCTCCCACCAGACTCATTTTCTCTTTGAGGGCCACAATGGCACTCAACCAATCTGAGATCCTCTAGCATCTAGTTTGGTGACTGGAAAAAAAAGTATAAATTTAATGGATTTTTTTAATGTGCAAATAGATATGAAGAAAAACTGAAAATAAAGTGCCATGTGGTGTTTACGAACCGACTAAACATGCATATCTATAAGAAAAAGAATAAACAAAGCTTACAGGGATTATTGGGCAAGTATTTGTTAAACATCTGCTTTACACCCAACCCTAGTCACTTGCACTGACTTACAACATGACAAACAATTGAAATGTTTGACTTGAAAATGATATCATCCCAACTTAAAGTCAATATATCAATCATAACAGGTTTTCTGAGCCTAAGACATTCTCCAGATATTAGCCATGCTCTTGGGAAGTGCCAGGACTTCTCTTGAGTCTCTAGAGATATAGATAATAGTAGAAAAGAAGAAGCATTGTATCCCGGTCTTCTCTCTCCAGGTGAGTGAGAAGCCCAGAGCTCTTCCCACCCTGATGCTTTTCTTCTGGAGTCTCTCCTTGGCAGGTGTGTTCTGAATTGGCCTTCCCTCAAGCTTACATGGGAAAAACTCAAATGCAAAGATGGCTTTGGGAATAAAACAGTCAAAGAAGGCCAAAGCCAAATTAGATATTTCACCATGCCAATGGCTTGAACTAGATTACAGGATAGAAGCTTAGCTCACAAAAGTGCTGCTTCTAGGTATGACCAACAACATAACTCTCAGTGTTTCTTAGGGTTATTTGCATGTAATAATTGTCATCTACTTAAACATTTCTTGAGAACCACATATGCCAAGCACTGTGCCACACTGTGGAAATAAAAATATTAATAAGAAATAGGTTTTTCCTTGAATAAACTTATAATTTAATGAATGAGACAGATGAGAAAAGACATAGATACAATAAATCATGGTAAGGTAGGTAGGTTATAGGAAGCACAGGGTTTTGTGAGAGTACATGAGCAGAGAACCTTATGTGGAGGGATGGAGTGGTAGGGAAAAGCAAATAACCTCCCTCCACACACTCCACCCTATAAGACAGGTTCCCCTTAAGAAGAGATTGGGAATTACTAGATTGAAGACTGGTAGTTTCTCCTCCTATGAATTGGTAAGTCACTAAACTAGCATATGTGTGTAGCTGCAGTGTGAAGAATGGGGCATGAATGATACTGGTATTCAAAAGTACCTGAAGAGGACCAAGAATTTCTACCATTGGTGAATAGCGTCAAAATTGCCAAAATATAATTTGCTTTGTCAGTATCTTCAAAGGGCTCCCTTCTAGATGAGATGGGTCCCCAGAAGCCAGATATGTAGAATGGACCTCCCCGGCTTAGTTAAGATTAATAAGGTGACAAAGCAGCCTCACCAGATATCTTATGCCAGAGGTCAGATAGGTGAGGCCCTCTTTCTGATCTCCAACGAACAATAGCCCTACAAGAGAACTAGCGGCGGATGCCAACACAGAGAGAATAAGAGGGTGGAAAGGCTAAAGTCTAAGTCAAGAGAATTTGGACAAGGCCTACAAAACTCTATATTTGAAGTGAAAATGGAAACAGACATGGCCAGAGCAGGTTCCTGGGTTAGAAACAATAAAGACCACACATACACTGTACTATGCAAAATAATATACAGGAAATGATGGTGCAAAGTAGATCTCTAGTCCACCCCAAACTCACCTCAAACTTATAGGTTAAAAAAAAATAATGGGATTGCTCTGCCAACACAACTTTAAGTCAAATCCTTTACCTGCTGTCCCCCTTCCAATGATTGAGTGGTCTGAAAGTCCTCCCTGTATGTAGGGCAATAATATGTCCTTTGCTATGGACACTCTTTCTTTAGTCATGTTCCCAGAAAAATTATTAATGGTACCCTCTTTAATTCTCAAAAGAGTTATTTGGACTACAAATTATCACTCTATACAAAGATTATGGAGCGCTTATTATGCCAGGAACTGGGCTCAATACATTGCTTCTGCTGTTATTTAATCCTCACTATTATCATCTCTGTTTTTACAGAAGAGGGTTTAAAGCTTAGAACGTTTAAGGAGCTTTTCCCAAATCCTACAATAATTAAATAGAAATAATGGGAATTAAACTAAAACGTATCTAAAGCTAAAAATGTGGGCTATAGTTTACTTATGTTTCTACAATAAAACACTACTCCCTTAGCAGGAACATGAAGAGCTACATCCAGGATGAAACTAAATAAAGAAATGCATGAGGATTTAGTCATTCAAAATAAAATGTGTATTTACCATGTTCCAAGTAACCATGTTCTAACTTACTTTAGTTGGGTCTCAAAGGATGACTAGTTTGACAGTAAAAAAAGGCAAGTATGGGGAATTGTATTTCAAAAAAGAGGAAATAGAGAAAGAACATGGCCTAATAAAGAACTTATGGATGTTCAGTAAAATGAGAATAGAAGATTCCGGTTTACAGAACAGAGTAGACTCCTATCCACAGGGATATGTTTCAAGATCCCCAGTGGATGTCTGAAATCACGGATATTACCAAACCCTTTATATACTGTGTTTTTTTTCTATACACATACACCTATGGTAAAGTTTAAATTAAAAGGTAGGAATGGAGGGCATTATGCTAAGTTAAATAAGCCAGTCAGAGAAAGATAAATATCATATCGTCTCACTCATTTGTGGAATATAATGAACAATACAAACTGATGAACAAAAATAGATCCAGAGACAGAGAAGCATCGATCAGACAGTCAAACCTCAGAGGAAATGTAAGGGAGGGTTGGAGCAAGGGGGAGAGATCAACCAAAGGACTTGTATGCATGCATATAAGCCTAACCAATGGACACAGACACCAGAGGGTTGAGAGTATGAGTAGGGGGCAATGGGAGGATAAGGACACATATGTAATACCTTAATCAATAAAGGAAAAAAAGGTACAGTAGAGATCAATAGCAATAACTAATAATAAAATAGAATAATTATACAATATACTGTAATAAAAGTGTGTAAGTGTGGTCTCTCTCTGACAACCAAGACCACTACTAAGCGACTAACTGGCAGGAGTATATACAGGATGGAGACATTGAACAGAGATGATTCATATCCAAGGCGAGAAGGAGCAGAACAGCATGAGATTTCATCACTCTCCTCAGAATGGTGTGCTATTTAAAACTTATGAATTTATTTTTGGAAATTTCCATTTAATATTTTCAGACTGTGGTTTACCATAAGTAACTAAAACCTTGGAAATCAAACCACAGATAAGGGGGAACTATGTAAGTACAGAAAAAATCATTAAACCGAAGGCACTAATGGTTCATGAGGGCCAGAACTAACCCTGTGACAGTGAAGAATGAGAGGACAGGCAGTTTGAGAGATATTCTGTAGACACATTAGCCATATCCCAGTGATCTTTGCCTCCCAAATTACCTACCATAGTCAAATGAATCAGAATTTCTAGGGGGCAGGCTTTGCAGTCTGATTAACAAGTGTTGCCAGTATTACTTATCACCTGGAAAGTTGAGGAAATGCTGGATAGTGGATAATGGTTTCATTAATAGAGTCAAGGATTGAAAAAAGAGCTTTTCATAAAAAATATTTTAGAAATAATAAATATGATACAAGTGGAAATGGTAACTGTGTATCTGAAACTATAAGGGTCATGTTGGAATTTTTGAATTTTCAGTATAGAAAATTATCCATGGGTAAATGATAATTAATGTAATCACCCCATGGTCAGATATGAAAGTGAAGAACCAAGAACAAAATCTCAAATAATGGTGACACTTAAAAAGCAAGACACTGGGAAGGGGAAGAGAGCATGTGCCAGAGGGTAGGGGAGGCTGGAGGAAGGTCAGTCGGGGTTGGGGGTGGGTGGGAAGGAGACATACGTACTACTATTTGTAATACTTTCATCAATCAATCAATCCAATCAATAAAGCAGATGTAGAAAGAGGAACCAATTAGAGAGAGAACAAGAGATACGTTCTGGAAATCAGAAAAGAACCAAGAAGGGATGGTGTCAGAAGCCAGAGAAACATGGTTTTCAATGAAGTGAGAATGATTAACAGTGTCAATGTCACAACAATAAGGAAATCTGAATTTCCCCTTGAAATGGACATTTAGGAAATCACTTATAAACTCACCAAGGCCGCTAGATTACAATGATATGGAAAGTAAATGGGAGTGAGAACATGTAGGAAACCCGCATTAGCTACACTTTCTAAAGAAGGAAAAGATTTGAGATTGAGAAGACGATACTACAGAGGAATCTGGTGTTGAAGAGAGCTTTTCTTTTTTCAAGTCCCTAATCAAGACTGTCAGAATTTGTCAAGGAAACAATGGATAGAGACTCTCGGGAAGAGGAGAAAGAACAAAAGACTATGGCTTGAAGCCCTCCAAAACAGTAAATGTTATTTTATATAAAGGGTACATAATCATGTTTTTAGGTCAAGGAGAAGGAATTATGAGGAATGAGGTGGTTAACAAGTAAGAAAGAGCAAATAATTAACAGATGAGTGGTTATGAGGAAGTAAACAGAATAAGACTGAGCTATCATATATAATAAAGAGGTAATATGCAATTGACCATCACTCCACCATCACTCCAACACACAAGATGGCCGCCCCCATGTGGTCAAAGATGGCAACCCCATGTGGACACAAGATGACCGCCACAGATGGCCAGCAGGGGAGAGCAGTTGTGGGTGATCAGGCCTGCAGGGGAGGGCAGTTGGAAGCAACTGGGCCTGCAGGGGAGGACAATTCAGGGGGACCAGGCCTGTAGGGGAGAGTAGTTGGGGGGGAGACCAGGCCTGCAGGAGAGGGCAGTTAGGGGCAATCAGGCCTGCATGGAAGGGAAGTTAGGCATTGATCAGGCTGGCAGGTGGGTATTTAGGGAGTAATCAGGCTGGCAGGCAGAAGCTGTTAGGGGCAATCAGGCAGGCAAGCAGGCAGGCAGATATGAAAGTGAAGAACCAAGAACAAAATCTCAAATAATGGTGACACTTAAAAAGCAAGACACTGGGAAGGGGGAGAGGGCATGTGCCAGAGGGTAGGGGAGGCTGAGCAGTTGGGAGCCAGCAGTCCTGGATTGTGAGAGGGATCCTAGATTGGAGAGGGTGCAGGCAACTCAACTCCAACCCCCAGCCCCCACCCCTGCATGAATTTTCTGCACGGGGCTCTAGTAATGAATATAAGCATAACCAATGGACACAAGACACCCGGGGGTTGGGGGGGTGAGGACATGTGCCAAGGGGTAGGGAAGGCCAGCGGGAGGTCAAAGGGGAAAAAAAGGAGACATATGTACTACTATTTGTAATACTTTAAGCAATAAAATTAAAGAAAAAACTAAAAAAATAAAATAGACTGAGCTATAGATAGAGTTTTAAGGGGAAGATTATATTGTTCTATAAGAGAGAAATAAAAAGGAAAGAATGGATAAAATCAAGAATTTTTGATGGACAAAGAAAAATTCAAGGAACACATGTCAGGTTGCTTTATCTCAGTAAAGTGGAAAACTAGGTTAGGGAGGGAGGGAGGGAGGAAGGGAGGAAGGGAGAGAG
>JAAGEH010000018.1:47655564-47697789 GCA_011751065.1 Lasiurus cinereus
TGGGGGGAGATTATCAAGAGCCCATAGTGACAATAGCAGTGCAAAAACTTCAGAAGACTGGAAAATTGACATTTGAACCTCTTGACTTAAAAACCTTGCCTTATTCTGTCCACCAAACCTATATTATATTCTTACCCAACTGTGACCAAGCTTTACCTCCCAAACTAAACAAAACTTCAAAATGACTACAAAGACCCAAGCTTTGCCCTTACCCTTCTGAGATGTGGTGAGGTTCTGTGAGGCAGTGCTGTCTGGCAAGCAATATGTTTAGCTTTCCATTATTCACAGATTGTTTTGGCAATATTTTGGGGGTCCAGTATTCAATAGTTATTTCTTTGAAAAAATGAACAGAAGATGAACTTTTTTAAAAAAAATATATTTTATTGAGTTTTTACAGAGAGGAAGGGAGAGGGGTTGAGAGTTAGAAACATGAGAAAGAGACATCGATCACTTGCCTCCTGCACACCCCCTACTGGAGGATGTGCCCGTAACCAAGGTACATGTCCTTGACCAGAATCTAACCTGGGACCTTTCAGTCCATAGGCTGACACTCTATCCACTGAGCCAAACCAGTTTTGGCGAACTTTTCTTTATGACTAGAAACCAACTATTCATGTGATAACACTAGATTTCTAAAATGGATGCTCAGAAACATGAATGCTAAATAGAGATTTCCTGAACAAATAAATATATGCATTTTATGAGTGAGGAAACTGAAACTCAACAAATACAAATAATATGATACAAAGAAATGAATAAGAAGAAACCTAAGAAGACCTACAGGGCCTCTCTTCTCCATTATTTCTGTTTTCTCTCCTCTCCATCTCTGGCTCTCTGCTTCTCTACAGAGTCTCCATTAACAAATCCACCAACTGCCCCTGCTTCTACTGGATTGAGCATGACCCCTCTTATGAAAGGTGGACATTGGGAAGATGAGGTAAGTCCTTTAACAATAGAGACAGTGCTGAAGGTTGAGAGTAAACTTTAAAATAAGTCAGAGAATTTTAAAGTAAAACCAAAGAAATATGTGCAAACCAGGTTTTGCATCTATAGAGCATTTCCCCCTAATAATTTCTCTGTGGTATGTGGTTTTTTGATCTCTGACTTTTTTGTCTTTCTTCTAAAGAGCTCAACACTGTATATATTCTTGGCTGTTGGTTTCTTTCTTTCAATATATCATTCTACTTTTTCTTGGCCTATAGGGCTACTAACTGAAAAATATGAGGATAATCTGATTATTTATTTTTCCCAGGATGCCTTGAGAATTTTTTATCATTCACTTTTGACAGTTTAATGTGTCTTGGAGAAGATTTTTTGCACTGAGATAATTTCATGTTCTGTGATAGATGAATGGGTAAAGATGCAGTACATATATACTTATATATAATAATCCTCATCCATAAAAAATACAATGGTTGCCTTTTAAACAATATGAATGGGTCTAGAAAGGATTATAACTATAATAAGTCTGATAGAGGAAAACAAATACCATTTGATTTCATTTATACATGGAATCTAAAAACCAGAACAAATGAGCAAAAGAGCTCACCACTCATAATACTAATCAGGGCACTTCATAGCATTAAACTAACCAATGACAGCCTTTATTTCATTTATTTCACTTTTTGGGGAGTTGATTTTTTTCAGTGTTTTTTTTTTAATCATTTGCTCTACTTCTCTTTTTTCTTATTTCTTTATTTGCTATTATTCAGTAAATCTATGGGAACCTAAAGTTGGGTTTACTAGATAAATTAGCTATCTATCTCTTTGTCTTACAGTGCTAAACACATAATTGGTGTTCAGTAAATGTCCTTGGATGAAAATAAAAATTTCCTCTTGATGAACTAACACATATGTTCATTAGCCTTTTATCTATATAACCCATGCACCAGATTGACAGATGCTATAACTGTAACTATTAAATAATAGCATCCAATAACAGAAGATTGCTATGTGCTAGGTATTGTTCTAAGATCTTAACTTGAGTTAACAAACTCAATCCTTAAACCAACTCTATAGAAAAAGTACTTATTTTCAGCTGCATTTTTAGTAAAGAAAACTGAGGCACAGACAATTTGAATAATCTGTACAAAGTCAAGCGTCTAAGTGACAGAATCCAGGTCATCTGACTTCAGTCTCTATTACCACTATGCTATGCTGAGGACCATTATAAATTTTTGTGGTTAGAAAATATATTTTTTTAAAGTTACATGATTAAATTTGGAATTTTAATTTTTCATGCAACTTTTAATTTATCCATGTAACTTTTCATTACAATGATCATTTTCTGTTTAACAACTTTAAAAAATATTACTTGATTGTGAAAGACAGATTAATAATTTTTAATGGAATACATTTCTGCAAATCTGTTCTTGTTTTCACAAATAAAAGTTCCTTTTTTTACTTGTGACTAAACTTAAATTTGGGGAAATACACAAAGAGAGACTTTGATTTATTTTCCTAATTGGGCAAGCTTAAAAGAAAATAAATCTGAAAACATTATGGCTAGTGGCAGAAACATTGGGAAAAAATATCTTTGCATTCATAAGAAAATAAGTGCTCAACCCAGGATAATGTCTGGGCTCCATTTCTCTTCAAACACTGAGGTGTGTTTTCTCTGCCCCCATTCTATGTCCACCTGGGGAAGTAAAGAAACCGGGCAAGTGACTGTGAAATTTCATTTTATTTTTCTTGAAATAAAGTGTGTCTTCTTTGTTCTATCAGGCACTGCCTCTGTGCTTGTAATTCTTAACAATCCTTCCTTTACAGAGACTCTAAGTGACATAGAAAATGGTTGCCAAGAATTCAAAACCATCACAAGTCATAAGGGATTATATTTGAGTGAGAAGCTGCTAAAATTGTTTCAAATCACCCAATTTCACATAGTTGAAATGTGAACAGGGGAACAGAGGTGAAATGTAAGCTTTTAAAGGAATGTTAACTGCTATCATCAGGGAAAGATATCAAAAAAAAAAAAAGAAAGAAAGAACCCACAACCCTACTGTCAGTAAAAATATGGATATATTCACTAGGAGGGGGGCGGGGAGCCAGATGGGGAAAACGATGGAACAGAAAACAAAAGGGCAGACAACGTGAAATCTCTGTTTAATAAACACAGCTGGGATGCAGCTGAAGTTGAGGAGACATAGAAGCTACCTATTTGCTCACAAAGAAAATCTGCTAATGGTGGAAGTGAAATTGAATATTTGGTGAATGAATGGGCATTTTCATGCCAAGAAATAGGCATGATTATTTATTCCCAACAGCTTGTAGGACTTAACATTAAAGAGAAATTGTAAGAATCTAGGACTGCCGGAAGAGAATGTCTGCTGGCTTGTATGGGAAGCACATTGGCTGTAGAAAAGAAGAAACTTTGCTGCCATAAATGCACCAAAAAAGCTACTGAGAATATCTGGATACATTTGGGCATTATAATGCATGCATGATATTCTTAATTAAGAAAGATAAGTGGTTTTTTTTTTATTCCAGATGTAAGATTTTTTCATGACTAAATGATTTTATTTACGAGACAAATCAGTTAGCCAACAGTAGTGTCTTATTGAAAGAAATATAGTTCTTAAAATATAGCCTTATAGATATGAAAGTTGTAACTTTAGTAGATTTATGGATCTTAATTTAGATTAACTTTAATTATTAAGATGTTGACTGGAAAGCATGATATGAGAACTCATTATAACCCTAGCTATTATTCTGTGACATGAAATTGATTTTCACCTAACTTGATAATTTAGTACATTTGGCTTTGTTAGGAGCAGAAATTCAAAGACTTGTTCATCTACAATTATGAAATATTTTTACTTTTCAGCAAGAGTTCACACTTCCTTTTCCCAAATTTCTGGGTTTCCCTCTCCTAGGCCAATACTAATACTTAAACATGTAAAGCTGCTCATCATTCAAGATGATAGCTGGATTTTGTATTAGCCTTAACATCAGTTTCATTTTTTAGGAAACTCAACTAAAATTATTTTTTTTCAAAAGTATAGATCATGAGCTATCTAATAAATAAATCTATATTCTAGCCCATCAAACACTACTATATTATAAAAATGCCCACTCTATAGAGTCAACCAGATTCTGTCCTTACAAACTGGAGCAGAAAATAAGGGAATTGTAAATTCTTTCTTAGATAGTAAACTCCTATTTTTTTCTATAAAACATTTATTATCTGCTATGTGCAAAACACTATTGTAAGCCCCTAGTATAACTCAAAGATGAATAAGGCACAATCTTTGTCCTCAAGAGACTTAAAATTAGTAGAAACACACGGATTGAACAAGGTATGTGAAAGGTGGTAAGGGTGGAAACTAGAAGCTAGAAGTGTTTAGTGATGAATATGGTAATAACTCAATTTGGAATTTTGTTGTGGCAGTGGTTAGTTTTGTTTTGGTATGAGTCATTGTAAATTCCTGTACCATGCTCAGTAAACAAAGCCATTTCCAGGGGGGGCGGGAAATAGTAACAACAACAATAAAATAAAACAGACCACATATCTTTCCTGATGGGCACTCATAAATAGTATAGGTGGAAATAAATGTACCCGTTTGGAAGTCTGAAGAAAAGGAAATCAGCAATCTGCTGTTGACTTCCTGTTTAATTTTAAACTAGTCATTTAACCTCCTTGGGCCATAATTTCTCCATCTTTGAGATGGGGTAAGTAATATTGAATAGGGATGCCAGGAAGGCAAAAATTATAATATTTGGTTATTTAATGAATTTTACTTACTGGGTTTAAATGATCTAAAATACTTTCCATGCATGATTTAATATTGTGTTCAGTGTGAATGGCTTCCTCTGAAGCGCTATGAGTTAGCACACTGGCCCAAATGCATTTCCCCAGGCAGTAGACTGGGATGCAAACCCAACAGTCTCATTTGAGGACTTACGATCATAACCACTAAGAAACACTGCTTCTCTGAGGATAGAGATGATACTAATAAAAATGTAGCCAAGTGCTGAAAATGCTAAATGTGTTGAGATTAAAGCCCACTTCGTTTCTAGTTTCTAGTGCTATGTGGCAGAAAAAAACATCCTGTGTAAAAATTCCAAGACTTCCAATGTTTTTTTTGCAAGCCTTAGTACAATTTATTTTAAGGCATAGTCTCCCGTATCAGCAGTGCTTGGAGAAACCTTCTCACTAAAAAAGCATTGACAGTTCTCAAGTGAACATTACAGTGTGGACCCGGTGATGTCGGGATATTATATGTCAGGTGGGATGGACATGATGGGCTTCCCTGTCCACAGGACAGTGGAAGGATAAACTTCCTTTAACTAAGCGGGCCATTCTCTGAACTGTAAGTGCACTCACTTGTTAATATCCCCCTTGGTTCTTTGATGTAATTTAAGAAGTAAACATAGAAAGAGAATCCAGTCACAGTTGTATTCATTTTAATAATCTCAGTCAACTTCATGGGCTGCTCAAGGAAAATAATGAATCCTCATCAATCTTTCCATCCATCTATCATTCACTCAAAAAACATTTGTTGATGCACTTCTCTGGCCAAATACATAAGAATTATCTGGAGAAACTTGTTGAAACCATAGAGTGCCAGTAAAACTTAAATAAGTTGCATAGTTTTAAAAATTTTACTGTTATTAGTAAGAGATTATGAAGGAAATCTAGATGTGGAGAAATGGTAAAATATCAATGATTTCCTTTTTATTCAAGCAATGAAATGCATGGTTTAATGATTAGAAATGGGGGAAATCTCTATTCAAAATAGCAATGAGATAAAATCTTTATGAAGAAAATTGTAAGATCTGAACAACAACAAAAGAAATATTTATTGTATTTACTGTACACCAAGCATATTCTAGGTTCTAGAATTCAAAGATGATTGAGAAATATCTCTGTCTTCAAGCATCTATAATCTGATGAAAGAGGAGACAAATCAAAAGGTAATTAAAACTGTGGCAAGAGCAAAATCAAAGAAGGAGTCCTGTGAGATGAGGACCAAACAACTTGATCTAGTGCAGTGGTTGGCAAATTCATTAGTCAACAGAGCAGCAAACCGCGGCTTGCAAGCCGCAGTTTGCTGACCACTGATCTAGGCTCCATAGAAACAAGGACCTCTGACCTGGCTCTGAAAGGATGTGTACAATCTATTTAGTTAGCCCATTCTTTATGGGGAGAAAGCTCCCTTTGTCCCATCACTGCCCCACCAAATTAAGTAAAGCAAAATGGCCTTATCTACAGCTGCTTTTAAAGGACAGGTGAAACCTGTTTATTTTCTGAGATCCTCAAAGAACAGCTTAGATTACTTATCATTAGTTAATAATACCATTATCCCAAGTCTGGCTAAATATGACACTGAGATAATGAAGACAGACCAGGCATGGAAGACCCCATTCCAAAACCCAGTCAGTACCAGCTCATAGTGGAATCTTGGGCAGCACAAGCTGATATAATGAGAAGAAAAAAAAAAAACACCTTTTTTTTAAATTGCAGTTTGAGCTGAACTCCTGGAATGTATTAATAATGAGCCTTCAGAAACTGCTCCTTTATTTAAAAGGAAAGAAAGGAGGAAGAAGGGAGGGAGGAAAGCCTGAGTCTTATTTGTTGCTGTTGTTCTTGCTATTGAAAGGAGGTCCCCTGTGTGGGGTCTGAAAGGAAAGCCATGGAGAGAAAGGTAAATGGTCCCTCATTTGGAGAGTCATTCCTGGGAGCCTCCTGAGATGGGAATACTCCTGGGAGGGAGAGTCATGTGGAGGGAACATTGTGTAGGCAGTAGAATGGAAAGCCAGGGCCAGGTAAGAAGTAAGATTCTTATATTCAATGGTGGATTGTTTTCCATGGAATGGTCTCTGTTGTGTTATGTTGTGGTGCTTTTGGGGAATAAGGAAAGGGGTGGTGAACAGTGTGAGCCAAGTCTGTCCTCACTAGAGAGCAGGAACCGTGTCTGTTGTGTTCACCGTCACAGTGCTGGGCCTATGGTGGAGTTTGTGAAAGGAGGGCTCGTGGGAAAGCACATCTGGGAGTATTCATTAGTATGCCCATTGTGAAAAAGTATCTGGTAGTATCTCTTAACATAAAATTACATATGCTCTTAGATACAGCAGTATCACTTTTGACAAACTATTTGCCAGAAATCCCATTATCAGTATGAAAGAATTTGTGTACAGAAATGCTAATAGCAGCATTGTTGGGTAGTGGCCAGGAAATAGAAACAAGCTAAATGTTTATCAGAAGAAGGATGACTTATTAAATTATGTTATGCTGTTAAATAATATGCAGCTATTTGATGTTTCTATCTTTCTCTCCTCTCCCTTCCTCTTCGAAATCAATAAAAAACACACAAAGGAGCAAAAGAGATGATGAGACAACTTACAAAAGAAATGCAGGTGAACATACTGTTAAGTTTTCTTAGTAACTGAAGAAAGATAAATATAAATTACAAGTACATACCACTTTTAAAAATCAAATTGATAATGATTTGTAAGTTTCAACTTGGAAAAGACTGCTTTAAATTCATTCCTAAATGCAAGTGACACCATCCAAGTGGCTGCCATCGCCATCTGTTGGTGGTAAGCAGAGGCAACCCATTCTTTGCTCTGAAGCCTAATGTTGTTCCTTTCTGTGAAAGCTTGTAAATCAAGTTTGGAAGAGGAAGGATGTCTGTACCTGTGTGGTTTACTGTTTGGGGAAATGACTTTCTCATTCTAGGTTTGAAGGGGATAATATGGTACAGTCTATGGAGGGAATACATATAATAATAATTTAAAACTATATATGTATGTACATATATTTTAAATATACATACACACTTTGATTTAATGAGTCTGTTTATAATAAAGAAATTATCTCAAGTAGGGGAAAATATTAGTCTGAAAATAGGTTCAAGAAAGCATTGGATGAGTAGCAAAAAAAGAGAAAGAAATCTATTTGCTATCAATAACAACTTTGTTAAATAAGGAAATCCAATTTGATGTGTTCACTAAAATGTTAATGCATAAAAAAATGAAAACTACTTATGACAATGACCTAAGCTATGGTGATGGAAAGAAAATGACCAAGCCCTATGTACATAATGAGTCTACTTTCTTATTTAAATTTGGAATTATACATGTCAAATGCTAACAGTGGTCATCTGTGGGAGGTAGAATTATAAATGTTTTCATTTTCGTTATTCCTTGTGTGTATTAATGTGTCTCCTACTTTATACACTAAATACATACTACTTTTGTAATCAGAAAGGCCAATTCCTGAGAAATGGACGGAGTAGGGGGCAGAGAAGAAACATGTATTTACCAAGTTCTTTGAATCATTGCAGTAGTTGAAAGTGACAAAATCAAGTTGATAAAAGCTAGCTGCTCCACGGTGCCACTGGTCGCTGCCTACAGCTGCCCCGGAGTCCCCCTCCATCCTATTTCTCTCCTTTTCCTCTGCCCTAGGCTGGCTCTCCAATTTGATTTATAGAAATCTCCAGATCTATGCTCTTTGTCCATCTGCATCTATAGAACAAGCTCTTCCTACTTTCCTGCTTGTTTTTAATTCCCATTTCAAAGCCTGTTTCCTCTGAGAGGTTATCCAGAGTTTGCCTAAATATTCTGTGGTAAGATTGTCCCCAAGAACAATCTGTGATCTTAAATAAATTGATTAACTTTTCTGTGAATCAGTTTTTCTAAAAAAATGGGAATAATAATAGTACCTATATGTTAGGGTTGTTGGGGTGATTAAATGAATTAATACATGTAAAATGCTTACATTGAAAGGAAATTAACTAGAAGGTGACCAGCGGGGAGGGACTAGGTGAAAAGGGCCAGACATGCCCTAAACAACCACCTGTGGTCCCGCCCTGGCCACAAAGGTCATCTGCGGAGTGAGCTGGGTCCCTCCATCATGTGAGGTCCCGGTCTGTGAGGATCAGGCGGAAACTGGCTTTCTGACATCCCCCAAGGGGTCCTGGATTGTGAGAGAGCAGTTCTCGGGTGATGCACCCCAGAATCAGGTTCCCTCCTCTCTGGTTTTGGGTAGATCACCTGAGAACCACTGCTGCCAAGTCACTACAGCTCCACAGCTCTGCCCCCAGGTAGTCAGTGCATGTCATAGCTACCAGTCAAATGGTCAGATGGTCACTTAGCCTTTTATATAGAGAGATTTTTTCAGAGTCTGTTTCATAGCACCGGGTTCTACAAGGTATAAAAAGGTATAAGATTATGAAAATAAATGTAAGTAAGTGAGGGAATCACAAGGTAAATAAATGAATAGTTTTCTTTACTGCAACATTTTATGGGATCTGGGCTATGTCTGAATGGGGAAGACAGAGTATTGTGGGTTTCCAAAATTCTACTTTTTAAAAACCCTTTGGCCCCTTTTCTTTTTCCTTTTTATTGAATTTATTGGGATGACACTGGTTAACAAAAATTATACAGGTTTCAGGTGCACATCATCTGTACATTGTATTTTGAGTTCAACACCCCAAGTCAAGGGTCTGTCCATCACCATTTACCCCTCCTTTGCCCTCCTCCATCTCCCTTTACTCTCCCTCACACAACCCACACACACACCAGCAATCCCCACCCTGTTGTTCATGTCCATAGGTATTTTTCTTTCTTTCTTTTTTTTCCTTTTTCTTTTTCTCAATCCTTTCACCAACCCACCCTGGACCCCTTTTATCAAAACATCTTAATGAATGTTTCTTTTAGACAAGCTAATGTGTTTGTTTATTTATCATACATAGTTTTGTTAATCTACCCTTATTCAGTCCTGCTAGGTAAGCTGAGGATAAAGACCTAGATGCTTTCATTTTTTAAAAGAACTTTTATTAGTTGTGGGTTTTTTGTTTGTTTGGTTGTTTTGTGTGTGGTTTGTTTGTTTTGAGCCATTTTAAATAAGAACTATATAAGTGTGAGGTGATGGCTCTTTGCTAAATGATTTGCATTTCTGAGGCATGAAAACTTTCTTGCCTGGTTCCTATGGATTTGAAATACATTTTTGTTGAATGGAACAATGAGCAGATGAATGCAAGAAAAAACATTCCATGATGTAAAATAATGAGTAAACTAACTATTTGGAGAGCTGACTTTACAGCAGTGGTTCTGGGAAGGGAGGCTGTGTGCTAACATGAAATGTGCACATTACATATGTAATTTACACTACACTGTTTCATGTTTTTAGAAATGTAGCCCAAGAAAAGCTTGCAAATAACTTGGAAACACAGCAGCACATTGTGCCTTAGAGCACCCTTTTCAAAGCCTGTGCAAGTGTGGGCTGGAGAGCTGATTTAAGCAGTGGTGTTGGCTGGCTACTCTATTTGGGTTCTCCGTATATTGAAACCCATGAACAGAATCTTCTCCTTAGTGGCACACATGCAGGAGGTCTGGGCTTGTGAGCTTGGAGGCCCACCCAGTCCTTGGTGTACAAGTCACACTCTTGTTCCAACCATAGATAGGCTTTTGGGTCCACTGACCCGTGGTCACTGAAACAATTGTGTTTGCACCCGGGATAGGAGTTTTATCTAAATTGCAGGATGCTCGGGACTGCCCGCCCTTTGCAGATGATGGATATGGATTAGCTGATCTAAACAATTAGTTAAGGAACAGTCTGATCCCTGGTGACAATTAGGATGTTTAAGACATCTTGCTGACAGCTGTGGTGACAGTGGACGGACAGGAAAACTACCACTCTCTGAAATCAAGGAACTGGGTCTTTCTGGTTTACAGGCATGTTTTTTGTTTGTGTTGTGGCTTCTTTTGTAAAGGATTTAAAAATGACTGAAGGGATGGCCACTAGTAGCAAATGTAGAACTGGCAATCTATAATTCTAGCTGAATCACTTGTCAGATCCAGCTTCTCAGAGCATTGCTCTGGCAGGTGAACACAGAGAAAGCTGACACCTTATATTTTCCCTGAAGGAAGTCGACTTAAAAATGTAAATCAAGATATCTTGAGAGACAGCATGTGTGGGACACCCCTCCCACCCTGGCTTTTCAATTTCCCATATATGAAAGGCTCTGTGGTTACAGAGGTATCCACTTCAACCTTTCTTAGGAAAGTTTTAGAGCAATGGGGTTTAGAGAAAATACTTTATTTGGGGAATCCAAAAATCCTAAGATGCCAGCATAGTACCATTATTTTGCAACCACTATCAAGAAGGAAACATTGTAATTAGAAATACTCTGAAGAACAAAATAATTTTTATGACATTTTTGCATGTTTACATAGGATCTTCCCCCAGCTCCCCCATCAATTGAATAAGCCTGTGCATGTGCTGCGTGCTGGCTCCTTCTCTGCAGAAAAAGAGCACATTTCTCCAGAAAGGATTTGAGGAATGTGGCCAAATCCTAAATCCCTCCTTCCCCATGAGAAAAAAATAAAATGGAGAGAGAATCGGAACATGGATTTCTATTTCAACTTTTCTGTCTTAGATCTTTGAATTACAGGATATTAAAAATAAACCTAGAAGACATTGCAGTGAATTTTTGGAGCAGCTGGAAAAGAAACCATAAAACGCATGATTACAATCAACAAAGTGTGATAACAGCTGAAGGCATTAGACCCATCTTTAAAAAGCCAGACTCCACTCCCTCCCTCTCCTGGGCCTTTTTGATAGAGAAGGGGATGTCACACAATACAATCCAAACACGTTTTCTGTCCATATTGGGTTAAGAAAATATAGCGCTGGTCATTGTCCCCAAATGACAGACATCCACAGATGGAGAGCAGGAGAAATGGGGTTTGCACTGCGCTGCCCATTCCACCAGACAGATCCTGTTAGGGAAACAGCCATCTACACCAGGCAGTGGCCTGGGTACTCCAAAAAAACAAATTCTCCTCGGTGGTCACTGCCCTCCGGATGCTTCGATCATTTCTCTTTGCCTGTCTGCCTTTGGCTATGAAGGTGAAAGGAAAGCGCCCACAGATTATAACTTCTCTTTCCTTCAGGAAAGTTCTCAGTTCAAAGGATCTCGTTCATTTTACTATAGAGCCCTTAGAAATTGCCCTGTTGAAGAAATAAATGCCTTTTTGACGTGGGAATATAATACTTCAGTTTCCTAGCTATTATCTGACTGGATGTAAAGGTTGTTTAAGTAACAGCGGGGGGAAAAAAGTTAAAGATGAAATTTGGTTCGATGGAAATAGTTACAGGATTTTGAAACATCTGCTTTAAACTGTATTTGTTAGTTTTGACAGCCTGAGTGTGAAACTTAGTTTTATGTTATTAAATCTTTATTTTTTTTTCACTGGCAAATTTTTTTAAAAGGAAAAGTTATTCTTCAGGAGGAAATTATGATGTGTCTAAACAGAACGTCAAAGAAGAGAGACTGTTGGAAAAACCTGTGAAAAAGTTCATGCCTAAACACAGAGAATTTCAAAGGAGACACCATATGCTTAACTCTGAATTCAAGCATAACCTTTCACATACACAGGTTTTCACCCCTTATTTTTAGATCATGAAAAATGTCTTCGTATTTTCAGCACCCTTCAGGTGGGGGAACTCGTTTTAATGCACAAAGTTAAATACACGAGCCTGTTTTAAAAAGGACACTTTGTTAGGGTCGAGGAATAAAATTTTTTTACAGTGTAGCCCTTGGTTTCCTTTCAAATTCGAATACTTCTATAGAAAATAACATCAAACATCAACATTTAAATATTAGGTTAAATATTTCAAATCTGTGGAGTATGTAAAGCTGACATTGAGATAACAAATAGAGAGGTGACTTTTATATTTCTCTAGAAGGGGAACATCACAGAATTGATCCAAGTACATTTGGTATCAGATCTCTTACCAGAGAGTTAAGCATCCAGACAAAAAGAAACCCATATCTATGATAATTTTATAACATATAAGCTTAGATAGATCTAATTTTGCATAATGAATGACCTTTTTTAAAAAAAATTGTTAAACTTTGTTTTTTATAACAAAAAATGTTCTTTAAAAATGTTATGACAATTACTTGACAACAATTTATGTGTGTGTGTGTGTGTGTCTAGAGATAGATAGATCCATGACATGTTTATTTACAGTAATTATTAAACCATTATTTTGAAAAATAAAAATATAGCTTACACAATGAATATCATGTTAAAAACAATTGTGCTACAACCATCAGCAATCCTATTTTTCAGAACATTTTATAATTTAGAAAAGTGCCCATTAAGTAAAATGAGTAAGCTAAAAAATGGTAGATATGGCACAATCCAAACTGTGCTATGGGAGAGTGTCATCATCTTGGCAGTGGAAGATGTTGATGGTTGAGCAGTAGTCTTCAAGAAGAAGACCTGACTTTGTGTGGTGAACTCAATATATGATATACAGATGATGTATTATAAAATTGTATACCTGAAATCTATATAATTTTATTAACTAATGTCACCCCCGTAAATTCAATTTAAAAAAGAGAAGGGTCCATTTTAAAATGAATCATGTGTTTCCATAGTTGTGAACCTTATCCTCTGTGCTTCTTTTCCTCTGAAAGTGGAGTGCTCTCCTTTTCCCCTTCGCACAGAGCAATATATCTGCCTAGTTTAACAATAAAAATGATTGAGATTATTAGGGGAACAGAGTCTAATTTGCAGTTTATTCCAAAACTGCATATTTCTTTAATACTTCTCATAGGGCATAGTCCAAGGTGCTAAACTGAAACAAAGATGTTAGCTTGAAATCTTCTTTTATCATGAAAAAAATACACATACTAACTCTGACTTTATTAACTTTAAATCACTTTGAGACACTGGATTTTAAAACTGTGTGTGTAGCATAATTTATTAGAAAGTTAAAAATGGCCAGTTAGATATTAAGGATTTTTCTTCAATCTACTAAAATATTTTTAGACACAAAGTTTAACTCAAACTTTGAAATTATGTGCTACTATTTCTTTTATTCAAAACCTTCATTTCTATCACCTATTCAAACATACTTGGGATGGCTATGTATATAGATGTCCAACCGCTTTTTAATTACTTTATTTTCATCAGTGCTGGACGGTCCATTACATATTTTACATGCACAGTGACAAAGAGCTACACAAATTAGAGCTTGAGAAGGTTCTCTGTCCCCTACAATAGCGCAATGAAGACAAGAGTGGGCAAATCTGGGCCTTAGAGCGCCACCCCATGGTCAAATGAGCTAAGGCACTGCCAGGATGTGCCGTTCTTTCACTCAATATCCTCTATTTAGTCACGATAAAGGTAAAAGAATGTTCACTCAGTTTATTCAAAGCGTCAGCAATCTCAAACTTACTTTACCAGCAGTGGTGCTTGAGCAATTGCTTAATTTAAAACTCTCTTCAAATTCTTTGTACTGTAACTTAAAGAAGAGCCTTTTTTTTTTAAGTTTAGAATAGAAATGTGTGAGGATCTAAATCAATACAGGCACAACAAAGAATGCCTTTGTGAGTCTCTGTTACCAGATTCACCTCCCAAAAATTCTAGTTTAATGATCAATTTCAATACCTAAACTAAGTATTCATAATGTTTTAATATTGTGATTTGTAAAGGAATCGTAAGTGTTGCTAAAATTGCCAAATCCAATAAATAAGAATACATGCAATTAATCCTCCTGGGGTGTTAACATTAATATGGATTCATGGATAAGAAAATTAGGAACAAAAGCAGGCTGCTGTGAAATGACAAATAAATTGTTGCATGGATTAAAAATGAACTTTTTACAGCTACCCATCCCCTCTATTCTCATCCCAGTGATCTTTTATATAAAGTAAGGAGAACATTGCCTTTCCTGTGTTTATCCCTTTTTTGGAGTAAAAGGGAAGAATGATTGAAATTCTACTTGCCACTTTTGTGTCCACATTAGCAGAATAAAAATATTAACCCTGATTCAAAGCCTATTTGTTTGTGTTAACTATTTAAAAATGTTTTTACTGTTGTTATATTTTTCAAGATTAATAAAGATTCCCACACATAATGGGAAAAAATCCATTTGCAAATGTAACAAATCCTGGCAGAGACATTTCTTCAGGCCATTCCCAAGGAAGGGAACTGGGACAAGGGGGCAGATATGCTTAACTCTAGTCCAGCATTTCTGGATCCACACACCCTTTTTCCAAAAAAACCTTCCCAGTTGACTTCACAAATGGCTTTTGCAGGCATAATTGGGGTGACAACCAGCAGTAGTTAGGGAGAAAGATATAAACTTTGTAAAGAAAAGAAAATGTTAAATAATGGAAAACTTCCCAGAAAAGGCACTTGGAAAATTGGACAGCAAGACTAGTTAAATGGCATTTTTCTGCCTGTTCCCCAACCCTCTCTTCCAATGACTTCTTTTGTGTCAACAGAACTACCACTTTACTTATCTCTTAAGCTTTCTCTTCTTCAGAAATTGTTGATAATAATAAAGCATTTTTAAATGAGCAAAAGCATAGTTTGCCTTATTCTGTCCTCACTCCTGCAGGGAATTTCTCTTGTGTTTTAAAGATGGAGTATGAAAACTTTTCAGCTTAACGATAGTGCATGTTAATGAGACTGTTGTTTAATGAGTGATATAAATGCATAAATCAAGCATACTGTCAAAATGAAAGATGATATGAAGTACATGGGAGAAAAACGAGTGTTTTTTTTAATATTCCATAGTTCAGATTAACCCTGCTGTATTTTTAAATTGTGGAATATAGCTTATGCAGAGATGAATATAGAAAACATTTATTGCATAAAAATAATAAAATAAAAACGTGTAACCACACATCAATTAAGAAATAGAGCGCTGCTCTACTTTAGAAGCTCTAGTCTGCCTCTTCATTATAGTAACTGCCTTTCCACAGAGATAACCTTTATCCTGACTTCCGTGATATTCATTCTCTTGTTTTTCACTGTCTATATAAGTGTAAACTGAATGATTTTGCATGTTTTTATCCATCTCCCTGAGGATGGAAATTTTAGAGTTCATAAACTCCCACCTCTTTTCCTGGCCAAAAGATTCAAGTTTCTCAGGATCCACATCCCCTTCCCAGTGGACTTCAGTCTCAATTCCAGTTTCCTCTATGAGATTTTTATGCTGTAGATGACAGGGTGCATGTAAGTAGCTTATAACCAGTGCATTCTATGAATGCTCCAAAATTGTCAGGCCAGGGCGTAGTCTAACATGTCAGAAGAGTAAGTGGACAGCTATGTTTTCCACGTTTCAGACCCATCATTCTGGCATCTCAAAATATGTCTCAATATATGCCTGGCAACTACAATTTGGGGCTTTGGGGCTTTGACTTAAGTGTGTGTTCTGAAAGCAAATAACTCACTGCTTTAGCAAGTAGATAATCTTTATAGGATAAGAAGTTCTTAGACTGGCTTCTGGGATCATGTTTTCATGTTTTCAAAGAGGACATGGTAAGGTTAAAGGGACAGAAGGACTCACTAATGGAACTTCTTGAAGACTTGGATTTAATGACTGAATAGCCAAACCAGGTAGAAAAGAGAAGTGCTTTGACTATAACATGAGTGTCAGCAGGGGACCATTGAGTTTAAGCTTCAGATGGTGGTGGTGGTGGTGGTTGATTAAGATAAATGCTGGCTTCCTGAACTATTTCTTCCCAAGTTTCTTCTGGTGTTTGCTGTGAAAGGAAATCTGTAATCCACGGAGAAGGTCAGAATGTGAAACAGGATTGCAAAGAAAAACTGAAGGAAGAGTTTACTAAACACTTTGGACAGCCCAACACGGCATCTAACTCCTACACAAATTAACACCGCAAGGGTTCTTGCACAAAACAGTGTGGTGTTTTCACTAGGAAGATATATTTAGGAACTTTTGAAAAGTTCCAGCAATATCATGTCCCCAACATTGCCCAAAACATTCACTTAATTTAGATTTGGAAATCAGAGGGTATGTCTAGATCCAGGCACATTATAAAAGTCAAGAGAATGGAACTTGATTTATCTCATGAGTCTCCATCAAGTCCCTCTTTATACACTCTGTTAAACTGTGTTCCTACAGATGGGAGTTGGCACAAAGCACAGGCGGAAGTGGTATGTAGAAGTCAAGCAACATGATTTGCATGGTTAAGCTGATAAAACAATGAATTATGTTATGTTCCTATACCCAGAATATTAGGTTTGTTGAACAGATAAAGCCCAAAGGTTCTGTACAATCCAGACTCTAATTATGCCCTTGTCTAATATTTTCTAACTTTGTACATTGCAGTTACCCAGAGAGCTTTAAAAAATACAGAAACTTGTGCTCTACACCCAGAGATTCTGATTTAACCGGTCTTTAACGCAGCCCAGATATTGGGATTTTAAAAGATGTCCCAGGTTATTGTAATGTATAGTCAAGACTGAGACTAATCACGCTAGAATTGACCACATGTTATAATCTAAGTCAAAGATAATAAGAGGTAAGGAGCACAAGGATTTGTTCCCAGGCACCCAAAAAGATATATCCAGGTTTAATCCCTACTACTTGTGAAAGGTCTGTGCAAATGTAATTAAATTAAGGATCTCAAAATTGAGGTCATCCTTGATTATCTATGTGGGCCCTAAATTCAATGACAAGTAGGTTTAGAAGTGAAAGTAGAGGGATATTTGAAATGGAGACAGGAGAAAGCCATCCAAAAAAAAAAAAAAAGGCAGTGATTGGAGCTATGTAGACACAGCCAAGGAGTACTGGGGCCACCAGCAGCTAGAAGAAATAAGGAAGGACTATCCCCTAGAGTCTTTGGAGGGTGTACAGCCCTGACGATACTTTAATTTCAGACTTCTGAGTTAATATATTATGTCAATCTTGCGATTAATACATTGTTCAACCGCTTTAGTCACATTAGCTCATTTTTATGCTCACAAAAATCCTTACAAGTGAGGTATTATTATCCCCCATTTTAGAGATGAAGAAACCAAGGCTGATAGCTTGCTCTAGGTGCAGAGCCAGTAGTGCTACAACAAGCATTTAAACTTGGTCAGAGCCATACCCAGTAGGATAGCACTCAGAGCATGGGTCTTTCCCGAATAATGATGGCCACTTTGGATTCAATAGGTGCAAACATTTCCTGGTTCCAGCCCCACATCACATTCCCAAGGTCAATATGCTCTAGCTTTAAAAATTTTAGACACAGTTTGTGCAAATGATTCTTCTCTGTTCATCCACATTAAACTATACACTTGGAATTAAATATCTGGGAAGAATTATGTTAAAATTCATTTATATTTGCGCCGAGACAGGTTTGGCTCAGTGGATAGAGAGTCAGCCTGCCGACTGAAATTCCCAGGTTCGATTCTGGTTGGGGGCATATACCTTGCTTGCGGGCACATCTCCAGTGTGGGGCGTGCAGGAGGCGGCTGATCGATGTCTCTCTCTCATCGATGTTTCTGACTTTCTATCCCTCTCCCTTCCTCTCTGTAAAAAATCAATAAAATATATTTTAAAAAAGAAAAAAATCATTTATATAATCTATAAAGATTTTCCAAGTCTTGGGGAGCTGACACACCTATGTATGCTTACTAACTAGTCTTTAAAATCATTAAATCTAAGCTAGATGTCTTAAAACTTGAACTGTATTTCCAATTCAGTTAATAAGATCTGGGACCTGGAGGAGACCACTCGACTCCTCTCTATTTCAGTGTTCTCATCTACGGAACAGTATAGAAACCCTGCCCACCTCTCAAGGATATTTGTGTGAAAATGCCTTGAAGGTGATAAAGCTTTCTACAGATTTATGTAGTGACTGTGTTTGCCATGCTTACTGCTGAAAGCCTTACAGGCTCTGTGATTGCAGTAAGTCTGGAGGGTAGAGTAATCAAATGTCTTTTTTTAAAAAAATTGAGAACTGGGTATTGAAAGGGTAAAGAACAAAACAAACAAACAAAGAAACACACACATTGCTGCTGCAGTCACTAATTCTTTACAAGGCTATAGTCTCCAGAGTCATATAATTGCCTTAATGTGATTAACAATAAAAAATAAATTTATTTAAAAAGGAATTGCCATCATTCTGGTAGATTGTATAAGAAATTTATTTTTGTTTGTTTTTTTCTTCCAATACCTCAAAGCATTTTTTTCTTCTCATCTATTTTGAACTTAAAGCTAACAAATACATTCAATTCATAGATAACTTATATTATTTAGTATTTAGTATTAAATAGAATACTTTTTTCTTATATACAGAGAACAGCATTATTTTATACATACACACAGAGAGAGATGGATTTGAAAAAATAATCTTCAAATTAAAGGATCATGATGAAAGAACAGGTTTTCTTTAATTAATAGTACCTATTGTAATTATAAATAGCAACATAAATAGAAAACATGATATTATAGGAACTAGTACAATTTTGACAAAACTTTCACAGAATTTGATAAGAAAATTTATTTTTCTTGTTATGTGAGACTAAATTTAATGCAGCAAAATAGGAAACTGGTCACTTTCTCAAGGATCATAGTATTTCCCCTTTCCAGTCCCCCTAGTTCAATCACTTTACTTTTACTTGTGCAGCATCAGACCTCAATTCTCTCTCCGAAGTAATCATTCTTTGGGAAATATCCAAATATTTGGCATTCTGAAATCCCTGGAGTGCAGTATCTTCAACCTTCATTACATATAGTGAGTTTTTCAGAAAGCTATCACAACCCAGTACAATATAGAAAAGAATAAGTTCAGAGATGAACACTGATCCCAACATTATGAAATAAATATGCTATGATTCTTATACCTAGATTTAGCCAATAAAAACAAAGGAGACCTGACCATGGATGTGGACCAGAACCTATTCTTTTCTTATATAACATGAGAATTGCTACACAGAAATCTCTCAGGTCCCTGAGATTATCTAAGTTTTATTACTCCCTGACTCCCATCTAGGGAGTTACAAAACAACTTCTTGTTGTTTTGTGAAATACGCTATTTAGAAGTCAGGAAAGGGTATGCTATTTAACGATCAACATTTTAGTTAGCTGTGAAATTGCCTGTTTGCAGGGGATGAAACATGAATTGTGAACCACAGTGTGAAAAAATTTCACCGTCACAGTGCGGCTTCCTTCACGTTGCATAGGCATTAATTTATGAAACCCCATTTTACTTAATATCAGAAAAATAAGGTAATTTGTATAAGAAAATAAATTTGCAGTTGGATAGCATTCTTTTTTTTTCCTGTGATCAGGTTAGGATTTGCTCTCCAGCATCTTCCCTGTTAGCAGTTTAATATTTCAAAGCTCTGCAGTCATTCTGAAGATTCCCGGGGTCCCCGGCAGAGCTATTGCACACCTCCATCAGCTCTCTGGCCTTCTCTTCTGCTGATCACTAGTCCACGTGCCCTCAGGCATCTTTCAACAATAGTATCAGATTTGCTTGTAGTTCTGAAGTAAATGTTTTCATGGTCTGTCACCTTGATTTTATTAAAGGTGTTAGGACTAACGCATTAACCAAGGTTGAAAAAACTCACATCAAGTTTCTGAAATGGTTGGAATTTATAATCACCCAACTTTTTCAGCCTTATATCAATTATTTTCACATGCAGCATATTTACAATTAATCAGAAGTTAAATAAGACACCACAGATGTTTTCGGGGACATTGTATTTCATTTTTGTGCCTTGTAGTGCTCAGATTTTAGGCAAGGCAACTGAAGCTTTCCCTCACTCATTCTGGTCAGGATCAAGCGTTTTCAGAATATATAATGTGAATATAAAAAGTCCTCCCCAGTTGATGCCAGCACAGTGATTTCACAATCTTTCTAAAAGATTCTATTTCCAGAAAACAGCAGCCTAGAAACTGACTTTATTAACTTTGCATTTACTTTCCAGCCTTTTGCAATAGAGAGATTATCTTAGTCTTATTGTAATGCATTGTTACCTTAAACAATATTCACACAGTTTAAAAAACACACAAAACTGCTCTAAGATAAAAAGGAATGCATTTTATGCACAGATGATTATGTACACCAGTGTGCAATTTCAGGAGATAAACTGAACTCTTACTTGCACACTGTCCTACTGCCACCTCCACCCCCACCCCTTTAATTTTTCTGATAGGAAACATAACATAGAAACTGAACTACTTGGAAGAAATGCTTTTTAACAACACAGATTCTGAGTCACTGAGCTCAGTGCAAAATTTAATTAAGTGGCAGGAGCCATCTAGTCCCCTCAAGAAGCATTCCCAGGTTGCTGATAGGTGGATGAAGCAAAACAAGTATATGTTGCAGGGGGCTAGTTGTGTGTGGTCTGGTAGACATTCTTTGTCATTCTTTATGGGAACCAATTCAGGATCTGTTTCTGTTGGCACTTTTCTCCTGTTGTGAATATATTAGTACATTTCTCAAAGTCTCTGCAGACCTGAAAATCTGGTAATTTAAACCCCAGAGCTATGATGGACAGTTTTCCATCAGTTCAAGAATGGGTGATAGGATATCTAAGAAAGGAAGAGATATGCCTTGAAACAGAAGAAAGTACTCACTCAGAGTTAGCTGTAGGTTTTTGTCTGGCTTTTAGATTTTACCATACCTGTTCAAGAAAACTTTTACCATATATGTTCTGGAAAGTTATGGGAAAAGTCTGCTTGTGCTCAGTCCTTCAGATGATTTCTGAGCTGCAAATTTGAAAAATGAAAAATACGGAATTGTCCATAAGCCATAAAACTTCAGATCATTGTGAGAGTCCTATTCACATCTACCATTGTGATCTGGTCTTTTCCTCTCTACACTCTGTGGTAGAGTCATTTAAAGATTTCATTTCCACCCTATTACTATTTTTTTAATTAAATCTTTATTGTTCAGATTATTACATTTGTTTCTCTTTTTTCCCCTCCATAGTTCCCCTCCACCCGGCTCCCACCCTTCCCTCTACCCTTACCTTCCTCCTGTTGACTTCTTCCATAGGTGTATTACTTTTGTCCAGTCTCTCCCTGTACTCCCCTCACCCCTTTCCCCCTGAGAATTATCAGTCCACTCCCTTTCTATGCTCCTGATTCTATTATATTCACCAGTTTGTTCTGTTGATCAAATTTTTAATTCACTTAATTTTTAGATTCACTTGTTGATATATATGTATTTGTTGTTCATAATTGTTTATCTTTTACCTTTTTCTTCTTCCTCTCTAAAAGAGTACCTTTCAGCATTTCATATAATACTGGTTTGGAGTTGATGAACTCCTTTAGCTTTTTCTTATCTGTGAAGCTCTTTATCTGCCCTTCAATTCTGAATGATAGCTTTGCTGGATAGATTATTCTTGGTTGTAGGTTCTTGCTGTTCATCACGTTGAATATTTCTTGCCACTCCCGTCTGGCCTGCATCGTTTCTGTTGAGAAATCAGCTGACAGTCGTATGGGTGCTCCCTTGTAGGTAATGAACTGTTTTTCTCTTGCTGCTTTTAATATTCTCTCTTTGTCTTTTGCTCTTGGTATTTTAATTATGATATGTCTTGGTGTGGTCCTCTTTGGATTCCTTTTATATGGGGTTCTGTGTGCTTCCTGGACTTGTAAGTCTATTTCTTTTACCAGATGTGGGAAATTTTCAGTCATTATTTCTTTAAGTGGGTTTTCAGTATCTTGATCTCTCTCTTCTTCTGGCACCCCCACAATTCTGATGTTGGTATGCTTGAAGCTGTCCCAGAGGCTCCTTACATTATCTTCACATTTTTTTGATTCTTTTCTCTTCTTGCTTTTCCAGTTGAGTATTTTCTGATTCTTTATATTTCAAATTTTTGACTTGATTCTTGCCTTTCTTTAGTCTGCTGTTAGGTCTCTGTATAATATTTTTTTATTTCAGTCAGTGTATGTTTAATTTCTAGTTGGTCCTTTTTCATCTCTAGTTGTATCTTTTTCATCTCTAGTTGGTTCTTTTTCATCTCCACCACAGAAGTTCTCTCTGCATAGTGAAAATGCCGAGACAAGGGAAGGGATCACAAACAAAAGAAATGGAGGAAAACAAACGACTGGATATAGAGTTCAAAAACCACGCTTAAAAGGTTTTTTAAGAATATCCTAGAAAAGTTGGATAAAGTTAGTGAGAGCCAAGAGAAGATGAAAAAGATCCACCCTATTACTTTTGTTAAATAAACTTATATAAGATAACTGTTTGCCTCAGCAATAAGGAAAAAGGGAAAAAAAATACTATACAAATATCTAGTTGTTTACCAACATATTTCTAACACACTTAATATAAAATCAAATTTTATTTTATATGCACTAACGTTTCCTTTTATTAATGTCATTGGCTCGTTATTAAAAGGAAGAATGTTGTGGTAGTGTGGCTCAAGTTGGTTGGGCATCATCCTGTGCACCAAGAGCTTACTGGTTCGATTACCAATCACAGCAACTGGATTGCGGGCTCAATCCTTAGTCAGGGGCGTACAGGAAGCAGCTGACCAATGTTACCCTTTCACATCAATGTTTCTCTTTCCTCTTTTCCTCTCTCTCTGATAAACAATTTAAGATAAACAAATAATAAGAAGAAAGCAGGGGAGCCAGAAATTGTTGAGCATATTCAGCTGGGAAGCAGAGGCCTGTTTGTTTCACCCTTACCCCTGGGAACCACCAGTCTGATCCCCACAGATCACTGGGGAAAGAGATAGGACAAAGGGAGAAGTAAATACATGCACAATAAAGTCAAAATGGCGTATGGAAGGTGCTCAATTATAGAGGACTGTCAGACTAACCTGGGGAAAAGATCATTGGCTAGGATGTGGAGCCAATGCAAGCCCATAAAACTTTGGGAAGCTGGTTGGGTTATTTTGAAAAAGTTTCTGGTTCCTCCTAAGCCTGAGCATACATAATTCCAGGTGAACCAAGAAGTCCTCTCTCTCTTGCTCATGACCTCACTTGCCCCTGGCACTGGCCTGTTCTCTGTCTCTCTGTAGCCATGTGGCCCAGCAGCTGTGTGGCCCACAGCCTGGTGGAGCCTACACACAGGCTCCAGGCAAGGGCCCGGGTATAGCAGCAAAGCAATGGATTCCAGCCAGCAACACAGCCTAAGCTCTCCAAATGCTGGACTGGGCCTAAGCTTTAATATGACACCGAATCTCTATTTCTAGCCCTTATTTTTCATGGCAGAACAGACATTAAAGGGGCATCTTTTTATTTGGCATCACAAATATCACCTGACCTCATCTGTTTCTTGTGGGCCACCCAAAACGCTTTTCCTCATGATAAAGCAAGAACCACACTTCCACCCATAACACATTTATGTTCTATAGTTAATTATTAGATAACCCCCCAAATACTGGGTCAAGTGAATGCCAACTAGTTCTCATATTTTTTCTAGATTTTTGTATATTTAATTTTCTTGTGCACAATAATCTACACATGTAGGGGCATTATTTTTTGTGTTTGAAGAGGTAACAGCTGCAGTGAAAAGATTTCACATAGGCAAATCTTTTATTTTTCCAAAATGCCTAAGTAAAAGCAGCATGGAACATTTAGGTGTCATTCCTGACAGTTCTCTATATGTTCACTTACGTGAAATTTCACACTCATTGAAATTAACTATCCACCTGAAACTATAAAACAGTACAACCACGACATAAGCCGTTCACACTGGCCACATCTGCAAATATTTTTTTCTCCCAATTTTAGTCCCATTAATGAAGATTTGATTGTTCCTCTGTGACCTTTGAGCATACTCCAATCCTAGGAGACATGCTGCTTCTCCTCCTAACCCAACTGCACCACAGATGTTCCCATTCACACTGTGCATCTCTTATCTCACAATATTCCTGCCTCACCATTTAAGGGTAGGTTGCCCCCTCCCCCAGATTCAGGACTGAAAATGAAGCGTAAATCTTACGGGCTAATAAGCGCGGCAGTTACTTCAATAAAATGTTACTTAAAAGTCAATAGGCTGCACATGTTAAAGACATTAGAGCTGTTAACAGACCATTGTAAAGTAAGCAGAATCTTTAATAACCTACATGCAATGTTGAACCATTCCATTTTCAGCTCAGGGCAGGCTTAGCTCTGGCACTGAGGCACCACATGCGCGGTATGAGCCACTCTTGCATTCTCAGAATCAATAATCCAACAAGGCTGGATCCAGAATGAAAATCCCAGACTTCTGAGAAGGTTTAAAACCCAGAGTGTTTTGCCTTACCCCCACCTTGAACGTATAGACCTGAGTTTGATGCTTAGCATCAAACCCATCATCTCTAATGCCTGGATCTCTAAGCCTCCAGCCCAGAGGCAGACACAGAAGTGAAGGAAGTGAGACCTGTTAACTAGGGCCAGCTGCTATGCTCTGGAGAAACTGGACCAAGCCCTAGGGGCATCCTGCAAGCACATGCACTTCCAGAGACCACACTGCAGGGTCAGAGAAGGCTAATACAGGCACATAGATGACAACAGCAAAATAACAAATAGCTGAAATTAGTCCTGAAGCATTTTATGCCATGTTTCTCCACAAAAGAAATAAGGCACTAGTTCTTTTGTTTAAGGGAAAAAAATTCCCCCCAACAGTGCCCTGAACTATAGCATTGCTTTTTAAAATACCTAACCCCATGGCTGTAGAACAAATAACTTTAAACCGTAAGTGTGAAATGCCTTATTACCAGAGAGCAGTACTACCTGCATTTCTGAAGTTTCTGGGTGCTTTTCTACTTCCAGAATATATCGTTTTCTACTAGAGTAAGAGGCAATAAGAGAAACACATTTTCTTTCTATGTCAGTTAACTTTCAAATTTGACACGTGAACTAAAACATTTTAGGTCTGCATTATTAAAAGAATGAAAACATTAGAAGTTCTATTCATAAAATTAGCTTAATAACCTTTCTTTATGGTAATCATCTTATATCCTGATCATTATTTTTATGCATAGATGAAATTTATAACTTTTCCAAATTGTGAACTGAAAGAGAGATATCTGTTTAAAGTTGAGAAAGCCATGTAAGTAAAGGCATTAATAATTGGAGCAGGAAGAAAATCAGAGATTGGGTCAAAATGATGATTATTGTCAAACAAGTATGACAATTTTATAGAATTATTTTACATTTGCATGTTCTGATCTTCTCACCAGCAAAATCATCTATATTATTGTTTCCTATATCCATTTTAGTCTTTGTCTATAGCCATAATAAATATAATTTGCACTGTATTTTTTACTTAACATTTGATCAAAATTATTTTTTATATTTCCCTACTAGTATCATCTTTGTTATAATCACTTAAAATGTGTCCAATTAGTTGTCAAATCCTAAATTAAGACATTCTCTAGTTGTGCATTTAGGTTATTTTTCATCTTTGGGGTAATTTATTTGAGTACCTATTCTAAAGTCAGTTTCTCAGATGGTCAGTGATAAGAGGTTGAGATAAATGAATGCATTTGTACAAGTGAGGGGAGTGGGAGTTGTTCCTCCAGATCACTGAAGAGTTCTGAGGAGAAAGGTCAGGGAGGCAGAATATTGTCAGCTATAATAATTAAGAAAGAATATAGTTATAAGTGATGAGGCAATATGGCAAAAAGGGAACATAGAGGATAAAACATGAGGAAATTCCCACAGTCACCCCAAGGTAGAATAGAGGGGGAGGAAGGAAGAGAAACCAGCAACAACAACAAAAGTAGGATAAGCAAAGAATCTTGGCATCCAACTTGGGAAATAGAGCCAGATACAGCAGTAAGAGATGAGGCATGCCCTGGAAATTTCACAAGGGGACCAGCTCTTTGCAATGACTGGGAGAGGCTCCAACAAGGCGCTGAGGGAAGGAGTTGGATGAGAGAGCGAACTGAAGGTTAACTCTCTCTGTGAGCATTTAAGTATTTATTTAGTTGTCTAAAGCCTTTGGTCTCAGTTCATGAATAAGTAACAGCTAATTATTAGTTCCACTTAGACCTTTGACATGGCACCCCCTTTCCTATTTAGTTTCCTCTTTTTCACAGGAGGGTAATAGCTTGGAGCACTCCCTTAGTCTATTGTGTAAGCTAATGAGCGATTGTAAAGCATGATGTATGTGTTTAACACCTATATCAAGAAAGAAAATCCTAATTGTTCACCTGAAACTGTCTCCCATACCAATTAATTCCAGTTTAGGAGACTGACAGGCAGGTTCTCCCACATCAAGCACGTGCCTATGAAGGGCTCAGACAGGTGAAAGAGGGAGGAAAACTCCCATCTTGCCCCCAACAAAATCACAAGGCTCTTTGGAGGAATTACTGCCTACAATAGACCAGCCAACCTGCCCCTATTCTTTGCATGTAATATTTTCATAAAAAAGGTTTCTTTTTGCTCAGTTTGCCTGCTAAGAACATTTAGGGAGTAACGAGTAGCTACTGAAGCTAACCAGGGACATTTTTCCACCCAGGGAATTTTCATTATGTTCAACATTTGGAAATTTCAGCTAAAGATAATTGCAGGTAAGCGTTCAGCAGTAGATGTATTCATTTTCCATTGTAGTTCCTTAAATGGGTACTTGTACACAAAAGACCTCCTTCCTGTATATTTCAGTTCTCCAGGGTACAATTACATGAAATTATTCAGCAGCCAAGTTTGCTTTGTATCACTTGACTGGGTAAAGACACAGAGAAAGCTGTTCCCTATGGCACTGAAAGCTGCAAATCTTTTTGCTTAAATGTTTAACAGTCACATTCATCATAATCTAATAGCAAGGCCTCCCACAGACAACATAGTTCTCTTGTTTTCGCTCCCCTGTTAAGAGTTTACCAGAAAGACCAACTTGGGTCTTAATGTTGATTTGATATTCCAATAATTGTGCATTGGGCCAAAATGGTCCTGAATGTTTAATGCACTGGTCTAACATAAATTAAGTTTTCTTATCACTTGAAGCTTTCCAATATCGTTTATAGTTTAGATGTCCTTGCATAAAACAACAAATTGAATAACTATAATGAAACTTACATTTGAAAAGCATTTTACAAGTTATAGGCATACATTATAATGCTGTGCATGATTTTATTTCTTCCTTAGTGTATATTATTCTTAGGTTAATGATAAGGTAACTGATGATCAAAAAAGATTTTATTTGCTCATGTTCTCTTTAATAATAGTGTTGCATAGCTGGGCAAAGAATTTATTCCTTTAACCTACAAAATTCTGTTAGTGGTTCTTATTTACTTACTAGAGGCCCGATGCACAAAATTTATGCATGGGGGGTTGTCCCTCAGCCCACCTGCACCCTCTCCAATCTGATAGGATCTGGTCTAAACCGGCAGTCATATATCCCTCTCACAATCCAGGACTGCTGGTTCCCAACTGCCTGCCTGCTTGCCTTCCTGATTGCCCCTAACTGCTTATGCCTGCCAGCCTGATCACCCACTAACCTGCCAGTTTTATGGATGCCTAACTGTTCTCTTGACAGTCTGATTGCCCCTAACTGCCCTCCTCTGAGACCTGGTGCTTGCCAACTGCCCTCCCCTGCAGGCCTGGTCCCCCTCAACTGCTCTCCCCTGCAGGCCTGGTCCCTCCCACTGCCCTACCCTACTGGCCATCTTGTGGCAGCCATCCGTGTCCACATAGGGGCAGCCATTTTGTGTGTTGGAGTGGTGGTCAGTTTGCATATTACTCTTTTATTAGATAGGATTTGTTTTTTTTTTGTTTTTTTTTCAGTTTGACATTTATTAAACACTATGTGCCAGACTTGAAGCAAAGCCCTTCACAAATATAATCACAGTTAAACATCAGGCAAGTGACAAATGTGATTAGGATTTATAGAAGTCCTTCAGTTATTTTCCTCCAGAATATAGTAAATGTAGACTCTGTTTTATATGAATGATACAAGAGTGACAAACCACCCTCTTCCCCCCAGAGCTTGACTTTAATGGAAGGAGGTAGAATTGCCTTCTGAGAGTTAAACTATAAAACTGAAAAATAATGGAAGAACTTAGAGATATTAAAAAGAAAGACTTAAAGAAAGATAGACTGACTCCCACATCAGAGCCAGAGCAAGATCTCATTGCAGGGACTGATATACATACATTTTAAACATGGAAGTCAACGAAGAGATTGGTCATCCATAGAGCCTAAAAATAGAAGACTAACAGAGCTGCATATTCAGGGGAAAGGGGCTGCTGGCTTTGGGATGTGACTTAGCCAATCCCAAGACTAAGTTTACTCTTTTGGGGGTAATCACAGTTCCTTGCTACCAAACACGAGTTACAAAACAAACCTCATCCCTTCTGATTCCATGGGCCCCAAGACCTCTTCTGGTGCAGTGGCTTCTCTCCCAGATGCTACAGAAGAGAACTCACTCACAAAGCTGCTGTAGGTGTGTATGGATGTGGTTGTAAAATAATACATTGTGCCTTGTTTCTACACCCATCTCTAAGTCCTGTGAATCTGTGTATGCTACTTAAAGTAAGCCCACTGGCAATGGTTTAGAGCTGCAGACTCAAGGAAGACAATCTGGACTGCGATAAAGTCACTAAGGGAAATGACAACACTCTGCTCTCCCAAGTTCCTTTTTGTTTTTGTGTTTTTTACTTCAGCATGATAAAAATCTTTTGTGTTTTGTTTTGTGGGTGTGTTGTGTTTTTTTTTTTTTTTTTTGGTGGGGGAGGATGTCCATGAGAGTATTACCTTCTTCCATATGAGACTAAAGGTTGTACTGGGCCATTACCAAAAATTTAAGATGCTTTCAAGTATCTTTTTGGGGAAAAAAAACTTACAAAAATGAGGTTAACACCTTATTTTATTTAAGGATGAGGAAAAGGAATCCCAGAGAGATTAAATGACTTAATGTCATTCAATTAATTAATATCAGAGTCAGAAGGAGACATCAAATCTCTTCTCTATCTCTATGCAAGGCACTCATATTGTCCAAAGAAATACTGGTTGCTTTAAGCGTCTTTTTTTAAATTCTCATCCAACGATATTTTTTCCATTGATTTTTTTCTTTTCTTTTCTTTTCTTTTTTGAGAGAGTAGAAGGGAGGGAAGAGAGAGAATGAGAGAGAAACATTGACATGAGAGAGACATATCAATTGGAGGGCCAGGGATCAAACTTGCAACTCAGGTACGTGCCCTTCACCAGGAATCAGATCCGTGGGCTGAGGGTCTGTGGGCTGAGGCTCTAGCCATGAAGCAATTAGCCAGGGTGCTTTCACAGTTTTTGAATGATGAGGGATTTCATTTGACTCCACATTTCCCTTGAAATACCTGTCATTTCAAACACAATTATCATTTACCCATCCTTCCATATTCCTTCTCACTTCTTAAGTTTTGTTAAATCTTATTATCCTTCTCCTGAAATCTCAACTTCAAGTGAAAAGAGACCCATGCTATGGAAACACTTAGAGCCTTTAATATGGTAATATTAGTTGTGAATCTCCAAGGAGGATATAGGATGAATGAACTGCAAGCTTGTTTGACAAATCTTTGCAAGGAGCGGAGCATCTCATTATACTGCTGAATACACATTTCAGAAATGCTGCATGGGAATGTCATAATGCATGTGCTTTTTTTCTTTTGACATTAAATACTCTTAGCCTCAGGAAGCACATGAGCAGGGGCAGTGGAGAGTTGAAAGATAACAAGAGTGGTGAGTGGAGAAAGTTAGCAGAGTCATTTAACACGCTGGCCTGTAAAACCAACCAACTAAAGTGCTATAGTATTTCTTCACACTGGTCCAGAGAGGATTCATTAATTAGTGTTTGAAAAACAGATCATTGGGGAAGGTACCAACGTGGTAATCATCAGCACCATTTACAATCACGTCAATAACATGTGGTGATGGCATGTTGACTCTGATTGTGAACAGTTGTTGCTGTTGATAAAGCTGTGAACTTTGAATCATTAAATGTGTTTGCTTTGTGGTTTTGAAACCCCATAGCAGATGTGATGTAGTAGAGTTAAATTATATCTTGAATATGTTCCTGGAGTCCAAAGCTAAGGGAGAAAACCATCAGAGTCCAGAGCACGTGACAAACAAGCTTTCACAAAGCCTCTCTCAGGAGAGCCACCACTGAGAAGTGATATGATAGGTTAGTTCAGTTGTCCCATTTCTGTTTCCTGTGAAAGAGTATTTTACCAGCTCAGCTTGCAGTATGTTGAAGTTCATAGTGGACTGTCAACCTTAATAAATTTTCCATTAACTTTTATTCGTTCTAAACACAAAGCACCAGAAAAATAATTTTGATGATCAAATACATTCCCAAATGACTCTTCACTCCTTAAAATGGATAGAGCAATTTGAGAATAATTTATGAAAATGGATAATCTGAAAAGTCCCCATGAAATGTCTGCCCACTCCTACTTGCCAACTATATGGTCTCACAGAAGACTTGTTTTTCATGCCAAGAAAGGGGAAGTTAATGGAGTGAAGAACCAAAGCACAGAAATGTATCTATCAGTCATTGAAATTAGACATTTGGCTGCTTGAAAGAAGACCTGCTATATTGTTTTGACATCTAACTTCTCTTTGTCCCTTGGCTGTTACTTAATTTTGATCCACTCCTCAACTTTTCCAACTAGTACCTATATAAACCACAAATTAGACTCCCTATCTGTTTCCAGATTCCCCAAACCTGCATATTCAATTTTTGGACACTTGACTACCTTCTGATACTTGATTTCACTCTAACTCCCTGCTACCAAGATAGTTACATTTGCGAGGCATATTCTAGCAGGGCGTGCTCCAACTTATAAAAATAAATTCTGAGCTTCACTCCATGCATTGGATTAGGATATAGGAAGTCATGTTTTTAATGTATTTATGGGATAAAGGAAGAGAGTTGTAATAACATGCAATAATAAAAATTCTTTGTAATGAATATGTAGGAGGTTCCTGTGAATCTTTGATGAGAGATGAGCACCCAATGTCTTCAGCAACTTTCTAAAATTTATCACATTTAGTGTCACAGGAGGAAGGGCACTTTGCAAATAGTAAATTATGGGGCTGACCATATAGTGGATGGATAATGGTGGCAAATCCCTGGGAACAGGGTGGCTATTTCTGGATGTAATATTCCTATTTTAGTCCCCACTACTTTATCTCACCTTCTGAAAATGGAAGTCAGAGTGGGTGAGTGAGGTTAAGATAGAAATAGGGTATGGAGTGGAAACTTGTTGATCATTGACTTCGGTAGTTTCTAAACCAAAGAAGCCATGTTGAACTTCCCACAATGTGCAAAATGTCCTTCCATTAAAATAGTAGGCTTTCTTGAGGATGTTATAAAAGATCTCTGTATTTTTTTCTTATTTTGTTCTATTAGTCAGCACAATTTGGCAAATGTCCCAAAGAAATTGTGGGAGATGTTTCCATTGTCTCTATTGATAGGTACATACATGAAAGCCTCAGAATGCTTGTGGCATGATTTATAGCTAGATATATCAGTCTGTTCTTTACTGCTTAATGCACTCATTTGCCTGCCTATTTTGACAAAGAATTTTAACCACACTCGTTTCCCTTTTCCTTCCTTCCTTTCTTCCTTCCTTTCTTTCTTTCTTTCTTTCTTTCTTTCTTTCTTTCTTTTTTATTCTTTCTTCCTTTCTTTCTTTTTTAGGATTTAGGCTTAGCTATTTGACTATCAGTTAATGTGCTACAGAGTAAGACAGTATTCAGTGCCAAGTGTTTTTACCTGCACAGTTGTATTTTTTAGAGCACCTGTTTTTGCTTTTTATTATTTTGCTTTGTCAAGTCTTGCTGTCAGTAATCTTTTTTCATGCTGTCAGTTTATATTGTAATGCCCTCCTCTGCAAATCTATTTGTAATTGCTATACCTAATACATTGTGGGTTGAGAAACTCTGTTTTGTCAGATTTTTCTGAAAGGTTAAGCCACTGGACTCTCTTATGAATAAGCATGAACTTTAATATATGGATCCTGGGATTCCCATCACTGTTTTTTCAATAGCTTTTCAATGGGTAGCAGAGTTCCTAGAGCTCAGCTAAATTCTGGACAAGTGAATTTATGATATACCCGAGTTCTGAATAGGTAAAGGATCCATCTACCATAGCCCTAATATATTGCATAAAACTCTTCAATTCTACTATTTCTTTCTTCCATAGCCCTATGATATAAAATGCTCAGTGAGGGAGACTTTAAATATTTTCTAGTTTAGTTATAATCCTTTAACTCTTGTCAATTTGAGTTTCCTTTATTTGGAGTATCAGGAGACTCAATTAAGGGCACATTTGAGACTCAGTGGAGGTTGGTATGTTTTTAGGTAGGAATCAGCTTCTATATTTTCTCCTGATCTCAGTTCATACCTCCTTATCATGCTTTGTCCTCTCATCTGCTTTTTTTTTTCTTGGAACGTACCACCTGACTTACTATGTATGTATTTGTTTTGTTTATTGATAGAAACTCAACAGCTAGGAAAATCTCTAGCACATAGCTCTCCATCTTTTTGATAATGACCTCATCAGATTGCTGAAGCCACTGCTAGAATGAGTTGTCCTGCTCTGCTTTAGAGAAATTCATATTATGCATTTAATATCCATTCTTTTATTGGTGTTTGGGGTGCTTGTAAGATTTCTATATAAATAGCCAACACATATATAATACTTACTGTGCATGAAACTCTTTGTAATTATTTAACCATTTAATCTTCATAACAGCTCTCTGTATAGGAGCTTCTAGTAACCCAGTGTATAGATAAAGAAAATGAGGCACAGATAGGTCAGGCTTCAGTGTCCTTGCACTTAATCATTAAGCAATATGGCCTACAAGAGCATGTTGAACTGTGTAATAATTTAAACATATTTTCTTCAATTGAGCTGATTTAGTATATTTCTGGTTATTACTCTTATTTTAATGGAACTACTAGAATTGTCACCACTCAATGTGAACATTTGTAACAGAAGCAAAAGCTTTGCCAATTAATTTCAACATTCAGAATTTACTGAACAATGGGTGCAAATGATACCCTATTTCAGTTTCCTGGTCAAAGTAATGAATTCAAAAGGGGAAAAAGTGACTTTATAATCTTAGGAACATTTTCCCAGATAAATTAATGGTGTATCTTCATTTTTGTATATCAGCATTTTTACAATAATCCCAGAACTGATACTGAACAAAAGTCCACTACATTTCTCATCAAACTAGGAAGGGCCCAGCAGCAAGTATATACATAACCACATACATATGTATGTAGAAATTTACAAGCTACAATATCCAGACATCATGAGGCTCGGCTCATAATTTTCTCAACCTTGCCAGACTGTAGCAACATTTATGATCTGGAGATTTATTGATTTTAGGTTTTATTCTCTCATAATAGGAAACCACCCTTTAGACCATTGACCTCCTCTTGTTATAATGAGAGTAGAATAAAGAATTATACTTATAATACCATTCTTGGAAACAGGCAAGCTTTTTAAGGTGTTATAAAAAAAGTGCTGGTAATATAATGGTTGTGATTGTAACAAAGGTTATAAATAGCCATTTAACACTTGAAAATAGAAGAGCTTATAATGATTGGATTTTCCCTCTGTTTTGTTACTTGAATAAGTTGACCATATTTTATATTTGTAAGTGGTTATTTAAATAATGGAGCAAGTATATTTCATAACATTGTACTCTAGGAAGCAAATGCTCTCGAAAAACAATTAGATGTCAAAACAGGTCACTATCTAGTCTTGAATATGGATTCCTCTAGAAGGAATTTTATTAATTAAGAAAGAGATAGAACCAGAGAGAGAATATTCATCTCCATTAATGAAGATATAAAAACAACATCGTTTTAAACATTTGTAGTAACCTTAGGAAAAAGGTGAGGAAAACAAAGACACAATGTTTGAATTCTCTTTAATTTAATGTTACAGTTATACTCAGGGGCCTGGGTATATATAGGTCACTGAATCTCTTTATGGCTCCTCTATAAAACAAAGTAGTCAAATATTTCTTCTATCTCAGAGACATATTTTTATTACAATAAATATAAGCATCTATCAATGATAAGGAAAATTTAAAATATTAAGTACTATCTTTTCCTTATATTGTACTGAAAATTTAAGATCTCCTGTGTCTACCTTCAGACCCTTAAACTAATTTAAGTATAACTTTTAAAAAATTGAATCAATGTGTGTAAATCAAAGGAGCTGTGACATGGGTCTGATAGGGGATGGAAACTCTCAAAAAATCATAGGAGGGTTGAACGTGCTGAGTTTCAGCTCCCTTAAGCCATATTCTCCTAACTCACAAACCTATTTCATCTCCAGGTTCAGGGTCCTCTCCTGACCCTGTACAGAGAGGGCAGAAAGATTGTCCTCTTGAGTCTATTGCAGACCTCTACCTTAGCCTGCACCTGGTAGGGGAAAAAGGGTGAAAGCCAGGTAGGACACGCATGCATACAAGCATTCTACAACTGTGATTGCTACCCGCCATTCTATCAGGTCAACGTGATTCCTGCATAGAATTGATTCAAATATACTTGTAACAGCTGACATTGAGTTGAAGCATATCATACACCAGGAAAAATACTCAGAAATTTCTTTTGGCTTTTTACTAAAGTTAGCTATCAATAGAACCATTTGATCTAGCTTGCTTGATTATTCATTTTGGCAAACCCCAGTGGTTTGCCAAAGTTACATCATGGTAGCTCAGTTAGTGCTAATATGCAAATATTATGAAAGAGAGCTCATATTTCATATCATTTATATATCTAATCATAAAGAAATATTTGAACACATGATATCCTCTTAGGAACTTAAAACTATAGCTACTATAAAAGGCTTAAAATAATTCAGGATGCACTGAGTAATTTTAATAGCTCTGTTTGTTGAGAGTTCACTTTGTTTTAGGGACTAAGATATGTATCTTACACGTATCATCTTACTTAATATTTACTCATGGTGTTAAAACAGTAAATGCTGGACTTAGAATTCTAACAAGATAATTGGGCTCCAGAGCTAGTGCAAATAGCTACAACACTCTGCAATAGAAACACTAATGTAAGTAATATATGCAGATTGCATGTCATGCTGTAAGCTAATGATTAAACATATTTAATTAATAAGAGTTGGGTTTCTAATATTATTGAATTACATCTGCATATAATATTATTGTATGCCACATTTAAGGTTGGCAAATTCAATGCTGCTAGGATCCCATGTAGGAACTGGGGAGGAAGCAGCATATAAGCCAAGATATGAAATGTGACTAAAACATGGTTATCGAAAGATGAAGGCAAAGAAATTATAGAAGAGAATAAATATTACAGGCATAAGGTATGTGAAAGTGCAAATAGTAATATGGATTATAATATAGTCAATAATTTTATAGATTTTTACATAGTAGTCTACAATTTGTCTGCTCTCCTCTGTGCCTGTGATTATATATCTTTTGTGTTTTATGTAACACATTTTTGTCATCTCCTTTTCTTTATTAGTGCTGCTCTTATTTGGAAGATAGTTTCACCAATTTTTTAGTCATATTATCTTTGTTTTTCTTTTCTTAATATCTTTTACGCTTTTGACTATTTACTGGTTTTAGACTTTTATCTTAATCTTCCATTCATTTTATTTTTATACTTCATAAAATTAATGTTATACTGCTTAATTCTAAAATTGAATTTTTATCCTTTTACAAAAATGTATTTTACACCATTATTATTGTCTTTATTGAATTTTTTCTTAGGATATTTTAAAATTCCTACTTTATGCTACTTCTCATTTTATCTTACTCTAATTTTAATCCAACCCAACATTCTGTGCTCATTTTGTTATTTTAACACACAGTCAACTCCAAACCTTCCTTATGTATTACACTGTATTTATTTTTAGTTATTTTTCTAATGGCTGCCAAGTATGTGGCCACAAAGAAAGTAGCGGAAGAGCCCATATCTTTGACAGAAGCGGTTGAAGTCCACTTCCAATCTTTCTCACTCCTGACCACACACCAACTTCCCCTAAAGCTTCCTTTCTCCCAAACCCCAACAATTCTGAATCCCACTGAATGTTGGCTCTTAAAACCTTACCACAGGAGTCTCAGAATGACCAGTGTTGGCTCTCTCAAAGGCTATAATTCTCCCGGTGAGGGTGTCACATTTATTTTACTAAGTTGAAATTGCTTCCTAATATCTCACATTTTGGGGGTCTTTAAAGATGCTGCAAGGTTTTAATATCTATGATAAGTTGAAATTTAGCCCAACAGAACTACATCATTCCACAAATCAAGAGGAAATATCAGTCAAATATTGGAGAGAAACTAAATGAAAACTCATTCAGGAGGATTTGGGGGCAGCAAGAAAGATACATTAGAGGCTGAGGTGATATAGCTATACTTATAAATCAACCTACTTATATTTGGGTTGGTACATATTTTTAGTCAGATTATACCTTCAAATAATATACTACTTCATATGTAGTGTTAGAAATACAATTTTATAACATTTCTTTTTTCTTCTTTTGTGAGTTGTTGTCTTCATTTTCCTATTATATACATGCCATTATTTTTGCTCTAGACAGCTATCCTTTACAGCAAGTAAAAGTTAGAAAAGATAAATATATTTTTACTTTCATCTATTCTAATTTTATCATACTTTGTTTCTTTTTGTAGATCTAAGTTATTATTTGATATTAGATCCCTTCTGCCTACATGTTTTCCTTTTTCTTGTAGTGCAAGTTGGCTAGCAATGAATTATGTTTTTGAAAAAAAGTCTTCATTTATCCTTTTATTCTTTGAAAGATATATTTGCTGGGTATAGAATTCTCAGTTAACAGCTTTTTCTTTCTTTCACCACCTTAAAGAGAATTCTCCATTGTCTTCCAGCTTATGTAGTTTGATAAAATTATCATATTTGTTCTTCTATATGCAGGGTGTGGCAAAAGTTGATTTACAGTTGTTCATATGAAAAATAGCATAATAATTAATAAATAATAATATAATGATAAACTCTGTGTTTCACGTACTCACAACTATAAACCTACTTTTGCCCCACCCTTATATGTCATATTTTTTCTCTAGCTGCTTTCAAGATATTTTCATTGACTTTGCTTTTTCTTCTAATTTCTCTTTATTTTGAGGCTCTGCTCATTTCTCCCTTTTGTACCAACTCAGTGATATATTTTAAGAGATGATTTTTAATACTTTAGCCAGAATTGTCTTTGTTTCTTAGAGTAGTATCCTTTGAGATCTCTCTTCTGCCATACTATTGAACATAGAAGTCCAAAGTCATTTAGTCTTCCTGTTTGTCTTCTATCTGGTCCATTTGTCTTACTAAATAAAAACATCTGATTATATTTTTATATCCATATCTAAAGATATGGGTATATTTTTACACAACTTTATTCTCAATTATAACTTGTTTGAAAGATGGAATGGCTCATGTTATAGATTCATTATAGCCTCTGAAGGGTTTAGCACAAGATATTGCATATACAAGGTGGCTAATAAATAGTTCTTAAAAATGTATTAGTGAGGAAGGCACCATGTTCTCTCTAGGTTAGAGTGTGGGACAATAAATATAAACAATGTGAACAATCAAACATGGTAGTCATACTTCTGACAATTAATTTGTTATTTAAATTGAATAGTAAAGATATATTACTTTATTTTTTAATATGAAATTAATTTCCTGCTTTGCAATATATTGCTTCAAAATTATCATAAGATCATTAGATTCTGTATAAGTTAGTGGAAAGTTCACAATACTGTAGTTTTGACCAACTTGGGTTTTGAATCCTAGCACTATAGTAACTAGTTAAATGACTTTTAATAAATATTTAGTCATCACTCAGTTACTCATTCAACAATATATATTGAGCAGCTACCATATGCCAGATTGTGCTAGGCACATAGGTAGCATCAGCAAGACATGACCCTTATCCTCATGATGGTCACAAACAGGCAGGGAGATGAGTATTAACTAAGTAAACTAATATTACCTATGAATACAGTCTTATTTAAGAATACAATTAGTTTTTATTTTCACTTATTTCATTCTCTTCTCTCCCTCTCATTTTTTTCATCAACACTGTAAAAAGCATAAATGATTACACTCTAATTCCTAGCCAATGTTTCCTACTTACAAACACAGACTATTATGGGAGACTAGAAAAAGCGGCCTATGAGGATGAGGACCAGTCCTGTCAAATATAATACAATCAGTCCCCATCCAGAGCAAAGAATGGGTGAGGATTGGATATGAAAGTGAAAAGGCAAAAAACTGGGATGTAGTCCACAAATATCATAGGTGCAATGGACCATAAACCTTTACTGATCAATTACATCTAAAATTACACATATAAAAATAATACAGTATTGCAATTATTGAGGACCTGGGGGCTATTTTATTTAATCTGAAGAACTCAAAAGGAAGCAAAAGAGTCTTTTCCTTCACTGAATCTAAACCAAGATTTGTCTGACTTGAAAAGATGGTATCTAATGTTCTTGATGACCTCTTTAAAAATGTAGGTAATTTTAGAACATTAACACTCTAAACAATAAAAAGAAGTATGATTTCACAAGTAGTTTTTAGGTAGTGACACTGTGTTAAACCCCATTTTTAAAGTCTAGTATTAATGTCTTTGTAGATTGAGGCTTTGGAAAATTTTTTAATGTTATTTAAATCATTCATTAGACTAGAAAAAATGACATTTAACAATAATTTCATCATTATTTTAGGTTTTTTATTGCTTTTGGGGAAATCTTTTACTCAAGACCTTTTCAGTGACTTGAATATATTAATTTATGTAATTAAATGACTCAAAATTTTCAAAATAGTGACAGACTTCTATTCAGCAAACATTCTGCTTATTAATTTAACTGTCCTTATGGCATGTTTATTAATTTGGTAACCACGTGTCTATATAAAGAATTGGTTAGAGTTCCCTTTTCTCCCAAGCTTTAAATAGAAGTTTAAGTAATGATTTTTCCCAGTCAAACTTAATGTTAGTATTTTGACATCTTTAAAGCATAGACTGTTTCCAGTATCTGGGTTTCTCAGTAATAGATCAAACATTGTCACACAGATTCAATCAAAATGGACTTATGCAACTTGAAACTCTTCTTGTCTCACAAATGATGGAGAGGACCAACCATTGCCATAAAGGGTTAGATCCAGGAATCTATGAACTTCCAAGGTCAGACATACTCAGAAAACAGTTGCCTAACTTTGGGTCTGCTTGAGGAGTAATTATTTTGACAGATTAAAAAATAAAGAAGAGTAACACTTGCTCCACTGTACAGTCTGCAGAGCCACAAGAGCAGATAGTGGTTAATATTAGAATGCCCTGTTTATCCTTTAATCCAGAATTCCCACTCAAATTGGAAAGTATATACTAGAGGCCTGGTGCACAAAATTCATACATGGGGGGGTGGAGGGCATTGTCCCTCAGCTCAGCCTGCACCCTCTCCAGTCTGGGTCCCCTCAATGGAGAGCCCTTTCACAATCTAGGACTGCTGGCTCCCAATTGCTTCCCTTCCTGATTGCCCCTAACCGCTTCTACTTGCCAGCCTAATCATCCCCTAACCACTCCCCTGCCAGCCTAACTGGTACTAACTGTTCTCTTGCCAGCCTGTTTGCTCCTAACTGCCCTCCCCTGCAGGCCTGGTCAACAAATACATATCTATCAACAAGTGAATCTAAAAATTAAGTGAATTAAAAATTTGATCAACAGAATAAACTGGTGAATATAATCAGGAGCACAGAAAGGGAGTGGACTGATAATTCTCAGGGGGAAAGGGGTGAGGGGTGTACAGGGAGAGACTGGACAAAAATCATACACCTATGGATGAGGTCAATGGGAGGGAGGTAAGGGTAGAGGGAAGGGTGGGAGCTGGGTGGAGGGGAGCTATGGAGGGGAAAAAAAGAGAAACAAATGTAATAATCTGAATAATAAAGATTTAATTAAAAAATAAAATAAAATAAAATAAAATAAAAACAATAGCACAGAACCCAGTTTCCTATACCTCTGGGACAAATTAGTTCTATGACCTGCGCAAGTTATTCAACTTTTGTGCTTTTGAATCTCATTTTTTAAATGAGATACTTTTTAAAACTAGTAACTTAGAACTGAAGGATTATGATTTTTCAACTATAACTAAGACTAAAGGCCTGTTGCACTGATTCATGCACTGGTGGGCGGGGGGGCATGGCCTGCAGGGAATGGCCTGCTATAGGAGCACTGCTCATCCTGGTCAGCCAAGCAGTGCTCCCACTGTGGGAGCGACCTGACCAACAGGGGGCAGCTCATGCATTGAGCATCTGCCCCCTGGTGATCAGTGTTTGTCATAGCAACTAGTTGATGGGTCATTCTAGTCATTCTGCCATTTGGTCACTGGGTTTTTATTATACAGGACTAGAGGCCCAGTGTATGAAATTGTGCACACAGTGGGGGGGAAAGAAAGGGAGGAAGGGTGTTAGCCCAGCCTCACCCTTTCCAGTCTGGGGCCCTCAAGAGATGTTTGACTGCCCATTTAAGCCTGATTCCACAGGGATCGGGCCTAAATGGTTAGTTGGACATCCCTCTCACAATCCAGGATTGCTGGCTCCAAACCACTTGCCTGCCTCTGCCTGATTGCTCTTAATTGCTTCTGCCTGCAGCTAGATCATCCCCTAACTACTCCCCTGCCAGCCTTATCAATGCCTAACTGCTCCTCAGCTGGACCAATTGCCTCTAACTGCCCTCCCCTGCCATTCTAGTCACCCCTAACTGCTCTCCCCTGCCATTCTGGTCACCCCTAACTGTCCTCCCCTACAGGCCTGGTCGCCCCCAATTGCCCTCCCCTGCTGGCCCAGTAACTCCTAACTGCCCTCCCCTGTTGGCCTGGTCAACCCTAACTGCCCTTCCCTGCTTACCTTGTCTCTCCCAACTGCCCTCCCCTGCAGGCTTGTTTGCTCCCAACTGCCTTCCCCTACTGACCTGGTCCCCCCCAACTGTCCATCTCTGCTGGCTAGGTCACCCCTAACTGCCCTCCATGCTTGCCTGATCACCCACAACTGCCCTCCCCAACAGGCCTGGTTCTCCCCCCGCCCCAACTGCCCTCCCCTCTAGGCCTGGGTCCCCCGCAACTGTCCACTGCAGGCCTGGTCTACCCCCGCAACTGCCCTCCCTTACAGGCCTGGGTCCCCCCAACTGTCCACTGCAGGCCTGGTCTACCCCCCACCCCAACTGCCTTCCACTGCAGGCCTGGTCCCCACCCAACTGCCCTCCTCTCCAGGCCTGGTTCCCCCTAGCTGCCCTCCCTGGCCAGGCTGATTGCCTCTATCTGCCCTCTCCTGCTGGCCTGGCCATGCCCAACTGCCCTTTCTACAGGTCTAGTTGCTCCCAACTGCCCTCTCCTGCAGGTCTGGTCACCCCCAACTGCCTTCCCTGCTTGTCTAATAGCCCCCAACTGTCCTCCCTTGCTGGCCTGGACTCTACCAACTGTCCCCCACTGCAGGCCTGACACCCCCCCCAACTGCCCTCCCCTGCAGGCCTTGACACTCCCAACTGTCCTCCCCTGCAGGCC
>JAAGEH010000018.1:47697799-47738358 GCA_011751065.1 Lasiurus cinereus
CCTCCCCTGCAGGCCTTGACACTCCCAACTGTCCTCCCCTGCAGGCCTGGTTCCCCCTCCCCCCCAACTGTTCTCCCCTACAGGCCTGATCGTCACCCTACTGCCATCCCCTGCAGGCCTGGTCCCCCTAACTGCTCTCCCCTAAAGGTCTGGTCCCCCCAACTGCCCTGCCCTGCTGACCTTGTCTCCCTCAGCTGCCCTCCCTGCTGGCCTCTTCACCCCTAACTGCCCTCCCTTGCCAGCCTGGTTGCCCCTAACTGCCCTCTTCTGCTGGCCTGCTTGCCCCTAACTGCCCTCTCCTGCTGACCTGATTGCCCCCAACTGTCCTCCCCTGCAGGCTTGATTCCCCCCCTGCCCCAACTGTCCTCCTTTGCTGGCCTGGTCTCCCCCAACTGCCCTCCCCTGCATGCCTGGTCCCCTCAAGTCCCCTCCCCTGTAGACCTGCCCCCCCCAATTGGCATCCCCTTCAGGCATGGTCCCCTCCATATGCCCTCCCCTGCAGGCCTGGTTCCCCCAACAACTCTCCTCTGTCAGCCTGGTCACCCCTAACTGCCCTCCCCTGCATTCCTGGTCCCCTACTGTCCTCCCCTGCAGACCTGGCCTTTCCAACTGGCATTCCCTGCAGGCCTGATCCCATCCAACTGCCCTCCCCTGCAGGCCTGGTCTCCTCCCAACTACCCCCCCACCCCCCACTGCAGGGCTGGTTCCCCCAAATTCCCCCCCACTGTAGGCCTGGTCCCCACAAATACCCTCCCCTGTAGGCCTGGTCTCTCCAACTCCCCTCCCCTGTAGGCCTGGTCCTTCCCAACTGCCCTCCTCTGAAGACCTGGGACCCCTCCCCTCCCCGCCAACTGTTCTCCCTTGCTGGCCTGGTCACCCCCAATTACCCTCCTCTGCTGGCCTGGTCACTCCTAATTACCCTCTTCTGCTGGTCTGGTCACCCCTAACTTCCCACACCTGCCTTCCCTGCAGGCCATCTTGTGGCGGCCATTTTATGTCCACATGGGGGTAGCCATCTTTGACCCCATAGGGGTGGCCATCTTGTGTCTTAGAGTCACGGTCAATTTGCACATTACTCTTTTATTAGGATAATGCCATGACAACCTATGAGACACTGAAGAAACTAATGCAATAAGCAGAAGCCTAATGCCTCATTTTAGGAAGTTATTGGATCCAAGCTAAGACGAATGGAAACAATCTTCCAAAATGTACAAACAAAGGTGATGTAAGCAAATGTAAATATACAAAGCCACAGATTCATCACAATTCTTAATGTTAAAAACTAACTTGACAACTAGCAAAGCATATTGTTATTCTACATTGCCAGAGAGATCCTATGCAGAACCCTTTGGATCTAAATGCTGAACATACTCTCTAATCCTAGGGCACAGTTCAAACTTCTCTTTCTCTTCAGCTCTACCCTGGAAAAGAAGAAACATTGATACACATCAGTCAAGAACATTCCATTGTAAAGAGAGCTTTGGGTAAAAGGGGTGAAGAAATTAAATCCTTTTTCTACCTTGTAGTAACTTTAGTATTACTTGTTCCTCTTTCTTCCCACCCATTGTGGATGCTTCTGGTATTCTGCCAAGGTCCCCTTACTACTGGTGCATCTGTGCCCTGGCTGCTGTGACTATTGATTGCAAAGGGTTCATAGCTGCCCCCTTCTGAAGAGAATTTCCCTCAGCCAAGCAGAAGTGGATTAGCATACCCAGCCATGGCCAATGACTGACTGACTCGCTGGGGTATAAAAGGCCAGATCTGCCCTCTGCCTATCTTATAAACAAATATACAGGGTACTTTGTGTCCCAGGCATTCCCCCATGAAACCAGGCTAAAGCTAGTGTTAGATTAAATGGCTTCCTTGCTGAGGCTTCTTCCTTGCCCTACCCTCCTTCTGCTTCTGAGAGAACCCTCTCAATAAATCACTAGAAAACAACCCTCATTTCAGACTCTGTGTAGTGCACCCAATCTAAGACACGCCTATGAGCCTGGTGAAGAAAGGCACGCTTGGAACCATCTCCAAGTGAAGAATGGAAGCCTATTTACCTCAAATGTCAGAGGACTAGTGATGTCCAAGGAAAGGATGCCTGAGGCTATGTCCCTCTGTGGGAATGGATCTGTTTCTGTTTAGTTCTCAGGCTTCTTCTCATAATCAGAGTAAAGGTCCAGAAGACTGAGATCAGGATATGAGCCCCAAGTAAATAGAACCAAGAAGGCCACTTAATCTATAAATATGTATTTATTCATTTTTATTTTAACATTCCTAATTTAATACTTTTATTTTATAAGTTTGACATGTTACATTTTTTAAATTTAAGGTATACAGTGTATTCCTTTGATATATTTAAATATTGTAATGTGATTACCATTGAATTAATATTTATCTTATTACATTATTATAGTATAACACTGTTGTTTATATTTATTATACTGTGCATTAGATCTCTATGGTTTATTTACTACTCATTGTAAATTTATACCCTTAAATATAATCAATTTCATCTCCCCATCCCCACCTCCTGGTAGCTATGATTTTATTCTGTTTATTTGTGTTTGTGTTTTTTTTTACATTTGACTTTTAGATTCCACATAGAAGTGATACTACACAATTCTTGTCTTCCTCTTTCTGACTTATCTTGCTTGCCATAATGTGCTCAGGGTCTATCCATGTTGTTGCAAATGGCAGGATATCCTCCTTTCTCGTGGCTGAAGCATATTCCTGGTGTAAATGTATCACATGTTTTTTATCCATTCATCCTCTGATGGGCATTTGGGTTGTTTTAATATCCTTACTATTGCAAATAATGCTGCAATAAACATGGGTGTGTGTATAAGAGTTGATCTATCTTTAGCTATTATTCTCAAAAAGGGGCTTTTATATGGCCCAATCCCTTAGTTTAATACAAGAGAAGAAAGAGACAACTCCAGATTTGGAGGTCAAATTCTAGCTAATAGGAAGTAATGTGAATTTACCCCAAGGACCTTTGAATATGAATTCTTCCTGTAAGTATTGAACAGAGGAGTGACTGGTCAGTGAGACTGTTATCCAGATTTCTAGCCAGATCTCTCTCTTGCTATATTCAGTATAACATGACTATACACACAGAACGTTTGGACCAACTCAGAATGGGTTCTTCTGTTTCATTGCCAAGCTTGTGGTTGGCCCAGTGATATGAAATTAAGAGAGAAAGATCTCAGACCAGAATTCTCAGAGAAGCCTCGACTAGGCACAGATAGAGTTAATCTATGTCCATCTGCTTTTTATTTTTCTCCAACCCACTCTGTCAGCCACTACAAAATATTCCCATGTGTTCTTGGGTACTGTTGAACAAGACATCTGGAAACAAGCATTTTTGTTTTTAAACCATGATAACAAAAGAGGAATTAGAAAAAAATATGTTAAATACTTCATTATTCTGATGGGGAAAATCTATAGCCAGGAAAACTATGTTAAGATCTATATTGGAAAGTGTTGTTCTACATATCTTGTCCCAATTTGCAGGTTTGATTGGGACACACACACACATATGAAGGAAGTGTGTGTGTGTGTGTGTGTGTGTGTGTGTGTGCGCGTGCGTGCACGCACGCGTGCTCGCGCGCTGCTGGTGGTGCAAAGAGGCAGAACTGGTCAGGTCAGGTGGCTATTGGAATCAAAACAACCAATTAGTGTTCTGCCTTAGAAAAAAGAATCCAGTCAGGGGTTAAAAACCTCCAGACTGCCTCCAATAAATAGAAAACACCAAAGGAATAAAAAGTACCAAGAAAAGAACATTTAAACAAATAGAGACTATTGGAGCACATATGCATGTACTTAGTCCTATTCATTCAGAGACATAGTTATTCCCTCATCTCAGTTTGAGCATAATCATGGAGTTATAGCGTTTAAACTTGTGTAGGACTTTTGTGCTTATCAAGGATAACTATCTCATTTTACATGGAGACTCAGATTGGTGAGGGGATAACAGCTGGAGTGGGCTCTGTCCCCCACGTTAGTGCTCTGCCCTCTACTGCAGAATATGACGACTCCCCAGAATTAGCTGCGGTCACCAATGCTGCCTTTAAAATCTCAGCTAAGGTACATCAGCATGATTGTGCTAACAAAATCCTTTCTCTTTCTCAGTAAAAATCAATGTATTCAGTATAGAGATGTTAGCTCTGCCTATAATTACCATTTCATCCTTGGGTACTGTCGAAAAAGTGGAACTACCACTTTTTTCCATTGTAACAAAAACTCAATGTAATAAAAAAAAATGCAATGGCATTTACCAAAAACTGATTTTTTAAATGAATTAAAACACGTACCACTGTCTTGTTAACACTTTCGTATAAATTATCTTTAGATCAAAACCCAGACACCGTGAGGCTGCGGCAGCCTGTGCAGACAGGGCACAATGAAAGGGAGCCATAAACAAAGTTATCAGCCTGACAATTCTGCTTTCCTTTGGGCCAGTGCCAGAAGGGTAACCTAACACTGAACTCCTTAATCTTCACAAGCTTCAAATTAAGAAAGAGAGCTCGGCTGGCCTACCTCACTAACAGTTTTGTAAGGATTTGTGAGTTAGAATAACTGCTTCCAATAAAGGAGTCAGTGCAATTTTGTGGTGGTGGTGGTGGGGTGGGGGGGACATTAAATGCCAAGTACAGAGATGAGGGTGAAATTAAAACAAACAAACTCCCAGAACTTCGCTAGAGCATCATCAGCTTTAATTCTGTCCCAACCAAGTGGAAGACTGGAGCCACCCTGCTGACATCAAATAAAAATGGATTAATTTGCACTTACTCAGGGTTGCCAGGTAACCATCCCCCTTTAGCCCATTCATTAAAAACCCTCCAGATGTGAGAATTCCACCTTATGAGGATATTCTTTCTGCGGCACATTACGAGTCCCCTTTGTGGTTTTAATGGGGATGAAAGACGAAGCTGCACCTGGGCACAGCTAATGCTCAAAATACAGGCATTGAGACTCTGAAGAAGGCCAGACACAAGAAGAAAAAGGACAGATTCCATTTTCTTCTGTTTTGGTGCCTTGTTTTTGACAACTCTCATGGAAAAGGGTACATTTCCCTAAATGTTAAATCAGCTTGCTCCCCAACCCCTTAGTGAGCAGTACTCAGAGGGTCAAATACAGGACAGAGCCTTTGGGAAACCCGTGGTGACATCCCTCCCTCTCTGCATTCTCATTCTCCACTCATTGCCAAGACACCTTAAGAAGGTGTTACATTTAAAGCCTAGCTGGCTCTATTCCTGACCCAGGCGAGGTCGAGTGTGCACAGTGAGGAACTCCCACCCTGCTGGCACTGGAACGCACCTTTCATTCATTCCATAAACATTTACAGTGTGCTTATGATATGCCAGGCTGTGCCAGGTGCCAGGGATTAAGAGTAAGGTCAGAAAGTCCATGCCCACCCGGAGCTCTGCATGCTGCACGTATAACCCAGAGCTCTGCTTGCTGCATTTGCCACTCGGGGTTTTATTTGTTCATTTATTTCAGTTTGAAGCCTTGGAATAAGAACTTGTTGTTAATCCTCAGCTGAGGATATTTTCCCAATTGATCTTTTGGAGAGAGTGAAAGAGAGAGGAAAGACAGAAAGAAACATCAATGTGAGAGAAACACATTGATCGGTTGCCTCCTGCATGCACCCATCAGGGCCTGGGCCAGGGAAGATCCTGCAAACAAGGTACGTGTCCTTGACTAGAACTGAACCCGAGAGACTCTTTGGTCTTCAAGTCGACACTCAATCCACTGAGCCAACCCCTGGAATAAGAACTTTTACATCATTTTGACATTGTTGTCCCTTTCCAGAGGCTTTATTAGATCTGAATATCCCTATCTTCATGACTAAAAACTTCATGGATGTTAAGCATCATTCAAGTTAGTAGATAAATCAGGAGTTTGTCCTCTGAAAGGTGGTGAGATCAGGGATATGGATGCACAGTAGTGACAGAGGAGGGGCAGCTGTGCTCCCTGCAATGCCCTGTACCCTATGGCTTTCTCTCAGAAATCTACCTGATATCTGAAGCTACCTTAAAAGATTAATACATGGAAGATAGCAGTAAAATTCTATCTAATAAAAGAGTAATATGCAAACTGACCATCACTCCAACATACAAGATGACCAGCAGGGGAGGGCTGTTGGGAGGGACCAGGTCTGCAAGGGAGGACAGTTGTGGGTGATCAGGCCAACAGGAGAGGGCAGTTGAGAGAGTCCAAGCCTGCAAGGGACGGCATTTCGGGGTGATCAAGACTGCAGGGGAAGGCAATTGGGGGGGAAGGGGAGGACCAGGCCAGCAGAGGAGGAAAGTTGAGAGTGACTGGGCCTGCAGAGAAGGGTAGTTGGGGGGAACCCAGGCCTGCAGGGGAGAACAGTTGGGGAGACCAGGCCTGTAGGGGAGGGTAGTTAGGGGTGACCAGGCCTGCAGAGGAGGGCAGTTAGGGGCAAACAGGCTAGCAGGGGAACAGTTAGGCATCAATCAGGCTGTTAATCAGTCTGTTAAGGGAATGGTTAGGGGTGACCAGGTTGGCTGGCAGAAGCTGTTAGGGGCAATCAAGATGGCAGGCAGGCAAGCAGTTGGGAGCCAGCAGTCCTGGATTTTAAGAGGGAGGTCCGACTGCCCTTTTAGGCCTGATCCCAGTAGGATCGGGCCTAAACGGGCAGTCAGACATACCTCAAGGGGTTCCAGATCAGAGAGGGAGCAGGCTGGGCTGAGGAACACCCCCCTGAACATGTCCATGCAACATCCACTTACTCTGTTGCCATTTTTAATCTTGACCTATAACCACTGCCTTCAAGGAGGGAAGGTGGAAGTGGGAAAGAGTCACACAACAGTTTTACATTTCAGAGCAATATGCCCTATGTCTCAGTTATATCTCAGATATGCCATGTCTTTATCTCCATTGCCACCTCCTCATTATCAGACACTGTCATCTTCTGCCTTTATTAGTGTAGAAGGTTCCTAACTAGCCTTTCTTCCACTTCCCTTGCTTCCTGAAATCTATTTTTTTCACAGATTCAGAGAGATCCTTTACAAAATCCAAATAGAACTCAGTCAGACACTTGAAGCAACTTGAAGTCCACCAAAGGCCTCTCATTGCTTTCAAGATAAAGTTCAACATCCTTAAGCATGGCCTACTTGTCCCTATATAATCTAGCCCCACACTTCCTCTCAACCCATCTTCCTGATCTCTCTCCCTCACTCACCCCACTCCAGATGTACTAGGCTTCATTTCATTTCTGGAATGCTCTGAGTTCTTACTAGTTCCAGAGTCTGAGGGACTGCACTGTTTCCTATGAATAGAAACCACTTCTCTTGTTCTCTCCCACTTTATCCTACCTATTAACGAAAACGTAAATTCACTATCACTGCCCCAAGGTGGCCTTCTATGACTTTTCATTCTTAAATGGTCCCACATTATCCTTTCTCATTGTATTTTCTGTTTTCCCCTCACATAACATACCTCAGTTGACTACATGTTCCAAGGAAGCAAGAATGTTGATCTGTTTTCTCACTGCTTTATAACAAACACATATTAATAAATATGTGCTCCATAAGTATTTTTGAAAGAATGATTGTACTGGGAGACCAGAGGAGACACCACAGTACTAGCATTTGAAGTCTTAAGAGAAGACTCAGTGACACTGGATTTAGATTCAAGTCTTAAAGATTAAGTAGGACACTACCTAATGGATAGAGAGAGAAGGGGGCAATTATAGTATTAGCATTTTATAGGGTGGCTTTGGTCTTGGTTATAATGTTTAAAAATCCACCATTTTTCAGGTTGTTTCCATTGTCATTGAATCTCTCACAGAAATAGTTGCTAAGTAGTAAATCAATTTTTAAAAAATCAATTCAATTGCTTTCCCAATAGTAATCCAAATAGATTCCATCACATTATTGTCATCATTTTACATGTCTAGGTTAACATTTAAAACAGAAAACCAATATAGATTCAAAGTGGTTTCACCACAGACTTAGACTGACTTGATGTTGAACTTACACATTAGCTGTGATAACTGGGAAGAAGAAAGCACACAAAAGGGAGGTGAAGGAGATGTTGGTTTACATGTGCAGGGCCTATGTACCTAATGAGGCCAAAGTCTGTGGGAAAACAAACATAATTTGAACTTGTCTCCTAATCAACTTTAAAACAAATGAATTTTTAAAATATTTAACTGATTTAGGTGAGTTGTTTAAAAGCTGTATGTTAGAGCCCACATCATAAGTAGAGAAAAAAAAAAGTGTACCTTTCACAAATAGGGAGATAAAAGCTAAGATGAGTCTTCTCAAAAGAGCACTGCAGTTTCACGATTGAGGGATGGGAACAGAAAGAAAGGATTTGGGAAGGAGGTCATTCTTAATGTATCAATATTTTTATTTTATGCAGTTGATTAGGATTCTATGTTATATATATTGTCCCTGGCTAACCTATCTGATTTTGTTCACATCCTCCTAATCTTCTTGGCTCCTTGGAAAGTACCACACACCTACTTGACTTTGACCTACATACACACTTTTTTTTTCTTCCAAAAAATTTTTTTCCTAGCATCTTCACCTGGCTAATTGCTACATATACTTCAGATTTTATTTTACACCTGTTTTTCAGGGTTCCTTTTAAATACTCTGCACAGATCAAGAAATGACAAGTGCTGGTGAGAAAAGGAAACTCTAGTATACTGCTGGTGAAGTGCACCCATTATGAAAAACAGCATGGACTTTCCAAAAAAATTAAATATGGAACTACCATTTGACCTAGTGATTATACTGCTAGGAATATATTCATAGAAACCTAAAATACCAATCAGAAAGAATATATGCACCCCTATGTTCATAGCAGCCCAATTTACAATATCTAAGATTTGGAAACAGCTCAGTGCCCATCAGTAGATGAGTAAATAAAAAAGCTGTGGTACATTTATACCATGGAATACTATGCAGCTGTAAAAAAAAAGAAGGGTCATTACCTTTTGGTATAGCTTGGAGGGACCTGGAGAATATTATGCTAAGTGAAATAAGCCAGACGGAGAAAGACAAGTATCACATGATCTCACTCATATGTGGAATCTAATGAACAAACTGATGAACAGCATAAATCCAGAGACATAATACCCTATCTTTTTTGATTGGAACATTTAGTCCATTGACATTTAAGGTTATTATTGAGAGGAACTTATTTATTTATTGCCATTTTAATTATTTATACCTATCTTTCTCTATTCCTTGTTCTCATTACAGCAGTCCCTTCAGTGCTGGTTTGGTAATAATAAACTTCTTTAGCCTTTTTTTTTTTTTTTTAATGGGAAGCTGTTTATTTCACCACCTATTTTAAATAATAGCCTTCTTGGATATAGTTATCTTGGTCTTAGATCCTTGCTTTTAATAATCTTGAATATTTCATGCTATTCCCTTCTGGTCTATAGAGTTTTTGATGACAAATCAGAAATAGCCTTTTGGGAACTCCTTAGGAGGTAACATATTGCTTTTCTCTTGCTACCTCTTAAGTTTCCCTCATTGTCTTTAATTTTTGGCATTTTACTTTATTTTTAAAATATCTTTTTATTGATATCAGAGAGAAAGGGTGAGAGAAAGGGATATAGAAACGTCGATGATGAGAGAGAATCATTGGTCCATTGTCTCCTGCACACTCCCACCTGGGAATGGAGCCTGCAGCCCAGGCATGTACCTTGACCAGGGATTAAACTGTGTCCTCCTGGTTCATAGATAGACACGCAACCACTGAGCCATGCTGGATGGGCTAAATGTTCGTATTTTAATTATGATGTGTCTGAATGTGGGCCTGTTTGGATTCTTCTTGCTTGGATTGTTCTGTGACTCCTGAACTTGTGTGACTTTTCTTTTTGGTTCTCTAATTGGGTGATTTTTTTCTACCCTGTCTTCTAATTCATTGCTAAAATCCTCAGCATCTCCTAATCTGCTTTATATTCCTTCCAGTGTGTTCTTTATTAGTGCTATGTCATTCTTCATTTCCAACTGGTCTTTTTTTTTGTTGTTATTATATATTTTCTCATGCTATTGAGCATCCTTACCATCATTATTCTGAACTCTATATATAATAAATTTCTTACCTCCATTTCATTTAACTCTTCTTCTGGAAAATTCTCTTGTTCTTTTATTTTGGGCTTTTTTTTTTCTTTGTATCCCCATTTTGGCAGCCTGAGTTTGTGTTTATGTATTACGTAGATCTGCTAAAACTTCCAATTGTTAGCCAATGTCAGATACTGTTTGTGACTGGCCCTGAATATTCTGTTTGGAGCCATCAGCAATCCACAGCTTATGGCTCCCTCTGCTGAGGCTGGATGCCTTTGGAAAGGACCAATATGTGCACCCTGGTCTAATTTCCCTAGCCCAGAACCCAGAATTAGATTAGGCAAAGTCTCAACACTGCAGTCTGATTGTTCTTCTGTCTTGGTTAGCCTCAGGTTATCAACCTCAGGGTGGGGTGAGATATATTCAAACCGGTGGGGCAGTTGCTTCTCCCTCACCCCCTAGGCCAAAGCTGCCTGAATAATAAAGGTCTCCTAGAAAACGATGTCCTCTGCAGTATGAGGGAATGACTTAGCACAGAAAACTAGGGTGGCTCTAACCTCTTCTGAGCACTAACCTCAGAACTCCCAACCTTGGATTCTGCTCACACAGCTCTAATTCATTCTTTCCTCCCTCTGTCAGATATCAAGGTGTGTGGCTGCACACAAAATTTTGTGTGTTGGCCCTTTAAGCGGGTGCCTGCATTTCCAGCTGTTTGTTCCAGGTAGACAGCAACCCTGATGATTTTCATAGCCCGTTGTTGTGTGGGCATCTTTTTCAGTTCTGGTGCTCTGGGATGGGGGGCCCAGTTTGGGGTTTAGAACCCAGAGTCCTCAGTAGAAACCCCTCTCCAAATGCCCACACACACACAAACCTGAGATATCCCTCTGGGGTGGGCGGTGGGGGGGGGGGTGCTAGCCAGCCCTTTCACACCTCCACACTTCCTACCGTTCTCTATGCCGTCTCCACTACCATCCTGCATTATCAGAGATCTCTCCAGCCTGTCTTCAGTTGATTATTTGGGTTGGTTTTTCTGTATTTTAGTTATAATTCCATTTTGGTCCTGGGAGCATGTCAGTGCAGCTTCCACTTACTCTGCTGCCATTTTGGAATCAACTGAAATAATTCTTAGTGGTTGTTCCAGATTCAATTTTGTGTCAACATTGGAATCCACTAACCCAATTCCCTGTTTCAACATTTTATGTTGTTTTCAATATTTTGCTGTTATCAAGAGTACAATTTACTTTAAAAGTAGTGAAGAAGCAATTGTTATTGCCATTACGACTGCATTTTTTCAGAACAGTATGCAAATTGAAATCACACCTAAAGTTCTGAGGAGTGAAACAAAGTATTACTGAAGAAAATATTACTTTGGTTGCAGTGTTGAGAATCTTTAGAGTCTGCTTAAATTGAGAGCAAGATGTCATTGGGTAGAAAGTTATAATCACTGGTGGGAGACATACTAGCATTTGGGCTAAGAGAAGTAGCATCACAAACAAATGTGGTAGGAGGATGGAGGATCAAGACCATGTAAAAGCAAAGCAAGGATTTTAAAATGGTTTCTTAAGAAGCAATTTTGTTGACTTTAATGACAAACAAATCAAGTGCTAAAGTTGATGGAAGGGCCACAAGACGGTGTGATGCAGACAGACAAGAACTCTGGCCTTCTTGCTGACAGGTATGCATAGGGTCTTAGCATCAAGCCAATCCAGTTCCCATACTGCCTTGGTATTTATAGATGTAAAATCATACCTACAGAAGAGCTAAATAGGACAAGAAGAGTGGAAGTCTGTAAAGTGTTATCCACATCCAAAATGCCTGTGGGAAGTCCAGATTCTTATTCCTTGTGACTCATTTGTTGTACTCCATAAATAAAATTATTTTGAAATGGTATTTAGTGCAGAGAAGGGTTTTCTCCAATTTAAAACAAGAACATGGGAGGATGTAAAGTAGAGTAAACAACTACTTAAAACAGGTAGTGTTTACATGTTTGGACATTCAGAATTGTTTAGTGAGACCATGGATACCTTCAAAGAAAAGGAACTGGATATGATTCTCCAAGGCTCTTCCTTTCTTCTAAGTATAGCCCAAGCAAAGTCCATTAATGAGAGCTCTGACTCTGACTTACAATTTGTGTCATAATATTGGGAAGAGGCCGTGCCAAGAATTTTTCACTCTTTAGATCTTTACAGAGAGAAGTTTTGCATTTGGGAGAATGAAAGTGTTTGTGACATTAAAAGGCAGCAACCTGTCCTGGCCTACAGTTTGTGACTGCTCTGAATTGCCTTCTATTCAAGCAAGCAAAAGAGAAAGTTGAAAAAGAAGTTCAAGGATTAAGTTTCCATGTGTGTCTCCATTCACAACAGATGGCCTCCACACGGACAAGCTTTACGCACTTGGTGATCTCCAGATGGGCCATTTTTGATCTTATTGTAAATTGAGGAGGGGGGTTGTTACAATCTTTCAATCAAACAAAAAGGAAAATGAATATTCTTCAGGCAGGGACTCTAAGCTAAAAAAATAAACACTAAGACTATTTAAAGATTCTACATGCAAATTGATTTGTCTTCACTAAAGCTTAAGGTTTAATTTATTGCAAGCCTCAGAGATAAAAATATATACATAATTATAAAATTTTTTTGATAGGTTACACATATGGTGTATTCAAGAAAAGATTACTGTTCAACTTTTGGTAAATCCTATGTGATTCAATATGTATTATAAAAATACCCTATTTTAATAGTTTCATTGAATATTTCATTTTATAATTATCTTCCTAACTATTTAGAACACTCACACCTAAAATTATCTTTCTTTTCCTTTCTTGATGAACCAATCAATTTTCCCCATTATTCCTAAAATGTTTCCTTTTCTCTTCATTTTCACAACTAAAATCACAGCCATATCATCCAGCACCTCTTTGTTTTATGCAATACAGCACACAATTGATGTCTTGCCTTTGATTTGGTGTTTCATTCTTCTTCCCCACCTGAACCAATTTCTCCAATATTCTCCTCAATTATGTGATACTCCCATCACTGACACACACACACACACACACACACACACACACACACACCTAAAAGCATCTGATTTGGTAGCTACCCTTGACTGAAATCAGAATTCTGACTGTAACAAGGAAACTTAATTATCAAGTTAGCAAAATAATATTCCAGGTAAACTTCAATTCTGAAAACCAATGGTTCTGCTTTAAAAATAAGACAATGATAATGCACATGTGTTTTTTATTCTATAATTATGTTTAAATATCATAGACTTTACATTTTTCACTAGGACACCAAATAGCTAAGACATGCATATGGAAACATTTGATTAATGCCTACATCTTTAATTAAACGAAACAACCAAGCCCAGTGCTAAGCTTATGTTCAATTTTCAATGAATAATCATTTCAGTATTCACAGGGAATAGAGGTTTTCTATTATATATTAAAGTCTTCATTAAAAAAAAAAAAAATAGCCTCTGTTAGCTATAGAGTATGTGTAGCATTTTGAGGTGAGGCCCAGAAACATCTACCCATTGAATAACCAAGTGAGCAGCAGCACCACCTACTGGTGCTGACCATAGTCTCTGGTGTCCCAGTAGACCTGATTTCCAATTCTAGCGCTTAAATATTAGCTTTCACCACAGAGAAATTACTTGCTTCTTCAAGCCTGAGTTTCCATATAGTTCAGTTAGAGAGCATAATGTTCTTTTGCACCTCTTTTATTTCACCCCATTCTCTCACTTATAACACCATTCTTTTTCTCCAAAGTTCTGAGAACTAGCTTTGACATTTGTTATCTTTTCCATCACCAGGATGGATGTGCTTGCTTGTTGGTTATCTGCATCTGTGTCTCTTTATGTTATTGCCTGATGGTCTCCTTTCCAGAAGTGACACCTTCAGCCAAAGAGAACAGGGATTCCTGGGACACAAGAAACATCCTTTATTCAAGTGTGTGGGATGGTGCACAGATATATGGCAATTGCCTACAAATAGGAAAATCACTGTGAATTTTGCCCATTTGGGTACCTAACTGCAGTCATATTGACAGTTATGTCCTTGGACATGATAAGATCTGCAGGCCTTGACAAACTCAGAATCTCTGCTCCACTCCACTGAGAACCCACTGTTTTAACTGCTTGTGGAGTTTCTATCACTACCTGCCTTTTATCCCACACACACTTTTTGTTCATCTGAATCTTTTCATTTGATCTTGCTTTTTTGATTTACTGGAAACTCTTTATTATTATTATTATTATTATTATTATTATTATTATTATTAGTTTCAGGTGGAAATAACAGTGGTTAGACAACTATATAATTTATGGAGTGATTCCTTGATAATTCAAGTACCCACCTACACCACATATAGTTATTGCAGTATTATTGACTATATTCCCTATGCTGAACTCTATCTCCATGACTTTTTATAACTACCAATTCATTTCTTTGCCCCAAAGGCAAGCAGCTATTGCACCATCCTGTTCCCCTTTGTCCTAGCTCTTCTGGAATAGCCTATGACATTGCCTTCCTTGTCCATGATCTCAATCCCTCGTATGGGCTCAAAACTTCAGGATGCAGCAGCATTCATGGCACTGACCTGGGCTGCGGATTAAAGAAGAGAACACCAGAGAGATGAGCGTCAGTCCAGGGAGGGACATCTTCTCTGGTGTCAAGCCTCTTTCTCTATGGCTGTGCCTTCCCAACCTTCAATGGCCACTGGACTTGTGCTGGGTCAGCTAGGCTCTCTTCTGGGCAGTGGAGCTGGGGTCAGGACTGCTGGCCTGTTGGTCTTGGATCCTGACTACAACCCAAAACTAGGTTACAGCACCCTGTAAAGTCCAGACTGGCTCCCTAATGGGATTCCAGAAGAAACCTCAGGGGCCTTTTAAATATGCCCCCCTCCCTTTTCCTTAGCTCATCTGACCAGGCTAGGAGGTCCAGGCCAGCAGAGGAGGGAAGTTAGGGGCAACCAGGCTGGCAAAGGAGAGCAGTTAGGGGTGACCAGGTCAGTAGGGGAGGGCAATTGGGGGGACCAGGCCAGTAGGGGAGGGCAGTATGGTATCGATCAGCTGGCAGGGGAGTGGTTAGGGGGTGATCAGGCCGGCAGGCAGAAGTGGTTAGGGGCAATTAGGCAGGCAGGCAGGCAAGTAGTTGGGAGCCAGCAGTCCTGGTTATAAGAGGGATCCCAGATTGGAGAGAGTGCAGGCTGAGCTGAGGGACACCCCCCGCCTTTAGTTTGATGTAGTCCCATTAATTTTGTGCACTAGGCCATATATATATATATATATATATATATACACACACACACACATACCTAAGAGATTGAACAACTGATGGGCCAGTGGCTAGGATGTGTACTGAACACACTAGGGGGCAGACACTTAATGCAGGAGCTTCCCCCAGTGGTCAGTGCACTCCCATAGCCAACCTCCCTCAGTCCTTCTCCCCCACCAGCTGACCTCTTCCTCCCCTAGCCCCGATCAGCAGCCAGGCCAAGGGACTCCACCTGTGCATCAGGCCTCTAGTGTATATATATATATATATTACATCTTTATCCACATGTCTGTTGATGGGCACTTGGGTTGCTTCCATATCTTGGCTATTATAGATAATGCTGCAGTGAACATAGAGGTGAACATATCTTTTCAAATTAGTGTTTTAGATTTCTTTGGATACATACACAGAAGTGGAATTGCTGGGTCACCAGGTAGTTGTATTTTTTACTTTTTGAAGGCCCTTCCTACTGTTTTCCATAGTGGCTGCACCAATTTTCAATCCTTCTAATAGTGTATGAGAGTTCCCTTTTCTTCACAACCTCCACAATGCTTGTTGTGTATTGATGTTTACCCACCCATCCTAACAAGTGTGAGTGACATCTCATTGTGGTTTTAATTTGCATTTCTCTGATGGTTACTGACATTGAGCATGTTTTCACTGACTATTGACCATCTGTATGTTCTCCTTGGAGAAGTGTCCATTCGGGTCCTCTGCCCATTATTTTTAAATCTTCACCTGAGCATATGTTTTCTTAAAGTTAATTTTAGAGAGAAAGAGAAAAGAAGAGACAGTGTGAGAGAGAAACTTCAATCAGTTGCCTCCCTTATGCACCCCAACTGGCACTCAAACCTGCAACCTAAGTATGTTCCCTTGACCTGAAATCAAACCTGCAACCTTTTGATGCACAGATGATACTCCAACCAACTGATCCATCCAGCCATGACTTCTGCTCATTTTCATTTGGATTATTTTTGGAGTTGTCGGAATTCTTTAAAAATTTTAGGTATTAATCCCTTATTGGATGTATCATTTGGCAAATATTTTATGCACTAGATTGTCTTCTATTTTTATTGATGGTTTCCTTGGCTCTGCAAAAACTTTTTAGTTTGATGTAGTCCCGTTTGTTTATTTATTTTTTTTGTTTCTTTCCCTGCTTGAGAAAATATATCAGATAAAAATGTTACTTAGAGCAGTGTTGAAGAGTTTACTGCCTATGTTTTTTTCTAGAAGTTTTGAGTTTAAAGTCTTACATTTAAGTATTTGTTCTAGTTTATTTTTGCATATAATCTGTCTAATTTTCCCCAACACCATTTATTGAATAGACTGTTTTTACCCTATTGTATATTCTTGCCTCTCTTGTGATAGATTAATTGACCAACTAGGCATGGGTTTATTTCTGGATTTTCAATATATTATGTTCCATTGATCTATGTTTTTGTTTTTTATGCCAGTATCATACTGTTTGATTACTGTAGACTTCTAGTATAGTTTGATATCAGGTAGCGTGATACCTTTAACTTTGTTCCTTTTTAAGATTGCTGATTATTCAAGGTATTTTCTGGTTCGATATAAGTTTAGGATTTATTTGTTCCAGATCTGTGAAAAATGCCATCAGTATTTTGATAGAGACTTCATTGCATCTGGAAGTTACTTTGAGTATTGTGGGCATTTTAATGATGTTAATTCTTCCTACCCATGAGCACAGTATATTTTTCAGTTTATTTGTATCTTCAGGTTTTTTTTCTTCAATGTGTTATAATTGTCTGAGTACAGGTCTTTTACCTTCTTGGTTAAATTTATTCATAGGTATTTAATTTTTTAGATGCAAAATAAATGGGATTATTTCCTTAATTTCTCTTTTTGATAATTTATTGTTAGTATATAAAATACAATTGATGTCTAAATATTAATATTGTGCTGAAACCGGTTTGGCTCAGTGAATAGAGCATCAGCCTGCGGACTGAAAGGTCCCAGGTTCGATTCCAGTCAAGGGCATGTACTTTGGTTGCGGGCACATCTTCAGTGTGGGGCATGCAGGAGGCAGTTGATCAATGTCTCTCTCTCATCAATGTTTCTAGCTCTCTGTCCCTCTCCTTTTCTCTCTGTAAAAAATCAAAAAATATATATTAAAAAAATAAAAATAAATAAATAAATATTAATATTATATCTTACAGTATCAAATTCACTTATTAATTTTAATAGTTTTGTGGAATATTTAGGTTTCTGTATCTATAGTATCATGTCATCTGCAAATAATGACAGTTTTACTTCTTCCTTTTCAATTTGGATGTCTTTTTTTTTTTCTTGTCTAATTGATAAGGACTATGACTAGGACTTCCCATACTATGTTGAATGAAAGTGATGAAAGTGAACAATGCTGTCTTATTCCTAATCTTAAGGAAAATGCTTTTAGCTTTTTCTTGTTGAGAACGATGTTAGCTGTGGGGTTGTCATATATTGCCTTTATTATGTTGAGTTCTGTTCCTTCTATTCCTACTTTATTGAGAGTTTTTGTCATAAATGTGTGCTGGATTTTGTCAAATGCTTTTCTGTGTCTATTGATGTGATCATATTTCTTTTTCTATATTTTGTTTTTCTATATTCTGTGGTATATCATGTTAATTGATTTTCAGATAATAAATCACATTGAATACCAGGAATAAATCCCACTTGATCGTGGTGTATCATTTTTTTAACATATTGCTGAATTTGGTTTGCTAATATTTTGTTGATAATTTTTGCATATATGTTCATCAGGGATTTGGTCTATAATTTTCTATTTTTGTAATGTCTTTGAAATCAGAATAATGCTAGCCTTATAAAAATTAGCTTGGGGGCCTTCTCTCTTCTTAAATATTTGGAATAGTTTGAGAAGGTTAAATGTTAATTCTTCTTTGAGTGTTTGATAAAATTCACTTGGTAGTTATAGGTCTATTCAGATTTTCTGTTTATTCTTGATTCAGTCTTAGAAGATTGTATGTTAATAGGAATTTATATATTTCTTCCAGACTGTCCAATTTTTTAATATATAATTGTTCATAGTATTTTGTTATAATCCTTTGTATTTTTATGGTGTCATTTGTAACTTCTCCTCTTTCATTTCTTATTTTATTCACTTGGGTTCTCTCCGTGATTTTTCTTGAGGAATCTGGTTAAAGATTTATCAATCTGGTTTATCTTTTCAAAGGTTTATCAATCTGGTTTATCTTTTATTGATCTTTTGTATTGTTTTCTTAACTATTTCATTAATTTCTACTCTGATCTTTATTATTTCTCTCCTTCTACTTTGGGCTTTGTTTGTTATTCTTTTTCTAATTCCTTTAATTGTAATGTTTATTTGAGATTTTTCTTATTTCTTCATATAGCCTTGTAGTGCTTTGAATTCCCCTCTTAAAACTGCTTTTGCTGTATCCCATAGATTTTGGGCTTCTGTGTTCATTTTCATTTGTTTCAAGGTATCTTTTGACTTCTTTCTTGATCTTATTGTTGATCCATTCATTGTTTAGTAACATGTTATTTTAGCTCTCATCTGTCTATGTATTTTTCAATTATTTTCTTTTGTTTGATTATTAGTCTTATACCATAAGGGTCAGAGAAGATGCTTGCTATGTGTTCAATCTTCTTAAATTTATTGAGACTTGTTTTGTGCCCTAACATGTGGTTTACCCTATAAAATGTCTCATGTACTCTTGAAAAGAATGTATATTCTGCTTCTTTGGGATGAAATGTTTTGAAGATATCAATTAAATCTATCTTATCTAGTGTGTCATTGAGGCCACTATTTCCTTATTAATTTTGTTGTCTCGGAAGCTCTTTATCTCTCCTTCAGTTTCAAATGCTAGCCTTGCTAGGTAGATTAGTCTTGATTGTAGGTTCTTGTTTTTCTTCACTTTGAGTTTTTTGTGCCAACCACTTCTGGCCTACAACGTTTATGTTGAGAAATCAGTTGATAGCCTTATAGCAGCTCTCTTATAAGTAACTGTCTTTCCCTTGCTGCTTTAAAGATTCTGTCTTTGTCTTTAATTTTTGCCACTGTAATTATGATGTGTCTTGGTGTGGGTCTTTTTGGGTTCTTCTCATTTGGAACTCTCTGTGTTTCCTGGATTTGTATGTCTTTTTTCTGTACCAGGTTAGGGAAACATTCATTCATTATTTCTTTAAATAACTTACCAATCCTTGCTCTTTCTAGTCTTCTTCTGGTACCCCTATGATACTAATATTAGTATGCTTGTTCTCCCACAGACCCTATTGGATTCTTTTTTCTTTTTACTCTTCTGATTCGGTGTTTTTTCCTATCTTGTCTTCCAAACCTCTACTTCATCTAATCTGCTTTTGATTTATTCTAGTGTATTCTTCATTTCAATTATTGTAGTCTTCACTTCTGACTGGTTCTTTTTATGTTTCTATGTCCTTTTTCTTAATGCTCACTATCTCTTTGTTGAAGTCCCAAAGTTCATATATTCTTCTCTTAAGTTACTTGAACATCCTTATAACCAGTGTTTTAAACTCTGTATCATTTAGATTGCTTGCATTCATTTTATTTAGTTATTTTTTCTGTAGATTTCTCCTTTTCTCTCATTTGGGACATGTTTCTTTCCCTCCCTATTTTGGCTGCCTCTCTGTGTTTGTTTTTATTAGGTATACCTGCTGTGTCTCACAATTTTGGCACTAAATGTCTTGGGGGCCTTGTGATATAATCTCCCTTAATCACCTAAAATGGGTGCTCAACAAATGCCCCCTGTGTGGGTAGTGTGTACGCTCCCATTGCAGTTGAGCTTTGATTTCTGTTAGCACATCAGGGTGTGAGATTGACCTTCAGGCTGGCTGGTTGTGAGTATTGCCATGACCACAGTGTATAAGTTGTGCAGGAGCTGACCCCAAGGAGAAGATTTGCCCCATTGGGGTCTGGTACCTGCTGAGACCTTCCTGTGGGTATGCTGCTTGTAGAGCTAATCACGTGGAGCTCTGTTGTGGTTTGAAACCGGCCACTGAGTGTGTCAGTTCTGGCACTTCTTGGCAGGGTTGCTGGTTCAGGTCAAGGTCAGATGCGGCTTATGACCAGCCTGGAGCCACTTGTTAGGTGCTAAAAAGTGATCTCCTGTTGGTAGCAGCCTGTGCTGAACCTGGATACAATTGGGGGACTTATGTGGCAAACTTAGTCTGGCTACCACCACTGCCAGCCAAAGGCCCAAGACACCTGCTGGTTTGCCCATAAGGCTCACTTGACCATACACAAGTTGCATGAGGCAGGGTCTTAAGGTTTCACCAGGATTGGATGAATGGTGTTTATCAGGTTGATACGGATTCAGACTCAGCACCAGTGCTGGGCCTGAGGCCACACAGCAAAAATCTCATGGTACACTGAGGCCAGTCATCCTCTATGTGGGGCCTGCAGACCTTTGCAGTGAGGCATGTCTCAGGGAGGCATCAGAGTGGAGTTAGTGGAATTCATCTAACTCCGACAGATTAAGATTTGGCTATGTGTCGGAAGGGCTCAATATAGGAAAGGTAACACCATGGGTCACACAAAAGGATGGCTCAACACAGACACAATGGCAGCTGTCCCTCCGGCCCTCTCCCCAAAGCCACACAATTCAGCCTCTCTTTTATGTCTCTGGTACCCCTTGAATCACCACCATCCCTCTGCTGGACCCCAAGATGAGTGCCTATGAACTATAGAGTTTGTACACTGGCCCGTTTAGGGAAAGTCTAGCTTTCCACGAGGCTTCTATCTTATCCAGATGGGATTCCCACTGATTTTCACAGCCCAATGTTCTGTGAGCACCTCTTCCCAGCACTGGTGTTCTGATCTGGGGAGCCTGGTGAGAGGCAGACAGACCCTCTCTCCTCAGTGGGGACCTCTGTAGCTGAGACCTCTCTTCAGGTTCTCAGCAGGCACATATGGGTGAAGGGACAGCTTGTTTCACATATGTGCCCCTCCTCCTAGTCTCAATGTGGCTTCTTCTTTATATCCTTAGTTACAGAATTTCTGTCCACCTAGTCTTCAGATGGCTAGCCAAGTCAATTGTTCTAAAATGTAGTTGTAATAATGGATGTGCTCATGGGAGGAGATAAGTGCAGCTTCTAGCTATTCCACCATCTTGTCCAGAAGTTGAGGGTCAGTTTAATGTAGCATTCCAACCGAAGAGCTGTTCACTTGATCACCTGCTAGAAAGGGGCTCTCTTTTGACTTTTGTAACCTTCATTAGTTCAGCATTCAACATTTCAAAGAAAGATTCTTCAGAATATTTAAGAAGAAAAATTTCATGGAAGCTTGTTGGCAGAATGGAAGAAGCACAAACGTGAAGGCTTATAATCCCTGGAGAACTGCATCTGTTTCCTCACTGCATGCCTATGGAGCAGAGTGCCTGGAGTGAGGTATTGCAAGTCTATAAAATACCTGGTGTAGCATGTGATTCTTTAGTAAGGACCCAAGCCATTTTTCACACCTCCACCCTGCCTGCTCTGCATTTCTCTCCTGAGACTCTAGCAAACAAGAAGCCAGTTATATATGCTGAGCATCTTCCTGGAACATACATTCTTGGTCCAGAAACCAGGTTTACTTATAGAATGCAGCAATGAGGATGCTGTCCGCATCGAGAGAGTAAAGATAATAAGGGCTTCATTCTCTAGAAAAGCTGAAATATTTTGCCATGACTGTCTTATAAAAAAAAGATGTTCCTCTCTTTTTTATAAGTCTGATAAGTGAGTAAGTTCTGCAGTGAGTTGAAAAGACTTCTGAGCAATTTAAAGGAATTTGAAACATACCATTAGTGTCAAAAGATGGGAAAATAAGTGAGGGATACACTTCAACCCAAAAATCATAGACATGGCTTCTTTTGGAAGGGACTCTTTCTCAGAAAGGGCAGATATAACAAAGTACTGTAGATTGGATCAGTTTATAAACAACAGAAACATTTCTTACAGTCTGGAGGCTGAACTCTAAGATCAAGGTGTCAGCTTGATGACTTCTTGTATATTCACATGATGGAAAGAGAGTGAGCTAGTTGTCCAACCTCTTATAAGGGCACTAATCCCACTTCTAGGGCACCCACTCTCATGACCTAATCACCTCCCAAAGTCCCCACCTTCAAATTCCACTGGGTTGGGATTAGGACATCAACATACACATTTTGGGGGGACACAAACGTTCAGTCCATTGCAGGCTGGGTTTCTTCCTTTATTCTTTCATCTTTCTCTTTCTGTGCTGTCCCCACATGGCCCTCATTTTATGAATGAATATGACTGGTTTGTGTTCTAATGTTACATAATAGAGCCTTCTTAATATCTTGTGTTTTTTTTTTCCAGTCTTCATCTAGAAGTGGCTTCTTATAATTATCCTTTTTTTTTCATGCCCCCAAAGACTCATCTTATTCTTAGTAAGTTGTACCTTTCACACCAAAGCTGAATGCTCAAAATTCTGGATATTAACAGGGTCAAAACATTTTTCACATCTGTATTTGGTTTGGCTTACCTGTTAAAGGGCATGAATTTATAGAAGGGAAGGTGGCTTTTTGCATGAAAATTTGCAATGTATTTCTCCCTGCTTTCTCATTTCCCTCAGTAATGATGTCCATGGTGACTGACAGATCTTCAAATTCTTTCTTTGAACAAAATTTGCTCCCAATTCTGTGGGAGTTTTATACATTTTATACATTTATCTGAACATTTTACCCTGTGGCCTAGAATTCTGTATTTAAATAGGAGTCTATTTTTTTTAATGAAAGAGGATTTGATTAATAGCTCAAATTGTCCTGTAGTTGTTTCCTTCACTATCATAATAATAATAGAGGAATATGCAAATCAGCCAAGATGCCATAATGTCATGACTGAATAGCCGGGATCTGAGGCTGCATGGTGCCTGGTAGGGGCAAGGGACCTCAAGCCACACACACACACACACACACACACACACACACACACACACACACAGAGGGCTTGACAGAGACTTCTGGCCATGCCCCTTGCCTATTGGGGCTTGATGGGAACCTTAGGCCATGGCCTCCACCCAGCAGGGCTTGACAGGGAGACTTCAGGCCAGACCCCCTGACTTGGCACCGGGCCAAGAGACCTCAGGCTACAAACCCTGCCCCCCCCCAGCAGGGCTTGACAGGGATCTCAGGCTGTGCCCCCCCCTCCAGTGTTGGGCCAGTGGACCTCAGGCTGTACCCCCAGCCCTGATGTCAGGCCAGGACACCTAAGGCTGTGCTCCCTGGCTGGCAGGGCTTGATGGGGGACCTGAGACTGCACCCCCCGACCCAGCACCAGGCTGGGGAACCTGAGGCTGTTCCCCTTCCCCCCAAAAAAGGGCTTGACAGGGCTGGGACCAGCCGGGTCTGGGTGTCCTGTGTTTTCAAAGCGTGTGCGGGTGGTAGGTGGGGACATGACTCTAGGTACCATGGCATGCCCCAGACTCTGACAGGAGGAAGGTTTTCACATACATTTTACTAATTTTCTTACATCTCTGACACTTCTATTATTGAGTAAGGGCAAATAGCAACATTAAAATATTTCCTCTAATTAATTCCCTTTTGATGTGCACAAATTTCATGCACCAAGCCACTAGCCCTATAAAATATGCAAATCGGCCAAATAACAGAACAACCAGTTGCTATGACACACACTGGCCACCAGGGGCAGATGCTCAATGCAGGAGCTGCCCCCTAGTGGTCAGTGTGCTTCCACAGGGGGAGTGCTGCTCAGCCCGAAGCTGTGCTCCCGGCTAGCAAGTTCAGCTGTGGTGGCGGGAGCCTCTCCCATCTCTGTGGCAGTCAGATATCCCCTGAGGGCTCCCAAACTGCAAGAGGCCACAGACTGGGCTGAGGGACACACACTCCCCCTCCCTCCAAGTGCATCAATGTTGTGCATGGGGCCTATAGTTCACAGGTAAGTCTCACATAGGTTTCCCTGTAAGTTAGATTTATTATCCTTAGTATTTTAAAATATATAGTGCAGCCTCCAGCTTTTGGAAGAGAAAAATATGGCTCTTGGCAATTGTTCTTTTTCTATTTCTGCAAAAATGACAATCTCTGGATTTTCTAGTCTTAGAAACATAACATGCTAAGTTTATAGTTTCATGATTTCTCCATATAACATGTACATTGTTCTAGAACCTTATCTCTGAATGAACACTTTTGTGAGTCAAAATACCAAACTGTTAATCAGTTTTAATGATCAAGAAAAAACAAATGGAATATTTTGACATTTTTAACAATATATTAAAAGTGAAAGATGATCTTGTAGACTCTGTGGTCTGGTCTTGGCAGATGCAATTATGCCAGGAGTTCCCTGTAAAAGTAATTAGGAAAGTTGAACAAGTGAGTACTCCCCAGATGTAATCTTAACAGTGGCCTTAATATATGATATCAATGAGTTAAATGAGGAAACTACAAGAGGCCAAACATCTAGGTTTTAGGTTTCAGATGAAGTTTTTGCTGGTGCTCACCTCAGGAAATGAATATTGCATTCATAAATTGTTGTTCTTATCCAGGAGATGAACCATAGCAGTTTCATTTAGCCCTAGAGTATTAAATTTCCTTAACACTTTGCCACATTAGAATATGTTTTCCATCTGACTGTGATGATGCAGTATTTGAAGAAAAAAAATCGTTAGCCAAGTGACATTCTGTAACAAGCCATAAAAGTTTATGATGCACATAGTAGGATAATTGGCACAACAGGAATTAAATACTTCCTTATGGATAATATTTGATAAGATATGGCATGCATAACAATCATAACAATTCAATTGATCATTGATGGCTACTTTAGAATGCATTTATTTTATTGTTTCCATGATGGATTTTATAGTGCCAGAATTGGTTCTATTCTCCTAGAAAGATGAAAAGAGCTCTCTATTATTTTCCTCCTGCATTTACTTCCCATGGAAATCATTTGCTTGTGCATTTTATGTACCACCATCTCCCCCAAATTGTGTCACCACAAGCTGTTGACAAATGATTTGTTGAAAGCCAAAGCTGGTGGACAGCGATATTTTATTTTTCTCCTTTTGTTGGCATTCTTGTGCATAAAGTTGTTTTATAATATTAATTAAATCATTCATAGCTAGTGTCCTTTCTCTCAGGTTCCAGATTTTCTAAACCTCACACCTGTTTTACTTCGGGTTTTGTGCTATATCAGCTTATAAATCTTCCTATATTTCCCAGCATAGCTTCTTATGAAATAACATGCCCCCCAAAAAAACTTTTACCCAACTGTTTTCAATAGTGGCAGTCAAGCCTGAAGTTGTCAATCAAAGAACAGCTTATCAGTCTGAGCCTTTTCTTTTTAAGCTTTTACTCTGTGACTTTTGAGACCTGTCAACACCTAGTTGATTTTAGCCCTAACAATAAAGTCACACTCTATCTCCCACATAGAAGCTTTAAGATTAAATTCTGATGTCATATACGTCATATTTACATAGTTAAAACTCATAACAAGCAACCCACAGGCAATAGGATGCAATAACCATGCAACAGAGCCATTTCCTGTCCCCCTTTTTTCTCTCACAGTATGTTTTGTGCAGTTTATTGGATGTGAATGTTATGAAAATGAAAATCGTCTGGGAGAAACCTGACGGCCAGGTCTGAGGTTTAGAAAAATTTGACTGGAGGAGTATATAGAGTTGTAAATGCTTGGCCACCTCTTACATTATACTAGTAAAATAGAAACACTTTCAACATTCCTTTCATTTCCAGAAAAAGGAGAGATGGGAGGCCACAATTACATGCTCTAACAGCAGATTTTTAATATCTTTAATTCTTCTACTATTAAAAGAAAACAACTAACTTGGATTCAAAAAGCAAGAAACACTAACCATTTTACAGTTTTCATTTTTAAGCACAGAGCACCTACTTCAAATGCACTGCAAGGTGAACTTTAACCATGGATGGGATTTAGGAGTCAAATCTGCTCTGGCACTTTAAACAGCCAATTTACAGGAGTTAAGCATTTTCTTGGCAGTCACTTTATAGTTAGAAATATGTGTCATGTTAAAGTAAGAAAATGAAAGCCACTGTCTCTGATTTAATTTGAAGCCTCTTTTGCATCAAAAGATTAGGCTTTAAGTAAAAATATTGACAAGAAAATAAGGCTCTAATGGAAGCACATTATCTACCATAATGTGGACACTTTTTTGTAGTTTTGTTATTGAAAGTGAGACAGAATGAAATCATTCTCTTAATAGAGTTACTTTGGAATACCTTCTATATAAATAATGTGCTAAAATACTATTTTGAAATAAGGTCTTACTCTTTCTGGAGCTTATCTTATTCATGTTAAAAGATATAGATTGAAATTTAACAACCATATTTTATCAATATGTTAGAAAACATTTGCATTTCTTTTCTATAATACGGGAAAGACAAAGTCTTATGCCTAATGTAAAATAATATCAAGAAAAATTCAATGGAATTAATATTTTAACATTTATAATTCTGTCAGCAAACAAAATAAGACTTTTTAAAAAGGCTACATAACAGCATTCTTTTTAGAGTTTCAACTTCCATAGCTTCCATACATTCAGATTATTTCAACATTTTTTCTTATTTAAGCTGAAATTTGGATTCAGTGGTTTTGTTCCAGCAACTAAAATAGAGTTCCTAGAAGTACATAAGCTTTTTTAAGATCCCCAAATAGAAATACTTTTTTTGTCAGTAAAGATGCATTTGCCTCTCTCTCTCTCTCTCTCTCTCTCTCTCTCTCTCTCTCACACACACACACACACACACACAGATTACTATATACTCATGGAATAACTGAGAGATTTCAAGAAAGAACTCCTTCATCCAGACCTTAATGTTTTCTCCTCCTGGTCCACCACTAGGCAAATATTTTGTCTTTAATAATTATCAATTCAAATGAAAATATTCATTTTTAAAAATATTCTTAAACTAAGATTTTGTGGAGTCCATGAACCCTACCCTACTTTATGAGAAACAAAAGGACAGATAGATCATGTCGAGGACAAGGTGAGAGATGAGAAAGCCCCAGAGAAGGAGATCTCAAAAGGTAGAGAAGGGAATTAAAACAGGAAACCAGAAAATATCAAAAGCAAATATCTTCTTTTACATGGTTTTACATAGTGTAACCAAACAAAATGCAACAGCAATTGTCATATCTGCCTCCCTCTAGCTCCCTTTTTGGAGACTAGAGAACCTCAATGATTAAGAAAAATCAGTCATGCCAGTGAATATTTTTTTAATTGCAGAGATACCTACAATTATGAGTAAAGGCATACTCAAGTATTCTAGAGGACTGCAAGCTTTTGCATAGATTTTATGAAATGTTAGCTATTCATATAATTGCTATGGAAACATGAAACCAAGACATACATACCTCTGTATAAAACTAAATATTTAACCACCTTGTCTTTGCCTGATTCTTTCACTTTTGTGCTAAAGTAAACTAAGGGTAGAGGAAGTTTAAAACATTCTCTCAGAACTTTAAATCCTGTTGAGTGTAAGCCACTTAGCAAAGGATGATTGGTCAAAGATTATTGTTCTCTTTCAGCTGGTATCAAATATAAGAGCTAGATTCAACTCATGGAGTCTCTGATAGCAATTGCAGATGGAGTGAACTTCAAACGCTTTGGAGCTTGTGTTTAATTCAGAGCAGCACATGATATCTTGGACAGATCCCGATATGCTCATGAAATTACAAATAGAGTTGAAAATCTCATGAAATAAGTCAAAGAAATCATCCCTTATGAGGTATGACTATAAAGTAACAGAACTGCTTTTGAAACCAGCGTTACAGAATTTACGTGCAAGTTGAGTCTTGTCCTTTGAAAAACAATCATGTTGGAGGCTCTATAGTCATCCAATTATCACTGCCAGAAATGAGGCATGGTCTTTCCTCCACAATGAAAATACCTCCTCTTTGGAAAGTAAATCTGAAATTTGTAAATGGATATAGTTGTGCAGTCCCAGTTCTGTTGAATAGAGTGAGTAGTAAAACTGAGACTGGGGGATAGGATTCAATGGGGCCATAAATAAATGGACCTTGTTAAGAAAATTTGCATTGTGGTATGTAATAAAAATTGCTAACTCTTGAGATCTTACTAAGCATTTGACACCCATGATTTCATGTATTGCCCACACCAATCCCATGGTTCAGGTGAAATTGTCACCATTTTAAAGTAAAGGAAACTGAGGTTCAGAGAAGAAAATAAAGCCCAAGACCACGCAGCTATGTGGTCTTGTGGCAGAGCCAAGGATTCGAAGCCTGGGAAATTGGTCGCCAAAGCCCTTGCTTTTAAACATTGTGCTGTGTTAAGTCCAAGTCTGGTTCTAAGGAGAAGATCTAATCCAGTTCTGGTCCAGAGTTCCAGGCTGTTAGATTTAACAGTTGGTTATTATCAATCCTAAACATTCATAATGTAAGAATGTGTAATTATTCTCAGGGTTGGATTTGAATTGTTGCCTAGCTTGCAGGAGCCAATCACATCACCTGTAATTGAGCCTCCTGACTTCTTCAAAACCATTTCAGTACAGCTTTGCAGCAGCTGTGGGGGAAAGTGTAACACAAGGCCCTATGAATTTGAAGATGTAAAAATTCTCAAGAATACAGTATTTGCAAATGTCAGATTCTCTGATAAGCATGCAAACTCCTGCAATGGCTATTTCAATGATGTAATTTATTTGGATATTTTAAGTTCAGGATTTGAAAATATTCAAGAGAATGAGGGATCTGGGCCAGAACAAGTGTGCTTTTTATGTGCTTCAGATCTTATGCCAGGCGAGGAGCAGATACTAGTAGTATGATAGGCCAGTGAGAGTGCATACTTTAGTCAATGAGACCTAGATACAGATCTAGAATCTTCCACTTATTAGATAAGACATGGGCAACTTGATTAACTTCTCTGAGCCTGTTTCCTCATCTGTAACACAGGGATTCCAGTACTCAGAGTGTATGAGAATTATATAATACAGTTAAAAATCCAATTTTGCATGATACACTACCTTCTATAAGTATGAATTTTTTGCCTTTTTCAAAAATATCCTTGGACTTTATCTGAAAACAAACTACCTTCCAATCATTGGTTCAGCTTTCTGAGTGTTTAGGAGAGAAATTGCGATACTATAATTTAGAGGCATAGAGGAAGGGTATTTTTACTGGTCTTGTTCACGACTCACCCCTGCTATTTTATTTGCCTAAAGTTTAGTGCCTGCAGCAGGCACCAATTGGGTTCCAACTGATAGAGACAGCACGTGGGAGGAGGTGTGGGGTCTGACAAAGGGTTTGCAGCTGTTAAGAGAGCAAATGGATTAGGCAGCCAAGACCAGAAGCATCTGGTTAAACCGACACTTCTTTCACAAAATTGACATTTCTGTCATAAACAATAATTCACAGCTTTCTTTTAACTACATTTGGAAAACATTTTTTAAAAGCAGGGTTCGGGGGAGGGGCTGAGAAGATAGGGGTTGTTCTCTAACTATCCTTTTCTGCAGAGGAAGAAAGAACTCCTTCTCCAGGCATAATAAAGGGTAAAGCAACCGTGTGTGTTTGTGTGTGTGTGTGTGTGTGTGTGTGTGTGTGTGTGTGTGTGTGTAGACTTGGGCTATAAGAAAATCCACCAGGATAAATTTCAGGGAAAATATCTGAAATTTACCAATGAGAGGTGTACAAGATTATCAATCAAGTATCATTGATCATCAAACAGAGGTCCTCAGATGTCCCTGAATTTACATTGATGAATGTTGCCCAGTTCTTCCCTCATCTAGACCAAGTACTACCTTAGCCCTGAGAGGTGATTCCAGGTGGAGAGACATGGAAAAAAGTAGTATCTCGAACAGCAGAGTCATCCACCTCTAAATATCCCTTAGAAGGCTGGGGTGTTCCCAAAGACACTGTGGTGCTTTTGTCTACCCAGGAATATTCAAGTCAGAAACTCAGGACCATCTGAAAGCCAAACTAGACTTAGGCCTGGCTCAGGGTTTCGCTGTCCTAATGGTATAACCCAAGAGTGGACCAACCACTGTTCACAATAATTCTTTCAATAAACATTTACTGAACACCTACCGTCTGCCAGACGCTATTAGCATGGTTAGAAATTAAGAAGTTAGGAAGTAACAAACAGAAACCTCTGCCCTCCTGGGCTTATAGTCTCATGGTAAGAGAAACAATAAACAAGCTAGAGCAGTAAAATATATAGTAGGCGGATGGTGTTAAGTGCAGGAAAGCGGAACAGAGAGGGAAAGAAACTTAAAGTGAAGATGAGGGAAGAAGCCTGCAGGTAGCTGCAGGGAAGCACCCTCCAGACAGAAGCAGATACAGGTGCAGACAGGGTACCAGGGGGGTTTGAGGAACACAGTGAGGCCAATGTGAAGCCAGTGAATGTATATGAATCACTTAAGGAACCTTTTGGAAATACAAATTTCAGAACCCCACAACAAGCAAGTGAACCAGGAAATTACAGTTCTCAAGTCTTTCTGATGATAGAACCATTTACTCCTGGAACACCTCATAGATCTAAGTGTTAGGAAGAAGGCATTTTGGAAATGAAACCACAGTACAAAGCCCCTTGTGCTGTGTGGACTTAGATAAGTGTGGCTTGGTTGGTTGTTCACTTAACTGATTTATTTCTTTATCTATTTATTTGTTTATACAATTTTGGTCATAGATATTGAGTGCTCAATAAATGTGCTTGGTTATTTGAAATAACCATTTTTGTGGTCTACTTACTACTTTTAATAAAGGCAACACTTGACTTGTTAGAAACAAAAATCTGAGCCAAGGGAAACAATTAGTTTTAAGCACTAAAAAGTGTTCACTACCTTCCTCCATGCCTGGAATTTCACCATATTTATAACTTAGAAGTAAATTCTACTTTTTGAAGAATTAAAAGAATAACCTCCCAAGGATCACTATGATCAGCAATTGTTTTAAAAATCCAGACCAACACACATTTCTATGTTGTTTTTCTTTCTTGTGTATTTAATTGACTTCAGAGAGGAAGGGAAAGAGAAAGGCAAACATCAATGATGAGAGAGAATCATCCAACCATTGGCTGCCTCCTGCACGCCCCCTACTGGGGATTGCCACCCAGGTATGTGCCCTGACCAGAAATCCAACCCTGAACTCTTGGTTCATAGGTCAACACTCAACCACTTAGCCATACCGGTGGAGCTCTATGTTGGATTTTTTTTTTTTTTTACCAAAAATGTTTTATTGTTTGTAGTGATCATAAGATGGTTTTTGCTTTCCAGATCACTGTAATGTTATTTGCTTCACCAGAAATTAATTGTTTATGCTGCCACATGAGCCATAGGTAAACTGCTATCATTGTTCAAATACGTATTGAGGGCCAGAGCTCTGATGGCTCCCATTGTGGAAGAGGATGTGTGTACCCTGGTATGTAATAACCCTCATGTCCCTTCCACCACCCATTTTATTGCTCAGTGGCCCAGGAATTTGAACATCCTCTAAAATAGACCAACTTCTACCAATTCATTATGGCAGAATAAAGAGCAGTTCTTGTGTGTGTGTGTGTGTGTGTGTGTGTGTGTGTGTGTGTGTGTGTTTCTGGGAGAGAGTTGTTTGTTTTATAGATTTGTTATTGTTAGATCACATTCTACTGCTTGAAACAAACCAGAGAAAACAATATAGTCCCAGAAGATTGAAGATAAATAAATATTCATTTTTCAAAATCACTTCCAGATAACATCTTTGACTTAAAATTATTTTAAGCATCTTAATATGTCTTTATTAGAAGTGATTGAAATTAAAGTGATACTTTTCTATTGATGGAAGGAATTTTAGTATAGAAATCATTTCAGTAAAATAGTCATAGAAGTCACAGTCTGGAATTAAGCAGCAACCTACTAATAGTCTGAAATACATGTGGCATGGACGGTGATGCTTACTATGCACGGTCCTTCTTTCACTGCTGGTAGGGCTGGCTATGTGCCTACTTCTGGCTGGTGGATGGGAGTGAAAGAATTTAGTTGTCATGGAAAATTCTTCAGCATTCTTTTCCCCTACTGCAGCAATCAGAGTGCAGGTTGAGGTGACTAAGCCCTGAGACTGTAGTTACTGTATTCTTGGGTGATTACATGGAAGACAATTGCCCTAACAGGCAATCAGGCTTAGAGTAGACTTTGTACAAGTGAAAAATAAAACTTTTGTTGAATTAAGGTACTCATATTTAGGTGCTATTTGTATTGCACTGTAACCTAACCTACTCTGACTAATACAGTTTGGATTAGAGCAGTGGTGGGTAAACTACGGCTCCGGAGCCACATGCGGCTCTTTGGCCCCTTGAGTGTGGCTCTTCCCCAAAATACCACAGGCGGGCATGCACATACAATGAAACTTAGTGGCCCATGCACAGAAGTCGGTTTTTAATATGGGCAAGTCTATTTTGAAGAAGTGGCATTATAACACTCAAGGGGCCAAAGAACCACATGTGGCTCGCGAGCCGCGGTTTGCCTACCACTGATATAGAGAATTCACCAACGATCATTCTGTCCACTTTGGCCCTGCCCACTATCCCCCTTTTTTTGATAATTTTTTTTATGTTTTATATCCATGTATTGTGGCCAAACATTTACAATATACTGTTGTTGTTTTTTTCATTGTCATCTGCAAACAGGATTCAGTATACATGTATGAGAGTTACAAAAATGTCAAATTTGCCAGTTCCTTACTCCTTGATCCCCCACATTACTACTCTATTTTTCTCACTGTTCACCTATCACACTCAGTGGCCAAGAGTACAAGCTGTAGAATCAAGCAGATCCAGATTAAAGACAGTTAATTAGCTGTTTCCATGCTTCAGTTTCCTTGGTGTCGAACTGTGATGACTGGAGAAACTTCCTTGTGAGATTCTTGTTTTTGTGTTAAGATAAAACAAATACATGTAAAGCATTTAGCACAGTGCCTATATAAATGCGTCTTCAAGTGATTTAAAGAGGAAGGAAATTAATGTGTGCTAAATAAATCTTGGTGTTTTACATGAATTATCTTATTTAAAACTCACAACATCCGACTTTACAAATAAGGAAACAAAGACTCCGACTCCAAGAGGTTAAGGAATTTGCCCAACCTCACAAAACCAGTCAGTTGGCAGACCTGTGAATGGAGGCACGTCTGTCGGGATCCAAGCCCACTGTTAAACATACAGTACACCACTGCCTTTCCTCACAGTTACATACATTATCAGTTGAAAGGAACTTTCTGGACACACATTTTTAAAAATCATTAAAAGGCAACAACTGAAAATTATAAAAAAAATCTATTCATAATAACTAGACATTGATTTAAAACATATATAATGGGTTAAATATATTTTAATTATATTAAAAAATAAAGCAAGCTCACATAATTAAATCAAGTTTACCGACGTATCTTCTTCCTTTTATTTCTGAACTCCTCAATCAAGTATCCTATCAGCAAAAATTGTAACTTTTTCTTTTTAAAAGTGGTTGGTTAGGTGAAAGGGACTTTGGGAAATTAATTAAATTAGCAGAACCAACATTTTTCTCTTTACCTATATTGCTTATTAAATACAATATTTTAAAATTTTTTCTAGTCAAAGTATTTTGCTGGAAACATTATGCAATTGCATACAAATATGATCTCTTGAGTTTTTTAATATCAGCAATGCACATATACTATATTCGTATTCCTTTCTTCTGTCCATGTTATATTTTCTTTTTCTAGGATTTTGCAGGGAGGTAGGGAGGGCACTTTCCCATCATCTCATGAACCCACTTAATAATAAATTATAACCTTCAAAGACTTCATCCAGAAACCAATATAGTAAAAAAAAAAAAAACCGCCTAAGAGAAGGATGTCACTTTGATTTTTGAATATGTTTGCTTTAAATACCTCAACCTCTACTTGTGCCCTTATTTTGAAAATGTAGCTGATCACTGAATTATTTGTAAAATCGCAATACAAACAGCACTTTTATGTATGTGTTAAAACAAAAAATAAAGAGCTGCTAATTGTGATTTCAAGTAATTTTTTAATGGTCAGTCATGACAACTTTTTATGACTCTCAAATGGATTTCGGTCTTAAAGGGTTTGGAAATCAAGATGATAAAAATCTAATTGCTGCATTAATACTTTAGACACCCTGAAACTTTTGGTTTTATATAATTAAAATTTCATTTTTCAGTAAATATATAATTGGCCCCAAAGAACTGTCAGTGCCAATGATATCCCTCTTGGAGGAAAGGAACGGGACCTGGCTGCTGGAGGGGTGCCTGCAGACTTTTCTCCACTTGCGGATCCTGCTTCATTCCTTGAAGCAGAGAAATATAGGACGTACCTTGGGCAACAAAGCTTTACTTTGTTTCTTTCCATAAGTAGCACATATATTTTAGCTTTCAAAATAATCTCCTTTTGGAACAAAAACAATCTTCCTTTAAAATTTATGACCTCCTTTAAAGGGCTTGATTGTCAAAACTAAAGGTTAGTTAATGTCTTGGCTTCAATAAAACTTGATTAAAACTGAAAGATACAATAGTTACAAAATCACAAGAAATAGAAAAATGACATCAGATTTTTACCTAAATCTCAGCAAATATCTGGAAAGTAGGATTTTCTAGGAAAAAAACATACACAAATGGTAGTTATTCTCTGTGCAATATATTTAAACTGTTTTGTAATTCCCCTACCCCAGGAGAAAAATTATTTTTGAGTTAGAAAAGGGGGCTAAAGAATATAGTATATGTGCATTGCTGATATTAAAAAACTCAAGGGATCATATTTGTAAAAAAAAATACCTGTTCAATAAACCATTTTGAGCTTACCCTTAAAAATGTATTATAAATGCCTATATTTTTCAAGTAAATGCTATATTATCTTGGAAGTTAAAACCCCAAATTTAATTGGGAACTAAATGAAGAGCTGAGACTTTTTTTTCTTTTTTGGTTTAATGAACCTACTTAACGTTTAGAAAAGTGCATCAAATTAAAAACAACCCTCAATTTAGGCTGCAACACAAAACACCCACAGACCTCAGGAAATCACCAGGCTCATTCACCTTGACCTTTGGCCTCTCACACATTCTAACATTTAGCTTTCTTCCTTCTGTCCATCTGCTTGAACCATTAGTAAGGTTCTTTTGCAACAGCTTGCACAAGTAAGCCAGCTGTCATCAGAGCATATTTAAACTCTGCCTCTTAGTTTCCACTGAATCATGTGTTTGCCCACAGGTCTCATTAAATACAAGGAAGGGCAGTAGTGCTGTTTCAAAACGTTCTGGGGGAACAGACCGTCTCCTTAAAAGGGTGGTCCAAAGACCCTTAGACTAATTTGCTTGCTTACTTTTCTATTTTTTTTCCATCTACAGAGGAGTTTTCTATAGGGAAAGAAGATAAATGGGAAATGTATGCAAGGCTGATCTATAGCAATAAAAGATGATAGGTACATTAACCAAGGAAAAAATTAATCTGTCCTTTAAAAATAAGCACAAACTTCCATTGCTTCATCTGGTTTAGGAAATAAATGAATCATTCATGATAATTTCCTGATCTTACCACCAAAAGACCAGTAAAGGAGGAAATGCAACAAAATGGTTAGATGCCAAAGGTTAATTGAACTGTCTTTATTAAAGCCAAAAAAAAGATAATGAGCAGGCATCCGCTTCCGTACTGTGGAAAGGGTTAAATCACTGAACTCTCAATGAACAGGATATAAAATATCAAGGTCCACTCGAAGGGATAAGGCCAGGAAACAATTAACACCAGGTAAACCAGGCAAATTATAATGGATATCAGGGCATTTGGGCTTCCATTTTTCATAGGTGCAGTTTAGATACTTTGGCTGGTCTCCTAAATACTTTTCATTTTCACTGCCATCAGTCTGCTGAGACTGAGGTCAGATTGTAAAATCAATCATGATGAATATTAACCAGGGCACACTCTGCTAAAGCCAGCCCATCAACAGAATGATCAGAAACACAAATCAAGTAGCAAGGCTGAGGTTTCACGTGTGCATCTCTGGAATGGCTATTGTATTTTCATCAGAACCAGGCTTCGAATCGCATCTCTTGGGCTCTCTCTGCTTTTGCTCCCTCCCTCCTTCCCTCTCCTTGGCAAGCACATTTGTGTGCATAGCATGCCTTCTTCACCCAGTCACCAGGTACTACAAAATCAAATTACTCATATTTTCAAAAGGAAAACTATTTCACATAAAAATCCTCCCTGTGCTACATATACATTTTAATTAGAATTCAGTTTGTAGTTGATTTTGTACATTATTTTTCTTGATTACTTTGTGGACAGATCCTCAATGGGAATTTTCAAAAATATTCCAGATTGGTGGTCAAGGAGAATCTACCTATGTATACACCTCTTTCCTCCTCTTTAAAACTGCCCTTTCTGTGTGAGTGGGAAGTCAGCAATAGAGGACATTTCCTCCTCTCTTTCTGGTCTTCCCCTACTTCTGAGAGACTGGATATCCTAGTACAAACAGACAATGCTCATCCTATCTAATAAAAGAGTAATATGCAAATTGACCATACCTCCACTACAACAAGCCATCCATGCCCACCAGCCAATCAGAGTGAGTATGCAAATTAACCCAACCAAGATGGTTACAGCCACAGAGAAAGCAGGAGGGAGGTTTGGGTTGCCCCTGGCAATGGAGAAAGCCAACCTTCCCCCAAACTCTGGCCAGCCCAGGCCTCCACTTAAGGCAACAAAATTTCAATGGCTGTGGGAGCAGAAGGCTTGGCTCTGCTCAAGGCTACAAAGTTTCAATTATAGAAGATAAATAAGTCCCAGATACCAGGCCCTCTGCTTGGGTTGCTAGGAGGTGTGACCAGCTGTAAACCACCACAGGCCCCTGGCCCAGGCAACCCATGCCCTAAGGGAATACACACCCTGATCTGGGACACCCTTCAGGGCAAACCAGCTGGCCCCCACCCATGCACCAGGCCTCTATCCTATCTAATAAAAAGGTAATATGCAGATTGACCATCACTCCAACACACAAGATGACTGCATCCATGTAGTCACAAGATCCTGCCCCTATGTGGACACAAGACGGCCACCACAAGATGGCCAGCAGGGGAGGCCAGTTGGCAGGGACCAGGCCTTCAAGGAAGGGCAGTTGTGGGCAATCAGGCCAGCAGGGGAGGGCAGTTGGGAGGTATCAGGCCTGCAAAGAAGGGCAATTGGGGGTGATCAATCCTGCAGGGAAGGGCAGTTAGGGATAAGGCCTGCAGGGGAGGGCAGTTAGGGGCAAAGAGACTGGCAGAGGAGCAGTTAGGCATCAATCAGGCTGGCAGGGGAGTGGTTAGAAGGTAATCAGGCTGGCAGGTAGAAGCGGTTAGGGGCAATCAGGAAGGCAGGCAGGTGAGCAGTTGGGAGCCAGCAGTTCTGGATTGTGAGAGGGATGTCCGACTGCCCATTTAGGCCTGATCCTACTGGATTAGAACCTACAGGTTGAGAACCACTAGCAGTTTTGCTTAAGACCATCGGAAAACATAGATATTTGTATTACTATTCATAACAGTAGCAAAGTTACAGTTATGAAGTAGCCACAAAAATAATTTTATGGTTGGGGGTCACCACAACATGAGGAACTGTATTAAAGGGTCGTGGCATTAGAAAGGTTGAGAAGCACTGCTACCAATCATACAGAATGTCCTGCTCTAGTTAGCCTGCCTACAGCTCCCCTATACCAACAGCCAACAATCAGGGCTTATCTGAAGCCTTCCCTTTTTCCCACTCCAGAGCTTTCCCACTCTTCTGCCTATCTTTGAGTCTCTGCCAAATGTAAATGATAGTACTGACTCCCTTGGTATAGCAAACTCTGAATAAATAGCCTTCCTTGTTCTTAGTTTGGTTGGTCTTTGTTTATTTCCACACTTCTAAGAAGGAGTAGTTAATCTGACTGTCCAGTTGGTGTCTTGGCTAATGTACATTTTTCTAGTCTGCAGAAACTCTTGAGGGGAGAAGACAATTACTGGCACCTTCTGTCTCAATTCGTTGTCTTACCAAATGGGTATAGGGTCAGGCACGAGCATTTCCAGGTCAAAGTATCCAATGGAGAGATCAAAGCTCTTTCTCTTGATGTAGACAGTGGTAGCATCATAGCCTACTTGGCTTTAGACTATGGCCACAGCCTTTTGCTTTGGCTCCTAGGGGCAGAGGCGGTTCATACTGTGGCCACAACTTAGGTTGCAGGCTGCTATTAGATTAGCAGACCTTGAATGTCTGAAGAGGCAGGAGGATACCTACATTCTATAATAATTTTAAGATACCAGTGTTTGATATTTGGGGCCTTTAAATGGTTACTATCAAGCATTTCATGTACTTGGTGGCATTTGGTGGCCCTTGAATTCATTCTGTTGTTCACAGGCTCCTGGTGTATTCAATGCCCCTCTAAAACATGTGTTCTCAAGCTAGTATAGATTATTCACTGCCGAAAGGCTGGTCTAGATTGTGGGTTTAACCAAGTAAGAAGATGGACCTCATCAGAGAACTGTTTTAAAGAAATAGGTACCCTTATTATTAAAACCTAGGGGGCCAGTGCATGAATTTGTGCACCTTGAAAGGTACCTGGCCCCTCCCACCATGACCCCAGTTTCCCTGTCTTCTGGAAGCCCCACTCCTGCTGCTGCCACTCCCACACACTGAGGGCACTGGCCCTGTTTGCACCTGTTGACAGTACAGAACAATTGGGGCTGGCATCAGCAGCGGGTGTGAGTGGGGTGGCACCATCAGTGGGTACAAGTGGCAGCTGCTGCCCTGATGGCCCCTCAGGGGGAGGTGGAGAAACCCTCAGGAGCAATCGGGGCCAGCAGTCACTGCTTGCTGATGGCACCAAGTGATTGGGGCCAGTGCCGGGTGCTTGCAGCGGGTGCGAGCAGTGGCTCTGGCACTGGCAGCAGATGTGAACAATGGGCAGGACCATGGTGCACAGGAGCAAAGAATTTTCAGGAACCACCAGAGGCTCATCCCGATGACAATGACCAGTGCCTGTCTTGGTCTGGTGCCCCCGCTCACCTGCTCCACCATCCCACCACCGCCAGCACCCACCATGTTCCTTGTGCCCCCTCGTGGTCAGCGTACATCATAGTGACAAGCTGTTCAGTTGTTCGGTTGTCCTGCCATTTGGTCTATTTGCATATTAGGGTCATACACACACACACACACACACACACACACACACACACACACACACATACTAGAGGTGCAGTGCACAAAACCTGTGTACGAGGGGTCCCCTCACCACAGCCTGCACCCTCTCCAATCTGGGACCCCTCAAGGAATTTCTGACTGCCAATTTAGGTCCAATCCTGTGGGTTGGGCCTAAACTGGTAATCAGACATCCCTCTTACAACACAGGACCACTGGCTCCTAACTGCTCACCTGCCTGATTGCACCTAACTGTCCCTCCTGCTGGCCTGAGCATCCCCAAATGCCACCCCGCCCACTGGCCTGGTTGCCCCTTAGTGCCCTCCACTGGCCTGGTTGCCCTTACTGTACCCCCTGCTGGTCTGGTCACCCCCAACTGCCCCCCCAACTCCTGTGGGCCTGGTCATCTAGGTTGTTCGGTTGCTCCTCATTAACACCCCTGCCAGCCTGGTCACCCCATGCAGCCTGTTCAGTCATCTATTCGGTTGCCATGGTTGCTTAGACTTTTAGATAGATAGATAGGTGATAGATAGATAGATAGATAGATAGATAGATAGATAGATAGACAGACTGACAGACATATTTTGGGGTAAGATAGAGGGAAAGAATCTGTGTAATTATTACAATCTCAAGGACTAAAAAGGAAATTTAAAATGTGTATTCCAGCCTGGATGGCATGGCTCAGTGGTTGAGCATGAACCCATGGACCAGGAGGTCAGGTTCAATTCCCAGTCAGGGCACATGCCCAGTAGTGGGCATGCAGGAGGCAGCTGATCAGTAATTCTCTCTTATCATTGTTGTTTTTATCTATCTCCCCATTTTTTCTCTGAAATCAATAAAAATATATTTTTTAAAATATGTATTCCAGAAAACTCTGTCCCTAGAGTTTCAGGAAGAAGAGTATTAATATTCAAATCAGGATTTTTAGTCTTTCTGTCAGAAAAGGAGTAGTAAAGATATAAAAGAAGAAAAGAAGGAAGGACAAGAAGGGAGAGGTAAAGAGGGAAGGAGTTAGAGAGGAAAAAAAGATGGAGAGAAGGAAAGAATGGAAGGGAAGGGAAGGGAAGGGAAGGGAAGGGAAGGGAAGGGAAGGAAGGAAGGAAGGAAGGAAGGAAGGAAGGAAGGAAGGAAGGA
>JAAGEH010000018.1:47738368-47749942 GCA_011751065.1 Lasiurus cinereus
GAAGGAAGGAAGGAAGGAAGGAAGGAAGGAAGGAAGGAAGGAAGGAAAGAAGGAAATATGGACTTACATGGAGGAAGACATAACATAGAGTACATAAAGACTAAATAGATATGGAAAATACAAGAAAACACACTCTCTACTAGCACATAGCTGTTTTAAAGCTAGTATTGGATCTATATCAGGAAGGGTAACTGGGGGTGTCAGTACAAGAACTCAACTGACAAAAATTTGGGGACTCTGCAGAACACTTTAGAGCAGTGGTTCTCAACCTGTGGGTCGCGACCTCTTTGGGGGTCAAACGACCCTTTCACAGGGGTCGCCTAAGACTATTGGAAAACACCTATTTCCCATGGTCTTAGGAACCAACACACCACTCCTCGGTGTAGCAAAATGTAGCAATGTAGTTTACTGTTGTTATATGAAGACTCTTGCCCATGCTACACCATGATTCAAGACAAAATTTCATTTATTTGTAATTAGAAATAAATATTTCACAATATATAATTACATATTGTTTTTGTGATTAATCCCTATGCTTTAATTATGTTCAATTTGTAACAATGAAAATACATCCTGCATATCAGATATTTACATTACAGTTCACAACAGTAGCAAAATTACAGTTACGAAGTAGCAATGGAAATAATTTTATGGTTGGGGGCCACCACCACATGAGGAGCTGTCTTAAAGGGGTCGCGGCATTAGGAAGGTTGAGAACCACTGCTTTAGAGTGTAGGATTCTTGGGCGAAAGATATTCCAGAGCACACTACAATGGAAAAAGCTAAGGGGAAGGAGGAAAAAAGAAGCCTTGGGATCTGCAGGGCATGGAGAATACAGATAAAGATCAGACAGTGTATGTGAAGAAGCTAACCCTTCAAATGATGCCCAGAGAAGTGCCTGATAGACCAAGGCCACAGAATTGGAGCTTGTGGTCACTGAACAGACACTCTACTGGAATTCCCAGAAATACACACAAAGAAGAAAAATTAAGTGATTTAAAATATGTAAATAATACTAAAGAAGAAAGCCATGAACTTAATCTGAGGATGCCACCATTTTGTAGGAAGACAAAATTGTCTTAAATGACTCTTTTTGATGTAAGATGCCATAAAGACAGGTGATTTGCTTTCCTGCACATGAAATGCATAGTCACATTTAACTTAATGATAAATTGCGATTTCCAGGTCATGAACTCAGAAAACTAGAACAAATTGATTAATTGATTCCAGTAAGGCTGAAATTTTTTTTTCTTTTTTTCTCTTTGAAAACAAGCCTTTGCTTGCAAGAGTTACATTGGCTTAAAATAGTGTGGTTGTGGGTTTGCTAGGATAAATGTTTTATTGATTATTTGGAACTTTGGAAAACCAAAACTGGAGAATGACAGAGTAGGATTAATTCACTTTTGGAGATGCTGAAGGAGCAGTGTCTATTATTCTACTGCCTCCTATTCTAGTTAACATACCAGATGCCTGAAATGGGCACATTTCCTCGCACACTCACAAAATATTTACTGAATGCATTCTGTGTGCTAGGAATTGTTCTAAATTCTGGAGATGCAATGGTGAACAAAAACCCAGTTTCTGTAGAGACAGACATTAACTGGACAATCACCAAGTGAACTTGTACTTTCCATGGAAAGATGAGTTCTAAATGTAAGGAGTATCTGGGATGTGAGAGTTTTAAGGAAAAATCTGAATCAGGAAAGGTTCTCCTAGAGCAAGTATGTCAAACTCAAAGGCTAACACAGGCCAAATAAATAAGGTTTAAGTTTATGTGGGCTGCAAAAAAACACAAGCTTCAATTTTCATAGAAACGTAGGTTTGTTTTGATAGAGACATGCTGAATTCAAAGGGCTGAAGTAAACAAATAATCGTTAACATAAAATTATAGAACATTTTATTAAAAACAAATATTTTTTCTTAAACATTAACTTACCAGACACTGAATAAGTGCACAAATTAATAAGCATAACTCAAATAAACCTATTTTTCTTGTTCTCCGAAAGCAAAATATTTTCTGTTGTGCACACCAAACAAGTCAGTACAAGACTAATGATGTGGCAATCGGCTGGTAAAATATTCCCTGCTAGTATTAGTGGAGAGAAATGGTGCACCTGCATGTAAGGCACATAAGGGAAATGAATGCAGCATGATTATAGTAATCAGTCATTAGTGAACATGGTAGTTCGTTATTAATAATTATGTATAACAGGATATTGTAAAAATTAAAGTTATAGAATTTTTATTAAAATGTTTCTTATATACCATGATACATTGAGTGGCCAGATTATTATGATCTCTGAATGCATTATATAGTTTATATAATAAAAAGCTAATATGTAAATTGTCCCCTTGACCAGGAGTTTGACCAGCAGGCAGGCAGGCCAGCTACCCATGTCCCCTCCCCATGACCAGGCTGACCAGACCCCACCTATACACAAATTCATACACCGGCCCCTCCTCCCCCCTCTCGCCAGATTATTACGCGTTCAGAGATCATAATAATCTGGCCACTCAGTGTATTAGCTGGGCCACAAACATACTCGTTGTGGGCTGTATGCAGCTCATGGGCCGTGAGTTTTACATGTTTGTCCTAGATAAAAGCCATAAATTTTTATCTGAAGGAAGAGTAGAATTTAACTAGTGTTAAAAATTAAAAAGAAGCTTTCCAGACAAAGAGAAACTGCCACAGAGTGGGCCCAAGAATCCAAGGATATGAAATAAGCCAGTGTAGGTGGAATGCAAAGAGTGAGATAGAGATAGTGAGAGATGAAGCTGGAGAGAGAGGCACAGGTGAGACCATGAAGGGCCTTAGGACTATGTGATACAGTTGAGACTTTATCTTAGAAGCATTATAAAGCTGACAGGTTTTCAGCAATGGGGTGACAAGACCAGAGATCTAGTTCAAAAACACAGCAGGCTGGGGAATACAAGAAGAGAAAATGTAGGAGGGAAAAGTTAGTGACAATTGAAATAGTACAGATGAGAGCTGAACAAAGTTTGGACTAAACTATTAAATGGGTGTCAATTAGTGAATGTTTAAAATTTTAAAGAACTGGTAGTTGACAGGCATCAATTATAGACTAGAGGGGAGAGAGTGAAAGGTATCCAGATTACTCCTTGGTTTATGATGATGAAAGTGGCTAGATGGACACTGACGTCATTCATTGACAGAGAACATTCTAAAGAGAAGGAGGTTGGAGGAAAGATCATAAAGTTCTATCTTGAATTTGAGGAATCTTTGCAATGACCAAGTAGATATGCCACATACTCATGAAATATGCATCAGGAGCTCAACAGAAAGGTTTCTGCTCAAGAAATAAATTTACAATTTATAGTGGTATTATTTATAAGGCAAAAATCAAGCTCTTGGCATAAATAAGATTTCTTGAGAAATAATATGGTGGGAGAATGGGTGTGGAACTGAAATTCATGGAATTCTAACAGTTACTGTCCTGATGAAGAAGGATAAGGAAGGAAGATGAAGAAAGGAAAGAGGAAAACCAAAGGAATATGGGGCCCACCTTCTCCATATTCACCTCTCCCCTTGAAAAACCCCCTAAAGTTTCATCTTTCTGGTGTGAGGGTACATGCTAATGGCAGGCACTTCACCAATTTTACCTATTCTCATGAAATGAAATTTTTGACTATACAGAAAAGAGAGTAATTAGCAGTTTAAGACAGAAAGTGTTAGGCTCGAAAGCATTGTTGGAGGACTTGGATGGATGGGTGAATGGGGAGGTATATACAATACAACATGCAAGAAGTAAGAGTAATGACTCAGATAAGGTCAGAGGCAGAGATATGGTGAATTAAGTTGAGGAAGTCTCCCTATGTAATAGCTTCAAGTGTTTTCTGTGGTGTATTTTGTCTGTAAAGAGAAAGGGAGCTGTGGTCTGATACTAAACAAAATATAAAATTAGGTAAGAATCTGAAAAATACAAAATTTGGGAGGTGAGAATTTTGAGTGATGATTTACAGCAAAGGTGATTTTACTTCAGGAGAGTAAAATAGATGAGATCTATTTTACAAATTAATAAGTATAACTCAAATAAATACCACTGTGGATGCAATTTGAGCTTGTTTTTATGTATCCAAAGAGCTTTGCTGGGAATCTTGGGAGGAAGGCCAAAGAATTAAAGTGCCATTCTCATCATATTATATCCAGGGCATATACGATGCCCATCCCTTATCACTATTATGTTACCCCTGATCACCTGGCTGGATTGTGTTTGTCAGGTTTCTCCACTGTTAAGTTACTCTCCTCTACCCCCTTGAATTTTGTTCTCTTTTGAAAGAAGTCGCTATGTACAACCCACACTTAAAGAGTGGGAATTTGTGCTCCACCTTCTGGAAGAGGCAGTATCTACATAGATTATTTAGAAGTATGTTGTCTACTCTCCCATTTATTTATTTGGCAATTTTTAATATCACTGTGGAAACAATTATATTTATTTTATACTTTGATTTATCCTCTAGTACTGCCTTCTTTACTTTTTGGCTCAAATTGTTTCATTGTTGCAGTGTTGCCCATTGGGACCTTCTTCATTTGGTTCCTTTGTCCCTTTGACATCCTCATCATTGTGGATTTTTTTTTTGAGCACGTGCTTACTTCTTGGTATTCCAGATGCTTCAGACTCATCTTGTATATTCCCAACTCATTTTTCCATGACACTAATAATTATATTTTGATATAATACTATATCCCAAAAGATTTCAAATGAGATACCAAAATAAAACATTAAAATTTCCAAGAAAATTTTAACTTCACATCTGGTAACTAATAAGATAAAAAACAACAAAACGGCAACAAAATATCGTGAATGTACTTCAAAGCTATGCCAAGAATTGTGCAAGCATTCAGAAGATGTGAGATATAGGGAGCATTCTTTCTAAAAACTAGATTTTGGAAATTCCGCCTTCATATGGTTGACAAGTGATCCTGATAGATCTTTCCTCTAACGATAACTTAAAATGTTGGGTATTTTTTAAAGTATATTTTTAAATGCACCTATAATTTGTCAAAAAGTGACACATTTTCAGACTCCACTAACTAGGAATAACTTGCATTCTGAAGGTTGATCCCAAGTTAACTTGAGCTTCAGTTTTCAAGGTTTATTAAGCTATAGATTATGCTATGTGAAATAAGCCAGTCAGTGAAGGAGAAATACCACATGATCTCACTCATTTGTGGATAATAAAGAATATTATAAAATGATGGACAAAAAGATAGATACAGAGGCAGTAAAGCATCAAACAGACTGTCAAATTACACAGCAGGAAGGTTAAGGAGAGGTGGAGTAGATAAGAGATAAACCAAAGGCCCTGTATGCATGCATATGAGCATAACCAATGAACACAAGACACTGGAAGGTTAGGGTATGCCTAGGAGGGGGGGCAATGGGAAGATATATATACATGTAACACATTAATAAAAAATAAAATAAAATAAAAATGTGTACATATATAAATATATTAAAAAAAATTTTTAAAAGCTATAGAAGATAAGATACAAAGGCCAGGATCCTGCTACTGTGTATATAGCTGATGTCCTAAAGGCATCATTTGTGTTATGGTGAACCGTAAATAAGCACATTCATCCTCAAGAAACAGAAAGAGAAATTGTCTTGAATGTTGGTACTGGGAGAGAAGAGAAAATAAACTCCCTTGAAAATTTCTAACCATAGCTTGCCTAACATGGGTTATAATCCAAATTACTCTACCTTGAAAATATGAAGAACCTCAGATCCAGAGTTTGGTTCATAGTGATTTCAAGTTGGTTGTGTCCCCACTTGGCTAGCAGAACAAGTACAAAGCATCCCTAGAGAAATCCACCTTCAAACTAATCCTCAAAGAATTTACTCAGATGAAATTCCAAAGAATTGAATTTCAGGATTTAATAAAATTCCTAACAGGAACAAGGAAATAAGGTCTCATGAACAACCCAAAAACCCACCAGCTATTGATGTCATCAAGCAAATTATAAATTAAATATGTTCTATATGTTTAAAAAATAAAGTGGGAGGTTTTAAAACTACGAATGAGGAAAAAGAGCCCTTAAAATGGTGTAAAAATAGATGTAAAAAGCAGTCGACCTTCAAGAAAGAAAAGCATAATTACTAAAATGAAAACATAATGGAAAAGTTCAATAGAGCCTAAATAGACTGAAGAATGAATGAACAGAAGGACAGATCTAAAGCAATGTCTATAATGCAGCACTGAGTGACAGAGTCAAAGAGGAGAAAGTCAGAGGAGACAGACTTACAGATAGTTGCCAACCGGACATGAGTAAACATAGGGAACAATGTACAATTGAGTGGATAATGGCTGAGAATTTCCCATAACTGAATCTTCTTATTCAATTGTCTTATCCAGCTTGCCTAAAAGTCCAAAACAGGATAAATAGAGCCACACTTAAAGGCATCACAATGAAACTATACAACACCAAAGGCCAAAATAAGTGCAAAAGTAGCCAGAGAGAAAAGTCAATTCACCTAAAATAGAATGACAGTAGTCTATGAAATTTCTGCCCAAAACAACAGAAGAAAAAAGATATAGATATGTAGCTTCAATATGTTGATAAAAAATCAGAAACACCTCAAGTTGCGAAACTCAATAGAATATATTTCAAGAATAACATATAAAGACATTTTCAGACAAATAGAAATTGAGAGTTTGCCACCAATAGGCACTCAACAGGGAATTTCTAAATGGTATAGCTCAGGCAGAGAGAAAATGATTATAAACAGAACATCTGAGACACAAGGAAAAGAAATGATGTACAAAGAAAATGGTAACTAGATGGATAAATCATCAGGTGTTGAGTAATAATCTCTTACAATGAGATGAAAAATAGACTTATAATACAAGCCACCATCTAAGTCGAGTCTGGTGATTGGAGTTCAGTTGTCCTAAGGGGCCTGGTAGTGTTCAGATGTAGATATAGTTATTGATTAAATGTAGACTTCAGTAAGTTTGGGATGCATAACTAATCAATCAGAATAACAATATCACATTTAATTTCTCAAAAAATAGAAGACATGAAATAAGAGAAAACATTCCATCAACCCTAAAAAAGTTAAGAAAAAAAATACAAATGAAAGATAGAAAAAGTAAGGTGGGAGTGTAACATTTACTATTATTACAAATAAATTTGGACTAGTATAATCATCTTATTTTGCATGATAATATCAGTCTGAATATATCAGAAATAACAGTAGGTAAAAAAAGACTAATTGCTCCAATCAATTCACAGGTTGAATGAAATACACAATTTACAGATATATAATATATTGATCAGGAATACAAAAATATGTTTACATATGAAGAAAAGTAAAAATAAAAAAACAAAACTTCAAGCTGGTGATAACCCTCTGAGTGGGTGTGAAGATAATGGAAAGGGTGCATGGGAGAAGTCCAAGATGGTAATATTCTATATCTTAATCTGGGTAAGAGCATACTAATTTTCAATGTGTCATTCTTGTTCACACCCCATGCATATTTTATTAATATTCTTGTTGCTTCTCAGTTGTCATATCTAGATACTAGAGTCCCAGTGCACAAATTCATGCACCCGTGGGGTATTGGGCTGAAACCGGCTCTCTGACATCTCCTGAGGGGTCCCGGATTGCCAGAGGGCATAGGACAGGCCAAGGGATACCACGGGTGCATGATTGAGGCTGGGGAGGGATGCAGGAGCTTGGCCAGCTGGGAAGGGACCATGGGAGTGTTCCAGGGCATGACCAGTCTGTCTCGCTCAGTCCTAATTGGCCAGGCTCCAGCAGCAAGCTAACCTATTGGTCAGAGCATCTGTCTCCTGGTGGTCAGTACACATCATAATAAGCTGTTGAGTGGCCTTAGCATATCATTAGCATATTGCACTTTGATTGGTTGAATGGATGACCAGACAACCAGACACTTAGTATATTAGGCTTTCATTATATAGGATATAAAAGCCTAAGTGACCTGGTCTTTATGAGGCGCACTGAGCACCAGGGGGCAGACACTTAACACAGGAGCTGCCCCTTGGTGGTTGTGCACTCCCACAGTGGGAGAGCTGCTCAGATGGCTGACAGGTGCCAGATGCAAGGCTCATAGCTGGCCAGCACAGCTGTGGTAGCAGCGCAAGGCTCCCCTGCCTCCGCAGCAGCACTACTGAGGGGTGGTGGCAGCAGGCACAGCAGGGCCTGAATGGGCAGGAGTGGCACGACACCCAGCCTGGGCTTGAGTTCCTCCCCGGCTGCCTGCTGCTTCGCACAGTATGACATTCCCTGAGGGATCCCGGATTGTGAGAGGGAGCAGGCCAGGCTGAGGGACCCCACCAGTGTGTGCGTGTATACACATGCCCACACACGCGGACACACACACACACACACACACACACACACACACACCAATCCTGCTAAGGATAGGTCACCCCTCTTGCATATATGCAAGTCTTGAGGGGCAGCTCTACCAGAGAGTTTGTTACTGGCATCTAGATTAGTATGAGGATTTGGGAAACTGGTAAAAGTTATTACAGACCAGCCTTTATAATCCACTGTTTCTGTTATGTTTGATATTACTTACAATAGCATTTTGTCAAAATTATATCTTCTTACTTACTTTGGAAATGGTGTTCTTTTTTAAGTAGCAATCTTATACAAAAGCCTATTTCAGTAAAGCAGATTATATTCTTGGTTCTCCCATTACCAAAGTATATTTTAATATCTGGTAGAGTAAGGGCATTCTCATCAGTCTAAGGGTATCTTGTCTATTAATGCATTCAGATAATCTTCAAAATCATACAAGTATAATCATTATTTTATTAAGATTATAATAAATAATTTATAAATAACATATTTTAACTATCCCCAATAAGAATCAAGAAATTACTCTCACCCTAGCTGATTTGGCTCAGTGGATAGAGCGTCAGCCTGCAGACTGAAGGGTCCCAGGTTCAATTTTGGTCAAGGGCACATGCCTGGGTTTTGGACTTGATCCCCAATGGGGGATGTGCAGGAGATAGCCAATTAATGATTCTCATCATTGATGTTTCTATCTTTCTCTTCCCCTTTCCCTTCCTCTCTGAAATCAATAAAATATATATATATATATATATATATATATATATATATATATATATTTTATACTATATATACTTTTTTATACTATATATATTTTATACTATATATATTTTATACTATATATATATATATAGTATATAAAAGAAACAACTCTCCATGTATTAAGATTTTCTGTTATATCATTCTGCAAAGTTTGCTAACTTTCTTTTTATAGTCCCCATTATTCTTTTGGAAGTTATTTCAATGTTTTTTCTCTTTGTTGTTATTTTTTAGCTATTTAGAATGTCATACTTTTAATGTCTTCCAACTGGTTGTTTTGTAATATAATAAATGTTATTTGTTTATATTTATTTTGTGTCCAATAATTTTATTTAATATTGTTTTTATTTCTCAGATTTTTGCATTTAGTTTTTGTGTTTGCCAAGTATATGTAATCATATGGTTTGAGATAAAGATATAATTACCTTTCCAGTTATAATATTTCACATATAATTTCATTGGTTAGTATTTAAGAAAAAAACTAAACAGTAATGATCATAAATATCAAATTCCTCATGCTAACAAAAATGCCTCTACTATTTCACCATTAAGTATGATGATATTACCCGCTGGATTAAGGTAGATATTCTGCATGAAGGAAATATCCTATTTTTCCAACATTTTTTAAACATTTAAATCAGAAGTTGTTATTAAATGATATCAAAAGTCTTGTTAAAATTATATTAAAATTATTTCATGTATATTCATATTATACCTATTAATGTAATGAATTCATAATTTTTTAATGTTAAACCATTTGTACATTCCTAGGAAAAAATTGATGGGTTGGCATGACTAATTCTTTAACATTTGCCAGTCTTTTTAGGTAACTATCTTTATAAGATAAATTAGCCCATAATTTTCTTTTGAAGCTATATTTGTCAAATTTTGTTATCAGGACTTTGTTAGCATCACAAAATTTAAAAATATAGGTCTGTCTTTTTATATTCATTATAGCATATTAAATAATTTTAAATTATTTCTTCAATAGTTTAAAATAATAGCACATATCAGTTGAAAAAATTCTGTGTCTGCTATTTTATTAAAATATTTTTATTGGCTTCAGAAAGGAAGGGGGAGGGAGAGAGAGATAGAAACATCAATGATGAGAGAGAATCATTGATCAGCTGCCTCCTACACACCCCACAGTGGAGATCGAGCCTGCAACCTGGGCATGTGCCCTGACCAGAATCAAACCATCATCTTCTGATTCCTAAGTCGATGCTAAACTACTGAGCCACGCCAGCCAGGCTCTGCTGTTTTTTTTAAGGTAGTTTTCTATTAATTGAAATTTTAGTTCATATCTGAGTATCTATTCAAATATTCTACTTCTATAATTAGTGTTTTAGAACAAGAAAAGTTGTTTTATCAAGATTTTCATATTCCTAAGTATATCAAAGAATAAGATATAGTATACTCCTATTTTGTAAATAAATGTTTATCTTCTATTTCTTAATTATATTTGTCATATATTTTTCTATGCTATTTCTGGCTTTTTTTGTCTCTATTTTCAAAAAATCATTACCTGGACTTTTTCAACAGTTAGCCCATGTGGAAATCAGTTCCCTTAAATTTTCTACAACAAAATACTTTTAGTTTCTGGATAGTTAACAGCTTAGGATTCTAAATTTGATGTGATGTTTAATTATTCGACTGGTGTAAGTTGTTAAAAGTTTATAAACAGTCATAAACAAACCAAAATAGACTAGTTATACTCTCTAGGACAGTTAATCTACTGCTGTTTATAAACAACATATTTATTAACTTTGAGCAAGCTAGAGACTAACTAAACTATCAGATCTCATAGAGCAGTGGTCGGCAAACCGAGGCTCTAGGCTTGAGGCTCGCGAGCCACATGCGGCTCTTTGGCCCCTTGAGTGTGGCTCTTTCACAAAATACCATGACCTGGTATTGAAGAAGTGGCATTAGAAGAAGTTTAAGTTTAAAAAATTAGGCTCTCAAAAGAAATTTCAATCGTACTGTCAATATTTGGGTCTGTTAACTAATGAGTTTGCTGACCACTGTCATAGAGCAACATTTTGGATTATTGAAGAGAAAAGCAATATCCAATGGATACATTGATATTAAAACAGACAGTGGAAGTTTCAGTATCATTTAAAAACTAAATTCTTCTCCAAGTGAACCAAATACACAACATGTCAGTTTTGAAATTATTGTCCAGTCACAAATTTCTCTGAAAAAGACTACAGATGGCACAGACCTAGCAACCACAAATAGCTAACATTTTATAAGAGCTTATTGTGTGTCAAGCATTAACTGCAACAAAATCTCTATGAGAAAGGAACTATTATTATAGATCAAGGCTTTTGTTAATTAACTTATCTAAGGGCAGAAAGCTCCAAGTGATTGAATTTGAAGCCAAATTGATATTTTGAGTACCTACTGTATGCCAAGACTTGTGCAAGGTATGGGGGATTCAGAGGGGGATAAGACAGACAGGTTCTTTTAT
>JAAGEH010000018.1:47759541-47787766 GCA_011751065.1 Lasiurus cinereus
GAGGAGAGGAGAGGAGAGGAGAGGAGAGGAGAGGAGAGGAGAGGAGAAAGGAGAGGAGAGGACAGGAGAGGAGAGGAGAGGAAGAATCCAATATTCACAGAGAAACAGAAAACAGTAAGAAGTTATATCTTATTGAGAAGGTACCTGCCCACCCTGGAAAAGGTACCTGACCATCCTGGCTTTTCGGGGAGAAACACTGGCACGTAGCTAGAGAGGAATGTTTGAATAAAAGAGGGGAGGGAGGCAATCCTTGTTTATAGATTCCTGGCGAAAAGAAGAAACAAAAACTAAGGGAAGGGTGATGTTTTTAAATGCTGAAATTCAGGAAGCTTGTGGCAAGCCAAGATGTTTGAATCCCTTAGCAGTTTATGATAATCATATGGAAAATTCCGTAAAGAAGAAAGGAAGGAATTCCCCAATTTCAAATGGTGCCTCCCTCTCTCCTTTGCCACCATTTGGGGAGCTGTGCAAATGTTTATTCATTGGTTTTTCACCTCCATGGTGTTTCCATTTCCTCTTGCAACCATTTATTTTTAATGTAACTCATATTACTTAATAAATGAGTAAATAAAAATACTGAAATTTTACAAAACTGGCAAACTTTAACATTGACTGGTACTTCTCCTGTGAGGACAGCAAACTTTGAAATTAGGAACTGGGCCTCCAGTGTATGAATGATTCTATTTAAGTACTGCACCACCGCTTCAAAAACACAGTTGCTACACAGGTCCAGTTGGTGTGGATTATACTCCAACAACAACACTGGGTACCAGACACTTAGCCCAAATGTTCCTACATGGCATCAGTGGCAAGAAGCAGTTCTCTTGGCCAGTCGGGATGACTGACAAATCACCAAATCTTTTTTCCACACACTTGTGCCAAACAGTACACTCAGCTACTCAGAACTAACGTCTGCTTCAATACACTGGTGATGAAAGAACAACAGAGTATATCATGTCTTTTTTCATTTTGGGTGCTCATTTGTTCTTTTGCATTCTTTTAACAATTCAACATGTTTGGGAGTGTGCAGCTGGAGAGGGGAGGAAGAGGAAGAGGCAGAGACTTCTCCAGATGCTGGAATTGATTAGTGCTAAGTCAGCTGCATGATGGTACATTGGAGCCAGAACTGAGCTAGCAGACTTGGAGAGTGGTAACAGGACTCACTTCAGGGTAAGAGGGCTCTTCTGAGACCCACAGAGGAGGCTTGAGGGAGATGGGTGGAAATACTACAAGGCAAAAGAAAGGATAAACAAGCGATACAGTCACAAATTCTGGAGCATGTGTTTTACTGGGATGTTCCAAGTGTGTTGAGTGATTCCAGGTGTTTGGATTTTGCTAATTACTTCTAAGATTTTGCCTTTATCTGGCAATTTGAAAGCATACTCTCCCAGGTTTGCAGGGGGGAAAGTGCTTAAATGCTTTATATCTTTCTGAACTCTAGGTTTCTTTAGGCTTTTAAATTAAATGCCTGATAGTGTCCAATACTACTTCTCCACCCAAAAGCATGGGGGTCCTGTCCTAACATCTATCACCCTCTACTGCCAAACCCCTGTGGTGACTGATTCACCAACTACTGCTCAGACCTCAAAACCAGATACATAATCCTGAACTTAATATCATAGAGCATAAAAAATTTTGTCAGCTTCAAGTATTTACTAAAGATTTTATTCAGCTGTTACTTTCAGATTTTGCCTGCATATTTAGAGCGTGCATTGCATAGCTCATTCCAAATCAAAGCAGAGAGGGTAAGAAGGCATCTATTTAGCCCATAAGAGATGCTAAATATGCATGTTATGGTATTAATTGCCATAATGCTGATTATTTTGTGAAAATGCTGGTGTAGCTTCACAGATCATCAGTACATCAGTTTCTTAATTTGAGACTGGAAGTTTTCATGTTTTTTGTTTTATTTTGTTTTTAAACAGAGTTTGTCATTCTCATAGACTTGGCTCAAAAACAAACATCAACCTACGTAACAGACTAAACCATTCAATGCTATTTAACTTCAGCAATCTAAATCCATGCCACATTGTATGTAGTTGGCTGAATCCACTGAACAAGAGTCAGGGTTTTAAAATGTCAAGGCAGTGATATGTGACCACACCATGCCCACCCACAGGTGGCCCTTATTCCTAACCATTTAGTATATCACAATTGCTCAGGAATGAGACACCTCTTGGGGTAAAGCACAAAATAAATGCAATTAGAACAGTGTCAATGATTGTGCATATGCACACATGTCAGCTAAATATGGGAAGAACAAGTGAAAGCAGTGGGAGTGGGGGAGTCAGGGTATCTGAGGGCTGTCCCCTTACAATAGAAGGAAACTTGCACATGGCTTCCCTGCAGTGGAGCCTGAAGGGCCAGGGCCGAGAGGCACCTAACGTAGAGCCTGGCTTAGGCACTCTGAAAGTGTGTGGATGTGGCCACTGAAAGGGTGGTCTACACTCTGTTTAGTCATACCTTGGGGCTGAAGGAGCTTCGCTTTGAGACTTCTAAATGAAAACATAAGTGACAGCCCTTCCTCTCTTCACATTCACCAACTTCCCAGAACAGTCAGCAGGATTCTCACCCTGTGAGAGGGACTACACTCTGCAAAGACGATGGCTCTCCCACCAGCAGGTTGCAGGCTCAGCTTGTATGGCAAGCAGCGGAGCTTCTTCTGAGTCACTGACAATAATGGCAACTGAGAGGCACTGCCCAGATCAATTCTAGAGGCACTTAAGGCCCCTCTTGAGACTCCCAGAAATATCCTGGCAAAAGTTTTGAGAGGGCAAGAGTTCTCATGTAATAAAATTTTTTTGGCTTGCAAGTGATAAAAACCCAACTCAAATTGGTTTAAGAGAAGGATTTATTAGCTCACATAATGAGTAATCAAAGGGGAGGATGCTGACTTCCAGCGTGGCTGGATTCAGGACCTCAAACCAGGCCACTGGTCTCTGCGTTTCTCATCTCTGTCTGTCTCTTTGTATCTGTCTCTGTGTTTTTCTCTCTTTCTCCCCTCTCAATTCTGCTTTTCATCAAGAAATTTTTCTATGTCATCAAAATATCCATGGAGCTCATACCATCTTTGTAGCCAGTTTTCCTAAAAAAGAGTGCAACCTGCCAGTGTCCACATCAGTTTTCAGGACTCCCACATGTCTGGATTGTGTAACTTTCTCATCCTAGAGCCAATTGTTGAGGTCAAGGGTCTGAAGCACTCCGATTCTCCATCTAATTCATGGTGCCTGCTTATGGTTGGAGGTCATTGATGCCTGATGGTTGACACTGCCTGTGATGGGAGGGACTAACCCATCCTCAAAAGGAAATGGCAAAAAAAGAGAAAAGCAAATGGTACAAATGACCTCTATACTATGTAAGCAGACTAGGGTGTGGAGCTAAACAATTATAAGATTAACTACTAAGATAACATCAATTCATTGCTAATAATCATCCTAGTTGAGTCCACCAAGCAATGTCTGCTTAGATTCCTTGCTGTTGTCCTTAAATCCAAACAGCTCCCCCTGCTACCCTAAAATGTATGAATTTACCAAAGCATGCCTGGACTGAATGCACACATCTATTTTCTTTTTCTGATTAGAGTAATGAAACAGTAAACTGGCCTCCTTGCTGGTCCTTCACATGAAAAGCAGCTTTTGCCTCAGGGCCTTTGCATTGGTTACTGTCTTCTGGGATTTTTCTTCCCACAATATTTACATGGTTAACTTCTGCATCTCCTTCAAGCCTTTGTTCATCCTTACAATTTGAAATTTAAAGCTAGCCCCTTCACTGTGCACCTATCCAGACATGTCTACTCTCCTTTTGTTTCCTGCAGCACTAATAACTGTATAAACATTATCTATTTGTTGTTTTTCTTTTAAATTGTCCAATCCTTACTCAAATGCAAGCTCCAAAGGATAGGTATCTCTATCTCAAGCATCCAGAATAGTAGTTAGTACAAATTAAATACTTAGCAAATATCTGGTAAATGAATGGATTCCCCTAAACCACTGAAAGCAAAACAGGCTGTTACTAAAATTTTGAAGAGTTTAACTCAATACAAATAACCATATTTTCTGGTATATAAGACAACTGGGTGTATAAGACAACCCCCAACTTTTCCAGTTAAAATATAGAGTTTGGGATATACTTGCCCTATAATATGACACCTGGCAAGACGACCCCCAACTTTTGAGAAGATTTTCCTGGGTTAAAAAGTCATCTTATACGCCAGAAAATATGGTAATCATGTCTAATTAAATATTAGAAATATATTCTGAAAATTCACCAAACATATCCTGGCCAATTTCTCTCCTTAGATCCCAGTTTATTGTCCTTTTGTTTTTAAGCCTTCGTTTTTCTCTCTTCTTCCTCTTCTCCACTTTAAGACAACTGCTGGAAAAGTATAGGTTTACCTCTTTAATAGGGAGAACAATTCAATTATTTCTTTTCTTGCCTATTCAACTACAATATGCCCAGGATACTTCAACTTCATCAGCCCAAAAAGCCCATCAAGAAACAGGACAGTGTTTCCCAATAAAAGAATCCCTCCGAAATGATACTTGCCCTCCTCAAACTGTGGAGTGAGTGATTATTGAATGATTTTGCTCTAAAGAGAACTTTCTCCTGCTACATATCTTAGTATATCAGGAAATGCCAATGTCAAAATAGTATGCTCAATCTAGAAGACTTCATGATGATTTTTGCTCTCTTCTTTTAGCTTAATTTACTTTCTACCTTTTCCAAAATAAACATGTAGTACTTGTGTAATAAGAAAAACAGTTTTAAGGTTATTCTTTTCTGTAATATTAATGTGTACATATAACAAGTAAGCAAATAGCCCTTGAGACATTTTAGTCACAAAAAAAGTGAGCACAGCATATGTATGCTGAACAGGAAAGGATGGAAGGAGCAAATAACCACTTAAGATTAATGAGGCAACTACTACTTCTGATCAAGATGAAATAACAGAGACCACCCTCTTTAAACAATTAAGAAACTAAACAAAACATGTAAATTAATGGTTTTCAGACACTGGACCACAGGTAGCACAGGACAGCAATCCTTACGGAAATGAAAACAAATATGGTGAGACCAACACTAGATGGGAATAACAGGAGACTGGAAAAGGATTAGGGAGAGACGTTCCAGGCTCCAGAAAGGGAGAGGAAACTCTGACAGAGCTCATCATTTAGAATTTGGAGTGTAGAGTACTAAAGAGGAGAGAGTTTCATAGAGAGGAGTGAGTGTCGTGAAAAAGAGAGAACTGTGCAGAGAGAGAGAGAGTGAGACACCCCTGGTGGTCAATCAAAATCCCTGTCTCCCAGTCAAACTCCGGAATGGATACTTTGCATATTAGCCTTTTATATAAAGAGATAATAGAAGAAAACATAAGTGTGATAAAAATAGAAATAGAAGATTTTTTTAAGGCCAAAATTGAAATTCCAGAGTTGAAAATGACTGGATGGGATTAACAGCAAGTGAACAGTATAAAAGGAAAGGTCAGTACATTTGAAGACAGAGCAATGGAAACTTCTCAAAATGAAACACACAGAAAAGAGAGACAAAATATAAAATAAAAATGAATAGATTATCAGAGAACTGTGGGATAGTAATTTCAAGAAACTTAATATATATGTAATTTGAAGTCCCTAAAGAAGACACAGAGAAATATTTGTAATAATAATGACTGAAACACTTCAAAATTTTATGAGATCTACTAATCCACATATATAGAAAGCTTGGTGAATCCCAAGCATAAGAACAGTAAAATAATAATCTAATTACTTAACTAGCAATAAAGAGAACATCTTAGAAGCATTCAGAGGAAAAGACATGTTTTGTACAGAGGAATAAGGATGGTGGCCAACTTCTCATCACAATCAGTGCAAGCCAGAAAACAGTGGACTCATATCTTTAAAGTGCTAAGAAAAATTGTCAACCTAAAATTCTATACAGAAAAAAATATATTTCAGAAATAAAAGATTCTTTTCAGATATACAAGAGCTTATAGAATTCACCAAAAGATGACCTTAAACACAAAGGGGGAGAGGGAGGAGGAGGAAGAGAGAGAGAGAGAGAGAGAGAGAGAGAGAGAGAGAGAGAGAGAGAGAATTGAGACCAAATGGAAATATGGGTCTACACAGAGGAATGAAGAACATTGGCAGTGGTAAATATGGTGTTAATACTTTTTTGAAGAAAATAAACCTTACAGGATATCAAATATTAGGACAGTTTAGAACCCTTTAATCAGCTGTTGATGAACTCTTTCTGCCAGACACACAGATAAAAGTTGTGGCTGTTCAGCAGTTACCAGTGAGCTTTATAGGATTGCATACTTTTCCCTGTGTCTTAACAATAAAACAAGTACAGTGGTACCTCGAGATACGAGTGCCCTAACATAGGAGATTTTTGAGATACGAGCCATCGAGCGAGCGATTTTTGCTTTGAAATACGAGCAACATTTGAGATAGGAGTAATCGCGCGGATCGGCTGGCTGCACACCACCCACCAGTTTACCTCGACTCGAGAGTCTCATAGTTTCCCACACCTCAAGGTTATAGAACGAATTAAACTCGTATCTCGAGGTACCACTGTGTATATATTGGCTTCAGACACCTTGTGCCTATAGAGCCCCCCTCTCTCACCCTCAATTTTGGTCCTCATAGCAACAATCAGCAGGAAAGATTGATGCAGCAAAAAGACAGGACATGCCCCAGAATACAGATAATAAGGTTCTTCTACCCCATGAATCCTATCCTAAATGTGTTAACACACCCCATCTCTTACCCTTTGTTCTTGCTATATACTGTGTTATTTGTGAATCTTAATTTAGTTGTTCTGTGTCTGCTCAGTGAGGCTACTATGACTTCAAGATATTTCCCAGTACAACATGCTCAGAGGCTCATTTGAGAGAGATATTGAAAAAGTAGGATTTCGCCCATTGTATCAATTTATTTTGCCTCTGATCCACTGACTATTAAAACCTTTTTTTGTCAATATAGTCAGCTTCTTTGCAAAGATAGCCTATGTGCTTTGTCAGATGAACTCACTAGGAAGAAATTTTTTTTGATGAACTGTTTTTTTCATGGGCTATACTTAGATTGTTGACCTTGAAAATGAAGAATTCTGGGTTCAAACCTGAACTGTTCTCTTGTTCCAGTTACTGAAGTTCTCCAAAACTCATTCTTTGGAAATGTACTAGAAATTTAGATTTCTCGGATATGGAAATCTATGGAATGGGAACTAAAATTCCCCTTCTTGTCAAATTGTTGCAATGAACAAATGACAGTATTTTCGTAGTGCCTGGTATAGAACTTAACACATAATAATATCTAACAATGTTCACTCTTTTCTTCTTTCCCTTCCCCCACCATTGCAACATTTCTGCTGAACAGATATTCCTTCCCTTTCATTTTAGCTCCAGAAGTGGGGCAAGGAGCCCGGCCTGCATGCTGTCTGTGTCTTCTGTCTTCAGTTAGCTCTCTCCTCCAGCCTAGAACGCTGCCAGGGGTGGGATACACCCTCTGCCCAGGCAAGAAGCCATTTCTGTGGTCCACACACTTGTTTACTAAAAGCACTGAAAAAATACCACAGCCCACACTCTCTGCTCTTCCTGGCTTCATTCTCATCCTTTTCTTCCTCTACTACTGAACCAGTTACAACTTGCATGAAGCAGGAATCAAAAGGTTTGTTGCAGACCCAGGCGAAAGGAACAACTGTAGGTAAAGAAGTAATAGTTAAGGCCCCTGTCATCAGTTTATTTCATTGTCACTGTGAGATGATTTTCTTATAGACTCTTAAAACTTCAAGTGCCATCCAATTTCTGTCCTGTTTCTACAGGAGTGAAAGACTTATAGGAAATGTGATTGCAATCCTCTCCAGAGAGGAGAAACAGCTTAGAGAAGGTAAGAGCCACCTTGTGATACAGTGAACCAAAACTCAAGTACAAAAGGCTTCCCCATTTCCCTAACTGGGCTTGTCATCTCTAGTATGTCCTTTTTCTTCTTAGGTGTCTAGTCCCACTCTTGTTCCTCCACATGACTGCCTCCCATTTTTAAAATTGTTCTCTCACTTTGGTGAGGGAGAGAGCTCATTTGCACTGATTTTTATGTTGAAGTCTTTCACAGCTGTCATTATATCGCATACTTGCTGTTTGTGTTTTACAGGATAGTCATCCTTTCTGAGGCAAGCAGACGTACGATGTGTGACAATGCTCCTGAGCCTGAATAGAAAGGAAATTACAGGAATAACGCCTTATATTCCTACCCAGCTCTCTCTGTCCTTTCTTTTCCTAAGTAGAGAGGGGACAGGATCACAATATGAAGGAAAGACAACAGCACAGAGGGCCTTCCACAGTTGTCCTTACCCACTCTAGCAGGGACCTAGGACCCAAAGTTTGAAAGCCACACTACATAAATTAGCTATAGAATCAGATCCTTGTTTTCACAAATTAAATGGCTTGAGGTCCCACTACAGATTTCAGAGAGCCAACTCCGGGCCAGTGTAGCAATAGTGACCTTGTTATCAATTTTAGCCCATTAGAACCAGTATTTATATATATTAATAGGCAGAGACTGAAGTTTTCAAGTGGTTTTTTTAAGGTGAGGAAACAGCATTGTTGGGAGGGTAGGATTACAAGTGAGAAATTCCTGTTGTAAGCGTATCCTGTATGTTTGACAGCCATGCTGGAAGCCAGCTGATTTGGTTGGTTTTTTTTGTTTGTTTGTTTGTTTCTTTTTTCCCAGGGAAAGTACAGGAAAAAAATAAAGGTCAATAAAGCTATGCTTGAAAATTAAAAGAATTTATTGTTCCAGTTTGTGTTAATAGAAGGAAAAAATGCCAAGAGTGAGAGAACCTCTTACAACTGGAAAGCTAAACTAAGATTGAGATTCTGCCTTAATCTCTGTGTAGACTCCGTATTTCCATTTGATACCCCCAGAGCAACTTTCTTCGCTTCCAACAATTAGAGGACAAGTTGTGAGAGATGAATATAGCTCTGGCAAACATGACAAAAGACAATGAAGTATCTTAAAGGAAAACTGTTTTAAGACAAATAAAACTGCAAATAAACCTGCACAAAGTAATTATTTTAAAATCATTCAAAGGTTAAAACATGTAAACATGAATGGCTCATAGATTTCCTTTTTTTTTCTTCAATGAAAGTTCATTGTCCTTAATTCCCTTGACACTTGAATACAATTCTCAAAGCTAAGGAGGGCTTATTGGCAGATCCTAGAAAATCATTTGAAATAAGAGTATTCTGACTGCTTAGAGGTATATAATGAAAACACTAAAAACATGTCTTTTTTTAATGTGTTGATTTTTTTACTTAGTATCCTATGTAATAAAGAGGTAATATGCAAATTGACCATCACTCCAACACACAAGATGGCCACCCCCATGTGGTCAAAGATGGTCGCCCCCATGTGGACATAAGATAGCTGCAAGGGGAGGGCAATTAGGAGGGACCAAGCCTGCAAGGGAGGACAATTAGGGGTGACTGGGCCAGCAGGGGAGAGCAGTTAGAGGCAACCAGGCCAGCAGAGGAGGGCAGTTTAGGAGGACCAGCCTGGCAGGAGAGGGCATTTGGGGGTGACCAGGCTGGCAAGGGAGGGAAGTTAGGGGTGACTGGGCCAGCAGGGGAGAGCAGTTAAGTGTCAATAAGGCTGGCAGGGGAGTGGTTAGGAGGTGATCAGCCTGGCAGGCAAAAGCAGTTAGAGGCAATCAGGCAGGCAGGCAGGCGAGAGGTTGAGAGCCAGCAGTCTTAAATTCTGAGAGGGATGTCCAACTGCCCTCGAGGAGTCCCAGTTTGGGGCGGGTTAAGGCTAGGCTGAGGGACACCCCTCCCCCCATGCACAAATTTCATGCACTAGGCCTCTAGTGTTTCTATATTACTTTTCAACACAAATTAAAGTACTATTATGCTTTATTTTTTCTTTGAAGTAATTGACAATTTTTAACACTTTCAGCTTGCATTTAACCATATTTTATTTTAAAGCTTGATTTATAGAGTTTAAAAAGTTTTTAAAAGGTTAAGCCTCTTAAAGGTGTTTTTTTTTCTTACAAACAAAATTGATGAGAAAAGTAATTTTGACAAAGTACAGTTAATCTCAGACTTCTTTGAGGGCTGGGAAGGAAGATTTAAATTTCTAATAGACCTGACTAAATTTTATTCTTTCTAACCACTTTATGGGTCCGATATAGCTGGTGGCACCCATTTTTTTCTACACTATTCAAATTCATTTATTTATTTATTTTTTTCAGGCACCTTCCTACTTTTTTTTTTATTGTGTTACATGTACACATATTTCCCCATTACCCCTCCTCCCTCCAAGGCATACCCCAACCCCCCAGTGTCTATGTTCATTGGTTATGCTTATATGCATAGATACAAGTCCTTTTATTGATCTCTTATCTACCCCACCTCTCCTTAATCTTTCTGCTATAATATCACAGTCTGTTTGATGCTTTACTGCCTCTGTATCTATCCTTTTGTTCATCAGTTTACAATGTTATTTATTATCCACAAATGAGGGAGAGCATGTGGTGCTTCTCCTTCATTGACTGGCTTATTTCACTAAACATAAGGCTCTCCAGTTCCATCCAGGTTGCTGCAAATGGTAAGCGTTCCTTCTTTTTAATGGCAGCATAGAATGCCATTGTGTAGATGTACCACAGTTTTCTGATCCACTCATCTGCTGACGGGCACCTAGGCTGTTTCCAAATTGTAGCTATTGTAAATTGTGCTGCTATGAACATAGGGGTGCATAAATCCTTTCTGATTGGTGTTTGTAATTTCTTAGGATAAATTCCTAAGAGTGGGATTGCTGGGTCAAATGGGAGATCTATTTTTAGTTTTTTAAGAAAACTCCATACTGTTCTCCACAGTGGCTGCACCAGTCTGCATTCCCACCAACAATGAGCAAAGGTTCCTTTTTCTCCGCATCCTCGCCAACATTTGTCCTTTGTTGATTTGTTGATGATTGCCATTCTGAGAGGTGTAAGATGGTATCGCATTGTCATTTTCATTTGCATCTCTTGGATAATTAGTGATTTTGAACATGTTTTCATGTTTCTCTTGGCCTTCCTTCTGTCATCTTTCAAAAAGGTTCTATTTAGGTCCATTGCCCATTTTTTATTGGGTCATTTATCTTCCTTTTATTAAGTGTATAAGTTGGCTGTAGATTTTGGAGATTAAACCTTTATTAGTGATAACATTTGCAAATATGTTCTCCCATACAGTGGTCTTTTTTGTTATTTTGTTGATGGTTTCTTTTGTTGTACAAAAGCTTTTTATTTTGATATAGTCTCATTTGTTTATTTTTTCTTTAGCTTCCATTGCCTTTGGAGCAGTATTAGTGAAGAAGTCTTTTCGGCATATATCTGAGATTGTGCTGCCTGTGGATTCCTCTAGTATTTTTATGGTTTCCCTTCTAATGTTTAAGTCCTGTATCCATTTTGAGTTTATTTTTGTATTTGGTGTAAGTTGGTGCTCCAGTTTCATTTTTTTGCATGTATCTGTCCAATTTTCCCAACACCATTTGTTGAAGAGGCTATCATAACTCCATTGTATGTTCATGCCTCCTTTTTATTTGGAATGCAAGACACATTTCATGAGAAAAAGGTACCACTTTGAGTGACTTTTGCTCACCATACCACACATCTCTTCCCATGGCTTCCATCCTCACTTTCCTGGGCGAGTTCTCTCTTTTGGAGCAATGTCATGATAATTTTGATTGCTCAGTGTCTTAAATAGCTTTCTCTTTAAACAAATGTAAACTTCTTCAAACTTAAAGTAAACTCAAATTTAAGCTTCCAAATTCTACTGATATTTCATTTTAAAAAATGAAATGATGTTTTTCTTTCAGTGAGAAAAAAAGTTATTGTAAAAGTAAACATGTAATTAAAAGCAAGACAAGTATAGCCACTTAAAAATAAGAAACTGCATATTAATAGTCACTAGAAATATCAGCTATAACTGTGTTTGTGGGTAGATTTGAATTTTCAAATATTTTTAATATGCTTATATTACTCTTATAACAAAAAAACACCTGTAAAGTTTTCAAATAAACATAAACATAATGAATTAATAGTTAAACTTCCTTAAGTTTTTGCAATAATCTTTTGTTTATCTTTCAGATGCAGCAAAACATCTGAACAAGTATGAAATTTTCTAAAGGTCTTCCAGGCATTTTACTCTTTATTCTACAAGTTAAAACTATTTTATATAAACAGGAATACTAGCTTCTTGATGCCATTGAGGAAAGGAAGAGCTGTGCTAGGAAGACAATATCCAGTGGCATCTGAAGAGCAGGCAGGACTGGATTCTAGAACGGCTCCCCAGCTTCCATAGTGAATACATTCTCCCAAGAACACTGGCTGGTTGGAGGTTGCTAGCAGTCACTCTGGCTGCCTCCTAACCTCCAACATTATTGGAAAAAATATCTGAAGCAGTCCAGGCATTTTTTTTGTTTCCCCAGTGGTCTGCTCTAAGGGGAGGAATACAATATCCACTGTCCGTGAGGATACAACTTCCGTGACTACTGTCTCTGTAATGACACAGAGAGCCTGACATTAGTGATGCTATCAATAGCATTTTGAATTGATAAATGACACTGAAGAAACATGCGTATTTAATTCAGAGTTCACTGTTTTTTATTTATTTTGTGTACTTGCTTATTTCATATTCTATTTGTTCCCATTACAAAGTAAACTCTTCAGAGCAAGAATATAATCTTCTCAGTAACTAGTATAGTATTGATATATAATTAACTTTAAGGAAGGTGATATAGTGGTTAAAAGTTTAGACACAGGGACCCAGACTCTCTGGTTTTAAACTCCACTCTTAGATGCTATATGACTTTTGGTCAGGTGACTTGACTTCTCTTTTAAAATGGAGATAGTAACACCCAGCCAGTGTTGCTCAGTGGTTAAGCATTGATTGACCCATGAACCAGGAGGTCATGGTTTGATTCCTAGTCAGGGCACATGCCCAGGTTACATGCTCAAACCCCAGTAGAAGGCATGTAAGAGGCTGTTGATTGATGGTTCTCTCTCATCATTGATGTTTCTATCACTCTCTTCCTCTCCCTTCCTCTCTGAAGTCAATAAAAAAATAAAAATAAAGATATTTTTAAATGGAGATAGTAATAGCACCCACCTTACATGATAATTGCAAGAATTAAATAAGTTGGAACACTAAAAATGCTTAGAACAAACCAAGTATATAGTAAGTATGATATAATGTCTTTATATTATTATTAACATTTAGCCTAGGTTTGAAGTCTTCTAACTGACTTTAGCCTCTAGGTTTTCTTAGTTCATTTTCCTTCAGAAAAAAAACACAACTTCCTGTTCCTAAGGGGTGACAAAACTTTTAAAAGTTATAAAAATACTCAAAGACTTCTTGGACATCAAATAGCTCTTACAAAACAATATTTTGATGAGTTAAGTGTAAAGGAATCAAAAACATAAGTATTAAATTTCCTTTATAATACACATGGGCTTAAAATGAAGAGAAAAGTGCTTAGCAAAACACACTTTGGGTTTGCCAAACCCAAAACATTGAAAAACAGTTCAAGACATTTTGCAGGCCCACAACAGAACATTCCCACTCATCTGGACCACTGTGCTCCACAGCTTGTCATTTTTAAAAAAATGTTAATCCTCACCCGAGGACATGTTCATTGATCTTTAGAGAAAGAGGAAGGGAGGGAGAAAGAAAGATACACATTGATTGGTTACCTCATATACATATTCCAACTGGGGAATGAGCCCACATCCTAGGTATGTGTCCTGAACAGGAATCGAACCTGCAACCTTTCAAGTGTACCAAACAATGTTCCAACCAACTGAGCCACACTGGCCAGGGCCACAGCTTATCATTTTTTGATCCATCTTCTCAAAGGGTTACCTTCCCCCCTGTTCATGAGGCAGTATGCCACAACTCAGAATTGATATACGAGCAGCTTATAAATTAGAAGGTTCAAATGGCTTATCATCTGCATGTGATTTAATTTTAATATTTTATTGAAGATTCTTATGCATGTGAATGAATAATAGGTGTTTCATATACTGAAGTAAAGATGTAGACAAATGTCTCATAATAAGTTGGTATTATGTTTTTCTGTGTACATCATAACCATGAGTAAGAGGCAACTTGGACATTTCAAAGCATTATTCAAAATCAATAATATTCTAAACATTGTTCTCTTCATAAAAATGTTTTTCTAAGATGATTTTCACTTTGAGAATCTCAGTACCACACTGTCTGCATGTTACCAGGATAGGAAAACATGTAATTGTCTGACCTGGACACTCTTTCCCTTGGGTATTAAGTCTATGAGATGTTCTGTAGCTCTAATTTAAGAAAACAAATGTTCCAGGTTTTAGATTTCTTCTGAAATAAGTAATTTTCTACACTAAGCTCCTTTACAGGCTTTCATAGAAGAGCAAAGAAAAGCAGCCTGAAAAACTGATACTCCATAAAAGCAGACAGGCATCAAAAACCAATGTTAATATTAAAGACCTGGTCATATCTAAACAAGTAATGTTTATTAGCACAGGCAGGTATAATGACCTCTTATTTTTTCCAGTTAAGCCCAGCTACATTTAAGTATTTCCTGTAGTAACCTGGATCTAATATCGTATGACAGAATACATCAGTTAATAAGTCTCTCTGTAAATAAAATATGAGTAAAATATAAAAAGAATTTGTTTATTGAATATGTCTTCATTCGAGATTGTAGGGTAGCAAAACTAAAAACATGTTTCTCTATTTTGAAATGTATTATTTTTATATTTTTATATTTTTAAAATTATTTAAATAAAAAGATACTGGCCTTAAAAGTATTTTTTCTTGTTTAAGAGCAATGTGGGTGGCCTCTTCCTTTAGGGACTCTCAGATTTTCTTTGAGTAGGAAGTTTACCAGTAAAAGAACAATCTTTAGAACAAAATGTTGATAATACATGAAAATATTATCTGATTTGTAGAACTAATTAAAAATTTTATGAATATAGACACTAATTTTCACTTCATTAGTTTTGTAGAAATATCACAAAGTGTTCAGTACAGGACCTGTTATAAACACCCCCCACCAACAACCACCAAATCTCCTATCCTACCCTCTACTCAGGTTTGCCTCAGAATCTTCTTTTTTATGAATTCAGTCAGAATCAGATTTTCTGCAGACAGATTATCTTGGCTTACAAGAGATTGGGAGGCTCTTGATTAGTCATGGAAAGTATTTCAGTTATAAAATAAAAGTAACCACTCTAAAAGTAAAATTTTATGCTGACTCATTACACTATATTTACATTATTTCTTATGTCCAAAAAGATAACCTATCTTTTATGTCTACAATTTTGCTGTAGTAAAATACATCATATCTCAAGAACTGGATCACTTTAAAAATCAACAGCTGTAGAATTTGTATCTGTTTTTCTGGCTACTTATTGTCACTCATATAAGCAAGTATATGGCTGTTTGATCACACAGAGATATTTAAAAAGCATAGTAGCACACATCAAAATAAAATCTGTAAATTTAGTATGTCTGTTGACAAAGCTTCTAATTAACCTCCTTTCTCTTGTGGAAGCTGATAAAAAGACTCTAGGTTAACTTATTCATTAAACATGCACCAAAGACCAAATAGCCACCCGGGAATCCAAGGGAAGTAATATCACAGTTTAACCACAAGTTATAATTTATTTAAAGACTTAAAGCCTAAAAAAAAATGAGAGTCAAAGGAGACCTCAGAGATCATCTAATCCAGTAGTTGGCAAACTCATTAATCAACAGAGCCAAATATCAACAGTACAACAATTGAAATTTCTTTTAAGAGCCATATTTTTTAAACTTCTTCTAATGCCACTTCTTCAAAATAGATTTGCTCAGGTCGTTGTATTTTGTGGAAGAGCCACACTCAAGGGGCCAAAGAGCCATATGTGGCTCAAGAGTCGCAGTTTGCCGGCCACTGATCTAATCAACCAGCAGTCAAGAGTCCACATTAAGTGCCATTTTGTGTGTTTAAAAGTCGGAAAAGATTGATGCGTAATGTACGCTCTTTTGACATGCATGTAAAATCTAGTGCATTAGTTTATGCAGCCACCTTTATAATCTTATTGCTTCATAATTCTCTATGCCATTTATTGGCTCAAAATCGGTTTGTTTGCTGTTGCCATTAAGTTTAAAATAGTGCTACAGTTTAGAAATAAGTGACCTATGTGTTATATTTATCTATTTAATATTTAACATTCAAACTTCTCTATGTTTGAGGACCATGAACTATACAGGTTTTGCCTATCTGACAAAATATCTAGATTTATAATTTATGATTTAGTTTTGTGATTTATTTTCATATATACGCACCCAAAAGTGAATGTTTAATATTTTTATATATAAATTAATGCATTTTTAAAAAATTAATTTTTTAAACAATTTTTTCCCACACCTACCACATTTTCAATGGAAGCACACTAATATGACATGGAATGATTCTATGGCAAAATATACTTAAGTTAGTTAATGTATGAAACTTTTTAAAGACCAGAATTCTTTGGTTTGCCCATAGCTCAGATGAGTAAAACAGAGGAGGTATCTAGTGTTTCTTGAGATCATAATCCTGTTTCCAGAGATAACAATAATAAAAGCTGGTAATTCATTTTACACTTTGGATGAAGGTTTCTCTTTGCATGACAAAGAAAAGACAATCTTTGAGTTTATGACACTTAAATAAAAAATGCTGAGTGAATTATAGACTCAACCTCTGAGGAAATCCTTAGGATAAAGACCTGACTGGAATGATTTATGTGTTGTCTAAAAGAATGGATATGGTTCTTTGGTTATTACTGGCTTTGTGGTTATTATTCTTAAGTCCCTAGGCTTTTTTTTTAAGCCAAGTATTAAGAAAAGGGTGGGAACAAGGCGAGACAAGGTGAAGTCAGAAAAATAATAATTGAGAGCCAGAGACAAGTACAATGAATTGAAAGGATATATTAGATAGGTTAGGAATAAAATAAAAACAAAAACAAAAACAAAAAAAACCCACCAAAAATAGATTTTCTTTTCCTTCATTTTAAAAAGAAAACAGAAATCCTCAGTACAAATCCCATATACAGAGACTCCGAAGGCTCTCTCACAGAACAACAGCTAACTGGTGAAAGTTAGCATTCCTTGTGAGGCAAACTTTTGGAATACACTCTTTTCTGAATACTGACAGCCATAAACACATTAGCTGAGCTATTTGTTATTATCACAAATTAGATGTCACTGAGTTTCCATTACATATATCCATTCCATCATGTGATTCAATCATTGGGTGGATTTTCATTATTGATCCAAGAAATGAATAGTTGGGAAGGAGGACACCTAAGAAGAAATACCAATCCTGCATTGTCCTAATAGTAGAGTACTATGAGGACAATACATTTCTTTTCCTTTTGATATCTAACAAGAAATACTTGTACATCTACTAGATAAAGATAAAGAGGAAAGAAACAGAGGAATGAAATATTCAGGACTGAGGGCCTATAGTAAATGTCTCATTTACCCCATGTTTCACATGCCTTAGTTCCAATTCCTAATATACATAGCTTTAGTGATCAAATGCCTTGATATAGTGTTCTCCCTCTCCTTTGAGAGTATCGATCTTTTCTGTTCTTAATGTATGATTTAAACAGCTTTTTCATGTGTTACTCTTGCCCTTTTTTTTTGATGTTGAATATAAACCACAAATTTGAAGAAAAAGAAGTTTGGAATAGTGCTAATTAAATCAATTCTTGTTTGAACTAATGAATTTGGTTATGTGCCATGTCTTAAGTCTGACCAGGCATCTTATAAATACATTTGAGGTAATCTAGGCAAAACGTCACAACTAAATCAAACAAAGTCCATTAGCTTTGTCAGAAAAACTACTCGGCCTAAATACCCTGTTGAAACTGTGTCTATAGGCAGAGCATGGACCTTATGATAACTAGACAAAATTATTCCATGGTCATTTAAGGATCACTAGATATCTTTCTCTCTAATTTTCTCCATATCAGCTTGCCTTGTAGGAGCAGTTAAAGTGACAAGCACTATCTGCTCATATTCAGCTGAGTGGAAGTATTTTGCAAAGGACATTAGTCATGGTAACTAGAAGACCCTATTAGTTGGCCTCCCCCTTCTTCCATGAACCCTAACTTTATCCAGATATTCATTACTCAGGGAAGATGATCCAATAAGCACCAAAAAAAGATAAATCTGCATTAGTTTAAGCCAGTCCTTGCCAATGAAGAGCATGGCAATGACTGTGTAAGAAGACGTCTATGGGCATATATCCAGGAAAGGATTCTGTAGCTAAGTATTTAACTAAAGTTTAATTTTTCCCTTTCATAATGTGTTTCTGCTGCCCAGCCAGGTACTATATTTCCCAATCCCCATTTTTATATATAGGATCATAAGGTAGGTTCTAGCTGATAGGATGTGATCAGAAGGCCAAGATAGTCAAATATGCAGTGTGACTTCCCTGCCTCTTCCCCATTCAGCTGCAACCATAGATATCATGTATGAAGGTGGCAACATCCTATAACTCTACAGTTTGAGGAGAGTTGTCCAGAAATATATGCATTGGACTTGCATGAATGAGAAATTTTATTGTGTGAATATACTTCTCCAAATCCTACTTCTTATTCAAGAACTGGAAAAGAAGAAAAAAGGTATCCCATTTTAAATCTACATAGCCAAGTTTTATTCTGGACACTTTTTCACTCTGGGCTTTGTCTTCTTTATCAGTAAAATGACATGGCTAGGACCTGTCTTTAAGCTTCCTACAGGCACCACATTCTATGATCTGGATGCCAGTGGGCATCAGTTATCCATTACCACATTATGGCCAAGAGGAGCCAGAACTAATGATCTGCACATAAAACCAGAACTAAGGGCTCTGAGGAGGACTGCTTCTAAACACAACAGAATGTTGTTCTATTCAAATCAGCATTTATATCATCCAAAATTTAACCCTAAGTTTTCTAAAAGCAATTCATATAAACTGGATTATTGGGTAATGAACTATCGAAAAGAACGACTCTCAAAATACCCTCATTTTGCAGTTGTTTGAAGATAAGGAAAGTTAGTAGTATTGCCAGGAGAGGTAGCCCAAGGAATTATTAATGCAAACACCTGAATTAACCTCCTTAAATAATAAAAGTCTATTGCTTTATTAAGAGAGAGAGATGGAGAGGGAGAAGGCAGTGGTAAGAAAATTCCAACCACATGGGAGCTACAACGCTGCAATATCTGAATTTCAATAGTATATATGATTTTAATAAAATTCTACATGGAACATTACATTCCAGAACCTCACTACTTTATAAAATTAAATTTATTTGGGTGACATTCATTAATAAAATTATATAGGATTCCAGTGTACATTCTATTATAAATCATCCATATATTGCATTGTGTGCCCATCAACCAAAGTCAAGTCTTCATCCACCATCATATATTTAACTTCATTTACCCTTAAAACTCCCTTAACAGCCCTCCCCTCTAGTAACTACCATATTGTTGTCTGTGTCTATAAGTTTTTGTTTTTCTTATTTGTTCATTTGTTGCTTTCAGTTTTATATCCCTCAATGAGTGAAATCATATGATTCTTAACTTTTTTGGTACAACTTACTTGCTTAGCATGATATTCTCAAGATCCATCCATGTTGACATAAATGGCAGTATTTTATTTTTTCTTATACTATTCTATTCTATATATGTATCACTTCTTCTGTATCCAGTCATCTAGTGAATAAACATCAGTTGTTTCCATGTCCTCACCATGTGAATTATGCTACAATAGGAGATATAGGAGTGTATATATCTTTGCAAATACATATTTTCATATTTTCAGGTAGATAACTAGAGGAGAGATTGCTGGGTTACATGGTAACTCTATTTTTAATTTTCTGAGGCGCTCCCATACTGCTTTCTATAGTAGCTTTACCAGTTTACATTCCCACTAGCAGTGAATGAGGAAAATCACGCTACTTTTTTTAGAATTGATTTTTAAAGAGAGAGGAAGCGGGAGAGAGAGGAGAGAGAAATATCTATGTAAGAGCGAAACATCGACCATCTGCCTCCTGTCTCCTGCATGTCCCCTACCAGGGATTGATCCCAAAACGGGCATGTGCCCTGACTGGGGATTTAAAGGACAACATTTAGGTACACGGGATGATGCCCAACCAACTGAGCCACACCAGCCAGCGTGAACAAACCTCACTATTTTTTAAGTATACTTTTACATTATGCAATTAAGCTTTGAGCTTTACATAAATATCAAGTGCTTGTTTCACAATGAAGTAGTTATGGTTACATTATGTATTTGCTATTACAACAATTATTACTAACCTCATTAGAAACAAATTGTTTTCTATTATCATTTGTATTAGATTATACCCAGTAATATTTGTGTGAATTTTGGTACTGTTATCTCCACATTCTAGATCAGATTAAAACTCACTTACTCTAAAATATCAACCTATCACTCTGTGACACACCTTTTTCTTTGTTCCTCCTTTTTTTTCTACCTGCCTTCCTTTTCTTCTGTCATTCATTTAGCAAATAATTCCTGGCTGCCTGCAGTACACCAAACCTTATGCTAGACAAATACAGCATGATCTTCATGTTGCTTAACCTAAAAAAAGATATAAACAAAAACACAGGTGAATATTACAAAATGTGACATTTGTAAAGTAGAAATGAACCCTGGCTGGTGTGGAAGCACAAGAAAGAAGGATTGAGTTCAGACTGGAGGGGAGAGCGAGAGTGACACACCCCTTTGAACATCACCACCATCAACAATGAAGGGAACAGTTCCAAACCAGTAGATAGAATAAAAATTTTCCCCACAGGCTTGTCTGCAAACAGACCCAGTTCCTTCCACAGCCCCCAACTCATTGCTCTCCTGAGCTCATCTCCCCTATTTAAAGCACCACTTAAAAAATGTTGCCCTTAAAGGACTAAGATCAGGAAACTCACAGCTTACAAAGCAGTCTGCTGGCACCAAAGCTCAAAAGAACAGCCCCTAAAAGCTGAGGCTCCCCTCTTTCACCCAAACACAAGTTGCTATAATCCCTTTCTGCCTTCTGTGCTTATATAATACAGGCCTTCTTCGATTACAAGACACTTTGAAGATCTCACCTTCTCCCATTACTTGTCTTCTACATAAAATACCCACAGATGTGAGTCTGTTAGAATGTGTGAAAACTACAGTTGATAATTTATAAACCAATATTTCCTAAGGTTTAAAAAAAAAAAGGTTTAAAATTTGATAGGATTCAATGGTGTTGAAAGAGGGTAGGTTGCTGCAGGAGCACCCCCTGCTGGCCACAGGGAGAGGTGTTGTAAAACTGGAGCTGGAAGCTGACAAGCCTAAAAATAATAATATTCAATACTTCCTCTCTAATAACAAATATTTATTAAGTGATATTCTGTGATACAAGAGGACTGACATTATACTAGTATGTGCAAGTGGCCAAAGCAAGTATTTTTTACTTTATTTTTTACAACTAATCTATATCTATCTATCTATCTATCTATCTATCTATCTATCTATCTGCATGTGTGTGTGTGTATAAAAGCCTAAGCAACCATTATGACCTAATGAATGAAATGACCAGTCAACCAGTTGCTATGACACACACTAACCACCAGGGGACAGATGCTCAATTCAGAAACTGCCCCCTGGTGGTCAGTGTGCTCCCACAGCTAACCTCCTACAGCCCCTTTCCCTACCCCCCCCCACCCCCCCCCCCCCCCGTACCAGCCAGCCAGCCAACCTACCTCCTGGCCAGTCAGCCACCCGATAGGCCTCAATTGCCGGCCAAGCCGAGGGACCCCACCTGTGCACAAATTCATGCACTGGGTATCTGGTACATTCAATAATTTGAACTCTTCTAGTAAAACAATCACAAGAGAAACTTGTAGTTTGGCTGAATTCAAGCATCATGGAGGTGTTTTGTTTTTGTTTTGTTTCTTCTCTAAATGTAATCAAATCAGGTTATGTACCAACTGGGCAAGAACAGGACACCTAACTAGACTATGTTCTTGCATAGGGCGACTCAATAGTATGAAATAGCCAACTGTCCCAGATACACCTACAAATTAAACATAATCTTAACCAGAATCTAAATGGGATTCCTTAATAAATGTGACAGGTTGATTCTAAATTTTATCTATAAAAGAGTAAACAAAACATTTTTATTTGATAGGTCAAATATCAGAACACAATAGAAAGCTACAGTAACTAAAACATTATGGCACTGGCATAGCCAATGCACCAAAAAGAGATCCAGGTGTTTGGGAGAATTTAGAATTTGTTAAAGGTATCTTATAAATTAATTGGAAGAGGATTCAATGACTGATGTTGAGATAATCAGACATAATGCCTATCTTAAAATACATACAATGATATGTTGCAGCTGGGTTAGCAAACAAAGCAAAATAAATTATAAAAGGAAATGTAATACAAGGAGTAGGCTTTCCTAAACAACATAAACTGAGCTGTCATTTTGAGCTCAAAGAAATATGTATTAGCTTACAACTTACACAGTATTGAACATATGCATAGTTTATTTTCCCTCTGCTCAGTTCTGATTTCCCTATTCCTATCCTTACATTTAACACATATTTGTTATTGTTACTGTTTGGGCACCTTCTATTTTTTTTTTTTTAGATAGGAAAAAAATGAAGCACATGGAAATGAATTTGCTTGGCTAATAAGTATGGAGCTTAAGCATGGTTTCAAGAATTCAAAGGCATTAATTGTTTTTTCAAATATGGGTACTTAGACTTTCTCAAACTAGTTCAAAAGTCACAGATGCTAAGAGTACCTAGGAATATGGGGCTTGTTTTGAATACTCTATTCCTCACCCATACCCCCCCCCAAAAAAAAACTATATATTTTTGTCCAAAAACCAACCAAAAAGAGACCAAAATATTAAAGTAAAGTCTACATAAATCCTCTTCATTTCTAGAGAGAGAACAGGTGAGAGGTAAAGGGCTTTAGCCAGTAGAAAATTCACTTTAAAGCTAATGTGAATAGACACATTAATGGCCATACTAATCTGTGGAAGAAGACCACTTAAAACTTCACTCTCCAAACTGGGTAAGGAATCTGTTGAAGAAGCCACTGCCCACGATTTAACATTCCAGTAATTGTTCCATAAAAGACCTTCAGCCACTGTGTGAAGGAAATAGTCTAGACAGCCATGCTCCAAGAATGTGCCATTGTGTGTGTGTAGCAGATTGAGTTTACACTCTAGTCCTGATTCACAAAGGGGAACAAGTGTGCCAATGGGCCACAGGCCAGGATGTGGGTGATTCAATAAATGCTCTTGGAGAGAGCAATGTTCTTCTGGGAACCACATCAGCACACCAGCTGGTTAACAAATGCAGAAGGTTTTAATGAAATTAGACAAGAAAGTAAGTTGGACATGTTATTTCCAATGTGTGAATGGGTGGGCATACACCAAACTTCAAATTTTTTTTCTGGACCTTCCAATTTCCAGGCAGTCTGAATAAGTATGAATGTTTCTCTGCGAGATTCACATGAGGAAGAATTGTCTATGCCAATTATATATGGGAATTCTGTGACTATCCCTATCTTATTATATTTTCTTTTCCTTTCTTTTTTAGAGAGGATGGGAAGGAGAGAGAGAAAAGTTTCAGTATGAGAGAGAAACATCAACCAGTTGTCTCAGGAATCAAATCTACAACTTTTTGTGTACAGGATGATGCTCCAACCAACTGAACCACTGGCCAGGGCTATCCTACTATATTTTAACACTATATGGTTTGATTGCACATGTAGTACCATGACTATATTCCACTTGCATTTATTTTTATTTTTCTACTTTTATTTATTTTTTGTTGTTTAAAGTATTACATATAGTAGTACATATATCTCCTTTTTCCCCCATTGACCTTGCCCCAACCTCCCCTACCTCCTATCACATGCCCTCAACACAACTTCACCCCCAGTGTCTTGTATCCATTGGCGTGCTTATATGCATGCATACAAATCCTTTGGTTGATCTCTTTCCCCACTCCCAAAAACTCCTCAGTTTTCCCACTGTAATTTGACAGTCTGTTCAGTGCTTTACTGACACTGTATCTATCTTTCTGTTCATTAGATTATAATGTCCTTTATTTTCCATAAATGAGTGAGATCATGAGGTATTTTTCTTTCATTGCTTGGCTTATTTCACTTAACATAATACTCTCCGGGTCCATCCATGCTGCTGCAAATGGTAACAATCCCTTCTTTTTTTATAGCAGTTTAGTATTCCATTGTGTAGATGTACCATAGTTTTCTAATACCCTCATCTGCTGATTGATATTTAGGCTGTTTCCAAATCTTAGCTATGGTGAATTGTGCTTCTATGAACATAGGGGTACATATATCCTTTCTGATTGGTGTTTCTAGGATCTTGGGATATATTCCTAGAAGTGGGATTATTAGGTCAAATGGGAGTTCATTTTTAGTTTTTTGAGGAAGCTCCATACTGTTCTCCATAGTGTCTGCACCAGTCTGCATTCCCACTAGCTGTGCACGAGGGTTCCTTTTTCTCCACATCCACACCAGCACTTGTCGTTTGTTGATTTGTTGATGATTGCCATTCTAACAGGTGTGAGATGGTATCGCATTGTCGTTTTGATTTACATCTCTCAGATAATTAGTGACATTGAGCATGTTTTCATCTGGGTCTTGGCCTTTCTTCTGTCTTTTGAAAAGATTCTATATAGGTCCATTGCCCATTTTTTAATTGGATAATATATCTTCCTTTTATTAAGTTGTATAAGTTCCCTGTAGATGTTGGAGATTAAACCTTTATCAGTGACAACATTTTCAAATATGTTTTCCCATACAGTAGGCTTTCTTATTATTTTGTTGATGGTTTCTTTTGCTGTTCAAAAGCTTTTTATTTTGATGTAGTCCCATTTGTTTATTTTCTCTTTAGTTCCCATTGCACTAGGAGCAGTACTAGTGAAGAAATTGTTTCGGCATATGTCTGAGATTTCTCTGCCTGTGGATTCCTCTAGTATTTTTATGGTTTTCCATCTTATGTTTAAGTCCTTGGTCCATTTTGAGCTTATTTTTGTGTATGGTGTAAGTTGGTGATCTAGCTTCTTTTATTTTCTTCTTCTTTTTTTTTTTCGCATGTATCTGTCCAATTTTCCCAACACCATTTATTGAAGAGACTGTCTTGACTCCAAAGGCATCCAAATTAGAAAAGAAGTAAAGCTGTCCTTATTTGCAGATGACATGATATTGTACATAAAAAAACCCAAAAGATTCCATCAAAAAACTATTAGACTTAATAAGTGAATTTGGCAATGTAGCAGAATACAAAACTAACACCAAGAAATCTATGGCATTTCTATACACCAATAATGACCTTACAGAGAGACTAAAAAAGCAATCCCATTTACCATCACACCAAAAAAAAAAAATTAAGATACCTAGGAATAAACTTAACTAAGAAGATAAAAGACCTATGCAGAAAACTACATGATACTGAAAAAAGAGATAGAGGAAGACATAAACAAATGGAAGAATATACTATGTTCATGGACTGGTAGAATCAACATCATTAAAATCTCCATACTACCCAAAGCAATCTATGGATTCAATGCACTCCCCATTAAAACACCAACATATTTCACAGACCTAGAAAGAACTCTCCAAAAATCCATCTGGAATAAAAAAAAATATCCCGAATAGCCACAGCAATCCTGAGAAAGAAGAACAAAGTAGGTGGGATCTCAATACCAGATTTCAAGCTATATTACAAAGCCACTGTTCTCAAAATAGCCTGTTATTGGCACAAGAACAGACATCTAGATCAATGGAACAGAATAGAGAACCCAGATATCAACCCAAACCACTATGCTCAATTAATATTTGACAAAGGAGGCATGAACATACAATGGAGTCAAGACAGTCTCTTCACTTGCATTTAGATTGGAAGATAGAAAATGGGGCAAGAAAAAATCTAGATCTTTCTAGTGGATTTGCAATATACTATAGAAAAATTGCCTCCTGCTCAAAACAATTTTCTTTCATAAGTCATTATAAAAGAACCTTAAATTCCACTTTCCTTATGAAGAATGTAATGTTTAATGAAAAAGAGTTGGTGAATTTCTTCAAGGCCTCAATTTGTTAAAATTTATTTCCCATCATATCTCTTTATTTGATATTTAAAAGAATTTCTTCAAGGCCTCAATTTGTTAAAATTTATTTCCCATCATATCTCTTTATTTGATATATAATTTGCCTATGATTAATATAAATGATTTATATCCAAGGTGTTTACTCTCATACTATCACTCATAATTTTTATGTCATAGCCTGGATTCTTAAAGAAGAAAATCATTGGAAAATGTTTAGATAACTTTCCCACAATTTACCGTTTTCCAGCTTTGAGATAGGAAAATAATGCTGCTCTCATGGAATTCACTAATGCAAAGTTAGAATAAACATGGGATTAAATAAAAGATCTTTATTCCAGTGAGATGCATGCCAGACATCTAACCTGCAGAATTGTAAGATAAAAATTTATTTGAAGCTACCACGTTTGTGGTAATCTGTTACAGCAGCAGTGAAAACGAATATAAGTATCTTCCAGAAATAAGACTTGTTAGTCACAAGGCTGAACCCCACCCCCACCATTCCCACCCCCAGGAGTCAGAGAAGGTGAAGAGAGACCCAGAGGAGATAGAGCAGTTGGAGGACAGGCTGGCTGCTGAGTAATGTCCAGGTGAGTTAGCAGATCAGTGAGCCTGTGGGCACTGCAAAATAACTGCTGCTTCCCTTCCTATTCCAAATCTTCCCAGAATCTCCTTTGTGGCCCATACAATACTAGAAAGAGAATTCTGGGAAACTTAGATCAGCCCAGCCAATCGACACATGCACCTCTGATTTTCCTTCCTTGCTTTTGAGGAAATTAATATCAAAACTGATTGATTTTGAAATCTAATCTAAAAATGTTAAAATACATTAGGGTATTTTCTTTAGAAATGGTAAAGTAGCAAAGGAAAAATATTCCCTTTGACTCTAGGGTATTATGCATAAATATAAATATATTTTGTATGCAGATTTACTTGTTTAATGACTTACAAAAGGTCTTTGCCTAAATTGACATCAGGTTAGTTTAGGCAAACATGGATCTTCTAATTGAGATGCAGCTTCATAATGAGCATTTGATGAAAATTCATGCTCTACTGCAAATTATCCAGGCCTGGACAATGTGACTCAGTGGTTGAGTGCCCACCTATGAACCAGGAGATTACAGTTCAATTCCAGTCAGGGCACATGCCTACATTGTGGGCTTGACATCAGGAGGCAGACAATCAATAATTTTCTCTCATCATTGATGTTTCTACCTCCCTCTCCCTTCCTCTCTGAAATCAGTAAAATATTTTATTCAAAGATGCAATACATCTGTAATACATGGGAAGATGAGTAAAGTTATGAAGGGTAAAAACTATACCTAGATTCTAGCCCCTTTATACTCTGTCTGAGCTTAATGGGCTTTTTAAAATTACTTTAATACTCTGAGCCAAGTCACACACAAATTATTTTCCTCATCTGTAATACAGGAATGATTTCTTTAGCTACCTTCTAAGTTCAAATTGTCTCTGATTTTCTGAAGCCCAAGGGAATGTAATGGAAAGGATTATTACTATGAAGAGGTTCTTCTGAACAGGCCTCTTAACTGCCTGATATGTAATCAGTCTTTTTATCCACGAGGAAAGCCACAAGAGTGACTGTATAGATAGTAGCCATCAAAACCTGCTTTTTGTTTGCTTTTTGTTTTTGTAGTTTTGGAGAACTTAACTGGGGGGTAAAAAAAAACACAATAAAATCCCTGTACATATTAAGATGTAGTTTCTATACTTGCTGCGTCATAAACCTTTGAAACACATGGGAAGGAAACCGACTTTATCTTACCCTGAGAAAATAGCTTACCCTAAAAAATAACCTAGTAGTATGTCATAGATCAAGAGAATAAACCCTCTGAATTTCCATTGTTTTACAATGAGCCACAGTGAACTCAATCAGGTATATGCTTTTTTGATTCACAACTTGAAAAAGCAAATTTTGGCTGTAAAATATATTAAGAATTTAACTTATTCACCATATGTGTTATCTGAAAGAGAGAAGAAGAAGAAGAAGAAGAAGAAGAAGAAGAAGAAGAAGAAGAAGAAGAA
>JAAGEH010000018.1:47787776-47922585 GCA_011751065.1 Lasiurus cinereus
AAGAAGAAGAAGAAGAAGAAGAAGAAGAAGAAGAAGAAGAAGAAGAAAACCCTGCTGTGAAAACATTAAAACAAATTCTGACCACATTAAAAGAGTAAGGCACAAAAGGACAGAAGCATAATGATTTTGTTCCTAAACTCCTGGCCTGAACATAAGTCCTCCCAAAATCCCCCTTACCAGATGGCTAACCCAGAAAGGGAAGACAGCCAACTTGATTTCAAAAGTGAGAGTGATTTTTTATTTAAATGAAAGATAGAAACTGTCTCATTATATCTAAGAGGAGGGAGCTCGAATGTTCAGCATCCTGTTCTGGTTTGAGTAAAAGTTTGTCTTTTTTGAAGAGAAATCATATGTAATCTCAGGCAGTGGCCCGAACCATTTGCTCATACTAATTGTTGGTTGAAAGCAGAGTAGGAGATTGTTAAAGTCTTCTCTGGCAGAAACCTGATCTGTGGAAATGTACTTCACAGGAACTGTGATGAGGTTTGCAGCTGGCAGCAGAGTATGACAGTGTGGCTACATGCGTCTCCATCTTCGCTTTGGAACAGAATGGAGACTTTCATGAGACAACTCTGGGAGTTAGCTGAGGGCCCACAGTGCAGATTTGGCCTGCTTTTCCTCCACATCCTCTCCTCTGCCCATGGTCTGACAACAAAAGCTGAAGTGGGGCAGGTATCATTCTTAAAAACATATATCTTAAAATAATTGTTATGTAGTGATGTGACTATTTTGAACTATGATTAATATGAGTACACTTAAGAGATAGCATTGGCAAGTTAGGAAACCACCAAGTAAGGCCAGATGTATGAACTGACTTGATATTTTAATTTAAAACACCAGCATCAAGTTGAAAGGTCTTTTATTATTTGAGCCAAATCACAGAGAATTCACACATCAATGATGCTCACTTGTTATTCCCGGCAGCTAGAAACAATTGCCTTAAAATTATTAACTAATGTATTCACCATCAAGATAAGTGGGTTTCATTAGTCAAATATTGAATTATAAAAACAATCTTTTGAGTTTATGTTAGTCATGACAATATTTGAAAGCTCAAGTATTCAGCATGTTCTATAAGTTATAATATAAATTATCTCATGTTTTAAGTTGTGTAACATGTTAAATTTTTGTTAAATTGTCACATCTATATGTATAAAGAGGTAATATGCAAATTTGTCCAGGACACCTTCACAGTCACGACTGGCGAGGCTCAGAGCACACCCCCACCCCAACAGACACACACAGGGGTGGGAGCCTAGTCCCAGCAGCCATGACACAGCTCAAAGCACACCCCGGTGGGTGGAGCGAAGCAGCCCGGGTCCTGGGTGCTAGAGGGAAGCTGGTTCCGGCAGCCAGGGGAAGGAAGGCCTATTCTTGCACGAATCTTCGTGCATTGGGCCTCTAATTCTTTTATAATTCAGTTTTTGGTCATTAATCCTAAAAATTTCTATATTCTCTTTGCCCTTGCCCAAGGGCCCTCTGGGAACTCTATGAATCTGTCCTTTCATTCTCATTGGACAATACCATGGCTTCTGGTAATGGAGAAAGGGACCTGAGCAGAGCTCATTCAGTAGTACTGACACATAATTTCAAATAAATACTCTAAGTGTACTCTATAGAACAAAGAGTGGCACATGTCCCCACTCTTAACGTTATTAGTATTTAGTTAATAAGTATAAAAATTTGGCATTCGTTAGAGTTAATACTGTAGCTTTTCAAGCAAACATTTATACTCAAGGAAACACAGAACTGGGGCTCAATGCTCATGTTTTTCCCAGGACATCAACTCATCTTAGAAAGAGAACAGAAAGCACAATTACAGACCCTAGCTTGAGAAAGGCCTAACGTAGTCCAACCCATGAAGGAAATGTACAATAAAGAAATCAGAATCAGTATGGATTATCACTCATTCATCAGATATTGGGCAAATGTTTCTTAGTATCTTTGTCGTACTTGCAGACCATAAGCCTATGGGAATGTTGCCAGGGGCTTATAAAATAAAAAATCTTGTCCTACTGCCTGGCAAGAGCTCTTTAGTTCTAAACATTTAAGAAAAATGATTGTCTTTCCACGTTAGCATTATTTTTTTCAGTATACTTTAAATAAAGAAATTACATTGTGTAAACTTTACCCAGAAATGTATTGTTGTTTTTAAGAATTTTTATTTAAAAAGGCCTCTTGATTGTTTTGTTTTTAAATCCTTAGCTGAATCTGGAGGAGATAGGCAAAGATAATGGTCAACTATATACAAGAATGGAAGCCAGTTTTGGTTGTTTTTTTTTTTGGCTTCTAATCACCATCTAATATAAAATTTCTACTGTACTAAGTCCATCTAGATTTATATTCCAGTTTCTCCAGCTACAAAACATGACTATCAGCACATATTGACCATGATGTTCACTGATGCACATCGAAGCCAAAGTTCCACACCCAGGCTGTCGCTCCTCTCGGTCTCCCCATCCTCCAGCCCCGAGGCTCAGTCTCTGCCCTAGAGCAGGACACGTTTGAAGGCAGGGCTTGTGTCCTAACCCTCAGGACCAAGAAGAGTGTCTAGCACACGACTTAAATGAGTTGATTAACTGAAACCTGCTGTTTCCATGAAACAGGTAATCCTAGCTAAGAGACCATTGCTTCTGAAACTGGGCTGTTTGGAATCACTTGGGGAGCTTGGTTTTGGGCAACTTTTATTTTAGAAAAATATATATATTTTATAAGTCTAGACCCAGGGGACATAGGGAACATAATTTGCAACTCTCACTCACTGCCTTTGATATATGGAGCCCTCCATGCCTATGATCTGAAGAATGTTTGTATGCCCTAGAAAACATACACATGCACCTGTGCTAATATATCTTAGTAGAGTAAGACACACGGAGATGTTTTAGGAAGCCATTTTTACAAATGATTCTTGAATCAATAGATTATATTTCTCTGAACTCACCAGGGCTTGTGCACCAGAGTGAAATTAGCCCCTAGTCAGCTATAGAATAACAGTCCAGCCCTTTAGCTTGTCCTTTTTGTTCTGGCTGTTCCTGTCCACTCTCATCTCTGTTCCTAACCAACCTCCTCATTGTCCCTTTCTCCCCCACCCTCCCTCTCAGCACTCCTTCCTGCAACATTACCCAGGACTGCCCTGGTCCCTTTTTGCTGCTGTCACTTGTTCACACTCTTCTCTCTGTCACTGGATGGTAAGCTACTAGTGGGGTGATCCCGCATCTTAGGGATCATTTTATGTCTAACACCTGGAAACCTTTTGATGACTTTAAAATCTGTGTTCTTTCTGGGACCTTTAACAAGGCCAGTCAGAGGAGGTTTGAATGTAGATAACGCTCCTAATCAACCACAGCGATGGGTGTGACTTGAATATCCAGACATTGAGTCAGCTTGTTACATAATTCAAAGAAAGAAAATAACATGAACAGTGATTATTTGTGTCTGCAGACAGCACCCTTATAGTAAAATAACTGAAGTTAATTAACATTATTAAATTTGACATTGTTTTAAAAAATTTCTTACTGGAGGCATTTTTAAGAGTCAGTATCTTTATGCTTTAATCTACTTTAGGGCTATTTAATATTGATCTATTTTATTTCTTTCATTTCTTCCAGAGAAGGCAAACTAGCATACATGTCATGGTTTACTACCGAAGTACTCAGAGCATCCTCTTACTGTGAATTCTCTGGTATTCTTTCAGCTTGACTTATTTATCTTGAATTGCAGTCAGGTGTGCTTTTACTGAGAGTTACTTGAAAACAATTTGTACCATTGAGTAGCTATTTACCATTCTTGCCCCCATCTATGGCAGAGATAGCTAGCTGACCACCAAAGTTGGTTTTCTTTGCTTCTGGGCAAGCAGCAAGACTCCACTTTTCAATCCTTTGCAGCCGATTGGCTCACATGATGCTAGTCAGTGTTACATGTGAATGGCGTGTTGTAGGATGTGCATTGGAATTTTTACGGACCTGGCCAATGATGGCACCTTTTCTTCCCTCGGCTGCCAGGTTGACACATGAAGATGTGAAGACGGCAGAATCACGAGATAGAACATGCATCAGAGAAACACCATCCAGAGGAAAGCCACCTGCAGGGCATCCTGTGAACGTAAGTACTAAAGGTCTACAGCATTACGTGACTGAGATTTGGAGAATATCGGTTACAGCAATAATACACAACTGGCCCTGCTTCCTCTTCAGATAGAGCTGTGCATGGCTGCCACTGGTGTCTGGGAGAATCTGCACCCTGGGGCCCTCACTGCTCCTGGTCTGGAACCTGCCCACCAGTCACATCCCCAGCATAGCCTCCCCCAGCTCCTGACCCCTTGCCCTGCCTGATGATCAGAACTGATTGCTGCAGGACCTTCTCATTAACCATTCTATTTCAGAGTTCAGTGGAGGTGGGCAGGTGGGAAGAGCATAAGGAGAACATTTTTTGAGCATACACTATGTACCAGGCACCATGCTGTGTGTTCCTTCATACAGTACCTCATCTTAAACATCACAAAACCCCATGATCTCCACTTCACATAAGGGGAGCACACACAAGGTGACCAGCTGGCTGTGGCAGAATGTAGGTGGAGACTAACTCTTTGAATTCCAAAACCAGGATGGTGCCCCTCACCACGGAGCTCTCCTGCACTGACAGCCACCTAGCCCCACTTCCTTGTCTCTGGGTCTCCCTCGGAGCCAGCGCCTCTGGGAAGGGCGGTGTGGGAGCCTTTGTGTAGAAGCCAAGTCATTTCGTAGAGGTCAGAGTGGGTGGAGGATGTGATACTGGCCTCCTCGTTTAAAACTTGGAACACATTTTTCCATGGAAAAAATATTATGCAGAGACGGTCCATTTTGTAAATGTATGCAATGCAAAAGCACTTTGCAAACTATCAAGAAGCATATAATACGCCTATAAGGAATTACTGCTCTATAGTACATTAGCACTATAATTCCGACCCTTTGTGGATTAAATAGCCTTTTGTGAAGTAGATAGAGAATTTAACCACGGACTGTTACATTGTCTCAAAGGAAAAATACATTCCAATAGCCAAACAACTGACTTACAACAGACATTTGGAATCTAACCCATTCACAGACTGAGAGCTGCCTGGATTAACATGAAGAGGACACATCATCACCATCTTCATCAAGTATTATTTATTAAGAACAGTGCATGGGGTTAAGGCTTCAGGGTAAAGGAAAAAAAGAAGGGAAGTGTTAATCTAATTTTTAATGGCTACAGTTTCACATCCCTAGTTGTGAATGAACTCAAGCTGTTCCAAAACAACCTTCTTATCTTTCTCTTGACTTCCTTCCCCTCGTTTTCATAGTTATCTTCTACTTTTTTTTATTTTCCTCTTGCTATACCATTTTTTGTCGATCTTCCACATGTATTTGACATTTATTCTTGTGCTGAACAAATTCTTTTCAAGGGCTGGCTGTATTCTCCAACTCAGTGATAGAGTCTAGAAATACCAAGATGAGTAATACACAAAATACAGTTCTCAGAAAACTCAGTAGGGGAGGCTTGCCTGTAAACAACATTCTATCCAGTGTGATAAATACAGAGACAAGAAGGGAATGAAGAGAATGTTATGTAGGCAGAAGTTAAAGGAGCCATCAGAGGTCCCTCTTGTTCATCTCACACCTGCATGCCTTTGCCTGGCCACCACCAATGAAACCTTCATTACTTCTCTTCCAAACTACTCTACTATGGTTCTAACCCATCTCCTAGCCTCTGTCTCTCCCCACTGTAATCCAAGGGACATATGTTGCCAGACTAAGGTTCCTTTGGGACTCCAATTATTTAGTTCCCCCTCTACCCATGTCATTGATATTTTTTGCTCTCAGAATTTTATAATTCCTCCTGTTGCATTTGGAGGCCCCTTGTGGTTTTATTTGTAGCCCAAATCTACACGGAACTCCCTTATTAGTCAAACTGATTGCATATTATTCTCCAAAAATGTTGCCTTTCTTATGCAAGAATGTTGTCTTCCTGTACGGTGCTCTTTAAATCACTAGTATGAAATGCTATAGATGCTTCAATACTCCGTTCAAAGGTAGAGCATTTCCTAATCCCCTCAGCTGGGGGTCCTTTATTTCTGATTTGAAGGAAGGAACACAGGGTTTGCTGAATATCTTTTATACATCAAGCATAGTGCTGGACAGTTTTCAAGGACTAGCCTATTTATCATTCACAACATCCCTGTGAAGTAATGTCAGTTTCTCCACTTCTCAGACAAGGAAGCTAAGGTTCTGGGAGGTAAAGGGTTATGCTCTGGCTAAGGAAGTAGCTGAGCCAAAATGTGAATGTTAAAGCCCATGTGGACTGCAAAGTCCATTTTGTCTCTTTTCATCAAGTCTCTTTGCCTCCTTCATTATTTATCTTAGAGCAACAGACTCACAAGGTGGTATGTGTGCTCATTAATGTCTCTATAGTATTTGGATATTTTCAGGTCAAAGATACTTGGTCTTAAACATCTTTGCATACCAGAGTGGCTCCTTCAGTGCATGGAACAGTAGGAACTTACATAATGTGACAGTGACATGAAAGTGCCCCACTAGCATGACATCTAGAGGGTCAGATCAACAAGCCCCTACCTTGTTGGCATACACAACTTAACTCGTCAGTAAACAGCCATGGAATCACGTGACCACAGACACATTCATACAAAGAATCAGATATGGAAATCTCACCAATGTACTTCCCTAAGAGATTCTGAGCAAAACGTAAACTAGAGAAACTGGCCTTTTGTGTTTGCATCTGGCAGAGTTTGAGAAGGAAAGGATAATGAGTGTCAGCAAATACTGAAAATGCTTTGTTTATTTGCTTAGATATTCAAAGTGAGGCATTTGCCAAATTTGCAGTCCCAAGTACAAGACTGGGACACAAACAAGTGTTTCTTCTCAACCAATAATAGCTCCTAATACCATCTGGAAACCTACACCAGTTAAGAAAAAAATAAATATGCCTTTTTATTTTCCTTCTAAGACCTCAAAGCTTATAAATCTGGGATTTGTAGGCTAGAAAAGAGAGTTTCAAAAATGGGGGCCCTTCATAAAACTCGAGCCCCCTGGCAGCCGAAACTTCAGATCATAGAGGCAGTCAGAGATCATGTTTGTTCTGATCCCGGTGGCTCAGGAACAAAATAGAGGTTCTTCTATCTTGGTTCACACTAAATGGGCTTCACTGTAGCCCAGCTTAGAGTTCAGTCCAACCCTGTAAATTACGACGATATTTTTATTGATACCATGAAAATGTACCCTCATTTCTCTATTGTCACAAAAGCATGTTGTTGAAACACTAAAAACATCTTGGCACACTTTGAAAGTGCTTTTTTTACAGAAGAGACATGAAATTAATGGTGCATTTCAGTCAACACATCCCTCACAGCACTTTCTTTCCCCTTCCTCAAAGCCACAGAATAAAATAAAGTGGGTCCAAACAAGACCTCGGAACATCTCTCTGAGGGCAGGAACATTTGGGTAGTCAGAAATGGAAATCAGTGTCACAGTCTCCGCTCAGACCCTAATGTACACAGGAACAGCATTAAGCCTGTGTTATCATCAGATTTCACTTTCAGTGAAGTTTTAATTACCCACCCTTATCATGCCATTTCTGCGAGGGAGTTCTGTAGTTCACCTCCCGTTTTCTTGCTTCCCAGATCTTTTTCTTGGCGGACTCCAGCCTACTCCTTTTCATGCCCCCATTCCAAATGCTTCAGATCCCGGGGGGCTGCTCACCACTCCATCAGCATCTTTTTTTTGAACCCCGTATAATCCTAACCGCACAACAGTTTCCAGCCATCAGGCACATAATCTTAGTTGCACATTAGCCTGGAGATGGGCTTCCTACCCACCCCGCTTTGGTTATCTTATCCACAACATGTGCAGCTATTACCTCATTCAGCCTGTGCTGGTCCCAGAGATTAACCCCAAAACTGTCATGATAAATGTACAATTTAAAAAATAGTCAGTTTCCTCACATTTTATTTTGTCGATCTTGTTTTAAATTTCATCCCCTGTTATGACGTGGCTACTAGAACTTGTCATCTTTTATACTGTTTCATTTCCAACTGTTGGAGCCAAATATGATGTCATATGTTCTAGTAACCTAGCACTTATCTACAGGAAAAAGCATACCCAGCACTTTTTCTATTTTTATTTGTTATAATAACACACACAGTGCACGTTAGAGAACGTATTTTTTAAGGAAAATCAATAAGACAGCTTTAGTCACTAACCATGAAAAGGAGTCCTTAAAGATTTCAAAGGAAAGGCACATTTCATTCTTTAGATAGATTAGATTTTGGCAGGCGGAGGTGTTATTAATTAACATTCAATACTAGCAAAATCACTCCATTTATTGGTCAAGCAGCAATTTTTTTCAGAAGCACCAGATAGGTTTTATGGAAGATTGTGTTCATGCCCAAAGGAAGTTAATATTTTAACTTTTTTAAAAAAGAAAAATAGACAACACTATGGCTCTGCCATTTTTTAATTAGCACCAGTGGCATCATACTTAAAGGGCAAAAATGGAAGATGGTATCATGGGAAACAGAAGACAAGGGCATCGACTCAGTGAAATGATTCTGACCAAGTCTCATACTCTTTCTCATTTATTGAAGATGATCTATTCGGTCTCAAAGTGTTTGAGAAAGATCAAATAGTTCATATAATAGTGCTTCTCTGCCCAATTATATCATGGATATTTTGAATGGAAATCCGTTATATAACTGAATTTATTACAGGGCATGGACCCAGTAACATGATCCTGAGGAAGTCTCATACTTTTTCTCATTTATTGGAGATGATCTGTTCGATCTCCGAGTGTTTGAGGAAGATCAAACAAATAGTTCATACAACAGTGCTTTAAAACTATAAAGTACTTTCTACAAATATGTAGATAGTATCATCTCTGCCCATTTTTAGGCCCCACTCTTAATTTACAAAATTATTAGGCTGGCACTCTGAACTCCCACATTGTACCTCCTTCTCTCCTGGCATTGACCATGGGGCAGAGCTGTAATTGTATCTGTGATGGTTCCTCCCACTGGCCTGCAAGCTCCTTCAATTCACCTTTCCAGCTCCAGTATCTAGAACAGTCTTGGTACATGTCTGTTGAATGATTTGCTTGCTAAATGAATATTTACATAGGGTCTCCCATTTCTCATTAAATTTTCTTCTTTTGCATTAAAGTCTAAGACTCTTGTGCTTGCCTTATTACACAGAATAATGTTAATTTTTGTTCTGCCTCCTCAACTTTCCCTTACTGTTACATTTCTGTGGAATTTTCTCTTTGGCCAAGAAGAATCAGTACTATAACTGAAGCCGCCACAAGCAAGACATTTCTATGAAGTTCTAGAATTGTTCTTTTAGATTAATGGATATTCTGAATGGGAATCCATGACATAATTGAATTTATTTTACTAAAAATAAATTTTTTCTCCTAAATATCTGAGTAAAGTTGATGCTCCCCAAAAAAAGTGGCCTGTGCATTCAATGACCCAATAGTTCTCATTCTTGGATGTACAAAGGCGCAGGAATAATCTATAAAAAACATATTAGGGAGAAGATTTGACCTCACAAGGAAAGGTAACTTAAGTGTATATTCTGAGCATACCATTCCACCAAATTAACTGAAATGTCCAGAGAATGTAAGGAAACTGATTTTTTAAAATCACATAGGTAGGTGTTTAATAGAATATGTCATCTTACTCTTGCATTCTCATTTTATTGGTCATTAAGTCTCACAAAAGGAATTTTTTTAAGCTTCCACAATGCTTCTACTGGACAGCCAGGATGAGAAATACTGGAACAATTTTAAATACATCTGGGTTGTCAGAAATGGAAATCAGTGTCACAGTCTCCACAAGCAACAGTATATCTTAAGAACCTAAGAATAAGGGACAAACATCTTTTAGAAGTTAAAGTCCAAAATAGGAATCTGAAGTTGCAAAATGCAGATAGATCTTCAAGTTTTTCACTAGTAAAATAAGGATAGGGTTTGGGATGGATTAAGTAAAGCCATAAATATAAAAATACTTTGTAAACTGCAAAGCAGTGTTTGGTGTTGTTTACTCAATGTATTCAAAATGTTTATTGGGTGTTTTGCATGTCAGGCACTGCTCTAGGCATGGAGCAGTAAATGAAGCAGAGCCCTTGCCCTCCCTCTGGTGGGAAGAGAAAAATAATAAAGATACAAATAGCTCGTTGCAGTGTGATGATAAAAGTGCTGTGAAGAAAAATGAAGCAAGTTAAGGGGAATATAGACTGATGGGTCCAGAAGGCCCACTCATGAGATCATGTGATCAGACCTGGAAGGAGTGAGAGAGGGAGCCAAGCAGATAACACAGACAAGTGCAAATGCCCTGGGGTGTCAGCATTCTTGTTAACTAAGGATCTTTGTACAACAAGACTTAAGCAAGCTCACCTATATTCCAGAGGGGAAAAAATATCATCTTGAGAGCAGGAAAAGGACTGAGATGCTGGTAAGGGGACCCAGGGGCTGAGGCTCAGACTGACTACGCCACGCACTGCTTCCAGGAAGCAGCCAGAGTTGACAGAGAGATGTACATAGGGCAAAGGAACAAGGTTTTCCTTTAATGCCTCTTCCCCTTTCTTTACATCAATGCCACCCTGTCTCAGAGACTCGTGGATGCTAGTCTTGAGAGGTAAAATCAGAGGGTCAGGAGAGTGGTGACAGTGGTCTCAAGCAAAAGAGCGAGCACGAAAGGAAGGAAATGCCAGATGAGTGTCTCAGAGAAAAAAAAAGGGGGTCTTGGCCAATGAGCTGCAGGGTTGCTGCTTCTGAGTGAAGAGGGGAATGTCTTACAAATTAATATTTTATGGTGTGTGTGTGTGTGTGTGTGTGTGTGTGTGTGTGTGTGTTATCTCTGAAGATAACAAACAGCATGGTCTTATTCCAATACGGAAAATCACTCACAAAATTTCATTTCATTTTGTGACCTTCAGTGGCTATTTATGAATAATGTATTGATTATTCAAAATATTGTTTCTGGAAATGTAATTGCATATGATTCATTTCAGTTAAGAAACAGCTGAAGCATTCTACACACATGACATACTAATTTTATCTTTACTCATAAAATTTCATGTTAACCTTAGGACATCAAAAGGAAACAGGCATCTCCATGTTGATTCATAATACCCACTGCATGCAAAAAGAATAACAACATTATCCATGAAGAAACATTGTTTTAAAAAGGAAGTTGCCTATATGTATATTTTTTTTATTGTTGTTTTGATCATGTTTGATTCTGGCTAAGAGAAAGAAGGTACTGATAATGGAATTCCCATGTATCTCTCAGTCATCTCTTTTGTGGGTCAGAGGCCCTTTACAGATTCCAATGAGTGCTACAGCCTCTTTGTCCCACAATTAAGAGACACAAAATTCTGTATTAGGTGTCAGGGGTTTATGGATCCTCTATAGTCTATCTATGTCCTACAGAACCAAGGGCGATAACTTCTGCTCTAAAAGATTTCACAATCTGGCCATGGTGGGCTCATGGTCTCTACCATAGGGGAGCCAGATTCATATGACTTAACTTATTTATATTTGCTGGATTCAATTTACAGATGAAATTACATTAATCTCCCCCTTGTAGACGAGTTTAGGCTAGGCACTTAACACATGAGCTGAGAAAGACAGAAGCACAAACTTTCTGGTGCTCGTGAATTTAGAAGATACTGTAAATGAGAAGGAACCACATTGACATTTGTAGTCACAAAACAATATGAAGAGTAGTTCTAATGTGTATTTTATTTTATTATTGTAATCCTGAAAATTGATAGGAAGCACCATAATATAAAAATAGTACATTTTACAGGCAGTTGTTGAAATTTTATTTCTGCTGGACTTGAACATGCAGAGCCTGGAATATGCTAACTTTCCCCTTTAACTCACTGCCGTAGGGACCATGGGATGCTTTCTGCATTGGTCTCTGCTTGCAACTTCTTATCTTATAAGTAGCTGGGTCTGAACAGATATAGTTAGAACTAAAGAAAAGAATATTCCTGAGAGTATGGATTTTTACTTCCTGCCAAGCATTCTATTCTCATATACCCCTGTGACCCTATGGAAATGGGAACCATGAAAATATTTTCTGGCTTGGAGGTTAATCTATAGTTCACTTTCTGCAATGAGCTCCACCAAAGACCAGATGGGATACTAAAATGAACTAGGTTCTAACTACAAAGCACCCTTGTAGCCTGAGGCAGGGGAAGGCATTACAAATATGTGTGCTATGTGGAAGTCCCAGCGGGATTTCCTCAAAGAGCCCCTCTGAAGGCGCATGTCCACTCTGGGAAGCAAACCACCCTGAAATTCCCAACTCACTCTGAGCACTGACCCTGCAGCATGGGTACGGAGGCCAATTGGAACCATGTGTATGGGCGGCAGCTCTGGGCAGACAGCAGTGCCCTTGCCACACTGCCCACAGTCGCGGTCCCAGAGCCCTCCCAGGTACAACATGATAGAACAAGCTCTAAAAACATTGACTTGGTCTCTGAGAAAAAGCATACTTCTTGTGATAGGGAAACACGTGGGTCTCACTCAGTCTTGGGTTGAATTCTGGCTCTACTACTTTCTAGCTATATGATTTAGACAAGTGATTTAATCTTTGTGCTTCCAATATATATGAGATAATTACACATACATATGTCTAATAACCTGATAATTATGCATTTTTCAGGCTATTTCACATAGTGGCTAAGAGAATAGAGTATTATGGAGAAGCAAGCTAGAAAATGGTCAAGAGCTCTGTCAGCTTCAGTTTCCTCATCTGCAAAGTGCAAGTAACTATCCAGCAGGATTCCTAGTAAGGATTCATGAGTTAATATACTTAAAGGGCTTCAGCTACAGTTTAACACATACTAAATGCTCAGTAAATGATCATACTATTGAATAATGCACATAAAATATTTAGCAGAATGCTATAGTAAAGTAGGAGCTCAAAATGGCATAAGTATCATCCTCTTATTTTCTCCCTAAACATAGTCTGAAGGGAAATTGTAATTCTGTTACTCTACAGACAAATTTAGTATGTTTAGTGTCCTCAAAACCAGCTCTTTTAAAATACCTAAAATGTTGTTTGCCATGTCCAGAATGTCTCTACTGAACTCAGTCTGTGTCAATTCCCAAAATTTTCTGAGAATATAAAGCATAAGCTGAATTAGATAGAGTCAATGAAAACTAAAAGAAAATGCACAAAGAAAAAAAATGTTGGTTTGGGATTAAATATGTGTGACAAAAGAATTTGTTAATCTCTACCAAAATTACTCTGGCACTTCTTGAAAATCTCAACAAGAAAAAAAAAAGTTTAAAAAATATTTTTCTATTGGCCAAATGAAAGATTTGTATAGCATTTTGCTCAAAAAAGCAATTTTCATTCTGCAGCCAGATACTTTAAAGAGGAGAAAGCCCAATTGTATGCACTGCCACAAAAATGATTCCAGGTGCAACGAGCCCCTAAGATTTATATAACTCAGCTCTTAATTTATTTCCTTTAATCCACACGATATTTCCCAGCTTCTCAATTGTCAGCCACATGTTTCTCAATAAAGACCAAGGTGGCACCAAACTTTTAGGTTAGATGCTGTGTGTTTTCCTGACTGCCCAATATTAAAAGCAGTTAATGGTTTTTTTAATAACCATTTCTGATGGTATTTTCAGAGGGAAAAATATTTTGTATTTGATGCTGAACTTTGGACTTCTGTATAGAATCAGTCAGTGTGTGCATAGTTACTAGATAGATGGATTTTCAAATTCTGATGTTAAGGTCACTCCCTGTGTTTCAGACCCCAGCAAGGAGCAGCACTGAGCTGATAAGCAATGTGATGCAGAGGGCACAGAGAGAAGGCAACTACTTGAAATCAAAATCTATTGCAATCTCAACATAGAAGCATTCTTTGAAAAAATGACAGAATTACTCTCCAATGAGCAATATGTTCTTATTATCTGTGTGACAAGGAAAAGGCATAAATCTGTATTGATAACCTAAAAGAGAAGGTCTATGATATAAAAAAGTTGTAGTGAACAAACTCAGTTCAAACTCAGTTATTAAAAATCAATCTTTTGGTAGATGGGAATAAACTTTTACCTATCAGAAAGTCTATTTTTACACCTGCCTGCTTGTACTTCCTTACATGTAAGAACAATTTCTTGCAGCCAATTAAGTAAGATGATTAAGATAACTATTCAAACAGATAGAAAAATGTATAATACCTTTGTTTTTAATTGCATCCATAAAAATAAACTATGAAAAATTAAAATTCCAATCAGGTTGACACTATGAACGCTTTACTCTAAGAGGTCTGAGTAAGAATTCTTTAGATTGGGCCGAAACCGGTTTGGCTCAGTGGATAGAGCTTCAGCCTGAGGAATGAAGGGTCCCAGATTAGATTCTGGTCAAGGGCATGCACCTTGGTTGCAGGCACATCCCCAGTAGGAGGTGTGCAGGAGGCAGCTGATGGATGTCTCTCTCATCGATGTTTCTAACTCTCTATCCCTCTCCTTTTTCTCTCTGTAAAAAATCAACAATTTTTTTTAATAAAAAAAAGAATTCTTTAGATTGGAAAGGTAATTTGTGAAGGTTTTAGATGAAAAACGACAAAGTCCTCTCCCTTTTAAACTTAAACATTAATTTATAACATCCTTGTTTTAAATATTGAAATCTATTCTGCGCCATCAATTACCATTAAAAATTCCAGAGGCCATGTTGTTACCTTTGTGATAGATTTTAGAGTCTTCGGAAATAATAAGCCACAGACATTTCTCATTGTGCAACTTACGATGATAATTTATTTTTGAACATGAAGCAGTCATCTGAGCAACTTTTCACACGCTGTGTATGCGGTGTCCATGTCAACATCAGGCAGAACAAACACGGCTTATGAGCAGGGGTTAAATGACAGATAAATCATTTCATGAGCAACACACATAAAACTTTCTGCTCTCCATGTATATTAGTGCCTCAGTACTGTCTTTATCTTTGCTGCAGCCTGCATTCTTTTCTTTTTTCTTTTTAATATGATTCCCAGCATTTTGATGTCATATGTTTTGCCTTATTCCAGCATTTGGAGTACAGGTGTGCCACTGTGTTTTTGATGGAGTGTTGCTATTCCAGAAAGCTCCATCCAAAACACAGCCCCACACATGTAACCCAAACCCAAAGATGAGTCAGCCATTGTGCTTTCACTCCGGTGCTTAAGAGAACTCCTCACATAGCTCAACAGAAAACAGAATTAGTAACATACACAACTGTTAAAGAATGGTCCAGTACTTCAAAAGACCTCCATCTTCCTCTCTGAGTTTTTAAGAAAAAAAAATTTTGTTTTTAAATTCTGTGTACATCCTATTAGAATTATAGTCTATGTTTTGAGATTGCTAAAGTCTTTCCTTAGTGAATAAGCCCCCTGTGCTTGCTTTATTCCACCTCAAAAATGGGAACAGTCCACAACACTGATGCAATCATTTTCCAAATTAGAACAAGAAGCTTGAGAGAATCTCTCGCTGTGGCAATATTCCCTAAAGTGCTGGTTAAGGCTCCATTGATCCTGGCAAACACGTAACCAAATTCTTACTTCTTTGAAAATGTTTCACTTTCTTATCACATTAAGGAAATGACCACGTTCAAAAAGCTTACAACAACAAAGAGGCTTAATCCGGGTATTATTTTCAAGACACACTTTGGAGAGAGACTGGGTGCCCTGCTGGAGGCTTGTCTCTGCCAGTGTTTATTTCTCGTTCTGATGCAGTTCAGAGGTGATTAGTGAGAAAAATGCTGAAATGGGAGGACAGGTGTCATATTCTTTGTGCCCTCATTCAAAGCCTGTGCAGCTGATTCCAGGGTGGCAAATTTGGCACTCTGTGGGTGGCTGCCCAACTTCAAATGCTCAGCTGCTGTGGCTCCCAGGGCACTGACAGACTGTCTCCCCCACTTCCCAACCCCCCAGATGATGAGTCTCTGGCCCTTTAAACAAAAAGCCTGAGCACCATATGGTGATTTTTTAAAGTGCCCTCCAAAGATACAAGAACTTTATGAAGAACATTCAGAACCCCTCCATTGCCTGGGGTCTGTTCATTCTATTGTGTGTTTTGTTGTTTTGTTTTGTTTTGTTGTTTTAATATATTTTACTGATTTTTTTACAGAGAGGAAAGGAGAGAGATAGAGAGTTAGAAACATCAATGAGCGAGAAACATTGATCAGCTACGTCCTGCACACCTCCCATTGGGGATGTGCCCGCAACCAAGGTACATGCCCTTGACTGGAATTGAACCTGGAACCTTTCAGTCCTCAGGCCAACACTCTGTCCACTGAGCCAAATCAGTTGCGGCCATCCTACTGTTTTTGTTGAAGAAACCAGGCTGTATCCTTTCATAGAAGGACAGCCACAGACTGATAGAAAGTTAGAGCCAGGGGAGACTTATGCACCATCTAGTCCAGACCCTTAGAGGATCAAAAAGGTAACATGAGTGAAAACACCTTGTAAACTGAGAAATTCTCCATGAGAGTACGGTGCTTTATTTTGAAGTTTGGGAAACCAATGCCTAGAAAAGTATGACCTATCTACCACACATGCCTGAGACTGAGAGGTAACTGCAGAGTCCATTTTAACGTTTTCATACACATTCTTCCTTATGAAGTTTAAGATTAAATCACGAGGTCCATGACTTCTATGTGGAATGTATAGTTTGAATGAAGAATTCAGGGCTTTTTAGTACAAATCGTCTATCTGGCAAGCAATACATAAAACGTCAAGCAGAGAAGTTGCCAACTACAGCCAGGACACTTCCTTAGAGGTGATCTCAGGCTGGCCTAATGCAAGTGCGAGAGAGCAGACAACATTCTCTATTTCAGAGGATGAATTGATACGCTTTGTCGAGGTGTCATCTTTGGATAAAAATGAGAGTCTAATAGAAAATGCTGTGTGATGGTTTATACCACAGGTCTCCCAATGCTTTTGTCCAGGAGTATTTGCAATCTAAAAGGCAGGAAGGTATAGGTGGCTGCACACAGTGGGGTCATCAGATATCCAAGTCTGGCTCCAAGGAGCCCTAAACTAACAGAGAAGCAAGTGGCACTGAGAAGCAAGTGGCACTGAGAAGCAAGTTCCAGGTCCCCTTCCTAGCAGCATTGTATAAGGAAGCACAGGAAAGAGACAGAACTGCCAAATGGGCTCAGCCCCATCAAGCCAGAGACCAAACGGTGATCTCAGACCAAGCACACAGCGCCACAGTGGCAGGGAAGCCAGGAGCACCAGGCCCCTGCACTTCTGGCCTACCAGTGGTGCTGTCAGGTTTGAAGGACTGGAGGTGAATAGTTGTTCATTTACTTGTGGACACCCCATAACACCTACAGCTGTCACAGACCTGGGACTGCATAGGAGAATCCTGTGTGTGTGCAGGAAAGAGCTCAGAGGCTAATCTGGAATCTTGCTGACCCACCACCCTGTTATCTCATTCTCCTAAAGGCCCTGAATGCCTCCCGCCTCTGCACAGACTGGGATTCCCTGGCCCAAGCATGCTCCAGTTCCTCCACTTAAACCCTTTCCCACCTCTGCCAGGGTGCCTCTCCAGCCGCTCACAATATTGACACAAGGACAGAAGTTGAGAAGAAACTTGGAGAGAAAAAAAGGAAGGAAGTGTTGCAGGGTTGACTTTACTCATACCTAAGAAACAAATTAAATGCCTTATTATAAGTGGACTGCTTTTAGCTTCTCCACAGCTTTAACCGTGGACAGCAGCAGCGTATGAGGAAATAGGTGCAAATTTGCAGTGACTTTCAGGCTATGAGTTGAAGGTGACATGTTAAGACAATCATACCTACTTAAACAGTGAGGCTGAAACACAGGGCGCTCCCGTGCCTTCCCGAGCCCAGGACATGCCAGATGTCCACTAGCTTGTATTTCAGTTCCCGGCCCCCTTGTGTTTGCTTTCTTTTACAAAGTGGGGATGCTGGGGATGGGCACATACAACGTTGTTTATTCAGTAGGCCTGTCAAAGCTACTGACGACAACTGTCAGCACATCAGCCACCCCCTCCTCCCTGGTTGGACTCTGCCTCCTACTCGCCAGGCTAAGATCCGGCAAAGCCAGGAATCCAGTGTCAGAACAGGGGGGAGAACTTCCAGTTACCCTTATTCCCGCCATTCTCTACCATCTCAATAACCGAGAAAAAGAGCTTCATTACATTACTTCAATATTATATCGGGGAGTTTAAAATAATGTTCCACTTTTAAAGCATGCCCTGATTTAGCTCCTAAGCTAATGAGAGGGATGAAAAACACTTAATATAGAGCATACACATTTCTACAGAGCGAATCTCTCTCTCAGTGGGGTGCTTAGGATAAACATACATTCACACACTGTTTATTATACTTCAAAAATTAAAAAAAAAAAGTTTAGTGTGAGGAAAATTTTTCTAGCTGTATTTAGAGAGTGACCTGAGATGTGGGAAAGTTGTCTGTTGCTTATGTTATTTTTTTCACCCACTTTTGAATTCTTTGAGGCTACATTTCCCCTGAGTTAAGCAGAGATTGCCACCCACCTTGGCTCTTCCTGCCTCTGCCCCGACAGAACCTCTTTGTTGTTTTATCTAATCAGATTCAGAGGCCCTGCTATGGTTGGCTCGCTTGGATTTTTCAAGGAGGTTATATTTCTTATTTCCCAGGCTTCAGAAGGACTAAAAATAACTGGGTGCAAATCTGAAAGGCAAAGCTGCTCTATCTGCCAGCATTTTATAAGGAGATAGGATCAGGCTTAACCAAAGACAGCGTATCTTTGTCCTTCTGTGACGATTAAAGCAAATTTTTATCTGATAGCAGTTTTGTAGCGAGAGCCGCCGGTTTGTTTTATGTCTGAACTTAATAAGCTTGTTTTTTCCCCCCTTATTTGTTCATTCAAAATATCCATATGAACACCTATGCTTTCATGATCATCTTAAAAACGAAACTGCCCTTAAAGCATGCATGGCCTTCCCCTTTGTGCATCTAATATTTAAGACAAAACAAAACAGGAAAGTAACTTTAAAATGGCACCAATAGAATGTGTTCTCTCTGACTGGCTACTGTATCGCCATTTGTATACTTATGGCCACTCTCTAGATGTTAGCCTCATGCCAATCCTTTTCCCATTCGATGTAGACTCTCATCCAGAAACCTGAAGAGTGTGTGGCCCTAAGACTCATTCTGAAGGGTTTAAGACAAACAGGCATCTTTTCATGAGGCTTTGCAGGCAGAAACATTCATCTCTATGTTTTCTAAAGACGGATGATGCCCATGAAACATGGGTGAGGGAACATCTGTCATACATGAAAGATAAAATATATCTGGCCTTGCCTTTTCATGTTTTATTTTTTAGAGCCATAAAAAATTAAGAGGACTAAGTCAGGGGAAAAAGTTCAAAAAAGGAATTTGTGCCATTAACTCTACTAGGGCGTCAGAGGAGATATAGGATTTCAGTTCTGAACTTACAAATATGTGAAACTAGAGATTATGAAAATAAATATTTAGCCATATTCCTCGTCTTTTTGTAAAGGTTAATAGTTTCATACTGAATTAAAAGCAAACAAACAGTGGTGAATTAAGAACTTTGTTCAAACTGCTTTCTTTGTTGTGTTCACAGTGATAATCTCTCCTTACAAAACTAAGCAATAAAGATAAAGACTCTTCAAGATAACACTAAGAAATAGTACTGTTATCAGAAAGCATTTACACGCAACATGGAAATTTTAATAAGCAATTCATCATAAATGCAACATGTGATTGCATATAACAATTATGAATAGCTGAGTTCAATCATCAGGTTTGCAGAACAATTATTTCACATTATCAGAGCTAAGTCCCAACTGATATGTCAGAATAATAAAACTGACTTAAGTGGCAGAGAGGCAAGTGATGAGCTAGAGCAGTGGTCGGCAAACTCTTTAGTCAACAGAGCCAAATATCAACAGTACAACGATTGAAATTTCTTTTGAGAGCCAAATTTTTTAAACTTAAACTATATAGATAGGTACATTGTTATTAACTCAATTAGGGTACTTCTTCAATTGCACTGTATGTGCACGCCTGCACATGGTATTTTGTGGAAGAGCCACACTCAAGGGGCCAAAGAGCCACATGTGGCTCACGATCCACAGTTTGCTGACCACTGAGTTACCTTATGAGAACAGGAAGTATATTGTTCCCACTGTCTTGAGTTTTCCATCCTGGATCATGAAAAGGATTGGTAGAGATTCTGGGTTCTCTGTGATTTTTGCCAAAGTCTTTCCTATGCTGACTATTTTTAAGCCCTGTTCAAAGCAAGAACCATTCTATCCACAGCCTATCACTCACGGGTGCTCACAAAATATTTGTTGAATAAATGAATGAAGGAATGAATGTATGAACAGCTTGAATATAGATGGGCTCAATTCCAGTAATGATTTTAAATGAAAAATATGAGAGACACACAAAACTTTTTGTTAGCAGTAATGATAACATTTTACTTTCTTCTCACTCTAACATATTTTTCCAATCTAAAACTTTGCAAACAATGCAATAGAAAATCTAAGCCATTATCTGTAAAACTAAGGCCTCAGTTATAAATAGTTATTCCATGTGAAGTTTTAAGAGGGGGAAAAAAGAATGACTAGGTTAACAAGTAGTAAGGAACATTCTGTGTCAGATATAAAGGGGGACAAAGGAAGAGTATATGGTACTAAAAAGACCATAAGCAACTGACAAAATACTATTTTACTAAAATGAAAATGGTTAGCATCTGCTTTATTTTGCCTTGTCCAATATCCCTTGTGTTTTGCTGAAAAATGCTTTTAAAGCATACAAGTTTGTTCCAACAATGCTAGGTGTTTGGAAACAAAAGGCACAGATGCTTTTGCGCAATATTTCCAAAGGTTACACTTGCTCACAGATTTTTAGTTAGGAATATCTTTAAAATATGTATACAGCTCAAGTCATTTTGAAATGGGATCTTTCTTCACACACAGTTCTTTAAAATACTATTCCTTACATATTAAATGATTTAATATATTCAATATCTCATCTGTATATAAATACATATCTCTTCTATAATACATATGTGCACACATACAGGAAAAGTCAATTTTGAATGAAAAACACACAAAACAAAGTAGAAGCCCACTTCAAAGGACATGTGCTAAGTATATCCATTGTAAGTAGGAAAATAGATTAGACCCATTTTCTTAATTATTTGCCAAGCACCTACCAATGCCAAGTACATTACCAACACTATCTTGTAACTTAACAAACGTGAGAGATAAATATTATTATTATTCCCATCTTACTTATAAAGACATTCAAAGAGGTGAAATAACTTAAAATCCAAGCCACACAGCACTAAATAGCATAAATGACATTTTAGTCTTGTTCTGGTGAAAAAGCCATTATTCTTTCCAAAACAGCCCAGTGAGATTTAAGCTGTGTTCCATGGGTAGCAGCGCATTTTTTGACTGGATGTTAATGTTTTAGACACATTCCACACCCTCCTTGCACACATACACTCACACATATGCATATATCCCACAAGCACCCCCTTACAAACATTTCTATTTGACTTCATTTATTTGCTTTTGTTTTTTAATCAAGATATGGATGGAAAGGATGGGATGGTATTTGTTCCCATCTGGTTCAGTGGACTGGATTGACTGGATTTATTTAAAAAGGCAATGGCTAATGGCAGAGGAAAGTGTTCATATGTGCTTTGGGCTGCCAAGAAAGGTATGTTAGAGCATGGGAGAAAAGGCCCTTATGCCCACCTGTGTTCCCAGCATTGTTCTGGCATCTGGTAAGGTAGCTTTGAGAGTAGCCTGAGACAGTACCCTCGTTCTGGGCACTGGTATTCCCATGGTAGCAGTAGCAGTGAGGAGCCCCTCCACAGGGCACTGCAAACACCTACCAGAGACACAAGAGCCAGGGCAATACAGGTAAGGAATGAAGGGACACTTCAGATGGAGAGGCTGATCTACACATGTGTACATACCAACATATTTACCCCTGGAGCCTTAGGACTCTGAGGAGGTGCCTCAAAGGTCATCTTAAAAATTGAGGAGGAGGCCCAGCAGATGGGATTCCTGACCTCTGTGCCTGAGGTCAACCAGAGCTGCTCTATTTTCAGATATCTCATACATTGAAGTTCCATGCCATAAATATTCTTTTTAATTCTAGTGCGTTAAAAACAGAGTACAAAACCAAAACATAATACCATTTTCCAATTAAAATTGAATGTAAATGTTTTATAAATTATACAACACAACAACTGGTAATGGATGAAATCTCTTTAAAGTAGCATTAAGAGTGGGTGCTTTTGATATTTCTGAGTTAGCCAACTGTCTGTAACTCTCAAAGGTGCTTCATGTATTGTGGGCCACTTACAAGGTCATTCATATTTTTCATCCCTCATTTCCCTGCTCAAATTCAGTTCTGCATACATACCTGCCTACTGGATATTTCCAACTGCAACTTTAAACTCAATAATTCAACATATTCAGAACTTCTTTAGTTACTTAGTCAATGCAATGGCCCCATTGCCCAGGTGTTTATCAGTTAATCTAAGTTAAGAGGCTCCAAACTGTCATAAACACTTCTTCTTCTAACCCATTCCATAAGACATTCAAACCATTATATTTGGTCTCTAGAAAAAGATTTCAAATTCTCTTTCTCTTTTCTTCACTGCTCCTTTCTGTTAAAGCCATCATTACTCTTGCCTGACCATCACAATAGTCTCCAATCTGGACTCTTTGTCTTCATTCTCCTCCTTACCAATCTCAAAATAGCCTACAGAATTATCTTTTTAAAATACAAATATGAACATATCATTTCCCTATTTTAAAGACTTCAATGTGAAAAAAAAACAAACAAACACTTAGCATGGCATAAGAGACCCTTAACACTCTACTCTTGCCTTCCTAACTCAGATGTGAGCACTTTTAACCTAAAAGGGTCATTAGTTGTGGAGAACCAAGATGACAACATAGGCAAACACCTAACCTGCTCCCTCACACAAAAATTTCAAAGCTACAACTAAAAGACAAAATAGACATCATCCAGAACCACAGGAAGGCAGGCTGAGTGGAAATTCTACAACTAGAAAGAAAGAGAAAAGCACACTGAGACTCAGAGGAGCTGCAGAAGGCAGAGGTACAGAGGCACACGCGTGCACGAAGAGGGCTGGCATCTGAGTACATGGCTGGCTTTCTCAATTGGGAGGGAGACAAAAGCACCCAACTGCTCTGAACTCAATTGCAGGCAAAACTCTGGGGACCCAGACTCATTTGGGGAGAAACTGGACTGTCTGGCAGCAGGCAAAACTTGAGAGCGGCTCTCTCTCAGAGATGCTTACAGCAATTATCACAGGACATTGAGACCCAGGGGTCTCTTAGGGCAGGGCTAACCAGAAGCCACCTCTGCCTGCTCTGTCTGACACTCCACCACATCCAAGCTGAGCACAGAGGCTTTTGCAAGTCTTGTCTCAAGGGTGTCTCCAGCACAGAAGTTCTCTCATCATAGACACAGCTAATCCTCACAGCCAATTGCTCTGGAGGTCAATTCCTCCCAGTGATACCAACAGCAACCAAAGCTTAACTACAACAAGACTGTGCACACAGCCCACAAAAGGGTGCACCAAGAGTGTCCACCTCAGGTAACTGGGGAGGCTGAGCCACTTGGCCCTATAAAACATCTAGCACACAAAGCCATTCTATCAACTCAGGGAAGCAGCCAAAATGAGAAGACAAAGAAATAGATCACAAATGAAAGAAATGGAGGAAAGCAAATGACTGGATATAGAGTTCAAAACCACAGTGATAAGGTTTTTCAAGAATTTGCTAGAAAAGGCTGATAAATTTAGTGAGACCCCCGAGGATATGAAAAAGGACCAACTAGAAATTAAACATACACTGACTGAAATAAAAAATAATATACAGAGATCCAACAGCAGACTAGAGGATTGCAAGAATAAAGTCAAAGATTTGAAATACAAAGAAGAAAAAAACACTCAACAGGAAAGCAAAAAGAAAAAAAGAATCCAAAAATAGGAAGATAGTGTAAGGAGCCTCTGGGACAACTTCAAGAGTACCAACTCAGAATTATGGAGGTGCCAGAAGAAGAGATAGAGCAAGATACTGAAAACTTACTTGAAAAAATAATGACTGAAAAATTCTGGTGAAAGAAATAGACTTACAAATCCAGGAAGCGCACAGAACCCCAAACAAAAGGAATCCAAAGAGGACCACATCAAGACACATCATAATTAAAATACCAAGAGCAAAAGACAGAGAGAATATTAAAAGCAGCAAGAGAAAAACAGTTAGTTACCTAGAAGGGGGCACTGATCCAACTGTCAGTTGATTTCTCAACAGAAACTATGCAGGCCAGATGGGAGTGGCAAGAAATATTCAAAGTGATGAATGGCATGAACCTACATACAAGATGACTCTACCCAACAAAGTTTTCATTCAGAATTGAAGGGCAGATAAAGAGCTTCACAGATAAGAAAAAGCTAAAGGAGTTCATCATCACCAAACCAGTATTATATGAAATGCTGAAAGGGATTCTTTAAGAAGAGGAAGAAGAAAAACATAAAGATAAAAATTATGAACAACAAATACATATCTATCAACAAGTGAATCTAAAAATCAAGCAAATAAAAAATCTGATGAACAGAATAAACTGGTGAATATAATAGAATCAGGAGCATAGAAAGGGAGTGGACTGACAATTCTCTGGGGGAAATGGGTATGGCGGTTGCAGGAAGAGACTGGACAAAAATCACACATCTATGGATGAGCACAGTGGAGGGGGGGTAAAGGCAGAGGGTGGGATGGGAACTGGGTGGGGAAGAGCTATGGGGGGAAAAGAACAATTGTAATAATCTGAACAATAACAATTTATTAAAAATAAATAAATAAATAGATGTTTTTTTAAAAAGGGTCATTAGTTGCAAGAATTATGGCTGATAAAACAGGAAAGGAATTTATGTCAGCATATATTGAGTAGCTCACAGACATCTTAGGAAGGTTGAAGAACCAGGTGCAGAAAAGGCAGAAAGAAAGAGAGGCTAAGCAGAAAAATCACAGCCACAAGCAGATTGTAGAACCAAGACAGTTGAGACCACTGACTACTGCCACCACAGCAATGATCCTGTGCCTTGTACCACCAATACCATCCTCTCCGGATACTGTTTCTGGATGCTGAGTGTGCCACTGGCCCCACAGCCATGCCTCTGGAAACTGGAACCCTACCAATGCTGTTATGACCAGAAAGACTCCACTCAAGGTGTTTTTCTGCTTCCCTTGCTCCAGCCAACTGGCAGAGCCTGTTAGACATCCATTCCTTACCAAGAAAGAGGAAGGTGGTATGGGTTACAAAAATAGCAGGCAGACCTTTTAGTTTCATAGGAAGAGTCTGGCCATAAAAAAGAAAAAAATGGAATCAAATGCTGGACAACAAAAAATCAACAGAGGTGCAATCCCGCTTCAGCTACTCAGGCTATACAACATTCTCCAAAGGAGACCTGCTTCATTTGCCTCTTTAAAAATGCTTTTCTCAAGACTGACTTTCTTCCTTCCTTCCTTTCTTTCGTTTATCCTTCCCATTGATTTTTAGAGAGAGTGGAAGAGAGGGGAAGAGAAAGAGAGAGAAATATTGATGTGAGATAGACACATATATTGGTTGCTTCCCACACGCATCCTGACCAGGGTTGGGGATTGAGCCTGCATCTGAGGTATCTGTTCTTGACTGAAATCGAACATGGGACCCTTCCAGCCCCAGGCCAATGCTCTATCCACTGAATCAAGAGCAAGACTCTTATTTTCTAATAAAGGAGCATCTATCTACACCTTGTCTAAAGTCACCTCCTCTAGGAAGCATTGGCTGGTGCTTTTTTTGTTTGTGGTCACCACACTTTATTATAGCACTTCTCACAGGGTGTTGTAATTATGATGTCATTTCACAGTTCATTTCCCATTTCAACAGTGAGTTCCTCTAGGCAGGGACTGTCTTTTATCTCTGTGCCGTGATAGCCAGGGAATTGTGCCTGGGACAAAATATGTCTAAAGTATATTTGTTGAATAAATTTGTGGTTCCCCTAGGGGGGAATGTTTTAGAGTCTATGGGTGACCCCTAGAAGACACTGGCCCCTACTGTCAACAGTAGAGGCACCATCTTCCTCTTGCCCAGTGGCAGGAGCTGACTGACTGTTCCCAGAACTTCACAAGACAATTGGAAGCTGCAAGGCGTTCCTAGCCTGAACACTGACCATCAGCCTCATAGTTAGCACTTTTCAATGCCATTCTGAGTTCTAACATGCTGTGGTCTTTGGCATACTGCTAAAGATACACATATAGCAAAGCTTACATGTGGTTGTTTTATTGCCAAAACTAGGGATAAGCTGGGTAGTATAGCAATCTTTTGGAAAATTTTTCCTTTTTTTTTTAGAAAAAGCTAAAGAAATTTCAAAATTACTCAAATCTTCCTGGGTATTACTTATACACATTAAGATTTATATGGGCCTCCCTGTGCTGGGAAGACAGTAAAGAGCCCACTGTCTCTAACTAGATTTCAAATTACAAATGAGATAAAATTCTTGACACTTTTTAATATTGCACAGAATGTCAGTATAACAATAACAAATTTTTAACATTTAGCATAGTTATTAAATTTATAAAGACAATAAATTCCATGCTAAATATTAAATTTTGACCAATAACACAACAGAAGATAACATATTGTTTTTACTATTAATATTAACTGAAAAGTATCAGAAAGCATTGGTGAATAATGTTTATTTGTTTTAGAGGTGAGACTTCTTTTACTTGGTATTCACTTAAATTCTGGCATAAAAAAAACACACACAACACGATTCTTCAACAAACACCATTGTCAGTAAGTCAGCAGGGTGCCTATTGGAAGCACTGAAAGCTATCATTCTCCAAGCATTTGAGAGAAAGTGATAAAAAAAAAAAACATGTTAATCATTCCACCAACATGCACCAAACCAAGCTGAAATAGCTAACTTTGGAAAGAGAAACAATAATTGAAATGGAAAATTGTGTGAGGGATAAATATGCGTTAATTTGGGGGGAGTGTAATTATTGTTGTAAGAGGCAGTGATAGATTGTGTTTATAGGTAGGGAAACGTACCATTTCATTACACAAGTTACAGCTTTCATCAGAGCTCCTGGGAGGCTTTGGCACTCCAGCAGTCCTCAGAAGTTTATGTTGATAAAACTTTTATTCTGGGTTTTGGGGAGTCTTTCAGTTCTATATAGTCCTTTGGGTTTGTCATTACATGTTTGGCCAGTGTAGATGTGTACAGTATTTTTATGAAATGATTGAAGTGTATTATCTGTTCTTCCCCTCCTTCTGTTTCTAAATTGCATTATCATCCTCACCTTGGGCCCCTCTATTTGGTGCAGTATACTAAGAAAAATAGGACGAGTTGCCAGCCTTGGGATACAATATTTTGACTCACAATGACCTAGATAAACAAACAACAATAGAAAAAGAGGGTTTTGTTGCAAGGTTCAATTTGCATATCTACTAATCCTATTCTGACTTTTATTTATTTTATTATTAGAGATTATTACTTTGGACCCTTCCACAATATAAAATTTTTAATACAAATATACAGTAACCTCCTTTATTTCCATTTAAGATATAAATATCCTTAAATATTTTCTGATAGTTCTGTATTCTATGGATTTCCTTTTATTATTATTACTAGAGGCCCATTGTAGGAAGATTCCTGCAAGAAAAGCTTCCTGCAGTGGTCTCCACTGTCCCCCCTCCTTCCCTCCCTTCTCCACAGCCCTGTCTGCTTCCCTCCCTTCTCCATGCCCCGCTTGCTTGCTTCTCCGCAGCTTCCCTCCCTTCTGCAATGCTTGGCTTCCCTCTACACTATCTTCAATCTTCACTCTGCACTGGGATATGCAAGTTAACTGCCATCTTGGTTTGGTTAATTTGCATACTTGCTCCTGATTGGCTTGTGGGCATAGTGGAGGTACAGTCAATTTGCATGCTCTCTTTCATTAGATAGGATTTTATTTATTAAATAGTTTGTGGTGACACTGGTCAGCATAGGTTTCTGGTGTGGGTTTCTATGTTACAATATCTGTACATTGCACCATCTGCCCACTACCCAGAGTCAAATCTTCTGTCACCATATATTAGGACCCCTTCCTTTCCTCACCCCCTTCCCTTAGTTTGTGTTTATGAGTTTCAGTTTTATCTCCTACATGTGAGTGAAATCATATGGTTCTTAGCTTTTTCTGACAGAGTTATTTCACTTAGCAAGCCCTTGGGACTCCTGGAGGCTTCCTCCAGTATCTATGGCCATACCTCCCTGAATGAATGCACCCAATCTCCTCTGGATTTCTTAAAATACAAAGCTCTCACATTAGGAACTGCCCATGGAATAGGCCTAAACATGGGCAATGCAATCCTTTTAACAATAACTTCTCAGACAATGAAAGGCTTTATTGCTATTTTCTGATTATAAATGTATTTGTAAATTGAAATGAAACAGAGAACTTTAATTTTACCACTAATTTATTTCAGAGTAGATGAATAGCTTAAATGTTTTCTTGTTATGAGAGGAAGGAAAGGAAACTGCTGAAAAAAGTTACGTTAAGTTATATTAACTTAGGAAGAAAATGTGGTAAAAATAGCAAGGCTTTTCATGCTCCTCAAAGACATTAGAACAGGTATTTTATCCCAACCGTCATCAACAGTGGTCATCCTAATTCTGATGACTCTGAGGAACCCTATTCTGGAACAGTAAGCAACTAGTGAAGATTTTTTATTTGTTGTGAGCCCTTTGGAATGAAAATACAAAGTGAAAGAATTTTCTCAATGATGCAGTATTTATCCAGATTAAAGAAAGTAACTTACTCATCCATTGACTAGACCCTAGAAGGGTAGAGGGTTGAGTCTGAGCAATGGCTGAGCTGACAGAGGAAATTCTACAACTCCCACACTTCTCATTTTACTACCCCTAGTCATTGCTTGTCATTGCTATCATTAAAATCAGAGGAACAAATCATGGCTCACCACATTCCTAGTTTTGCCTAGAAATAATGTGCCTATCTGTGCTCAGACCAAAGGGTAATCTGTCAATGCCCAGAAGAGGGCTAGAAGGTTGGGTGTGAAGTTAGAGGGTGGTGAGCATTACTCCCATACATATGACAACCATTTAGAAAAGTGTTATAACTTAAACCATTAGATAATAAAAATGGGACCAAGGGAAAATGAAGCCAACAATTTCAACAACTATTTATTGAACACCTACTTTGTGAAAAATATGATATAATATAAATATTAATAACACAACAAATCCTCAAAGAGTTTATGATGTGGTAGGAGAAAAGAGGGAAAGAACAAGCATTCAATCAATCAGTATTTTAAAACAAAATAAGATAACTTTTCTACTAGAGATATTAGCAAAGAACTATCTTGTCCAATTGAAGTATCAGGAAGACACTGAAGGCTTAGGGGTGAGCATGAAATAAATCTGAATTGGACATGCACTTTTCTCAAAGAAAAAAGGATTCCATCAATAAGGCAGTGGTGCAAGAGAACTAATGCTACTCTCAATATCTGTGATTATTGAATGTGGAATAATGCAGATGGGGATTACTCAGGATTTTTCTTCCCTTGTCTTTCACCATGAGAATCAATTCATTGTGTAAGGTTCAAGGCACAGGAAACAGGAGTCGGAGACCAAGACATGTTAAAAGAGTAAGTTTATTCTGCACTAATGAGAGAGGTAAAAAAAAAACTAGGATTAGAGAAGAAGGAGGACCCAGCCAAGAGAGAACAGCAGAGGTGATCACGCCTTTTGAGGGGAGAAACCGGAAGGGGTAGGGTCCAGGGAGGAACCGGAAGGAGTGGGGCCCAGGGCACTCAGCACTCGCTGATTGGTGGTTCAATGTCTTGGGAATATCCGGAGGCAGATTCAGGTTATGTCATACTCTGCCTACCAGTTGGGGGAAGGGAGGATCTATCATATTGCTCATTAAAACCTCTGGCAGAGGTCAAACAAGTAAGGGGATGGAGATGAAATTCATTTTGGAACTTGTTAGAAGCATTGGTGAAAGGTTTGGTGGAATTGTAGAAAGAGCCTCTTTATATTTTCTTTTTCTTTCAAAGAAAGCTTGTTTTCCATCAATGAGATTTATATGGTGACTAGAAAATGCTTTGACTTTCTAAATAAAATTTAAAAAGCTCTTCAAAGAAGGACTTCAAGAAAAATAAAATATTTTCCCATTTCATATCAAATATTAATTTATATTTTTTCCTTTTAAAATTGATTATATAACCAAAAACAAACAAAAATGAGTAAAATATTTAACTAACAAAGAACACATCAGTATTTGCACAGGTAGCAGGTCTGTTTTCATGTCTAAATGCCATGTTTTCCTATTAAAATTGATGAACCTTAAATTTACTAATTTACTAAGCAGTGTGAGCAACTAAAAGTCTAAAATTAATTTCTGAAAAACCCAAATAATGACTTTAGAAGAGCTATTAGTAACAAGAAAGGAGCATGATTAAGATAATAAAGCCTGCAGTGAAGCTCCAGAATCGGACTCGTGCTCAACCCCCAGCCAAGCACCACATATGGTCATTGCATGTAAAGAGAGGGATTTTAGAGAGGAAATCTCTGCATACATGACCAGTATGGAGACTTCCAGAACTTGAGAGCCACTGGAAGATTAGAGAGTAAACCCATTAAGATAAACGTAACTCCAAAAAGAGGATAGAAGTGAAGGGAGAAACAATTGTATGGATATTAGTAAAGATTAAGGTTTGGCTGTTTAAATAGCCCACAAGAATGGATACCTCTACTCAGCCACTGGGTGTGCTTTTATTGTTTTTAAAGCTTTTTGGTAGCTGGATGCCTCTGGAGCTCAAAGGAGACAAACAAAAAAATGTATTTTTAAACACAAGATTGGAAAAATGGAACAAATACTAATGATAATAATTGGTATCAAATTGTTTAACCACATACACTATATGACAAGTTTCACAAATAACAACACAATAGTTAACACCTATTGAGCACTATAATGTACAAGTCCCCATTCAAAATTTTTACATGTTTTAACTCATGCAGTTCTTGGAACACTATGGTGTAGATGCTATTGTTGTACCTATTGAATCAATGAGGAATTTGGGATGCATGGTGTCACATTCTAATCTAAACCTATTGTATAAGTCAACTATAGTTTTACTCAGGCAGCCCTCATCCTGCAGAGGTTCCTTTGCCCACTGGTGGCTCCTTGGATAGCCCGACCCAGAGCTGTAGATAGGCCCCACAAGTGATTGGACTCCAGCTTCAGTGGAAAGGATTTTGATTGTCCAACGTCAACTATGTAGCACAGTATTTCCTAAATCCCCATTGTATTTTTAAATTGTGGTAAAATATATATATAACATAAAATGTACCATCTTAACCATTTAAGTATACAGTTGGCTACTGTTAAGTTCATTCCCATTGTTGTGCAAACAATCTGCAAACTCTTTTCAAGTCTTGTAAAACTGAACTCTATATCCATTTAGGAACCCAGAGGTTCACATTTTATTTTCTATCTCTATGAATCTGACTATTCTAGGATATCTTACATAACATATAATGTTTGTCTTTTTGTGACTCACTTATTTCATGTAGTACAGAAATTTTGGAAACATAAAAAATTATGATAATGAAAAAATATTAACAATCAGTTTTATAAGGAAGTTTTATATTATAATTACTAAAAAGGGCAATGACAATTAATACCTTGTGTTTTAAAACCCAAATGCAAATTATTTTAACTTCTTAGTTTTTTGCATTTTTAATAATTTACCTAAAGCAAAAAAGTTTTAAATCAATATATGCTATCTATAACAATCAAACTATGTATCAATAGTAGATAAATATCAATAGTATATATTTCTATTGAAATGTAAGCACAGGAAATGGGAGTCGGAGACCAAGGCATGTTAAAAGAGGAAGTTTATGATATTTGACACATTTTTCATTGTCAGTTTTTCAGATGCAAAATTTATGGGACACACTTTATTATGCTTTATGAAGTATATGCTAGCTATGTTCACTAAGAAATGTATTCCTAGACACTTTTAAGTTTAATTTTATTTATTTTTATTTCCTTTCTTTATTTTTGCCAGTTATAGACCTCACAAACCCAGCAGAAATTAAACATTACATATTTCCAAGACAAGTAGTCATCGGTACTTTGCATTTTAACTTTTATTCTTAAACTAAAATTTGAGAGCACCGAAGTCAAATACTAGCCTGATGTATTTGTAACCCACCAGGTAATTTTATTCTTAAAAATTATTTTTATTTCATTACAAATGACATTAAGTAGACTATGATTTTTCTTTTTCAAAACACCTTCTCAGAAAGTGACAGTTCGAATTTCAAATTTCATTTTTAACAAAGCTCAAATTTTCTGTTCTACATTGTCCTTTCATGACCTCTGATGGTGAAAGTGTAAACTGACATTACAAATACCAACAGAACTAATGCCTAAAGTTACATTGACCTCTTATTGAAGAACCTTTCCCTTATTTTTATATTTATTTACCATGAGAAAGTAATAGTACCAATTTGTCAAAAATATTGAAAAATTGTTGGACAATTTCATTCCACTTTACAGCACAAAAAGTCCTTTTATTCACAATCTGTAAATCTTTAAATGTGTGTGTGCACTTTATATAGCAGAATGAACATTTTAATTAGATAGCAATTTACTACTGTGACAATTAGTTCTCAAATGTAAATTGAATAAAAATAAAGTTTGACAAAGTTGAAACAACTATTTCCCTTTTAAAAAATAATCACTCTTCCTAAATCTCTGTACATATAAATAATGGAGCATAATTGTATATTAAGACCTGATTATCTGTGTTTATTATTTCAAGTTAGCTAATGAGATTCTGTCTCAGTCTGGGTTCCTCCAAAAAGGGCTTCCTCACAGGTAATTTAACTGGGAATATGACCCCAGAGAGCAGGAATAATGAACAAAGGAGTAAAAACAGGAAAGAAAGAAAAGCTGAAAATAAGGGTGCATTATCAAAATGACCATGGCTATGGCCAACTTGTCCTAGATGCCATAGGTCTTCTGAGAAGCCTTAATGAAATCCATGAAATAGAAAGGAGAGGAAATTTCGATGGCCTTCCATCTCCTGTGGTTGAAGGTGGCACCATGGACTTTGACTACTGCATAATCACTTGTAGGTGGCACATGTGTGGCAATTCAATGGGCATTTCACATTTCTATGTCAGAAAAGTTGCAGGGAAGGAAGCAAGAAGCTCATACCTTGGCCAGAGGTGAGGTACTCTCCAGGTGCACTTGCAAGAAGCTGATCAAAATCTATCAAATCTGGTTGTAGAAACAGTAACTTCAGTAAGATGTGGATGAGCAAATTTAAAGTGATGCACAACTGTGGAGAACAGTATGGAGTTTCCTCAAAAAACTTAAAAATGGAACTCCCATTTGACCCAGCAATACCACTTTTAGGAATATATCCCAAGAAGCTAGAAACATCTATCAGAAAGGATATATGCACCCCTATGTTCATAGCAGCACAATTTACCATAGCTAAGATTTGGAAACAGCCTAAGTGCCCATCAACAGATGAGTGGATTAGAAAACTATGATACATCTACACAATGGAATACTATACTGCAGTAAAAAAGAAGGAATGCCTACCATTTGCAGCAACATGGATGGAACTGGAGAACATTATGCTAAGGGAAATAAGCCAGTCAGAAAAAGATAAGTATCATATGATCTCACTCATTTGTGGAATATAATGAACAACATAAACTGATGAACAAAAACAGTTCCAGAGACAAAGAAACATCAATCAGACCATCAAACCTCGGAGGGAAGGTAGGGGAGAGTGAGGTAGGGGGGAGAGATTAACCAAAGGACTTGTGTGCATGAATATAGGCCTAACCAATGGACAGACAACAGGGGGGTGAGTGCATGAGTTGGTGGGAGCTAATGGGGGAGTAAGGACACATATGTAACACCTTAATCAATAAAAAAAAATTAGAAGAAAATAAAGTGATGCACAAGTAGTATCTGATACCGTAGAACCTTTGCACTACTCAGATTCATCCTTTTTCTTCATTAACTCCAGTCTGTCACTATGTCTCCTTCAAAGTGCTAGCCAGCCACACCTCTGCAAGTGGGTTTATGGAATACCTGTAGCCCCTGCTACTGCAGCTGGTCCCAGAACCTAATTGATAGTCACATCTTTCTCTTCCACTATCCATTTTGAATTTCTCTCAGCATTGGCCAGCATTGCAACTGGCCTAAGATTGCTTGCCTAAGAGTTATCCAGACCTTCTTTCCTTAGGTCTCTCACCATTGTCACCTGGCACAAAATACCAGGAGATGCCTGAACCAATCAGTGCCTGAACATTCTCCCTGCCTCTATTATATAGCAGCTACCCAGACCCATTGTGTTAATAAGGGTAGATTAATCTTGAAAGTATTCCTCTTTGTTCTATGTCCCAGGAATGAGGAGTCCAAAGTGATCAGGTGACAGTCATGCTCTGAGAAACTCTTTTACTTTGTCATCTGGTGGAGGTGTTCTCCTTCCTGGGACCCAGGACCTCTCATCCATTAGAGCTTAAGGTTTTAGGAACAGGAAGCATAAACTTTAAAAATGGGTTACTAGGAGTAACGGTGAAATGACTGGTTGCATTTATACCCCTTGGTTCCTGTAGGGATATAGCACCATATGTCAACAATTGATACAGCACATATAGCTCATCTTTTCTCTAATCCAGAACTTTAGCTGAGCCTTCAACAGGTCATCTGCTTCTGGGTGACAAGATATACTATAATCCCAGTGGATCCTCTGGTCATGCACCCATTCTTACACCATCTTTGTGGTAAATTAATCCCTTGAGCAAAAGAAATGTGTGGGGATGCCATGCCACACATTCTATAAGCCCTCAATTAGTGTGTTGGTGGAGATTCTGTTGACAGAGAATGTAAATTCATTGCCATAGAAAGTTTTCATTTCAGTACAGATGAATTGTTATTATTCCCATAATAACAGATGAATTGTTATTATTCCCATAATAACAATGGGTCTAATAATTGTTATTATTAGACCCATTGCACCTTCTGTGAAACACTCTCGAGCTAGAACTTTAAATTTTATCTGGCTTCCATTTGCCCCTAATCTAACAGGAAAACCATGATGTCATTTCCGGTCCCCTGAATTTCATACCCTTCATCCAACAGTCCTTGAAAAGTGTAAGTATCATTCTTCCTAATTTTCTCCTGGCCTCCATATGCCCCCATGGTGGCTCTTCTGGTCCTCTGGCAGTGGTGTTAATTTATACCCCTACGCAAAGTCCCACAAAATGCTAACTATTCTTTTTTAATGTACTGTTACTCTGGTAAATGGCCATAGGGCCCTTTGTGGAAGGATTAGGAGAATGTTTATAATCATTCTTGAGATAGATAGGGTCTTTCCTCAAGGGTACTCAGCCTCCCTTTTAATCAATGAGACCTGTGAAGTTACATAAATCTACAAGTTAGATAAAGGACCCGGATTTTCCATTGAGGTAGCTAATGACAGGATTCTGCTCTCCAGTTCTCTTTGTCCGTTACATACACAAACAAGTAATCACCCAGTCAGCTGTTCATTGTTCTCATCTCTAAAAACACTATGCTTAGCCCTTGCCACAGATTCCTGCAGATCAAGGAAACCTGATTGCTACTTCAGACTTATGCCTGTGTCAGTAATTACACCATCTTGCCACTGATCAAGCATTGTTACATGGGTTCTGCCCATTCAGAAATCCTCTAATCCTACTGATATCAGCAAGACTGGTTCCATAGCAGCATCTCCTAGTAACTCTGACCTGTGGAGAACACGCATCATCAAATTTGTTTAAAAATGTTGATGTCCCTCTCATCAGTGAATTCCTCCTTGCCTTCCTGAAGGGAATGTGCTAGATTCTAGAAATCACATAACAAACTCAGTCTGACATGAGCCGTTGGACGTCATCCTTTATGCTAAGCCAAAGCAATTTCAGCATCTCTACCTCATTTTCCTATTGGCTATCATCACATCCAGCCCTCAAGGAAACATCCCAGCAACGTATCAGGACCACCTCCATGTGTTCTTATTAGGATATTGAACACCAGGTCAATATCCTAATACTGAGTGAGTATTCCCATGTCATAAATTCCCAATGCAGCCAGTCATGTTTTATTAATCCTATTAGTTCAACCCCTACATGATGTTCCCTGGTTCCTTTTAATATCTAATGTGGGACCTGCAATTACTGTAAATCATTTCCTCCTGAAGTAAGGTTATTCCCCTGCTCAGGTGTCTGAGATCTGATCCTAGGTACTGGCATACAGATGATGATTTGTGGCATCCTGTATCATTTTGTGAGTTATGTTCTTCATATGAGGGCTCCAATTCTTTGCAGTCTCTCAAGACAATAGGAGGACGCTCTCTTTTAGCAAGGAGAATTAGACTGCTTTTGTCAATGTGGGAAGTTCAGGGAAATCTGAGAGTGATTCCCACTCATCTATCCAAATACCTGTATTCCAGTTTCAGGATTACATTGTTTTCTACCAGAGCCTGAACTCAGTACACCCAAAGAGGCTGTGCCTGCAGTCTCCTTTGCAGCTATGTAGTCCTGATAATTTGATCCTGGGCCTGATTTTCAACACAGACTTTCCTGCAGGTGCAGGAAATGATGATCTTCTATAATAGTGAGTGTGAGTCAACGCTTCACCTTCCACCTGTATCTCTGCCCAACCAACCTCATATAAGAATCTGAGTAGCTGCATGTCACTGGCTATCACCACCTCATATCCCATTACCAGTGAGGTCTTCATTACCATTTGACTGGTGGGTTGACCAGTCTAATTATCTGCTTTCCAGGGCTAATCCTGATACTGGCTATCTTTCCCACAGTACCCGTGAAAGCAGAATGGGAGACATAGAGCTGCATGAGAATAATTTATTTGAGAATGTGTCGCAAGTAGCAAAAATGATTAACAGGAGAATGGCATCGAGAAGGATGAAAAGACAACACAAGAATGTATTATCAAATGGGCCATTGCTGTGAACTAGTTCTGATCACATAGGACTTTCTGGGAAATCTTATGAAGTGTGTATCCATACTGTCCATCCTAAGGTTAAAGGGGAAAATCATTTATTCACCAGTTCCTTTGATCAATGGTGGGCCCATAAAGGTTAAGACCCCACTCTTCCAAGTTTAAGTGTTGAGTGCTGAATGGATTCCCTCAAGGACCAGAGAAGCCTCAGGGATCGGAAAGTAAGAGGTCTCCATTGCAGGCTCAGAGCCAGCCTATAAGTGGAGTTATACCTCAGTAAAACTAGTCGAAGTCTGAGTGCAAAGGGTACTAAGCAGCTGCGGCCTAGAAGATCTGCATAATATAAATTATGCAGAAAGAGGCCTGGTTTGCAAGAGGCTTCCTAGTACAGATAGGTGGAAAAACAACCTGGTGGGCCATGGAATTGGTACCTGTCATCATCTTGTATCTACACCGAACAAAATATAAAGGGAATTGAAATGATTTGTAGATTGTGAGGATTGAGGGAAATAATGCAGGTGAAGCTCCTATTAACTTAAGAGTGCAATAAATAGCAGCTTTAAAAAAAATCTGTTATTATTCAAATCTTGGTCATAGGACACAGCTCTTAGCAAGTATACATTTGTATCACAATAAACACATGCTGAATTAAAAATTCAGACTGAAGATGCTTAGGTCTGTAACCTTTTGTCTATTTTACTTTCACTACCATAAATACTATTCTCTGAAACTCCAAATTGTTGTTTTGGGGGTTTATTTTTAGAGAAATAGCAAAAAAAAAAAAAAATCCAAAGAAGTAATTAGAGATGCCGCCACAGAAAGGGGAAATGGAGGTGTTGCAGGTTGATGTGTTATGGTGTATTTTAAATGTCTTGCCCACTAGATGGTGGAACAGAGCCCCTATCCTGTCAACAGAATATTCTCTCTCACAGGCTTGATTCTCTCTGACAACGCCACACAGGACGTTGCACGTAGAAGAAACCCAATCAATTAGATGTTTTCAAAACTTTTGCTTGTTAAGCAGCGGGCTGAAACGACAAAGGTGGGAAAGGTTAGAAAAGAGACGAGAAAGCAAGGAAATACAAGGACGAGGGGAGCCGGACTACGTTTCCCAGAAGCCCACGGGTTGGACCTGCACTATCCGTCATGCCTGTGTTCCCGCTCTCGTAACCGGTCGGTGCTTCCACGTTTGCGAGAGCGCAAGGGAGCCGCGGGGTCTCCACGGTGCGGCGGCGAGGCTCTTACCGCTGCAGTATCCTAAGCCGAGGCTATGCCCGCCTTCCCTCGTTGAGGCAAAAAGACGCTAACCGCCGTCCTGGCGGACCCCAGAACCACGTGACGAGCCCGGGTCAGGTGACTCGGAGCCTGGTGGCTTACGTCCGTTACCCTGACAACTGCTGGGCCCCCAGCCGACTTCCCGGCTCAGCGCGGAATTCGGAAGCGAAGGTGCTGAGGCGCGGACACTGCTTCCTGGGCGCCGAGAGTGTCCTGAGGCCTTTCGTTTGGGGTCCCTCCGCCCCTCCGCCCGGACTCCAGCGGCAAGTGCGCCTTTATCTCCCCGCCGCCACCGGAACCCGCGCTTCCCGGAGGCGGGACCTCTGCCGCGGGGGGACCCGGTGGGCGGGATCCGCCTCTGACTCGGAGGCCCACACCGTGACCGCACGCACCTTGAACGGTTGAGAGGCGCTAAAGGGGGTGCGGAAGGTTCTCCCGCAGGTTGGGCTCTGCGCGCACCCCCCGTCTCCCCGCCTCTGAGAGAGGAAGCTGCCGAGCGCGGCGCCCCGGAAAGTTGGGTTCCTGCAGGGTGCCGGGAGAGCTTTAGGCTGCAAGTCACTATTTGGTGACTTTCTCCTCGCGACAAAAGAAGCAACTTGCTTGGTGTGTATATCCCATTAATTTTATTTCAGGTAGATTTTGAGTCTTAAGTCAGTTCCATTTGATTCCACTTAACCTGTAGGTATTTGGAAACATCCCCAAGTCTGGAAAGTCTTGTTTTGCAAAGCTATTACTCTGGATTGAGTGACCAGTCAGCCCAAATTGCCCGGTGCTTTGCCAAAAAGACAGGGTTTTTTTGGATTTGCTAATTTTTAAAGGATTCCTTGAGAGGACCTGGTTTGTTTAAGGGATGTTAAATTGTGACACATGCGCGCACATACACACGTGCAGAGAGTTATATGAAATATTGTGGAGGCCTTGAACAATAATAGGATGTTAACCATAAAAATGTATTTCTGGACTCTTAAGTAAAAGGCAGACTGTGATAGCTGCTTTTCCAAATCAGTGTTATGAATGAATTAGGAATCTCTTGCCCAACGTACTGGTCCATAAGTGTGCCTATTTACTAAAATAATAAAAAATGTCTGAGGTTTAAGTCTGGTTATTTTTATGATGTGATATAAATTTCCTCAACAGATGTTTATTATTTCTTGTTATTTAATGTTCCAGTGTTGTAAATACTTTGGAGTGCTTATCTTGGCAAATGAAAATTATTGATTATGGCTCACTATTCCAAAGAAGAACTGGATGAAGAGTTTGAACAGTTCATGAAAGAGGTAAGTGTCTATTTTTAAAAGGTATAATGTAAATTTGTCTAGAATGAAATTCATCCTTCAATTTTCTCTTTCACCTCTAAGATCCAGTCCATCACCAAGTTTTGTGGACTCTGTCTCCAGGTTATACCTGTCATCTTTCCATTCCCTTCCTTTTCACTGCCACTATCCTAGTCTAGATACCAGCAGCTCAGCTGGGCTGCTATAGCAGTTCCCAAATACTGTCCCAGCATTCCTTCACCAATCTGCAGCCTGCGTGATGTGTTATATAAATCAGAGTCTGTTGGCCTTCTGTCATCCTATCTAATAAAAGATAGGTATGCAAATTGACCATAACTCTGCTATGTCCATAAGCCATGCCCACCAGCCAGTCAGGAGCAAGTATGCAAATTAACCCAACCAGAGAGTGGTTAATTTGCATATCCAGGTGCAGAGCAAGACTGAAGACAGCTTAGAAGGCAGCCAAGTGCTGCATAAGGGAGCAAAGCTGCGGAGAAACAAGCGGGGCAGCAGAGAAGGGATGGAAGAAGCAGGCAGAGCTGGGGAGGTGGGAGGGAAGCAGGTGGGGCTGCAGAGATGGCTGCAGGAAGCCCTCTTCTTGCAGGAATAGACCTGAGGAAGCCCTATTTTTGCAGGAATCTTCCTGCAATGGGCCTCTAGTCTCTCTCTCGCTATATATATATAAAAGCCTAAGCAACTGAAGGATCGAAGGACTGGTCATTATGATGCACACTGACTCCCAGGGGCAGAAACTCAATGAAGGAGCTGCATCCTGGTGGTTACTGCACTCCCACAGCCAACCTCCCGCAGTAACTCACCCCGGCCAGCTGGCTCCGATAGGCCCTGATTGCTGGCCAGGCCAAGGGACCTCACTTGTGCATGAATTCGTGCACCAGGCCTCTAGTCTATACTAATAAAAGGGCAATATGCTAATTAGACCAGACGTCCTTCTGGACAAAGCCACAGTGGTGAGGGCTGAGGCAGAGGTGGTTAGGGGTGATCAGGCTGGCAGGGGAGAGTTGTTAGGGGCGATCAGGCAGGTAACAGGCAGGCAGGCAAGTGGTTAAGAGGCAGCGGTCCCAGATTGTGAGAGGGATATCTGACTGCTGGACATCCCCCAAGGGGTCCCAGATTGGAGAAGGTGCAGGCCAGGCTGAAGGCCACATGAATTTAGTGCCCTGGGCCTCTAGTAGAGCATAAAAATCCAAACCATTTCCAGGGTTTACAAAGCCCTGTATTATTTTGCTTGTACCTACCTCACTGACTTTATACCACTTTTATTATCCACTTATGTTATAGTGGCCTTTTCCCCTCTAGACATGTCAAGCTCAATTCATAGTAGGAGCTTTGCACTGGCTGTTCCCTCTGCTAATAATGTTTTTCCCCTATTCTTCCCCAGGCTGGCAAAATCTCATCTTACATATCATTACCTCAGAAAAGGTTTTTTCTGTTCATCCAGTAAAAAAGAAACCACCAAGTCACTTATTTATGTATACAATGTATTTATAGTATACAAAAGTATAATAATACTGTACAAGTATTATTTTACTTGTATAGGTCTATTTTCTGTTTCCCATCATAAGAATGTTTAATCTATGACAAGTTGTAGCATATATCAATGTCTCATTCTTTTTTGTAGCTTAATAATATTTTATTGTATGGATTTACCACGTGTTTACTCACTTATTAGTTTATAGACATTTTAGTTCTTTCCACTTTTTGGCAATTATGAATAATTATGGTATGAACAGTCATGCACATGTTTTTGAGTGGGTGTATGTTTTCATTTCTCTTGTATTTATACCTAGTAGTAGAAATGTGGGTCATATGGTAACTCTGTTTAACCTTTTGGGGAACTGCCAGACTGTTTTCTAAGTGGCTGTGACATTTTCTATTCCCAGCAGCAGTGTATTAGTATGTTAGGGTTTCAATTTCTTCGTATCCTTGCAACACTGTTAATTACTTGGGGACCAGTTTTTTTCTTTTGATTTTTGTTATTGTCGTCTCCGTTTTTGTTAATCCTCGCCTGAGGATATTTTTCCCATTGGTTTTTGGAGAGAGGGGAAGAGAGAGGGAGAGACAGAGAGAGAGAAACATTGATGTGAGAGAGAGTCACATCGATTGGTTGCCTTTCACAGGCATCCCCATGGGAGCTGGGGATTGAGCCTACAACCAAAGTACATGTGTTTCACTGGAATCGAACCTGGGACTCTTCAGTCCATGGGCTGATGCTTTAACCACTGAGCCAAATCAACTAGAGCTTTTGTTTTGTTTTTGTTTTAAATATGTTTTTATTGATTTGAGAGAGAGAGATCAATTTGGGGATCAAGCCTGCAACCCAAGCATGTGCCCTGACTGGGAATCGAACCAGCGACCTTTTGGTGCATAGGATAAGACTTGAACCAACTGAGCCATACCAGCCAGAGCTGTTTTGTTTTTAATTATTGTAATCTGGAAAGCAATGCAATATTGTCAAACGTGGGAATACCTACTATGTATTAGACAATAAGGTTGGCATTCTGCATTTTTATATATTTTTTCTGTGTGTTTTTTTTTGCCTTAACCATGCAAGGTCAGTGCTATTATGACTATTTTTAACAGATGGATAAAGTAAAAAGAGGTGTATAATTCCTTAAGCAATAGAGCTAGCATATTTTGAAATTTCAACTCAGATCTGCCAGTCCCCAAAACCTATATACTCCGTCCACACTCTTATGTGGCGATGAAGATTAGAAGGAGTAGACTGAGTCTGAGACAGATTCTCCAAATTTGATAAACAGTAAGATGTAGGGAGGAGAGAGAAATGAGATATTTTGAGGAGAGAATAAAGTTTAGAGACTGAGTGGAAGGTGATGCAACTAAAATTCAGGTAGGATAAGTAATATATTTTCTTCCCTCCTCTTTTCTTCCTGCCTGGTTGTCAGGGAAGACAATTACTTGTTTTTGAACATTTAAAAATTGACGGTCTTATAAATCATTGAGCTAGAGTTGCTTGGTTGGCAGGTGGAAATGTGTTTTGTCATCTTGGAAGTTCAAAAACTCACTCTGGTAGCAATGTCCTAGTTGGGAGACTAAACAGTGTAGTAGAAAGTGGAAAGGTTTTATTCACATAGATCTCAGTTTGAAACCTAGCTCCGTAGCAGCTTGGGCAAGTTGTTTTACCTCTTTAAGCTGTTTCCCTGTCTGTGAATCTCTCCTAGATTACTTCAAGATTGAGATAACTTGAGAATAGATCCTGACATAGAACAGGTATAGGATCAGTGTTGGTTCCTTCTTTGGGAAGAGTGTGTAGAATAAGAATAAAAAGAACCAAGAGCAGAGTCTTGGGAAGTCTAGTGTTAAAGAAATGGACATTGCCAAGAGCTATTAAAATGGGTGGGTAAGGAAGGTTATTGAGCTTTTCCCACTAAACCACCAAGTTTACCATAGAACTTGGAGGATGTGAATGCTGTGAAGTCAAAGGTAGAGAGTTTCAAGAAGTTTCAGAGTTGGTCACCGGTATCAAGTTCCATGACGTGATCAGGGAAGGTAGCTGACAATAGTCCTTTATTGGTATTTAGGAGGTCTTTGGTACTGGAGGAGAGCTGTTTTGGATGAGAAGCAGGTTTTAAGGATTATTTGGTTTGGTTTATTTATTTTTTTAAATAGAGTAGACCATAGTGTTTATTCTTCCAGGCCACAATTATGCTTGGGGTTGCAGTGATGAGCAGGTTTATAATCTGAAGGTAGGGTAGAGAGGAGGGATTAAGATACAGAGATAAAATGGAAGTAAGGACTTGGAGAGGTGGGAGGTGACCCCTCTGCAGGTTCTCCATAAAGTGGAAGAAATAATTTTTCTTCTGAGAGAGAAAAGCAATGTTTTAACAGGTGAGTTTAGTGACTGAGTGAGGGGGAAAGGAGTGGGTTTTGATTGAAGGTCTTTTATTTTCTCAGTGAGGAGAGAGGCCAAGTTATTGGCTAAGAGTAAGCCCGCTAGGTTGGAGTTAGAGTAGGGAGTTTAGGATTGTAGTAAAATTTGGATCTGAAGAGTTGAAAAGGACAAATAAATACTTATTAAATCTGTTAATTACTGTGACAAAATGCTAATTTCTCTGGTAAACACCTAAAACTCAGCTCTCCCTGGTCTTAGAATTCTGTGTTCTAGAGTGATGCTAGGTAATTTTGCTCTTATCATTATTTATTCTTAGACCCTCAAAAATGTCTAAAAGAGGATTATATTTTTCTTTTTTTTTCTTTCCTGATTTTCTTGATCAATTTTTTTTTATTTCTTTGTTGTTATCATTCTCCCTAGTTAACTTGTTTAATTTTGTGTATGAAATTGGTATTTAGAGGTTTGTGCTTTTTTAAAAATTATTTTGGTCATATGTGTTTAGAAACATGAATTCATACATTAATGCTGAGAATATTGCTTATGTATATAGTTGAACTGTGAGAGAAGGAATAAATATTTTAGTGATGAATCTGGAATTCTCAAATTTAAAATTTAGTAGCTTTATCTGATTTAGCTTTCAGATGATTCTTTCGAAAATTCAAACAAAACAGCTAGGCAACCTAAAAGAGAAATGAAGAAGAAAGATGCACTGCCATGGTGGATAACTGAAGGTGATTTTGAAGATGGTGGTAAATATTGCTCATTTTTCATCTCACATTATTTGACCACAAGGGGTCAGTCAAGACTTTTAATTCTGGATTTTTGTTACTGAACTTATAAATATATAAAGAAAATAATTTGAATTTATTTTCTTTATTATATACAATATTATATAATTGAGAGTCTATGTTTCTGCATGATTAGGTTATTTTACATTGAGATCATTTGTATTTACTCAAATTAAGATGATAAATAATATCAGTATGTTATATATAATTATACTTAATGGTAAATTGGTTTAAGGTGATTTAATAAAATATCCTGACAACATATTAATATCATTGCATGGGCAGAATTTAGCAAATCTATAGATTTTGGTATCACAGTTTCTTATAAGAGTAGTAAAATAAATAATTTATCACAGAACTATTCCTCATTGCATTGTTAAAAATAGAAAATTACTCTTTGGAACAGCAGTTACCAACCTTTCTGACCTCATAGACCACTAGTTGGTGACCACTACTCCAAAGGTTTCCTTAAACCAGCGGTCGCCAACCCTTCGGACCTCACGGACCACCAGTGGCCCTGGGACCGCCCGTTGGTGACCGCTCTGGAGTGTTTTCTTCAGTGTACTATATATGGTGATCGTCGTATCTCTAAGGAACTGAGGCTACCATGAAATATCTTTGTCCACACTGCTTGTGGGTCATTACGCATAATTTTATAAACTGATAAGATTTAGTATCTCTTCTCTCAGGGGAGAATTTACCCCACAAAACAGCTCGAATGCCCTAATGTACCAGTTAAGGCTCTGTGTAATCTGACTAGAACCCTCCTTTCTTACCTCATGTGCTCCAACCATACTGTTATTCCTTCCCCCTGGAAGCACCATTGGCTCCATGCCTGTGTGCGTTAGCTCATGCTTTCTTGCTGCTAGAATGCCTTTCCTCTCATCCTTCTTGGTATTACCTCTTTTGCAATCCTTCCCTAACTTTTCTAACTTCCTTATCAACACAATTAATTATTTATTGTGCAATCCTTCCCTAACTCTTCTAACTTCCTTATCAACACAATTAATTATTTTCTCCTTTGTTCAGTGTCAAAACACCATAATAGCATTTACGCATTGTGGTAATACTGTAGCCTACTGCTGAGGTTGGCAGCTTCGTGAGGGCAGGAAACACTTCCTTGTATCTCCTGACCCTCAATAGTAAACAATGAATGTGTTTAACAAATGAATGTAAGAGTGAATTTGGTAGTCATTTATCTGTTCTTAATAATGTAATAAAGAATTGATTAATTGAAAAATTCAGTGCATTTTTTTTTCATAAATCCCCAAACTATATAACAGTGTTAGGGTTTGCATGTGAAACTTCATTTGTAGAATCTTTCCCTCCATTGTAAAGAATATAATATGATGAAGTGCTATTGGAATTGTTGACAAAGATTTGAGAGTTAATTAGCATTGAAGTATCTTCTAGAAAATAATCAGAGATGGAATAATGTGTAAATTCACTTCAAAGGGAAAGAATAGATCCTAGACTAACACTGGAAGGTAGTCTGAGTAAAGGCATTATTAATTTTTAAAAGGATTTATCAATCAGTAGTGTATTTGACAAGTAAAGGATTGAAGGAAGGATACTTAAGAAATAAACTTTGCCCAGCTTGTTGAGTGTTGATCCGTGAGCCAGGAAGTCAAGGTTCAATTCTGGTCAGGGCACATTCCCAGGTTTTAGGCTTGATCCCCAGTAGGGGGCATGCAGGAGGCAGCCAGTCAATGTTTCTCATCATTAATGTTTCTAACACTCTTTCCTTCCTTTCTCTTTCTGAAATAAATAAAATCATATTTAATAAATAAATGCATAAATAAAAACAAATTTTGACGTTGTCCTTTTATACACAAGGGAGAGAGTTTCTCCACTCAAGGGCGTAATCTGATTCCTTATTCAGTCACAAACTGTTATAGAGTTTGTTATGTTCTGAGTACTAGGTGATTCTTAGTACTAGATGATTCCTCTCATCCAGGTGTAGAAGCTTCTGAGGGAGAAGTCAACACCCTCTTGAGGAGAGGAACCCATTACCAACCCTAGATAGATGCCATTATGCATCAATATTGAAAATTCCAGCCTTATAAAAGTGTTCTGCCTAGAGGGTAAAATTGTCTAATCCTCCTGCTGCGTGTCCTCTTCATTACAAATAACTCAGTTTCACCTTGGTTTCGGTTATAGTAGTCTCTCGTGAGCTCAGTTAGCGTGGATCACATTCCTGCGTCCAGCATTGGAACCAGGGTAAAACCCAGACAGATAGCACCACAAGACCCCAGCCTTGGCATGCACTTTCTCTGCTGATGTGTCTCTTGATTTTCTGCAGCTGTGGAAGTTATTTGAGCTATACTAAAACCATCATGCACACCCAAAGCCATAAAATAAATAGATTCTGAAACCTTTCCCAAGAGGATTCTAATTAAATTGCATTCAAAATTTGTGACTTCTTAAGGCTTTCTTTTAAACAAAAGTTATATTTTTCTAATCTTAATATGTATTTCTATCATGTAATGTAATTTTTACTTCCTCTATATATCAGTTTTTTACAACAAATGTGTACTATTAGGATAAAGAAATTTTGATATTACATAACTTTATCATTGTTTTTTATTGCTTTTGGAATAAAGAGAAAAATCTTACTCCTGGCCTGTGAGGATGTTCTGGGCTTATTTCTACCCTGATTTACCCTTATCCACCCACCTTCACTGGCTTTTTTTGCATCCTCAAATGTGGCCATCCCCTCACATTGTTAACCCTTTGTTCCTCTTCCCTCTGCCTGGAATTGTCTCCCTTTTCCATTTCACCTGGTCATTTACTACTCTTCCTTCACATAGGGCAGCCACTGTTCTTTAAAATAGCATGGTACACTGTATAAAAGTGCTGCATTCTTTTCACCCTTATAATGCAAAAATTTTAAAATATTCTTAAGATACACTGCAAATATAATTTTTTGTGTGAATTTTAGGTTTGATGGATTTTTATTTAATAAATTAGATTTATTTTAGAGTTTCTATCCACAAAATTAATGTAATAGTATGGTGTTGGCATAGTTGTCAAAACAATGTCCTGAATATAAATACCCAGTTATATTAAATCCCATCCCTAGGACAGCTTGGAACAAATGTAAGCTATCTGAAAACAAAGACGATTTCTCAGCCTGTTATGGAAATAGAAGAGGAGTCTACTGAGAGGATTCAGTTTCTCAAGAGCAGTGGAACCTCTATCCTAAGTATTGACAGCTTAGAAACAAATGGTAAGAAATGTGAGACATATGAGTTAACAGGTTAGTTACTATGCTTATAATCAGAATTTTTACAAAAATTACAATCTTGAAGCACTTAGGTTAATATCTTCCTAAAAGGTTTACAAGTATACTTCTAGAGAAGCCTTATGATCTTGGTTATTGATTATGAATATTTATCTACTATATATTGGGTAAAAGATTAAGTAAAATATATTTTATATTTAAATTTTATAATATAATATCAATAAATGCATCACTAAAATTAATTTTATCAAAATCCTGTATGTTAATAAAATATTTATGCCTTCATTTAGAGAGAGTAGTTTCTGAAATCAATCAAAGTGTTCTTGGATTGGGATTGGACACATTCGAAGAAAAAGAAGAAAAAGAGCAATTTTTTGCCAGACTTGAGAAGGGGTTAACATCTTCCATTGATTATTCAAGATTAAATAAGGAATTAGATTCTAATGATTCCACGTATTTTAAAGCTTTACATAGGTAATGTAAATATGTTATTAAACTAATCATTCAATGATTTTTTTGTGTGTTTTCCTATATTTTTGGAAGACTGGTATATACATGGATTAAAATGGGTAAATATTGTAACAGGCAAAAGTAGAATCTTATTTTTAATTCTATTCTCTGTTTCTTATGTTGGTCAGAGTTTTTCTTTTATGTGAACAGAATACATTGATTTGTATTTGAGAGCCCACTCTGCCTCCAGGTATCTGAATGTCATGCCTGAGATACTTCTGAGACTAATAGCAAATTGCCAGAAAGACCTTATTAGGAAAGTAACTTGTCAAGTGATTTTCCACAGATGAGATAAATAACTGAGTTCAGGAGCTGTTTTATACGCAGAGGGGAAAGGAACAGAAAGGGGTTGGGGAACCAGAGAGCAAAGACACAAACCAGGGTTTGTGTCCTACTTTTGTGTATATTTCGCCCTAATGATTATCTGAAAACCTCATTTATTCTGGGAATCCTACTAGTTGACTGAGCTGGTCCTCTGTAAGTAGGGTAGACTTTTGCATTTTCAAGATCTTTGTGAAACCTGATTATCTTTCATTTACTCCGTTTTATATATTATTTAATATTTTAATTTTAAATGAAAATCAGATTATAATTCTAAGATTTTGAAGAACACCAAACTATAATTATCTTAAGAGTCAGGAAAATACTAACTTCTGGTTATTAGAGTATCTGCTTTCCTCACGAGGCTTAGGTTCTTACAGGTGGTGGACTAAGCAGTGACTACCAAGGACTGTGTAGGTTCTGAGATTGTTACCTACCTAACAAGTTAGCCTGCCAGTTTTATGAATGCTGACAACAGACAAGATTCCTGGGTCAGAAACAAAGAGCTTTATTTCTCACAACAAAAGCAGTTCGATACCTGAGTGCCATTCATTTGCCTCAGTTCCTTATGCCCCATAGAACACATGGACAACTCAAAGGGTCATGATGGCTCTCTGCACACGTGGTGGCTGCTTTACAGGAGAGGACCTGTCACTGAGCATAGAGAATCTACTGCTTTATAATAAAGTGGAATCAAGCCTTCTTCTTGGGCAGAAACATTACTTCATCTCTCAAGGTTGCTCATGGCAAACATGACCCTGAGAAATGACCTAGGAAGGGGGGATCCTTGCATTCTTGGCATACGCATCAGGAACATGCAGACCCATGGTGATTGCCTTTCACAAATGACAACATAGATTAAGCCTGTTTAGGTTTATTAGTCACAAGATTTTGTCCCTTTGCAATATTTAATTTTTTTCTGATTTTGTATCAATATTCTTAACTACTGATATTTTTGCTCTAAATCAGACTAGTCAGAGTGCAGCATAGTATTGAAATGAAAAATTATTTTCTGCTATTACTAGTATCTATAACAATAAAAGTGTAGTATGCTAATTAGACCAGATGTCCTTCCAGACAAAGCCACAGTGGGAGGGGGCCGCTGCAGCAGAGTCCCTTGCAGAATTTTGTGCATTGGGCCTCTAGTAGTTTTATAATTTTTTGGATCTTTTAATCTCACTGGAGACAGGTTTGATGGACTGAAAAAGGTGGAACTGATTCCTGGGTTTGAAAGAAAGCATATCTGAATTAATATATCCAGTGCAATTCAGACTTGCTCCAGCTTCTCTGTTGCCTTGCTGAGTTTTTCTTGCAAGCATGTCAAACTTGCGGCTCACTGACCCTGAGTTTGACTGGCCACGTGCTTGGTAAGATTCCTATTTAGCTCCTATTTCAGGATTAAGTTGCTTGTTAGCATGTAAATGACTATGGCATTTTTTTTCCGGACCTACTTGTAGACTTCACTGGTTCTCATGACTTGTGATCAAGTCCTAATCTTTACTGTTAAAAAGGATATATGGATCCTGAGACATGTAAATGGACACATTTATGTATAGAGTTAAAAAGTATGGTATGTTTTTATTTTTATTATTTTGTCAACTACAATTAAGCTTTAAGGAAATGTTATTTCAAATTTTCTTGCTTATAGCTCCCAAGTTTCTTGCTTTGATAAAATTGAGACGAAATACATAATGTTAGAGGTTTTTAAAAATATATACAAAGGATTGCATGGAAATGTATTATTAACATGTAATACTAAATTAAATAAATATTTTTTCTAGTAATCAAGCTAATATAGAACTAACTGAAGATAAACATGAGAATGAATCAAAACATGAAGAACTGGCAGGTAATTTCATTGGTTTTAAAATTTACAGTATTTGAAAAGATAATATAGCTTTTAATAAAGATATTGGTAAGAAAAAATAATTAAAGGGAAATCATATTGTCTTGGAAAGAGCTTCAAACAGGTAGAGTGAATTGCTTGTGTTGTAACCTGAGCCACTGGAAAGTTGTTAAAAGTGCACCACTGCCTTACTTGTTGAGAGTGGGCTGTGGGGCCAGTTGGGAAGACAGAAAAAAGGAGTTTTGTGCTAGGAGCAGGGAAATCTGTGGGGCCAAGACAAATAACTTCAAAGCTTGATTGTGGCAGTACATCTTTTTTCCATCTTTTTACTTTTAATGTATCTGTGTTTTAAAATGATTTTCTTATAGATAGCATATCACTGGGTATTGCTTTTCTATCCAATCTGACAATCTGACTTTTAATTTAAGTGCTTTTACACTTTGTAAAAATATACTTCTTGGATTGATTACTTACTGTATTGCTATTTGTTTTTGTATCTTTCCATCTTTTTGTTTGTTTTATTTGTCTTGCATTTTGTTGGATTGAGTAATTGATAGTATTCCATTATCCCTCCTTTTGGCTGGTTATACCTCTTTGCTGTATTTTTTCTCTTTATTGCCCTAAGATTCACAATATGCATCTTTATCTTATTAGAGTCTACTTTCAAATAATATTTTACAATTACTGACAGTTCTATAGCTGAAAGTAGTAGAACTAAGTAGTGAGTCTAAGACTTCTGACTTCTGGTTTCATTCTTTAAGTGATATATTACTTGCACTGTTTCTTATACTACCTGTTTGTGGTCCCATAAGCACTACATTCCTTTCCATTGATTGGAAATAGTTCCAAACCCCAAGTAGTTGTCTAAGTTCATTGTCATAACTTCCCATGCCTCCCCACTCCTGTACATCATCTCTTTTTAAGCAAATTTAATATCTTAGGTTACTTAAAATTTAGTGCTTCCCACCTAGAATATTAGAATCTTTATCATTTTTATATTGGTCCTAGAATAATATCTAATACAAAGTAATTTCTCAATAATTGTGAATTTAATTGTGTCTACTGATATTTAAAAATCCCAATGTTCTTTTCAAATGAAGGAGAAACAAAGGTGAGTTTCTCAACTTCCAAATATAGATGTTAACCAAGTAACCTAGCTTATCTGTCTAGGTTACAATACCTATGCTGTTCCAATCTTATATTCCTTATGAACTGAAGTGGTAATGTTTCTGTAGGCAGGTCTCAGTGAAAGCATCTTTGTTTAATTTCTAATCCCTCTCAAGTTTATTCCCACACTTCTACTTATAACTACACTAGTAGCCCTGCACACGAACCCATGCACTGGTAGCTCTCTTCGGGGCCAGACCGCTCCATGCCCGCTGCCCAGAGGCTCTCCATGGTCCAGAGGTCCATCCATGGCCTGGTATGGAACAATTTCCTCATCGCCAGGGCAATGAAGCAAGCATTCCTCCAAGCCGCTCACACTTCCTGCTCTCAGCGGCTATCCTCCCCCTGGGACTGGGGGAACTCTGGCAGGGCTGAGAGGACTAGGTGCCACCATCTTGTGGTCATGGGCTCTGCCATCTTTGTGACAGAGTGATGGTTAATTTGCATATTACCCTTTTATTAGATAGGATTTAAGTTGTCTCCTCCTTTCTAAAAGAAGACTGAAGGACAATTTTTCCAGAAGCAGACTCTAGCACCTCATCAGTCTCCCATTAGGCCATCCTGTTTCTGAAGGTGATCTCTCTTTTGAACTACAAGTAAGATTTAGAATGGTTGATTTCCACCCTGTAAAGGTTATTATGCTTTACAGCCCGTAGGTCTCAGTCAATCCTTAATAAGAGCTATAAACGTTACACATTGTTGAGTAGATCCTAGCCAAATCATCCCTGCCCTATCTTAATAAATAGTCTGATGGCATCATGTTAACATGGACACACCCTTTCCATCTGCTGCAAAGTCACTGAGATATAATTTGGGCCTTTAGCTGAGAAGTGCCCAGTCTTGGGAAACAGTAAAGGTCCTATAGGCCAATATTTCCTAAGGGAAGTATCAGAGATTAGACCTCTCATGAGGAGCATTTAAGGCTTATAGTAGAGATACCTACAGATACCAAAAAATCAACTTAAAAAATAAGTAGCCCTAGCCTTTGTGGCTCAGTTGAATGCACATAGTCCCATGCACCAAAAAGTCACTGATTCAATTCCCAAGCAGAGCACATGCCTGGGTTGTGGGTTTGATCCCTTGTAGGGGGCACATAGTTGCCAGCTGATTGATGTTTCTCACATTGATATTTCCCTTCCCCTTCCTCTCTCTCAAAAATCAATTTAAAAACTTTTTTTTTTTTAAAAAAAGAGCAATTTCATCCTTTTATGAACAAACATTTTATAAAAGTGCTGGCTTTTATAAGTAAGCAATTTGAGATTTTTGTCTTTAAAAAACAAATACTAAAATTTGTTTTAAAGATGACATAAAATCTTTTGGGTAGCTCTAGATATTTGTAGTTAGTTAATACTATAAAAGATTAAAAATGAAAGTACTTGAAAGTACAAAAAGTGGAATAAAATTAAGTCTTGTGAATTGAATTATTAAATCTTTGCAAAAAAATCTATTATATTATGTCAATATTTTAATAAATTATCCTTATGTGGAATTCTTTTGAATCAGTCATTTCCTGGAAATTGATTTTTTTATGTGATCCTTATATTTTTAAAAATTATTTTCCTTCAGAAAATTACAGTGATGATTTTGAAGATGAGGAGGATATTGATGGACCTTTGACTACTAAAGATGAAGAGACTAATTCCAAAGAAAATTCCAAATCAGAAAAAATAAATGCACCCAAACAGGTATACATAAATTATCTATTTGACAATTTTGAAACTTCTTTTATCATTTTAGCTGTTATTATTTGGAGAGTTCGAAATAGGAGTTCTTTATAGTCTTTTATTTGTTGTTGGTTTTTTGTTGTTACATGATTCTACCAGTTAAATCTTTAATAAAATTCCATCGGAGATTATGTCATATTATATGCCATGTTTAGCTTTCTACAAACAATTTTGCTTTCTATGTACAAATCAGTGTCAATGAAATAAAATTATACTAGGCAGAGAACTTTATTAACCTGTTTCAAACTTTATTCCCAAGCTTCTTCCACTTAATTAGCTACAAAGAATGATTTATGTATAAGCAAAAACTGAAAAGAGCTGCTATGTCCAGGGGCGTTGGGCAAAAAAATATTAGAGATCTAGGTTTTATTGGATCCATAAGCAAAATTTGAAAAAGCAGTCATAATATAAAATAGCTCTCAGAAACTTCTTCAAGCTTGTCTTCTTCACAAGTTGACTCAATTCAGTTTGCTTCATTCTTGGAAGCCTCATCAAAATTCTCCACAAGGTCTGGAACTTCATCATCATTCTCTCCAATAGTAATAGTAATAGTGATTTTCTATCCACAGATTGTTTGGGTAGAGCTTCAGCCAGTCTCCTTAAACTAATCAGACTGTCTGCACCAAGCTGGCTTAAGATGCTGGGTAGCATTTCTGTCAGCTGCTTTGTCTCAGCATAGCCTGTAATGGTGAAAGTGTTCGCTACCAGAGATGCCTGAACTTTGGGGTTGTTGAAGTGGATCACTGTTTCTTAGTTTGTAAACATTTACCTTTTCAATACCAGAGATATTGTTTACTCCTAACTTCTTTAAGGAGAACTGAAGTTTTTTATCATCTGCTGTAACTGTTCTGTGAACTACCTTCTTCTTTCTACGAGCAGTTCCTTTCCCACCAATGTGCACTTGTGCCTGCAGTTTGGCGAGTTTTTCTTGATTCATGATAGTTTCTTTCATCTTGTTAGAGAGGAAACAAGGTTGAGTGTGGGACAAGGGCTGATGCTCCGGGGGTCTAGGGCAGACCAGCAGAGAATAAGCACATACACGTGGGGATGCAAGATCAGTTCTTTATAGTCTTGTTTATTGTTGTAATGTTATAGGTCTCTTAACATACAGACATTTCCTTAACTCAGGATGTTAGTGTGGTATACATCTTAATGAAATATCATGGCAGTTGGTGATATTCTTAAGGATATCTCTCGGCAAGTAATTTCCTTAAGTTAAGCTTTAGAAGTTGAAAACTTAATTAAAATCTCAAGTCTAATTTTAAGCAGACATAATAAATTACTCTTTTCTTTGTTAGGTCTTGTCTTTGTGAATACAATAAATACCCTCCTTGGTATTTAATGCTAGTAGTAACAGTGTCTGAGATCATAAATTACTCTCTTCACATTCAACATTGCTGTACTCTCTCATTTTTTAGTTCTTGCGAAGACTAGTTAAAGGTACTACAGCATATTGCCTACCTGATATAACTTGTCCTTGAACTATCTAATAGTAAGCAGTAGAACAATTATTATTATGTTGGTCTTGATCTGGACACAGTATCTTTTGGGACTACGTATTAGGACTAGATAATTTGAACATGTGGAAAACCATAAACTAAAAAGTAAGGAACAATTTGGGGTACTAATAAATACTATTTTCTTAAGAAAATTATCTTATTTTAACCTAGTAATTTGCCTTTGGGTGTCTGTATCATGTAACTTGGGTGGAAAAACCGAGTTGACCTTAGAAATATCCCAAAATTAAAGAGTTCTGGTGAGTATCGTTAGAAATGTATTGGAGTTTATACTTGGAATATAGCAATTACAATATTTTATGAAAAATAAATAGGTCAGTAGAATGCACAATGGTGTGCTATATAAGGAAGGGTAGCCAGCATTAAAAATGTGTTAACCTAAATGTGGAAACCTAGGAGAGAGTTGTTTGGGTAAGGTAATAAAGTTTTGTTATAACAAGACTAGAGGCTTAGTGCACGAATTCATGCATGGGTGGCTCTGGCTGACCCGCCCCTATGGGGGCCCAATTAGGGCAGGCCAGCCAGAGGGGGTGTGGATGGTTGTCTGGACCCACCCCAGATTGGGGTGGAGGGACTGGTCAGGGGTGTGGCTGGCTGGGGGGAGGGGCTGTGAGAGGTTGGGGGGCCAGTCAGGACCCCAGTGGGGCCAGTTGTCCGCGTCAGTGCCTGTCATAGTGACTGGTTGTTCTGGATCTTCCGTTGTTCTGGTTGTTTGGTTTTTATCTATAATAATAAAAGCATAATATGTTAATTAGACCAAACATCCTTCCAGACAACGTTCCACACGAAGCCGGGGCTGCGAGGGAAGCCTGGGTCTCAGGTGCCTGCCAGCTGCAGGAGGGAAGCCCAGGTCCCGGGTGCCAGAGGGAAGCCAGTGCTGGCAGCCCGGAGGAAGGAAAGCCTACTCTTACACAAATCTTGTGCATTAGGCCTCTAATATATATAGGTAATCCTACACACTGCCTATCTAAGGGGAGAATATAGGTGACACCAATTAGAAAAGTTATTCTAAGGCAACCTTATAATATTGATGAATTTCAGTTGTTACCATCTGGTGGCCTATCTTTTTTGAAAATTTTCTCTCAAAATATAGATGAAACCATGAGTACAAGTTATATTTAATCATTAATTTTTTTTTTTTTTAGTTCATGAAATATTTATTGACACCTAATAACGTATATGTCTGGCATTTTATGTGCTAACATTCTTCTCCCCGCCCCCTGCTTTTTTTTTTATTAATGTATTTCATGTGTACATATCTTCCCATTGCCCCCACTACCCCCCCACTCCCATACATGCCCTCATCCCTCAGTGTCTTGTGTTCATTGGTTATGCTTCTATGCATTCATACAAGTCCTTCGGTTGAACTCTAATCTACCTCACCTCTCCCTAACCTTCCTGCTGTAATTTGACAGTCTGTTTGATGTTTTTACTGCCTCTATATATATCTTTTTGTTCATCAGTTTATAATGTTCTTTATTATCCAGAAATGAGTGAGATCATGTGGTATTTTTCTTTCATTGACTGGCTTATTTCACTTAGCATAATGCTCTCCAGTTCCATCCAGATAGCTGCAAATGATAAGAATTCCTTCTTGTTTATGGCAGCATATTCCATTGTGTTGATATACCATAGTTTTCTGATCCAGTCATCTGCTAACGGGCATCTAGGCTGTTTCCAATCTTTAACAGACAATTTATACAACTTAAAAGGAAGATAAATGATCCAATAAAAAAAATGGGTTATGGACCTAAATAGAATCTTTTCAAAAGAAGATAGAAGGAAGGTCAAGAGATACATGAAGATATGCTCAAAGTCACTAATTACCCGAGAGATGCAAATCAAAACAACAATGTGGTACCATCTCACGCCTGTCAGAATGGCTATCGTAAATAAATCAACAAAGGACAAGTGTTGATGAGCATGTGGAGAAAAAGGAACCCTCGTGCACTGCTGGTGGGGATGCACTGCTGGTGCAGCCACTCTGGAAAACAATACGGAGTTTCCTCAAAAAACTAAAAATGGAACTCCCATTTGACCTAGTAATTCCACTCCTAGGAATATATCGTAAGAAACTAGAAACACCAATCAGAAAGAATATATGCATCCCTATGTTCATAGCAGCGCAGTTTAATTATTAATTCTTAATAAGGGGGAAATGCTGATATTATAATAGAAAGAATCTTATATGAGGTATTCATGTTTTCCTGGAGTTTAAAAAAAAAAAATTCTGAGCAAAGTAGATGAGCAGAGGGCATCTATATACTTTAAACAAGGCTTTTATAAAGGCCTAATTAATCACTGGTAATTGCCAAGATTCTGAAAAAACTCCTCTAAGTTCTCTCATAGTTGTACTCTCTAGTCCTGTCTAATTATCATTTGATTAAATCTAGGAAGAACATTTCCTGATCTTGTTATAATGGAGTAGAGCACTGGCTTTCAAATTATCATTTATATAACATTGATTTTAAATGATATGATTCTTTTCTACCTTTAATTTAGGAAGAAGAGAAAACTGGCATGCTGGCCAATGGTAAATATTGTATATACTTACATTTTAGTTGGCAAAAATTGTTCAGCCTTTCATCTAAATACTTCTGAATAAACCACTATTTGTACTTGTTTTTTTAATATCTCTAATGAATTAATGTTCCACAGATTGTCTCAATAATATGTCTCTTCTGCCTATCTTGAATCCTTCTGTTATATTTAAGAAAATTTATTTTTTAAAAGCCCAGGACTGGATAGTTTCATTGCTATATTCTATCAAATGTTCAAAGAATCGATACCAAATTTTAAAAAATCTTTCAAAGAACAGGAAGGAATACTTCCAAACTCATTTTATGACACTGAGATCACCTTGATACCAAAATCAAAGAAACATAATGAAAAGAAAATATTCCCATTTAAAATAACATTCAAAAGAATAAAAAATTTAAGAATAAATTTAACGAAGGAACTAATAAATATGTACACTGAAAACTATAAAATATCGAAGAAATTGAAGCAGACACAGTAAATGGAAATATATCACATGTACATGATTAGAATTAATATTGTTTTAATGTCCACACTATCCACAGTGAACTACAGATAGAGTACAGTCTCTATCAAAATTCTAATGAAATTTTTCAAAAACAGTCTTAAAATTCATATGGAACTACAAAAGATCCAAATAGCCAACTCAGTCTTGCAAAAAGAACAAAGTGGAGGAATCACATGTACTTCTATTTAACATTTCAAACTGTTAAAAAGCTGTAGTAATCAGAACAATATGCTATTAGTATTAACACACATAAGTCAATGGAACAGGATAGTGTCCAGAAATAAACCTATGTATAAATGGTCAATTTTTTACAAAGACCAAGAATTCACAGGAAAGAATAGTCGCTCCAATAAATGACATTTGGAAAACAGCCATATTCAGAAGATAAAATTGGACCCTTATCTACAACATGTACAAAAATCAATTTGAAATGGATTAAATACTTAAATAATAATATATATTTAGCCTTAAAAAGTAAATTCTGCCATTTGAACAACGTGGATGAATATGGAGGACATTTAGTTAAGTAAGGCAGACACAGAAAGACAAATACTGTAAGATCTCATATGTGGAATCTAAAAATGCCAAAATCATAGGGATTAATGGTTACCTGGCGCCGAAAGAGCAGGATATAGGAAGATGTTGGATAAGGGATGCAGAGTTTTAGTTAATGCAAGATAAAAAGTTCTGGAGATTAGTGTGTAACTGTAGTTAACATCAGTGTATTGTGTTCTTGAAATTTGGTAAGAGGGGAGATCTCGGGTGTTCTCACCACATATAAGTGCTAAATAATTATGCAAAGTGATGGATGTTAATTTGCTTCATTGTGGTAAATAGTTCATAAAATATATATCACATTGTGAAGTGTCAGGTATACCTCAACAAAGTTGGGGTATTTTATTTTTCTCAGGCTCTTTACCTTCCACATATAAATGTACATTAGGCCTATATGTAAACATAGATATGTATGTTAATGTAAACCTACTCTTTTGTACATAAGAAGAAAATCATGCTTATTATAGTACATGATTATATAGTCTTTATGTATAAATATCTTTGTTTTTATGTGGATTGCCTGTGATTAAAATACTTTCTTAAAGGCACCATACAAATTTCTCTATATTCCTAATAACTTTTCTTGTATATTGTTCTAGTGGTGCTGCTTGATTCATTAGATTCTGTTGCAGAGATCAACCTTGATGAACAAGGTAAAGCAACTACTATGCCAAAGGTTCTGCCCGAAATAACTGACAATGAAATGACAGGAACAGGTAAAAATGTTTGAAAACTCAATATTTTCTAAATGTGTAATATTTTATGACTAATTGATTTCATTTATACATAATAACTGTATAATAACTATCTATATGTATATAAAAGCCTAAGCGACCATTACTTCCGGAATGACCAGTTGACCAGTCGCTATGATGTGCACTGCCTACCAGGGGGCAGACACTGCAAGAGCTGCCCCCTAGTGGTCAGTGTGCTCCCACAGCCAACCTCCTGCGGCCCCTCTTCCCCAGCCGGCCAACTTCCCATGGCCCTTCCCTCCCAATTGGCCAACCTCCCATGGTTCCTCCTCCTGCCCATTTGTCCTCCCTTCCCCACTTTGCACCCGCCCCCCACAAGTCAGCCAGATGTGGAGGCCAGCTGGCCAACCTTCCATAGCCCCCAACCAGCCAACCTGGGGTTTCCATCCCCCTCCCCATCCTCATGCCAGCTGGCCCCTTGATAGGCCTCAATTGCCAGCCAGGCTGAGGGACCCCTACCCATGCATGAATTTGTGCACCAGGCCTCTAATATTGACAATAAAATTTTAAATCTCATACATTCTAGCATATTTAACAACTTCAGTAATCTGAACTTGCTAATGGTGACACCTAATGCTAGTCAGTCAAGTAAAATATGTTTTTAAGTAAATGCTTATTAATAAGTGAGTGCTATTGATACAAAGTATAGCACTGTGGGTAAATATTAACTAATTTTTTGTCCCTCTCCAGAGTATTCAATTAAATTTGCCATGTATAGGAGAAATAAAACTTCAGTCTTAGTGTGCTTTTCTATAGTTCCCTTTATGTAGGAAAAAGCTGGATCACATCCCAAAATTTTGAAATGCCTAGGACCATCTAGATTTTGCTTAAGTTTGTAAAGATCTTTAGGACTTTGTCTTTGTAAGCTTTTTTAAAACAGTAGAATGCTATCTCTAAATGAAATCTTATGTATACTCTATGTAGCTAAAAATAGTATTTTGTCGGTATAAACATAAATGCTTACATTTGTAACATTTATAAGTAAAGATAAAATGGTCTTTTGAAACTTTTGAAATCATAAGTTTATAGATATTTGTTATATTTTCATATCACCATCAGACTTCTACTATGTTAGTATATTTTGGTTTTGTTGTGTAATGCAAAAATATTCTTGACTTACCATATAAATAATTACAAATGGGAACTTTTTAATCGGCTTGCTTTTCAAGATTCAGTTGACCACTATGGTCAAGTAAACCAATCCAAACACTTGGAAAACAAGAGTAATAGAATTGATAAATCACTAGCCTACTCCAAACATCTACTTGAATTTTATCTTTTTCTTTCTTAATTAAAATATACCTATAAGAAAGTATAATATATTTATATCATTTATACTAATAATCTATACTAATAAAAGGGCTATATGCTAATTAGAGTGGATAGATCAGACATCCTTCTAGACAAAGCCATGGTGGTGGGGTTGAGGCAGAGGTTGTTAGGAACATTCAGCCAGGCAGGCAGAGTGGTTAAGGGTGATCAGGCCGTCAGGGGAGACTGATTAGGAGCGATCAGGTAGGCATGCAAGAGGGATTAGGGTAGATTAGACAGGCAGGCAGGTGAGCAGTTAGGAGCCAGTGGTCCTGGATTGTGAGAGAGATCAGGCCTAAATCAGCAGTCAGACATGTTTAGAGGAGTCCCGGATTGGAGAGAGTGCAGGCCGGGCTGAGGGACCACCACCCACCCCTATGCATGAATTTTGTGCACCAGGCCTCTAGTCCTATATGATAAAGGCCTAATATCCTAAGTGTCTAATATCCAGTCAGCCGTCCAACCATTCAAAGCGTAATATGCTAATGATATGCTAAGGCCACACAACTGCTTGCTATTACGTGCACTGACTACCAGGGGGGCAGATAGTGGACCAGTTGTTATGATGTGTACTGATCACCAAGGGGCAGATCTTCTGACCAGTAGATTAACTTGCTGCTGGGATCCAGATGATCGGGACTGAGCGAAATGGGCCAGACATGCTGTGGAGCCCTCCCATGGTCCCCACTCTGGCTAACCAACCTCCTGCATCCCTCCCTGGCCCTAGTCATGCACTGGTGGGGTCCTGTGGCCTGGCCTGCATTCCTTCACATCCCTTGGGGGATGTCATAGAGCCGGTATGGGCCTGATCCCGCAGTCCAGGCTTTGGGACCCCACTGGTGTACGAATTCGTGCACTGGGCCTCTAGTGTGTCATAATAGTGCAACTTGATGAATTTTCAAATACTAAAACACCCATATAATCAGCAACTAGATCATGACCCAAACTACAAAGTCTACTCAGACCTCTTTTTTCTAGTCACTGCCACTCTAAGAATCACCACTATCTTGACTTGTTTCACCCATTTCCATTTTAGAATATAAATATATAAAAGTAAAAAACCATTAACAGAATTTTCCCATCCAGACAAGTTACTCATTTGCTTGTTATTACTCGAGTATTCTGCTATGATGAAATCATGTTCTTCAGTCTTACTGCTGTTTACTTAAGTTCATTTCCACTTAATGTGCTATGATAGTAGATGCACTTGCAGAGTTTTCAGTAAGCAGACATAAATTCTTTTAAAAGACGTATAGAGCTAGAGTTTTTCAATGATACGTTTATAGGGTCATGTATGGCTTTGTTCTAAGATATGCATGAAAACAAAGCAAGAGTCAAAGTTCTGACTCTGATGGTCTTCAAAGTCAGAATTTTGCCTACAATTACATAAGTGGCACATTTGAGTGTTTACAGTAGCTAGCTTCTTTTGCAATTTTTAAGTTTTAAAGGACATTTAAAAATGAAATTTCAACCAAACATCTGTGGAACACATGATTTTCTTTGAAATACCATGATTTTATAAAATACAATATAAAAACCACTGCTGTAGGTTATTTAAAAAAAACTCAAAAATAAAAAAATGTATTGCTAAAAGTAAAAATTCTTTTGAGATGATCCAAGCAGTTCTATAAAGCTATAGTTTTGTGGTATTATTTTTTAAGTGTCTTGTCTTTAAAATATTTTGATGAGTTAGTTTCTGGAATATAATAGAGTATGAACTTATGTACACTTTGATTCTTATTCTCATCCTTGCAAGTTATCACCTGGTTGACACTTAATGCTTCTAAGCCTGCTTTTCTTTAAAATTAGACCTTGTGATGGTCAACTGTGATAACATATGTTGCATAGTACATTGTTAAGATTCAACAGCAATAGCAATTCTGTGGTTAACATTAATATTTATATCAACTGTTGATTAATAGTACTAAGTTATAATAAAGAGCTTGAAAGTATCTATAATAATAAGAAGGTAATATGCTAATTAGATGAGACATCCTTCCAGACATCATTCTAGACATCCTCCTGCACAAAGCTGTGGCCAGAGGGAAGTCCAGTCCTGGGTGTCTGTGGATGGCCAGAAGGAAGCCAGCCTGGGTTGCAGGTGTCTGCCAGCAGCTGGAGGAGGGAAGCCCAGGTCCCGAGTGCCTTCCAGTGGTTGGTGGGAGGAAGCCTGGGTTCCAGGTGCTGGAGGGAAGCTAGTGCCGGCAGCCGGTGGAAGGAAAGCCTACTCTTGCAGGAATTTCATGCATCGAGCCTCTAGTTATAGTATAAATCTAATTAGCTGTGAAATATTGAGTTTACCTGGTACTGCAGAAATACACTTGAAATTTTCAAATCAGTATCTGGATTTGTATTAGGAACTGAAAAGATAAGTGGGGTTTATGTTTTTGTTTGTTTTTACCATCCTTCTTCTAGGATTAGGCAGGCTCAGATTAGGTGTAGCAGTGTCAAAGATCATCTTTTTAAAATAACATGGATGAAATTCTTGTGCTTTATTGAAAAAAAGGTTGGTATCTATAAAAGTGAAATTTTTCCTAACACCAGCCTTCCATTTGTTTTCATTTGTCCCTCTGGCAGTACTGTATTGTGCTGTGGCTTCATGACCAGAGCAGTCACAAGATGACAACCTGCCACTTGCTTCTTCAACTCAGCGTTTGGCCTGTCTCAACTTTCTTAAGTGGAAAAATACAAGCTTTTTATATAAAAATATATGATAGTAACAATATATGAAATAAGCTACATATAATACTCTCCTTTTAATGTAAAAGGCAGACTGGTCAGGCCTTTCCTCATAAAGGGCATGAAAAAAGTTAACTTGTATGACTTGGAGATATTTTACTTGGGTAAAGTTATGAGAAAAGTATCCCTCCAGCTCTGTTTTCCTGAGCAGCACCTAATACCTCTCTATCCTCTAGTTTTAATTTGTAACTTTTAAGTCATTTGTTTTTCTGCACATTTTCTCTACTGTTGCTTTAAAGCCTTGAACCTTTTTTTTCTGACACCTCACACCTGATAAATTAGGTATGAACATTCAGTACCGCCGTGCTACTTACCATTGGGGTCATTTATTTTATATATTGGTATATCAGCAGATACTTAAGTATTCAGGATATTTCTGTAGAGAAGAAAAGAAACACCTGTGCCTTTTTTTTTTTCATAAAGATTCTCTCCTTCAGTCATGCTACTCTGTGTGACAGATGGTTAGGGGAAGAGTTAGACTTACTTAACAGGCAAGATCTTTTTCAAGTCCTATTTAAAAATCCCTGCCACTTGTCACTTACTGTTCACAGTTTTACTCTAAGTATCCCTTCTTTTTGTTTTTAAATTTTTTAAAATATTTTTTTATTGATTTCAGAGAGGAAGGGTGAGGAAGAGAGAGGGGAACATCAATAATGAGAGAGAATCATTGATCGGCTATCTCTTGCATGTCCCCTACTGGGAATCAAGCCCGCAACCCAAGCATGTGCCCTTGACCGGAATCAAACCCAGTACTCTTTAGTCCACAGGTGGACACACTATCCACTGAGCCAAACTGGCTAGCCTGTTTTTAATTTCTTAAAGCAAATCTATTATTTATTGGGGACATGCTCTATCCAAATAGCAGTTGTGAGCTGAAACATTAGAAAGATACCCCACTGTACGGCATTCTTACAATCTTTTGTGTGGCATTTGGATGCCTCTTACATTTTAAGTTAAAAATAGCCCCTTACAGTTGTATACTATACAACTTACAGTTTATATAGAAGAAGATGAGGTTGCATATATTGTTGTATTTTTAAGCACTAATTAATTAATCATGAGTATCAAAAGAAGAGAAGATGGGTCATCCCATGTCTTTTCTCTTTTTTCACTTTTCTTATTTTCTTTAATTTTTAAAATTCCACTGTTAATGAAAGTTACAAAATGAGTAAGAAAATACTCATAGAAATTTTAGACCATTGTTGTCAGTAAGTTCCTGAAATTCTTTTTTTTTTTTTTTAAGATTTTTACAGTTGGGGGAAGCAGGAGAATGGTAACAGAGAAGGAAGAGTGAACAATTACATCAAGTGTTCTATTTCAGATGACTAGGTGATTAGTGATACCCTTAGCTAAAATAGGAAATACTGGTAGCAAAACAAATTTTATTTGGGGATATATTAAATTTGGTTGGGGATATGTTAGATGTGACGGACTTACAGGACAATCCAAATGTCTTTATTCAGTAAAAAAAAAAAAAAATTATATATATGGACAGCACTGGCTGGTGTGGCTCAGCTGGTTGGGTGTCATCCTGTGCATCCAAAGGTTGCCGGTTGGATTCCCGGTCAGGGTATATGCCTGTGTTGGGGGCTGAATCCCCAGTCAGGTAATTCAAGAGGCAGCAGATCAATGTTTCACTCTCACATTGATGTTTCTCTCTCCCTCTCCTTTTCTCTCTCTCTCTCTGAAAAAAAAAAAATTAAAAAGATAACAGATCGTATGTGTAATAGATGAAGCTAAGGGTTTTGATGAACGTTAGGCATAAAAGAAGTAAGGAAGGGAGGAAGGAAGAAGATAAGGAAGTTAAGTTTAAAAAAGAAGGCTAAAGATGGAGCCCTGAGATGAGCCATCTATAATAATAAAAGCATAATATTCTAATTAGACTTGACAGCTGAACAACTTTCTGAACATCCTTGTGGTTGAAGCCACAGTAGAGGGGACTGAGGCAGAGGCAGTTAGGGGAGATCAGGTAGGCAGGCAGAGAGGTTAGGGGTGATCAAGCAGGCAGACAGAGTAGTTAGGGGCAATCAGGCAGGCGAGTGGTTGGGCAATGGAACAGACAGGCAGAATGGTTAGGGGTGATCAAGCAGGCAGGCAGGCAAGCTGTTAGGAGCCAGAGATTCTGGATTGTGAGAAGTTGTTCTACTGCCAGTTTAGGCCTGATCTCGCAGGGATCCCTGCAGGATTGGGCCTAAACCAGCAGTCAGACATTCCCTGAAGGGTCCTGGATTGTAAGAGGGTGCAGGCCGGGCTGAGGGGACATCCCCCCTCATGCACAAATTTTGTGCACCAGGCCTTTATAATAATAAAAGGGTAATATGCTAATTAGACCGGATGTCCTTCCGGACAAAGCCAGGGCTGGAGGGAAGCTGCCTGGGTCCCAGGTGCCTGCCGGCAGGGCCAGAACAAAGCTGCCCAGGTCCCAGTGCCTGCTGGCAGCCAGAGGAGGGAAGGGTCCCGGGTGCTGGAGGGAAGCCTGTGCCTGCAGCTGGGGGAGAAGGAAGACCTACTCTTGCATGAATTTTTGTGCATCGGGCCTCTAGTTTTACTATAAAAGATGGAGAAGTAGCTATTAAAGTGGTTGGAAGAACAAGAAGAGATGCAGAACAGAGCCAAGGAAAAGGACAGTGTCAGATGTCTCATGGAGTTGGAAATTGAAGATGACCTGATTTGGCCATTGTTTTTCATTAGAGCAGCTTTTGCAGGAATTTGGCACATACTGAATTGCAAACACCCATGTAATTACAAAGAGAAGTGAATTTCAGTTGAAGAAATGCAAACTACTTGGTGACACAGGAAAGCTGAAAGAGTGTTATTGATAAAGGAGAAATTTAGGTCCACTTTGGGAAATTTAGGAATAGTTTTATTCAACTATTTTGAATTAACAGTAGTAGGAAGAGCAGGCAGTTGACTAGTGAAGTCAGATTTTATACTTACCATGTCAGGATACATCTCAATTTCCTGAAGAATTATTGAGCCTGCTGTGATTTATATTGGTAGGCCATACCTATATATTACCTAGTTTTGTACTTAACTCTGTAATATCATCATTGTCCTATGCCTTGTTCACCATTCTTCACAGATTAAGGGATGGCATCAGTGTTATATATTTCTCATGTAATAGTGAGATTATACTGGAGATTACATTAATTTTAACAGGTGTTTCTTATGGACAAAGCAATAGTGATATTGAAGCTCTTCATCAGGCTTATTGTCATATAGCCCATTCCTTGGGAGATCCTGATGAACAAAGAATTGAGAATACTGCCATGGAAAATGTCAAGAGCTTAGAGAAAGATCATCCTCAAGAAAATGAGGAGTCCTCCAAAAACATCTCTACTACGGAATCTGGTAAAAGCTTATTTAAGATTCTCTCTGAACAGTTTCCAATTTAGTGTAATTTGGACACAATTTGCTGTAGTGATTATTTCTCAATCTTTGAATTTATTTAACTGGTTTGTTCCAATGAAATCTGGAAATCAGTGATTTAACTATAAAGTTAGAGGTGAACATGGGATAAAATTTCAGTTTCTTTTCTAATCTGCTTTGACAAATTAAGAAATTACTGAAATTGTCTTTTTACATTTTTTAATCTTTTCCATGAACATAGACTAAAATTATTTTTTAAATAGGGAACAGTATTTGGGGATCAACTAAATACATATTTAGCAAATAAAAGTGTATGTGGTTCTACCCAGATACAGTGGTACCTTGAAATACGAGTGCCCTAACATACAGGATTTTTGAGATACGAGCCCTCAAGCGAGTGATTTTTGCTTTGAAATACAAGCAACATTTGAGATAGGAGTAATCGCGCTGATTGGCCGGCTGCACACGACCCACCAGTTTTACCACGTGGGAAACTATGGCTCAAGTCTCGGTAAACTGGTGGGTCGGGTGCAGCCGGCCGATCCGCGCAATTATTCCTATCTCAAATGTTGCTCGTATTTCAAAGCAAAAATCGCTCACATGTTAGGGCACTCATATCTCGAGGTACCACTGTACATATATTTGTGTATAAATGTGTATCTATTCATTAAATATACTGTATACTTATATATATTTCGAAAACAACTATCAAAGGAAGTTGTGTTGGTACAAGGAAATTTACAGTGGGTTTCTTGTATGAGTCATTTTGTTAACTATGTCATTCAGAGAAAAAGTAATTTTGTTGGTATGAGACATAAAATTAAGCAAGTGACCTAACATTTTTGGTTGCTCTTTTGACTTTGCTTCCTCTCAGATCTGCCCACAGTGGAAGAGCTGATGAAAACTATCAGAATAGATTCCTTTGGGATCAGTGGTTTGGATTTACAACCTGTAAGGTATGCATTTTTTTTAATTAATTGTACAAGTTATTTGATTGTTTATTGTTTTGTCTCTGGAAAATTGTAGAATCATTTATTCTGTATTATCTTTCCTAGTGAATGATTAATGTATAACTTTTATGTATCTACCTATGAGCCACTGCTCTCTTCTTTTTAAATTACTTTTTACTCCATTAGTTCATCAAAATTCTCCTAGTGCTAAAACAAGAAAATAATAGATAAATGCTATTACATAGTCTTAAAGCTTTTTACTGAAAAATATAATTTCTTCAGCTTTAAATAGCTTAGGGACAGTTAATTTTGAATGAAGGGATGGAAAATGAATTTCATTCTGTATGTGAGTCAGATTTTCTTGTTTATAAGCCAGTTAGTTTCATAATTAGTCATAGACTGGCCATCATCCCACAAGATGAGTTTGGGCACAAGAGAAGTGGACTTGGAGAAAATGCTCCAGCTCTTGTACAGAATAGCACATAATAACCTCGTCATGAAACAACTTTGCATTTGTGTATCACTTAGAGCAGTAGTCGGCAAACTGCAGCTCATGAGCCACATGCTGCTCGCGAGCCACAGTTTGCTGCTCTATTGACTAATGAGTTTGCCGAACTAGACTCTCGATTCCAGTAATTACAGGCTATAGTTGTTCCTTGTGATTAAGTCCCTATCCCAGTGGTTGGCAAACTGCAGTTTGCCGACCACTGACTTAGAGTGTCAGATCCATTATTCATGTGGTTTTATAACAAGTAGGACAAGCATCCTTAATATACATCATTCAAGTGATGCAACTACAATAAAGTCACTTCAGTCGTGGAACTCTCACAACATCTGGATGATGATAATGATGACGACAACAACCAGCATTTTTATCATATATTCACTGTGGGCCAAGTGCTATGCAAAGTTCTTTACATATACTATTTTATTTAATCTTACAGCAACTACATGAAGTTTATTCCATTATTATCTTCATTTCATAAATAAGAACACTAAGCCTTATAGGATACCCAGGAAGTCCACAAGTTAAACCACTCACATTATCAGATCTGTGATGTCCACAAAATATGTCTGTGAAGTCTATCATCCATTCATTCATTTATGTTTTAATAGACACGTTTTGAGCCCCTTGTATTACATCCTCGTCATAGAAATCCACTTGCAATGATTTCTTGGCCTTGTTTCTACATTTATACTAGTTGAGTAAAAATGATACAGTGAAACTTACACTAAAACCCATCTACTTGCATGCTAAGTCTAGTATTCTTTCATTGATCTTCAGTGCTAGTTGTTATTTTTAAAGGACAGATTGTGCTTACTCACCAATACTGTTTAAGGATATGTTAGTGTTACTAAAGTATCTTTGTTGGAATTTTAGTAATGTGATTATTTGTGTTTAAAACGCAAAGATGAGTACATTTACATTAAAGGCATAACAATAATTGTAGAAATGTTAGTAGTATAAACTTTAGTATACATATCCAAAAATTAATTAGTAAACTATAGGGTACATAATCCTAGTTTCTATAACAGATGATCCTTGAAATTTTCATAGCCTTAGCATCATCAGAATATATTTCTTGCTCACGTCATAATCTCATGGGTGTCATTGGGGTTAGAGTGGGACTCTGCTACACACAATCATTTAGGGACTCAGGCCTCTTCTGTCATAAACACATGTTTTTACAGTTATCATGGCTTCATCCAACCAGTTGATAAGGGAAGGAAAAGAATGGTGTTGCATACTGTTATGCCTCAACACAAAAGTATTATACCGCTTTAGCTCACAATCTATAGGTAAGACTTAGCATATCTAGCTAACGAGATCCAAGAGGACTGGGAAATACGATTTGTTTGTACACCCAGAGAGAAAAACAAATGAGCTTGATAGGCATCTAGCCAGTCTTAACCAGAATATTCTCTTCCAATAGCCAAATTTCTATTTCTTCTTTAAATACAGACCCACTTAACTCCCTCCCATAGCAGACAGCTCAGAGTCCCATTCAGGACTGTATCCATCAAAAAGGCCAGGATTTTCCAAGTAAAGTACAGTACTTTCCATCAAGTTTGAATGTGGCTCCTGATTGTCTAATAATCAATGATTTAAAAATGCAAGTTATAACTGCTTCACTTCTACCATTGCAATATATAATGATGAACTGCAACAAGTACCCCCATTCAGAAAGGAAAATACAGTAATCATTAGCAAATAGAAATCCACTGGAGAGGAGAGAATCCAAGATGGCGGCATAGGTAAACACCTACACTGCTGCCTTGCACAACAATTTCAAAACTACAACTAAAAGACAGAACAGACATCATCCAGAACCACAGGAAAGCTGGCTGAGTGGAAGTTCTACAGCTAGAAGGAAAGAGAGGGGCTCACAGAAACCCAGAGGAGCTGCAAAAAGCTGAGGTACGGAGATGCACGCAAGGAGAGAGCGGGTGCTTGAGTACCTGGCTGGCTTTCTCTGGTGGGAGGGAAACAGAGACTCTCAAAGGCATTGGATCCCTTATCTTACGACACTAAACCCCAGATCCAGCCGAAACTCATTCGGGGGGAGTTTGGACTGTGAAAAGGGAGAAGTGCACGGAAATTTAAGGGAGTTGCAAAAGATCAAAGGCCTGGTGGCGCACTCGGCACTGCACACAGGACAGATTACTGATTGTGCAGCTGGCTTTCGAGAGTGGTCGGGAGACAGACCCTCCCAACTGTGCCACTTCTGACTCCACTAAGCCCCTGTTTCGGGTGAAACCCTGGGGACCTAGACTCGTGTGGTCCTGGTGCGCTAGGGAGCCGGAAAGGCAGCGGTTAGAGGCATTGCAGGTGCACAAGAACAAGGACTGCTCCAGCGATTACCCGGTCACGTGAGACTCAGGGGCCGTGGAGGGCGGGGCCGACTGGAAGGCAAGGCGGTCCCTTAAGCCCTGAGACTCCACCCATCCCAAGTTCAACAGAGGCTTCTTCAGTTTTGCAAGTCTGGTATCATAAAGCTGAATTCAACACAGAAGTTTCCCCGGCATAGTGAAAATGCCGAGACAAGGGAAGGGATTACAAACAAAAGAAATGGGAAAAAACGACTGGATATAGAGTTCAAAACCAGGCTTATAAGGTTTTTCAAGAATATGCTAGAAAAGTTGGATAAATTTAGTGAGACCCAAGAGGAGATGGAAAAGGACATACTAGAGACACTGACTGAAATAAAAACTAATACAGAGTCCTAACAGCAGACTAAAGGATGGCAAGAATCAAGTCAAAAATTTGAAATATAAAGAAGCAGACAACATTCAACTGGAAAAGCAAGAAGAGAAAAGAATCCAAAAATGTGAAGATAATGTAAGGTGCCTCTGGGACAGCTTCAAGCGTACCAACATCAGAATTGAGGGGGTGCCAGAAGAAGAGAGAGAGCAAGATACTGAAAACCTATTTAAAGAAATGATGACTGAAAACTCCCCACATCTGGTAAAAGAAATAGACTTACAAGTCCAGGAAGCACACACAACCCCATATAAAAGGAATCCAAAGAGAACCACACCAAGACACATCATAATTAAAATACCAAGAGCAAAAGACAAAGAGAGAATATTAAAAGCAGCAAGAGAAAAACAGTTCATTACCTACAAGGGAGCACCCATACGACTGTCGGCTGATTTCTCAACAGAAACGATGCAGGCCAGACAGGAGTGGCAAGAAATATTCAACGTGATGAATAGCAAGAACCTACAACCAAGAATAATCTATCCAGCAAAGCTATCATTCAGAATTGAAGGGCAGATAAAGAGCTTCACAGAGAAGAAAAAGCTAAAGGAGTTCATCAACTCCAAACCAGTATTATATGAAATGCTGAAAGGCACTCTTTTAGAAGAGGAATATGAAAAAGGTAAAAGACAAAAAATTATGAACAACAAATACATATCTATCAACAAGTGAATCTAAAAATTAAGTGAATTAAAAATTTGATCAACAGAATAAACTGGTGAATATAATAGAATCAGGAGCACAGAAAGGGAGTAGACTGATAATTCTCGGGGACAAAAATCATAAAACATCAAACAGACTGTGAAATTACAGCAGAAAGATTAAAGTTAGGTGAGGTAGATAAGTGATCAATCAAAGGACTTGAATGCATGCATATAAGCATAACCAATGATCACAGACACTGGGGGGTTGGGGTATGCCTGGGAGGGAGGGGGGCAATGGGGAGATATGTATAAAAAATTAATAAAAATTAATAAAAAGAAAAAAAAATCCACTGGAGAGACCTTTGGAAGACACTACTCCCTGACCCCACATGTATGCGCATACACACACCTTGCAAATGGAGATTTTCCTTAATTAGGCCATTTACCATCATTCTGCTCTTAATGAGAAACTACCCATTTATAATAATAAAAGTATAATATGCTAATTATATTGGACAGCCAAATGAACTTCCGTGTGTTCTTCCGGGTGTCCTTCCGGACAACATTCCAGATGAAGCCATGGCTCGGAGGGTTAAGGTAGCCACCGTGGCTGCGAAGGCCAAGCCTCTTGCACAAATTTTACGCATCCAGCCTCTAGTCCTATATAATAAAAGCATAATATGCAAATCGATCAAACGGTGGAATGACTGGTCACTATGATGTGCACTGACCAGGGAGCAAGATGCTCAATGCAGGGATTGCCCCCTGGTGGTCAGTGCACTTTCACAGGGGAGCGCAGCACAGTCAGAAGCTGGGCTCATGGCTGGTGAGTGTGGTGGCGGTGGCAGGAGCTTCTCCTGCCTCCGCTGCAGCTGGGGGGTGGTAAGGAGGGAGGCTTCCCGGACTGCAAGAGCCCTGGATGTCTAACTGCCAGCTTAGGCCCAATCCATGAGGATATGGGTCCTAAGCCAGCAAGTGGACATCCCCAGAGGGGTCCTGGACTGTGAGAGGGCACAGGCTGAGCTGAGGGACTGCCCCTCTCTCTGGGGCATGAATCTTTTGCACCGGGCCTCTAGTATAAATATATTGTTCCATATAGCTCCACTCCTTCGAGGGATTTTTTTTGTATTTTATCACCCTGGGGCACAGTGAAGTGGGTTTTGCAAGGAAGTGTACCCATCTTGGAGGATGTACTCCTTTCTCAGTTCACTTCCTGACTGCAGGTGGTTTTAAAACTCCCTGTCACTGGCTCTTATTCATTTTTATTTTTAAATAATGTTGTGGTTTCTTTGGCATTAGAGTTTCTTCAGAATGTTTATTTAGGCTTCTGACTTTTTAGTTCCATGTGCCAGTAACTACAAAGTTCTTTTTTAGACAAGGGTTTTAAATATTTGCTTCCTTGTCCCTCTCTGGGATTTTTTTTCTCTTGATTTAATTGCAGCTGCCGCAATATCATTGGGAATGATATTTTTACATGTGAAAATGGCACTTTTAATATGATCTTTGCCAAGGGACTGAGTCAGGTTTTTCGACTGAAAGGTGTCATGAAATCTTGCTTTCTTATAGCAGTTTTCAGTGCCAAATCTTACTATTTGAGTCAAGCAAGACACAGAGAGTAAACCTAAGAGGCCCTGAGTTTCTAAATTTCTCCCCTTTTGATTTCTTCTTACAAATCTGCCCATTCTATATATTTTTTCCTTTTTTATTGATTTCACAGAGGAAGAGAGAAAGAGCTTTAGAAACATCAATGGTGAGCGAGAATTATTTAATCAGCTGCCTTCTACACACCTCTTAACTGGGATTGAACCCATAAACTGTGTGTATTCTCCACCAGGAATTGAACCATGAACTCCTGGTTCATAGGTAAAAGCTCAATCATTGAGCCACACCGCCAGGCTGCTCATTCTGTCTCAAGCTTATCTTTCTTATATTATCTTTTTCAAAGTAGCCAATGCTAGCTGGCACTTAAAAACTTATTTTTCTCTGGCTAGTTCTAGTACCCTGACGTCTGACCCCTGGTGGTCAGTGTGTGTTATAGCGACTGGTCATTTTGCCGCTCCACCTATTTGCATATTAGCCTTTTATTACTTAGGATTATAGAATTAAATTACCTAATTGACCATGATTAAGTAATTTTAAAATAACAATATCCATATTCTTGGAGTCTCCACAATATGCTGATCTTTAACAACATTTAGAACATTTTAAGGAACATTTTCCCTATTTTTTAAATCTAATGGTCTGAAATGTTAGGTTGCATTTAACTATTTTAAACCACAGAAATGATTTTATTTCAAAATCCTCGTGACTTTTACTTTAAAAATTTTCCTTTACTGTGATGAAATGTATGCCTTTTAATATTTATATTCTATAGCCCACTAGCATAAATTATTACTTCTTTAGTTTCTTGTAGACATGTATAAAATGCTTTTTCTGCCACAAATGCATGTTGACCTTATAAGGTATGGCTAAACGATATATTATAAAAAAAATTCACATAGAAATTCATATTTTATTTTTTCTTATACAGAAGCAGTCTTAGTCTTGTTTGACTTTGTTTTCCTGTGAAATAGGCCTCACAGTCATTCATGTTTTCCCTTATAGTGCATTAACATTATTATTTGAAATTCAAAACTATTATACAATACTATGTGAATATGTTCGATTGACCAGAATTGTAAATGATGTATTTATTTACTATTAAATACCTAATTTGAATAATTATACATAGTAAACATGTGTGTATATAAATAGTGTGTGCATGTGTTAATAAAACTGATATTTGAGGAGTCATGGAGTATATATGCTCTGTGTTCTGTTTTGTTTTACAGTTATAAAAAACAGGCTGATAGTAAAGAAACTGAAGTCATAAGCCCATTACCCCTTAAGATGAAGCCAAATGTGTCTGAAGAGCCACAACATGTGAACCAGTTATTTGACAAAAATGAAGAGAATGTGATTTTACAAAAGACAACAAATGAAAGTATAGAAAATTGCTGTCCAAGAGTAAATACTACAGAAGAATGTATAGATAAAATGTACCTTGACATTTTGCGGAAGAAACTATCTGTTGCTCCTTCAGTGTTACCTCAGGAGGACAAAATAAAGAAAGTAAGTGTTTATAATTTAAATTAATTTGACATCGATAAATGAAGTTATATAAAGTTATATAAGTGTGCTTGATACATAAGTACTTCTTAAGTGTATGGGATTGATTACTTAACAACCTCCACATTGATCCTGGGTATTTGTGAGCAATATTTATTACAACAGCCTGTATTCCCCAAATTCAAAGTACCTATAAGGCATTAACTTTCTTTTAAAGGCCGTCCTTTATTTCATTAATTTTTATTTTTAGTAAGCATAGTCCAGCATTTGAGTAGCATAATAAAATAAAGTTTATTCATCGTTCTAGTGCTTTTCATTCAGTCTTTCCAGTAGTCTGTTCTGCAAAAGTAGGTTAAGTTGGCATTTCATATCAATGTTATCAGAAACCTTTGAGAAACTTCTTTGTCATTTTTCCTTTTTCCTGTGCCCTTGACCTATTCTGATTTATAATTTCATGATCCCAATATTTATATTTTATAATTTGGAATTATGTGTTTATCATAAACTATCTCCCATTTTTTGTGTGGAATAAGGCAGTGTATTAAAAAAATTTTTTTTTAATCTAGAGAAATCTGGAGGAAACAGTAAATAAAATTTGTCATTTCAAAATATCTTCTCATCCCCCTCTGTGTTAATTCTCATAATTACACATATTGCTTTCTGGCAGGCTTATTTTTTATTATTTTGCTTTGTTTTACTCCCGACTTTAAAGATGTGCTGCAAAATACTGATGACTTGGACTTAACGAATTTTAATGTAGTGGTTTGCCTTCAGCAAACTTGTTATTTAGTAATCTTTATGATTTTGTCATCTGTTAACTCTTCATTTTCAACTATAGTTGAAATTCATTTAAATACTAGAGAGTTTGTACTTGTTATATGCAGACTCAGCTCACTTCTGGAGAAGGGGCTATAATTGGTAAAGAGGTACCATACAAGAAGGCCAGAAGTGCACCTCCTTTACCTAAAAGAAAATCCCAGAGTGGTGTATATGCATCAGTTAGGAGCTCGGGCTATGGAAAACCCAGTTCACCATTCAAGACTTCTACTCTTGAAAAGAAAACTTCAAAGGACATGATGAAAAGCAAAAACTTGAGATCCATTCTCACCTCAAATCAAGCCAGAAAAAAAGGTAATCATCATATACTCTTTTCATAATAAAGTTCTGTTTTTATACAGTTGACCCTTAAACTTTGTAGGTTCAGTTATATGTGAAATTTTTTCACTGTAAATGTATTTTCCTTATGATTTTCTTAACATTTTCTTCTCTATAGTTTATTGTAAGAATACAGTATGTATTATATATAATATACAAAATATGTGTTGACTGTTTATCTTATCAGTAAGGCTTCCAGTTAATAGTAGTCTACTCGTACTTAAGCTTTTGGGAGTAAAGTCATGTGAATTTTCAACTGCATGGAAGGTTGACACCTCTCACCCCTGAATTGTTCAAGGGTCACCTGTAGTATATTAGTTTACCTTTCTTGTTATTTACTTTTCCTGTTTCCTTCTCCCCTTCTATGAACTTTTCTTATTCACAGAAAAGAATTAACTTTAAGATACACATTCCATTTCTGAAAGATTCAATTTATACAAGGTTTTTCATCATTACTTCTGGGTTTTCCTGAATGATACCCAGAAAATATGGGATGTGAATGTAAGATAGGAAAATCAAACCTCCTGATCTGGTTGGCTCTGTAATAGCCAGTGTTTACCAGAGCTAAAAATTCAAAATGCAAATGGCTACCTACAAGTAAAGCTTGATAGATTGTCTTGACATTAGTTCCGTATAGACTTGCAGAGGCAGGATGTTTTATTTATAACATACTGCATATTTTGTACATCACAGTACTGATTTTATTTCCTAATGTAGTCATTTATATTGACAATTGGAAAGGGTAATTTTCAACTTGGAGCCAGTACAACTATTAAAATAAAGAGAAATGTTCAAGTCACAGCAATATTTCTGCTTACTTTAGACTTCAGTGAGAAAGGTAGAGCAATAATAGAGTCAGAAACATTTTGGCATTTTTGTTGTTAAATTAAGTAGGTGACTGATTTCATCATTGTAATATGGTGATAGCTGTCAAAGAACTGACCTCATTGGAAAAATAATTTCTAGCTTAAAGTATCTTTCCCTACAACTACCCATTTCAGGACTACTTTGTACAAGTATATCTCATTTCATTGTGCTTCACTTTATTAGCTTCACAGAGGTTATATTTTTTACAGATGGAGGGCAAGACCCTCTACCAACACAAAGATTACAACTCACTTTATTGTAATACTCATTTTATTACAGTAGTCTGGAGCCAAACTCACAATATCTTTAAGGAATGCCCATCCTATCTAATAAAAGAGTAATTGCAGATTGACCATCACTCCATCACACACGATGGCTGCCTCCATGTGGTCAAAAATCCTGCCCCTATGTGTACACAAGATGGCCACTACAAGAGGGTAATTGGGAGGGAACAGGCCTGCAAGGGAGGGCAGTTGTGGGCTATCAGGCCAGCAGGGGAAGGCAATTGGAAGGGACTAGGCTTGCAAGGGAGGGTAGTTGGGGGCAATCAAGCCTGCAAGGGAGGGCAGTTAGGGGTGACCAGGCTGACAGAGGAGGGAAGTTGAGGGTGACTGGGCCTGCAGGGAAGGGCAGTTGCGGGGGACCCAGGCTTGCAGGGAAGGGCAGTTGTGGGGAGGGGAACTGAGGCTTGCAGGGGAGAGCAGTTGGGGGGACCAGGCCTGCAGGGAAGGGAGTTAGGAGTGACCAGGCCTGCAGGGGAGGGCAGTTAGGGGCAAACAGGCTGGCAGGGGAGCAGTGAGGCATCAATCAGGCTGGCAGGCAGAAGTGGTTAGGGGCAATCAGGAAGGCAGGCAGGTGAGCAGTTGGGAGTCAGCAGTCCTGGATTGTGAGAGGGATGTCCAGACATCCCTCGAGGGGTCCCAGATTGCAGAGGGTGCAGGCTGGGCTAAGGGACACCCTTCTCCCTTGCACGAATTTTGTGCACCGGGCTTCTAGTCCTATACAATAAAAGGCTAATATGCAAATCGACCAAACTGTGGAATGATTGGTTACTATGACATGCACTGACCACCAGGGGGCAGACACTCAATGGAGGAGCTGCCTCCTGGTGGTGGTCAGTGTGCGCACACAGGAGAGCGCTGCTCAACCAGAAGCCAGGCTCGTGGCTGGTGAGCACAGTAGTGGTGGTGGGAGCCTCTGCTGCCTCTGTGACAGTGCTAAAGATGTCTGACTGCCCAGAGTGAGCGGGTCTAAGCCATCAGTTGGACCATCCCCCGAAGGCTCCCGGAGGGCTCCTGGACTGCAAGAGAGGGCAGGCTGGTCTGAGGGGAATCCCTCCCCCAAGTGCACGAATTTTGTGCACTGAGCCTCTAGAATTTAAATGTTTTTATGCATCAAAGACTCTTCTTCTGTCTTCATGGATATGTTTTTCATTGTAGTAACTTGTGCATATTAGATGAAAAAGCTAGGGCTGTTCTATGCCAGAATGAAGGAGAATAGAAGTAGAGGTTAATTATTCTGGAGAGAAAGGACTATGGTTCTTGGATTAACATAAGCATCCTCCTGTTCCTAATCTAGGAACCTCTAATCCCTTCCCCTCAGAAGTCTTTTGTTTTCTCTTTCATCTTACTTTTGTTTGGAACATTTGCTTGTGATGTCATCTACTCAGTTATTAATAATTAACCACTCACTGGATCTATTATTTAATATTAAGAAAAGACTCTTGGGATGCTTATTAAGTTTTAGAGTCATCAAGAAGAGTACATAAAAATTTTTATTAATGTTTCAGGGGTATTTTGTATTTCAGGGAGCAAGAAAATGAAATTTTGTTTTTAACATTATTTATTATATTTATTTTAGATATATTAGCCCTTGACATTTTTGAAGATTGCTTTATCCAAATTTATTCATTTAACAAATATTTTTTCAGCACCTTACCTTGGTCCAGGCACTGTTAGATACATCAGTAAACAAAATAGGCAGAAAACCTTCCATCCCCAATTCTCTGAAACTTCTGATTGGATGAGGAGAGATAGACATTTAACAACAAGCATAATAGTTAAGTAAATGATATTATGTGCTAAGGAAAAGAAAAAGTAGAGCAACAGTGTCAACAGTGGAGTGCATCAAGTCACAGTTTTAAACAAAATAGAGTACGCCTCCTTGAGAAAGAAGTATTTGAATAAAGATTTGTGGGAGGAAAAGGAATTGCTCTGTGGATATTTCGGAGTAGCATATTCCAGAAAGAAGAAACAGCCAATCAAACGGTCTGAAAGTAGGGAGGAATGCCTGGCATGTTCAAGGAACAGCATAGAAGCCCCATATGGCTAGAGCAGAGTGAACAAAGAGGGTGGGTAGTAGGAGATGAGATCAGAGAGGTAAAGAGGCAGGCATATATAGGTTTTCCAAGGGCATTTTAAAGACTTCTCATTTTACTGTGAGTGAAAAAGTGAGCCACTAAAAGGTTTGAAGCATGGGAGTAACCTATCTGACTTATCCTTTAGACAAATTTCTCTGGCTGCTGTGTTACAAACCATATACATATATACACATACTATAGGGGCCTGGAAGAAGGTTTCAGGGATCCAGGCTAGAAGTAACAGTGCTTGAACCAAGGTGGTGACAATGGAGGTAATGGGAAGTGGTTGGATAGGAATGCATTTAGAAGGTAGAAACAAAAATCTAAAAGACTTGTTTGGAGTTAAGAAAGAGGAGTTATGGATGATGCCAATGTTTCTGGCTTAAAAAACCTATAAGAACAGAGTTACTGTCCAGCTGGATGAGGAAAGCAAGAGTAGAGAAGATGTTATGGTAGAGAGATCAGGCATCTAGCTGTTGATTGTTTGGAGATGTCTGTTCTATATGCAAGTGGAGATGACTAGGAAGCAGTTAGAAAAGTCTGGAGTTCAAGAGGGAGGTTTGGACTGAAGATATAATTTGGGAGATGTTAAAAATAATATTTTTTAAGCCATGAGAGTGATGAAGATTTTCAAGAGAGTGAGGATAACTAGAGGGGAAAAAGCCAATTAAGGCCTGAACAAACATTAAGTCAGGGAGAAGAGGAGTAACTACAAAGAAGAGAGTAAGGTTGGAGGAAATCTGAGTATGTGGGACCCAAGTGAAGAAGGTGCATAAAGGAGAATTGATGTGCTCTATCAGCTGCTGCTGGGAGAAAAAGATGAGGACTGACAACTAACCTTTGGGATTAGCAAGAAGGAGGTCATCAGTAAGTTCTGCAAGTATTTTCCATGGATATGTGGCTGTAAAAGACAAACAGGAGTAGAATTGGATATTTCCAGTTATAGACCACCCTGGAGAAAGGATATAAAAGACAGGGGGAAATGGTCAGTAGCTGTCATGGAAGTTAGAGTCAAAAGAAGCCTTTATTTTTGTTTTGCTTTGTTTTTAATGGAAGAAATAATAGTATAAATTGTAGTATGTTCCTGCTTTTTTGAAAGATTCAGTAAATAAGAAAACAGTCATGATGGAGAAAGGGAGCCAGAGCAATGTCCTTGAGTAGAGGAGCAGTAATGAGATCTAGTGTACATTCAAAGAGTTGGCTTCAGATAGGAACATGGGCCGTTTATCTGTGGAAGCAGATAGGAAAGGGGAGGGTGTGGGTACAGATGCTGGTAGGTCAGTAGAAGTGGTGAGAAAATGTGGATTATTTCTTCTAATTGCTTTCATTTTCTCTGATAAATAAAATGCAGTGTCATTAGCTGGCAGTGAGGATAGGTCAGGGGTACTAGAGGAGAGAGGAGAGATGTGAAAGAGTTAACCTAGTTAGTGGTCAGCAAACTGCAGCTCCCAAGTTGACCAATGAGTTTGCTGACCACTGACCTAGACTCTCCATTCCAATAATTACAGACTGTTGTTCCTTGTGATTAAGCCGCTATTCCAGTGGTTGGCAAACTCATTAGTCAACAGAGCGGCAAACCACGGCTCAAGAGCCACATGTGAGCTGTAGTTTGTTGACCACTGAACTAGATTATTAGACTGCCAGCAGCAGAAAGTGTCTACTTGAAGTAGGTGATTATGAATTTAAATTGAGACAGGATAGGGGGTGTGTGTTTGTGTATTTGTGTGTACACAGCCCATATTTTGCTTCATTATTACAGGTGTCATTATATAGCTGAATTTACCAAGAGGAGTGTTTTTTGCCAAATGAGTACAATGATCTAAGAGGGCATCAAGAAGGTAATGAAGGAAAATAGGACATTAAGGGCTGTGAACAGTTTGAAATAGGTAGACTTGAGTCCTCTTGGGACAAAAGATAGGGGATAGGATTGATAGAGAGTAAATGCCTAAGACTGAGATATGGGAGTGATTTAGAAAAAAAAAAAAGACCTGGAATATGCCTCGTGGTAGTGAATAGTTGAGGTTGAGAGAAAAATAAGGAACCAATGTCTAGGGGATTGAAAGGATTACCTCTGAGTACCTTGAAGTTACTAAGAGTAAAGATAGAAGTAATGTCACAGTAGTGGTTGGTAGATGAAGACAACAATTTTTATGAGTATTTTTTCTTATTTTGAAATGCTATAGTATATATGAATACCAAAATAAAAATAAAACACATCACTAAAATTTATATTAAAGTACAATGATAAATTATAGCTCTTTTTATACTGAGCTATTTTTTTCATTAGACTATATATAATGATTTTTTTTATTCATCTTTTTATTGAAAAAAGTTGACCCAATCAACTTTAGCTTTATTCAGAATTGTAATTTCTTTGGGGTGGTTATTTGTCATAGGTTGGGTTCTTCAAGAAGCAGGCTCTGAGATGGAGATATGTGTATAGGAAGTCTAGAGAATGTACTTGGGATCTATGTTGGTTAAAATGGAAAGAAAACCCAACTGCTAGGGCCTACCCAAACAAAAGGCTTCTCTTTTTCATGTAACAAAAGGCCAGGGATAAGCAGCCAGAGCTGGTGCCACTGTGCAAGAAACCAGATCCCTTCTTTGCTGTTGCAAAATCCTTAGTCTGTGACTTTTGTTGTAATTATCTTACTAGAGGCCTGGTGCATGAAAATTCATGCACTGGAGGAGGTGTCCCTCAGCCTGGCCTGCCCCCTCTCACAGTCCAGGAGCTCTCAGGAGTGAGAGGCGACCTGGACATCAGGGGAAGGCGACGCCCTCATCACACCTCTGCTGCTGCCACTGACAGTAGTGCAAGCCTTGGTCTGCCCTGGTTACCTGAGCCTTGGGCAGCCCTGAGCAGCCGGGCAGCCGCCATCTGAGGCTTGCCTGTGTCTTGCGCCAGTCCTGGGCAGCTGGGGGGCTGAGGAGACTGGAGGACTCCGGAGGCAGGAGCACTGGGTGGGCCTGGCTATGCCTCACTCCTGCCACCCTGGCGGGGCTGAAGGTACTGGACACCACCATCTTTGAGGGTGTGGTAGTCAATTAGCATATCCCCTCTTTATTAGATAGGAAAATACTCAACCTTCAGCTCTGTCATGAGGAAAAGTGAAAAGTAAAAAAATAAAAAATAAAAAAAATACATGCCAGTTAAACCATCAGCCTCTTAATCAGGAAAAGTCACTTTCCTGGAAGCCCATGTAGGAAAATTTTTCTTTCATTTTATTGGCCAGAAGTTTGATTGTGTGGCCATCCCCAGTTGCATGAGGTCTAGGGAGATGACTGTCTAGGACAAAATTAAGTTACTGTTAACTCTTGTGTTTTTATTTTGAGACTAATAATTTTATTGTCATGAAAGGAATAGTTGTTTATGTTTTAAATAAAAAATACAAAAAAGTAAAAAGAAGAAAGCAGTATTTTAGCCAGAACAACTTGCCCATGCCTCTCTCTAGTTATGTACTTAGAGATAGAAGCAATCTTGAATAATTGGAAGGCAGGAGAGGCAGACTTATGGATAAATGGACAAAACATTTTATAAAAATAAGATCACACTTTAAAATATTAGATTTGGTTTTACTTAAATCTGTAAAAAAAAAAAAAGGAAAAAAAATCATACTATGAAATATTATATCCCAGAAGATCCATTTAAGAAAATAGATTATGAAAACCTCTCTCAGGTTATTGAAACCATGTTACTTTTTTTAACTGCATTTTTAAATTTTATACATTACTAGTTTTCCCTTCTATAAAATATAAGTAAAACTCTTACATCCCCCATTCACACCCTTGTACCCATGTTTTGTTGGTTTAATTTTTCTTGTTGAAGATACATTTATTCTTTCCTACATCTATAATTTCCCTCAGCTTTTAAATTTAGATCTTGGTTTTGATTCTTAAAGAGATTGAGCGCTTTTCACCAGTCTTTTAGCCATAGCGTCCCCATTTTGGAATTATTTTGATTGGTTTCTTATTTGATTGAATTTTCGTAATCATTGTTTTTTTCAAGAAGGGCTCATGGGTTCCAAATTCTGTTTTCATGCTTGAATTTTTTGTCTATATACGTTTTTTTCATGTATAAAGAGAGAAAATGCTGTCCACATATCATTGGAAAATAATTACTTAGTGAAATCAAAATTAAGAACTTAGAAAGGGAGAATTCTGATGTAAAAGCAATGACTACAGCTTGAACAAAATCCACCTGTCACTTTTGGCTGCCCTGTCCTAGGGAGAATCACCATGCCAGACATTACAACCTATTCATTTGCCACATTCATGGACCGTCAGTGATTTGGAAGGATTAATGTCTGCTTTTTTAATGACTCAAACTATTTCTTACTAACTGGTTTATTAAATTTCTCCAGAAAAACTAAATCAAACATGTTAAACATGTTAAACATGCTTACTACTCTGTAAGGAAAATGTATATCTGGGAAAAAGATTGCAGTCTTTGGGTGAGGTACTACTATTGGTAAATTGTTTCATCTTTAGACTTTTCTTTATTTTTCACATCTTTAATAACCATGTATTTCACTTTTAATGGAAAAGTAAACTTTAGACTTAAAAATGTAGCATCTTGAAGATATATTAAAAATATAAATTTCAAATTCTTCATTCTTAGAGAAGTCAGCAATTTTTAACACTATACCGTAAGAATTTTAAAATTTGTAATACCTATTTATCAGGGGCCACTGACTTCTTTTCCCTTAGATTGTCAAATTAAAAAATGAAACAGCCAACACAATAATAGCTATCCAGTGTCAGTGAATCAAAATATACTTATTTGTGTCATATAGGCAAAAAATATATTTGTGTGTGTGCACAGAAATTTAGTTTATGCGTGCCATAGATGATAAAGGCTGAAAATCACTGCTTTGAATATGGACCTCAAGATCTCTTTATAGGTATTTCCCTTAATTTTTTTTTTATTATTAACTGAATTTATTGACCTTATAATTATTTCTACTGTTTGGGGTTTGCAAGGTGCCTTAAAAGCTGAAAATTTGACCATATTATATAGTTAATCACATTTTTTCTAATTGAATATATATTATCTGGGTATTAGAGCAGTATTATATCTTTTAAAATCAGTTTTGACTAGCTGTTATCAAGTTCCCATGCAATTTATATTATTTCATTGATACTATAATATCTTGATACACACTACTTATAAAAAGTGTGTTTTGAAAGCACACTTAATTGCAACTAAAGTGTTTCATAAAGTTATTAGCTGCTGTTTGTTAATTGTTTAGATATTCTTACTTAGTGCTGTGAACTTTACAAAAAATTTACTCAAAGGTAACAAAATCTGACATTATCCCAGTCCACATTCTCACATTTATTTAGCTTCATTTGTCATTTGACGTGAATCTTAGGTCTATTAACCTTCTGTGTCAAATGGGGTAGAATGTTGATTATGGACAACAGTTCCAAGTTTAGTGTTTTATACATCAGCCTTTTTAAGATCCTCATTTATCTTATTGTTATATAATTGCTCAATTGAATTTTCATAATCCATTGTTTTTGGATTATACATTCAATATTTTGCATTTATGGTGTTTTCATCTGTCTTCAGTATTTAGAAATATTGTTTGCATTTGTGGTGTTTTCATCTACTGTCTTCAATATTTAGAAATCTTATCTGAAACAAAACTCAAGCCTGCTGCATTGGGTAAACCAGCTCCCAAAACCGCAAGTTGCCTGACTACTCCTAAGTCTGAAGATGCTACAGAAACTGGTTCCTGTGTTCATTTTCAAAATGTAGGTATTAAATTTCAAAACAACATTCATTATGTTTTTTTGTTCTAAAATCATAAGTAATTAAAACCAAATTATAAGTAATATATAAAACTTATTTTGCTTCAAGTGTTCACTCTTATTGAACAAGTATTGCTTTTATTTAGTAGAACATTAATAATCTTGTCAATTTATTCTTTGTGGGTTTGTTTTTTTCCAAATCACCTGTCTTTGAATCTTATATGTAAATCTATAACAAAGTAATGCTTTTATTTAAAAGGATTCTTCAGGACACCGTGATGGGAACATGGACACAGAATTAATTATGTTTAAAAGAGTTCAGGAAGCAGAGGAAAAATGGAGGGGTGCACAAGCCGTAATTGAGCAAATTAAAGTCACATTTTCAGAAAAAGAGAGAGAGTTAGAAAATAAGGTGGAAGAACTAAAAAGACAACAGGAAAAGGAACTCTTCAAATTGAGTCAGGAAAATTATATTCTTCAAACCAAGGTATTAGACACATTGTTCTATTCTTTTTTATTGGTTAAAAAAGAACTGTACTCTCTGCTAAATGCATTGTCACCTTTTGTTCTCTCGGGCTGTTTGGCTTGATGTATTTGCTTTATAAAACATGAGCATAGTTCCTGAGAGTGCCGACTTACACAAGAGTCTAATTCCAACTCCATTGGGGGGAAATCAAAATACATATATTAGCTCATTTTGATACCTTTTTCTTTTAGCAGTCCTTTATAAATTTAGTTCAGCGGTCACCAACCTTTCAGACCTCAGGGACCACCATTGGCACCCGCTGCCTTAGTTCACTGTGACCTTCAAAGAAGACAGTTCAGAAGGAACTGCTATAGAAGGGTCAAAATGAAGAGAATGGCACTCTGTAGCATTTCTGAGTTACTTCCATTTCAGAACCATCAGCACAAAACAATACTAATGATTTAAATATAGTTGGTGTTACGTTAATTCCACCATGGTTATAAAACTTTTATTCTTTCTCACTTCATCATTTTTTCCCCCCAAGTAAAACAATTTCTGCATTTTCTCAAGTTAAATAGCTTTGGAGAAACAAACAAAAAACAAAGGTGGTTACATGTTGGAGAAACAACCAATCCTGTCACTGAAGAAAAATTGAAGCAAATCCAAAAAGAAATACAAGAACAAGAGACACTTCTTCAAGGATACCAACAGGTATGATGGTTCTTCAGCACATAGTGAGGTTGTTCTTGTGATCCTCCAATTATAAAAACAAGGTATATTAAAATATTTGTGTGTTCATTTAATAGGTAATGGGAATTCTGGCAAATATGAGGAAGTGATGATTTGATTAGTCTGCTCATTTCTCATGGACAGAATTAGAGTGCTTAAGAGCACAGGTTCTATATTCAAAGAACCTGGTTTAGACTTAGCTCTACCATCTGCTATGCATTCTTGGACAAATGACTTCACTTCTCTAAGCCAATTTTCTCATCCGTGAAATGGGGATAATGATAATAGTACCTGTCTTATTAGGCAGTTATAAAATTAAAATAGCCTGGCACAGACTAACCAATCAATGAATGTTGCCTGTCATTATTTTTAATAGTCATGTTCCATAAAAACTTCGCTATTTTCTATAAAGCTTTTCAGTAGATAATATTGAATAGTTTTATTCATTAAAAAATGTGAATCAGTTGAAAGTGAAAAAATTTTGAATTAAATGGGAGAAAATTTGTCTTGCAGAAGGCAAATATCCATGATATGTGATGGAATCTTGGTGATGTTGACCTGACAGTCAACCAGGATAGGTTTAGTAATCTCCAGCATGAGATTTCATCTTAGTTTCTTCCCTCCCCTTCTCCATCTATCTTATTACCTTTTTCTCTTTTGACAACCATAGCTTAAACATTGAGCCTACCAATGTCAATCATTATCATCCAGGGACATCCCAAAAAAAGCATTACCTCATCAGAGATTACATTTACTATAAATGAAATAGGTCTGATTTTTTAATGTGTTTTTTAATATATTTTTATTGATTTCAGAAAGAGGAAGGGAGAGGGAAAGAAGGATAGAAACATCACTGATGAGAGAATCATTGATCGGCTGCCTCCTTCATGCCCCCTACTGGGGATTGAGCTTGCAACCTAGGCATGTGTCCTAACAGGAATTGGACCATAACCTCCTGGTTCATAGGTTAATGTTCAACCACTGAGCCACACCGGCTGGGCAAAATAGGACTGATTTTATGGGACATATTGTCCTTGAATAAGATGTTTCTGAACCCTTGGCCTGCCATTCTGGTCTTGCTGTACAGAGCATGGGTTTTTAGGAGGAATTCACAGACCTAAAAGTTTGCCAGCCATCCCCTCCCACAATATTAACACACAATTTATGTACCTATATAGTATTTATGTACTTTCCCTTGGAGCACAGAGTTGGAATGTGATTATTCCTAGTCACTCACCCATTTACTCTTGTGAAATGCAGTATCTCATTCTGACATTAGGCAATTTGGCTTTGACAATCACTGCAACTTTTTTTTTTAAATAAGCATTTTGGAAAGAATCGTTTTCAGATAAGTTATCTTCTATGATAAGATTTAAAAGATATTTTACTTATTCAAAAACTGAATTTTAAAAAACCTTAAAAATGTTTAAAGAGTATCTCTATGAGTATATGTACTTATGGAAGTACTACTTTCAACTAAAATGTAATTTTCTATTTATAAAAAGGAAAATGAAAGACTGTATAATCAAGTGAAAGATCTCCAAGAACAAAACAAGAAAAATGAGGAACGAATGTTCAAGGAAAACCAGAGTTTATTCAGTGAGTTAGCATCCTTAAAGTAAGTCCCTTTTAAGTTCTTAAACTATACTTATTTCTAAGCACTTTATTGTTATATTAAAAATACATTTAGTTATACTTAGAAATGGAAAACTTTTATACACTACAGTTTCATAACTTTTATATTTTGAATATTTAACTGATTTTATTTTGGTATTAGATGAATAATACATACTCTAGTATTTCATCATATTTATTGAGTTTGGGATCACCTTCAGAAAACTAAACATATAATATTCCTCTTGATCGATCACGAAACCTGAGATGCGTATGTAATGATAGTAGTAGTAATGCCTTTCATAATAATGCAAAACAAAAATCATTCAATGTCACTTACTGTCCTAGATCAGGTTCCATACAAGTAGAGCTTCAGATGGAGATCTTTGTGGAGGTGATTCCTAGAAGATAACTCAGGAGAAAAGGAGCAAGAGAAGCAAGATGAGGTGTGGGCAGGGGGAGAGAAGATAAGTAAGAGTGTGTGCTCAGCTGAGGGTGGCTCCATTCTGCTCTCACCAAGAAGCTTGGGAGAACAGGTTGCACCACATAGTTGGTCCCCATCTGGGGCAAGAGAGGGAAGCCTTTTGTACCCCCAACCCAGTCTATCACTGATTAAGAGGTGCCCCAGGAAGTGGTTGAGGTATATCCTCTGGACCAGCAGTCATCAACCTTTTGGACCTCATAGACCACCAGTTGGTAACCGCTGCTCTGGACCAGGGGGAGGAGTTGCTGTTTGTCTGAGGCATTTCTCCAGAGAAAGAGAACCTTGAATTATCCAATACTAACCATGGTGAGCTGATGGAGCACGAGCACCTACTTAGGAATTATATTGCACGTCTTTGGGATGTTACTACATCCAGCTTTTACATACTAAGTGAAAAAGCTTGAATCCATAAACATGGGCATGCTAGGATACTATCTACTTTTAGGTAATGACTATCAGTTGTGCATCATTTCACATAAACACCTAACTCACAGGACTGCTCTCAAAAGAAGCTTATTTGTCGGTGAATGTCATGAATGCAGTGTTCATACTTCCTGCTATTTTTTATTGCTGTGGGATAACCTAGGGCAAGTATGTCAAACTCAAGGGCAACATGGGCCAAATAAACAAGGCATGCAGCCCATAAGGTTGACATGCTTGACCTCGGGTTTAACAGGCAGGGCTGCTGCTAGCTTATACTGATCTTTCATGGGAAATAGAAAAATTGCACCCATCTTTTAAAAGACAGACAAAGCTAGAAGGTATACAGGTTGGCAAGCAAGACCACTTTTTTGTAAATTAGAAAAACAACTCTTTTTTTTCACAGGTAAGTGTGACCCCAGCCCAAAGATAATAATCTGCACAGTTCTGATATATGAAAGCATTTACATCTACCTTCTTCACAGATGTTTCAATTAAGTATTTAAAAATATTAGATTATATACTACCTGGCTATTAAAAGAGTTATTCCAGGATCCAAAACTGAAATTCTAAATGAACTTTCATAATGAAATCAATGGCTTATTTTGTACATTAGGGTTAGATCATCATATATGGATTCTTAAATTTCTTATATAATGTCTCTGGTGGCGGGGGGGAGAGAGAACAGAAAAATTGAGCCTACGGTAAAAATAAGAGTGTTTGGGTTTGTTAGTTGCCATGTGTATGATTGACATGGCAATTTGTGTTTCTCAGAAAGGAGTCTAGAATAATGTGATAGGGAGTACACAGCACCACAGGAAATATGCAGTACATCTTTCTGTGAAATGGATTTCTTGTCTGAGAATTGAGAGGATTTTATAGTTCTATTTTTGGTTATCTTCAGTGACTCACATAGTTTCAGCACCCTTTAGAATTTTCAGTTTTTAACAATTGAAAATTTTGCACTGAAAAGAGTACCTAGTATTAAAAAAATATTTTTGTTTTCAAAATAAATCAGAGAACAGATGCAAAGAAATCGTTTCCTATCTCAAGTAGTTGAAGATTCAGAGCCCACGAGAAACCAGAATTTTACAGATCTGTTAACAGAACTACGCGTGGCACAAGTAAGTGGAATAAGGATTTTAACTGACCATTAACAATAGTAAAGATTACTATTTTAAAAATTAGCATATGTGTAAAAATCATATAATTTATGAATGAATAAGATCCTTTTATAAATTTCATACCATTTAAAAATTAAAAAATACCAAATATTAGCATTTAGCACATACATGTAACCTTAATATAGAGGAAATAGTAACTCTGGTTTTATAGATGGCATCTTCTTTATAACACAGCCTCTCTTCAGGCACTTATTATATGGAGCCACGTTAGAGGTATAACTTTATTTAGTGCATGCATATATTATTTCAAACAGATTCCTCATGGAAAATGTACAGCTTAAATAGAAAAATAATTTGAAGATGATTGTTTACCTTAAAAACATAGTTGGCTTTTTACCTGTCTGCCTAAGTGGACTAAACGCTTGTAGGGGGCAAAGACTGTATCTATAAAGATTGTATTTAACATACCTACCACAAAGGTAAAATGGAATAGTTAACTCCTTATTTTTTCTTTATTTTTATTAATTGTATTCGTATTATTATAAAGAATATGGCCTAGAATTTTATGGAGCAGTATTTATCAATGGGAGACATTTGGGGCAAGTTAATTCTTTTTTAAGCAGAACAACATCATGTACTGCATAATTTTTATAAGCTCTGTCTGCAGTGCACCCACAAATTATTGTAACAAACACCCCCTGTGGGTGGGCAGTTAATTCTCCCTACAAGAACCATAGCACTAAACCAAAAAGCTCTTCAACTCTATTTGAAGGGTTATGTAAACTAGAAAAATTACAATTACATATCACTTTTTAATAAGAAATTTATTATATGAAGTGAGGTTATAGTTACATAGAAATTTAAACGTATCATTTGTAATAATAAGAGCATCATATAATAATTAGACCAGATGTCCTTCCAGACGACCTTCCAGATGAAGCCAGGGCTGCGAGGGAAGCTGGTGCCGGCAGCTAGGGGAAGGAAGGCCTTGCATGAATTTCGTCCATGAATTTCGTGCATCGGGCCTCTAGTCCATAATAATAAAAGCATGAAATGCAAATAGATTCAACGGCTGTCTGGACATCCTTCTGGACCACCTTCTGGTCAAAGCTGGGGCTGCAGCTGCGGGATTGAGGCAGCCGCTGTGGTTGCAAGGGAGGGATTGAGGCTGCAAAGACCTACTCTTACACGAATTTCATGCATTGGGCCTCTAGTAGTTTAATAATTGATGTTTAACGGGTTTTTGTAGGTTATAAAATGCAGCCTCAAATATGAATTCATTAGAGAACTTTCTTTAGATGTGTCTATGTGCAGAATAACTATTAGAGTCAAGATACCAGGACATCAAACGGCTGCATCCTTCAGTAAAACAGTGCGCTACCCACCTTTGTAAGGGGCCGAGATGTCAAGTAAGCTTTTCTGTCTTCACTTGATCTCTAGATAGAGAAGGCGGAAAAGTCTCATCTGCTTGCTGCCCATGCTTTCCTGGTTGTTCAGTGTAAATATCATTTCTCCTCCTTCATTATTTGTGTTTTAGTGTTTGAATTGACATTACCTGCAGGGGATGGTCATGCTCAAACAGCAGAAAAATAAACTGTGGTCCTGAGTCAGTGATGACCCCTAATATGTTAGAAGAAACAAAGCAAAACAACTCTTAAAGGAATACAGCCTTACCGAGCTCATGCAATATTCTTACAGATAAAATCCCACTGACAGGATGCTCACAGTGTAAAATTACAAAACCTAGAGAAGCAATCCACTATGAGCAGGCATGATATGATTTAATAAATAACAGGATTAGCACCCCAATAGAATTACAGAATAAACTGTAAAATAAATAGCCTTTAAATTATTAAATGTACTAAATAAATAACGAGTAAAAGAAGGAAACAGACTAGGCAAATTCAGAGTAAAATAAACAACTCTTGAAATAAAATATATTCCTGAACACTAAAATATAAATTAAATAATTATATACAACTATGGAAAAAATAGTAAAGTAGACAATATATCTAAAGAACTTAGAGACAGAAAAGTAGAGAAATGAGGATTATCAGAAATATGAGATGTTATAGTATTTAAATATTTTTAAAAGGTAATGGCTGAACATTTTTCTAGAAATTATAAAAGCGATGAATTCTCAAATACAGGAAGCACAGTGAGTCCTGTTTAGGATAAATAACTAAAAAATATATATCTAGGCCCATTATGGTGAAACTACCAAAGGCAGAGAAAACCTTAGAAGAAATTTTAAGAGAGGAAAGAAAAAGTGTTAAAGGTAAAAATTCTTTGGAGATTTGTTTATTTGTGCAAATACCGAGAGGTGAGATATAAATACACCTTTATTTTTATTCCCTTTGGTATTCTGTGTTTAAATAGTTTTAGAACAAAAATTATTCATACTGGGGTAAATCTGTAATATAATGATATTCATATCAAGTATACTTGTGTACAGTCTAATTTGTATCTTACAAATACATGTGAGTTGGTTTTTTATAAACTACTAGAGGCACAGGGTATGAAATTTGTACACAGGGGTTCCTCAGCCCGGGCTGCACCCTCTTGCATTCCAGGACCCTTCGCTCCTTACCACCTGCCTGCTCGTTGCTCCTTAGCCCTGCTGCTTCTGCCACTGCCGCTATGCTTGCCAACCGTGAGCCCAGCTTCTGACTGAGTGGTGCTCTCCCTGTGGGGGTGCACTGACCACCAGGGGGCAGCTCCTGAATTGACTGTCTGCCCCCTGGTGGTCAATGTGCATCATAGCGACCTGTAGTTCTGGCCATTCCACCGTAATGGTCACTTAGCCTTTTATTATATAGATAGATGGATACATACTAAATAAATACAAAGGTCCTGAACCCTTTCCTTTTAGTATCCAGGGTAGGGAGGAGAATGAGGCTGACCACAGGTCATTCATTCGGTCAGGCTTTATCAAGTACCTGCCAGTGCCAGGCACCTACACTGTCCTTAGAAAAACAGTAGGTAAAAGAGGATAGTCATGGACCTTACTCACTAGGAATATACTGTATATTCTGGTGGAAAAGACAGATAGTAAGTGAACCAATGAAATAATTGCACATAGTGGTCAATTCTTTGGAGAAAGTAAATGTGGAGAATAATGGTGAGTGGGGTGGGGGAAGGCAGTATTCAGTGGTGTGGTTGAGGAGGCACTGTCTGAGAAAGTGATGTCTGGGTTGAGAGCTAAAGAGAAGCAGCAGCTAACTGCAAAAATCAATCCTTCTAGCCAAGGGGAAAGCACAAGCCCTAAATAAAAAGTGGCTGACCTTCCAAAAGCAGAGCCTTCTGAGTCAGGAGGAGAGTGGTGAAAGTTAAGGTCAGAGAAGCAGGCAGATCTCTCCCGTAACTTACAAGGGAGGGGAAATACTTGCTAGCCAAAACCCTGTACCCACAGGATTGACATGGTCATACTGGTGGGAAGTCTCAGTCTCTGGACAGATGCAAGCATAAAATGGACATCCATTCAAGCAGTGATTGCATATTGGAACTCAAGATGTTTAAAGTTCCTTTGAATTCTAAACTTCTATAATGTTATGAAGTAGACACTAAGAGAGAACATTGGTTGAATAAATTAAACAATAAAAGGGTATTTGTAGAAAGATCCCTGAGCATTCAGACACTTGAAGAAACTCAGTGGTCTCCTGAAAAGACATCTATAGAAGATGAAACAGTGAAATGATGCAGTCAAGTCTGTGATGCAGCTAGAAACCAAGATCATATAATACTTTATGAATGGATTTTTTTTAATAAGACTAGATTTTAAATTATAAGGAAGTATAATTTGTAAGAATTTTTATTTTGAAACTTAACTATACCAAGTGTATAACCATGAGCCCAGGAGTTCAATTCATTGTACATTTATTATCTGCCATGTGCTTAGCCCCATAAAGTAAACTGGTAGTAATAAATCAGTCTTGGTCCCCAGAGAGCTTTGAGCCTAATAAAGAGAAAAGGCATGTACACAAACAGAAAGTAACAAATGCTATACTAGAGGTAGAGTGAAAGTTTGTGGGGGCTCAAAGGAGGGAATAATCAGGAATGGCCCCATCTGAACTAATCCTTGAAAAAAAAGTATGATTTTTGTCAAGTAGCAGGATGGGGGCTATTGAGAGTAGTATGGAATGTAGGGCATATTGATAATTCACTCAAAATTTTTTTGGTGTGCCAAGCATATGTCAGGTAGTGAGGAGTGTTGTGAGAAGAAAATAAACCATTATACCTGGGGGCCAGGATGGGGGTTGCTATTTTAGAGAGAGTGATCAGGGCAGATCTTCTGGGGCTTCACTTGAACAGAATTCCTAAAAAGGAATTCCTAAAAGGAGCAAGCCACCTGCTATCTGGGGGCAAAGGAAATAGTACGTGCAAACACATTGGAGTAGGATTGTGCTGGGCGTGTTGGAAGAACTAGGAGGTCTCTGTGGAGTGGAGTGGGAGAGGGGAGATTTGTAGTAGGTGCAGTCAGAAATGTGAGCTGGGGTATGTGACATGGAAGGTCTTTGGGTCCTTGGAGGATGGCAGCCTGAGAGTTTTAAACAAAGGAGTGATATTAACTGACTCTTTAAAGCAATCCTCTGGCTGCTGTGAGAACACGGTAGACTACAGGTGCTGAAAGTGGAAGAGGCAGGCTATTGCATTATCCAGAAGTTAGAACAGTAGATTAGAAGATCTTTCAGGCTGTACTGAGTTAGATGATTAGAACTGATTCTAGTAGGCTGTGGGAAACTATTAATAATTTGGAAGGGGGTGTGATAAAATCAGAGCATAAATTTAGGAAAAATAATTAGCAGTATTTATAATAGATTGTGTGAAAGAGACTAGGCTACAATTTATGTTGGTTTAAAAATAATTTGCTTCGGTATTTCTATGAATATCAAGAAAGAAAAAAACAGTTTATTGGAAGACATCAAAAGACTGAAACAAGACAAACAAGCTCTTGAAGTAGACTTGGAAAAAATGAAGAAAGAGAGAGACCACACCAGAGATCAGGTTGCTTATGTTACAGGTAACACACTGAGCTAAAACAGTTCACCTTTATACTCATAACTTTAATCGGGAATTTAAGGAATAGCATTTGGACAGTATAATCAAAATGCTATTCCTTGAAATATGTGTAATGTTAGAAACTCTTTTAAATTAGTTGTAATAGGTATGTGTATTTGATTGGCTTTATCTTGGATAATGATAAGATCAAAGAAAATCAAGATCTATTTTAAATTTTTGGCTTTTTATGTTTAGTTGTTTACATCCATCTTCCCAGCTAGATTGTGATCTTTCTGAGGGTCTGGTCTGCTTTTTTATCCCCGGGTCTAAAATGTAGGCTCTCAAGTATTTGCCAAAGAACACTATGTTTGTAGAAAACACAAGGATAAATATGGCATTCTCTATCAGGGGAAACAAGAGAAAGTAAGAGAAGAATGCAAAAATAATAATAATAATAATAAGTTCAATATAAAAATATTACAAATAAATATGAGTCAGGGTGCTAAGTAAGAGTTTCAGGGAAGAGTGGCATTTGAGCTGGGTCCTGGCAGAGGGTGAGATTCAGAAGTGAAGAAAGGAGGCTGATGTCCTAGTGTTTCATGAGAATGATACTGAGTGCATTTGTGGGTTGGATGGCAGAACATAGGGCCAGAAAGGCAGAAGTTCTTGTTTGCCAAACAAAGTAAAGCTACTTCCTCTGCAATATTATGATCTCAGTATAAGATAGGTACAATAAAAGTCACTAACCTGTTTGTAAGGAAATTATACTTATTTTCCTCATCTGTAAGAATAGAGTAATAAGAATGAAAGCCACCATGTAAGTTATGTTAAAATCATATATGGTAAGCACCTACTAATATTTACTATTGTTACTTTTTAAATAAGTATAGAAATGCTCTATTTTTATTATATCTTCAATATTTCTCCATGGAAAGAAGTTTACTTTTTTTTTAAATATATTTTATTGATATTTTACAGAGAGGAAGGGAGAGGGATAGAGAATCAGAAACATTGATGAGAAAGAGACATCGATCAGCCGCCTCCTGCACGGCCCCTACTGGGGATATGCCCACAACCAAGATACATGCCCTTGACCAGAATCAAACCTGGGACCTTTCTGTCTGTAGGCTGATGCTCTATCCACTGAGCCAAACCGGTTTTGGCAAGAAGTTTACTTTTATAATGAAAGTCAGCGGGAAGATAATTGATGTGTCAAAAATGTCTCCATAGCTAACTTTTCTAAGTTTGAGGATTTAAGATTAAGAACACAGTTTTCATCTCCCTTTATTAGTAAGTTAAACTAGAGACTACCTTGCATACATCAGTTGTTTTTGCCTCTTATTTTTTTCATAATGCTTTTTCATTAGGTAGGCATTGTTTTTTATTTAAAATCTTTAGTTTTTCAAAATTACAGTGAAGTTATTATTTTATCCTACAGGTGAGAAATTATATGAAATAAAAATTTTAAAAGAAACACATAAACAAGAAATCAGTCGTTTGCAAAAAAGAATACAATGGTATGCGGAAAATCAGGAACTTCTGGATAAAGATGCAGTTCGACTTAAAGAAGCAAATGAAGAAATTGAGAGGCTCAAACTTGAGGTAATAGATCATTTTAGAGTGTATTTCTGTAGATCCACCCTATTGCATTTAACAGTTTCCCTTAGCCTTATGTCATTAGTACTCTAAATTCTTGAATTAAGTAGCTGGTTTCGGTTTGCTTTTAGATGTATAGTCTAGTTTAGATTATTCTACAAATAAATCCAAGCTCCTTATCACAACCTGTCAAGTACCCACATGGTCTGAACTCTGCCTGCTCTCCAGCCTCATCCACAGACCACTCTCCCTCAGCCACACCACATCACTCATTGATTCTTGAACATGCCAAACTCACACGACTTGTTGCCCTGACCTAGATTACTCTATCCTTGGTTTTCCTTTGTCTCTCTCCTTGTTCAGGTCACAGCTCAGATTTCTACTCCCCAGAAAGACCTTCCTGATCACCTTATCTAATGTAGCTGCCAACCTTGCCCTCTCTGACCCTTTTTTCCCATTCCTTCACTGTTTTGTTTTGTTTTTTCTTCACAGCACTCTAAGGTTGTTTTGTTATTAATTTACTTAATTAGCTTATCAGCTCTCTCCTTTCACTAGAGCATAATCTCCAAAGAAAGCAGGGACCTGGTTTGGTTTGTGCGCCCCCACCTCTCTAGCACAGTGCCATGACTGGGAATTAATAAACGAATGAATGAACTACCATTGTGCTTTCCTCCTCGTGTTTCCTGGGTGTGTTTTAAATATGCTTCTTTGCATGTTTTTACTTATTGATAGGCTGAGAAACTGAAAGCTGAATTTGGAAATCCATCTCTTCAGAGGAAGACACATTTAAAAGATAAAGCAGCTGATGCCAAAAGAATTCAGGACCTAGAGCGACAAGTATGTGTTCAGGGTAAATTTTTATTAAGGTATACGTAGAGTCTTTTGTGTTTTTTCTTGTTTCAGTTTCTATAAGATGTAATAATATGAAATTGCCCCTACTTGATATGTGTATTTAAATTATTAATAAAAGTAGTAAACAACATCATTTTATAAAATCTATAGTTTATGCATAAAAACTTAGACTGATGTGCCTCATTGGATGGTAGACCTATTGATGACAGGTTATTTTACATCGGCTCTATTAGACATGAAGGAAGAGGAAGCAGAATTTAGAAACGCTATGTATAGAGTTAGGGACATGTTAGTAATGCTGGAAGTATTACCAGACACCTTGGAAATAGACCATTCAGCACCCCAAAGAGCTGGTGATAATTTTGAGCTCTTACTCATTATTTAGGCTTAAAAATACTTATTTCATAGTTAGTGTAACTGGGAGACTTCTTTCAAAAGTCATATAGTGACTTTTATTATGATAAAGATTTTTTTCATTAAAGTAGTTGTTTTGTGGGGTGGAATATTTATTAGTTAACATTTTCCAACTTTCTATAATACAGTTTTTTCTATTGATAAATGTTAAAATAAGTTATTCCAGCCCTGCTGATGGAGAGCATGAGTTTTCAGTCAAGTAATGACACTTAAATGTATGGCTACTATTCCATCACAAACCCCAAACTGTGAGGTCATCACTAAGCTGAATATCTCAGTTTTATGAGAAGAAGGAAAACTAAGCAAAAAGTTACCTTTGTTACTTTTATAGGCCCTGTTCTTATTTTAAAAGGTATGACTTGGCAGTGTGATTCAGTTCCAGGAAAGGAACCACAAAGGTGATCTGAAGAGCTAGAAATATTCTGAAGTAACCAAGATTGCTTGGCTCTTTTTCAGTGCTTAGATTTAGATTAGCCATCCAGAATTGTGAGAGAAACAAAACTAAAGAAAATATCTCTCTAATAGATAAGTTTATTTTTAAAGAAATAATATAGAACTGAATGTGTGAGAAAAATACTAAGCAATGCTTAATAGCAAAATTAAGATGTGAAATGGTGATAAATATTGACCAGAAATATGCTTTATAAAAGTAACCTCCCTCTTTTTATTTTTTTTAAATCTTTATTGTTGAAAGTATTATATATGTTCCTTCCCCCCCTCCCCCCATAATCTCCTTTTTTTATTAACACTTTCATTAAAAATTTATTGGTATCATCTTCAATTTTATCTTTTAAATTATTATCATTAGTAGTATTTTGTATAGTTGGCTGCATGTACATTTTAGATCTTATTCTATTCCCATGAAATAGAATTAATAGTATTTAAAATACTATTAATAAAAGTAGTAAACATCATTTTATAAAATCTATAGTTTATGCCTAAAAACTTAGACTGATGTGCCTCATTGGATGGTAGACCTATTGATGACAGGTTATTTTACATCAGCTCTATTAGACATGAAGGAAGAGGAAGCAGAATTTAGAAACGCTGTGTAGAGTTGGGGACATGTTAAATCTTAATACATACTTTATAATCAAGGTATATTATATATATTCAGACTCATTTTGGAGCCATCTATTCTGAAATAGGTTAATTAAAGAATAATATATCTCCTTTTCTAGATAGCACATAAGTAAAAATGGAGCTAATTAAATGCATATTGTAGTGAAAATCAAATTATATGCATTTGTTTAATGGATATTCCAGTGAGAATATTTTTTTAAATTTTACTTTGTATGGCAGCCACACTAGTATTTGTGATTAAAGAATAATATTTTTAAAAATCTGATTTTTCCTCCAAAAAATATAATATACATTTCAAGATATCAAAATCAGATTGAAAATATTTCTTAAAATTTTAAAGGAATGCATTGTAAATATGTTAAAACAAACATTAGATCTTTTCTTTTTAATACACTTGGTGTATATGTATATACCCTTATTTGCTTACATCTAATGGGAATAATTAGGTTTTAAATACAAGAGGAAGGAAAGCTTTGACAATTTTGTAGACAAATAAGTTATCAATATTTATATCTGGATATATCCCAGTTTATGGTACATCTGTGAATGTGCAAGCAGTTTTTATGAATGGAAATACCTGTTGTTAATTTTGCAAATGATATGACCCTTCAATACCTAATATGAACAATGTTACATTTATAAGCAGGATGTTGAACACCAGTAAACCTCCTTATCTTAAGGGAGGTAGTTTTTAAGACTGGATCAAAGTAAAAGGCAGTAATATCAGGCCCTCCCTAGATGGTGGGCAGTGTGCTAAGCCCTTTACCAGAATAAAGGTCATTTGTTCCTCACTTAATTGTATCACCATCATAAAATTGGTATTATCATCCCCATTTTGCCAATGAAGCAGCAGAGATTTTGAGGAGTTGACACAGGTCATAAAGCTAGAGGCACAGTCTTAACAGCAAATGTGCTCTAGCTACACCGACTGTCTCTTACTAGTAGGTACTCAGAGACTAGAAACTATTACAGGAATTTACTGTTTTAGTATATGTTTTCCAAAGATATCTTAACCATAATACTGTTAACAAAAGGATGCATACACACATATGAATATATAAAATCAAACTCTAATTTCTGTGGACCCTGGTGCCATTCTCTTTTACAGAAAGAGCATATATGTTGTTGTTTTTATAGACCAAATGAACATTCACTTTTCTCATCTAATCCTCCTTCCTAATTAAAGTCATTTTAAAATAGGTTATACTTCATTTGGAGGGGTATAGGGTAGGATGGAGATTCTTGCAGGAAGGAGTATGCTTATTTCAATAAGTTTGCACACTTGTACATATAAGTAATATTTCAGTCAATAGACAGCATAACTACCATTAGAGGAGATCTATAGAAAAAAGGAGGGAAAAGATCTTTGTCCTCAAAAAGACTGTTAGTAGTAAAATAGTCCCAAGATCTGTTTCAAATGAATATGAGAGGATTTCTGTAAATTCATCAGTAATTAATTAGATATTATACGGTAGGATTTTTCAATCAGACACCTAAGGGTGTAAAATTTGAAATTAATGTGTGCTTCTGTGCATTCAGTTCAGTCCTGAGATACGAAAATAAGTATCTCTTTGAAATCTAGACATAACTGATATAGCATAATCTATATTAAACTGCTTAATTATATATTTGCAAGCTTACATATATACAAAAATATTTTACTAGGTTAAGGAAATGGAAGGAATTCTAAAGAGAAGATATCCTAATTCTTTACCTGCTTTAATATTGGCTGCATCAGCAGCTGGTGATACAGTAGATAGAAACACAGTGGAATTTATGGAAAAAAGAATAAAAAAACTAGAAGCTGATTTGGAGGGCAAAGATGAAGAAGCAAAGAGAAGCCTTCGTACCATGGAACAAGAATTTCAGAAAATGAAGGTAATTGCCATAAAGATGGGCCCAGAGATGGACCATGGGGCACTTCTCATGTCTCATCTTCACAAATAGCTCCGAACATCCTTTCTCATAAAACCTTTACCTTGAGCGTCAGCTGCAAAAGCAACCTAGATTCATCCTATCTTTTTGTCCCTTTTCAGTAACTTATTTCAATTAATCAAGCACAGGATAATTTTTACATGAGCTCCTCTCAGTGATATTAGAATTAGTGTAAATTAGGTCATGAAAAGGCAGAATAAAGCATCTCTAATATACAGTATAAAACATTTTAATTGCTACGCTTGAAAATATTTCCACTGAAATTTGCATGTTCAAAGGCCCATTACTTACAGGGATCATAGGGACTTATATTGGCATTGGAACTGTTGCCATGTCAATCTCTTCACCAGACTGTGAACTTTTTGAAGTAAAAAACTGAGTTTCTTTTTCCCTAGAATCTGGCCCAGTGCCTGGCAAGCAATGATAGCAGAATAAATATTCATTGAATGAATGAGCAAACACTTATCAAACTATTAAGGTTATTTCATCATTTATAATAAAAATTTCCCCAGAGTAAACTATTAAGGTTATTTCATCATTTATAATAAAAATCTCCAGGATACAAATTTTAACCTAACTTACTCCATATGAGATTTCTAAATTGCTATTAGAAAGCTGAAAATGTTCTATACCTTAAAGACTTTGGTATCCCCAATTGCTTTTCCTGTTTATCCTCAAAGAGTATATAGTTTGTCAATTTGCAGAGAGAAGGATATACAATAATAGCTTTGATTGTAAGGTTTAAAATAAGCATTGGGGATACAAGAACATGTATAAGTTAATGTTTATGAAGCAACATTAATTCTGAAGTTCTATAACATATATTGAGACTATATAATGTTATGCCCTTCAAAGATTAGGACTCCGATGCATTTGACTCAAGGAACACAGAGTTGGAGGCATCACAATGTGTAATGAGTGCCTGTATAAAGGAAATGGTAGGTCCTGGAAGGATACAGGGCTTCAATAACTAATGAAATATTTAGTAGTGGTTTGATATTACCTGGATTCTTTTCAGATTCAGTATGAACAGAGACTAGAGGAGCAGGAGCAGCTACTTGCCCACAAATTAAAGGCAGCATCCCAGAACCAACACGACAACTCCTCCAGAGTTAAAGCACTAGAGAAGGAACTTGAAGACATTAAGGAAGCCCATCAAATCACTGTTAAAAACCTTGAAGCTGAAATAGACACATTTAAACAACAGAATGCTGAATTAGAACTCAAGAAAAATAGAGATGATAAAGATTTTCAGTCTATCGAGTTCCAAGTGGAACAGGCTCATGCTAAAGCTAAACTGGCAAGACTCAATGAGGAGCTGGCGGCAAAGGGGAGAGAAATACAAGACCTTTCGAAAACTGTGGAGAAGCTTCAGAAGGAGAGAAGGATGATGCTATCCAGTCAGAACTCTAAGGGGAGGGAAGAAATGACTGCAAAAAGGGTAAAGAAGGATGTTTCGCACCCAGGTAAAGGAAGTGCCAACTCCTTTCCTGGAACCCTGGATGGCAAGCTTTACCAACCACATACTTTTACTGATTCCCACATTTCAGAGGTTTTGCAAGAAAACTGCAGATTGAAAAATGAACTGGAGAAAGTAATTATGGAGAGGAATGAGTTGAAGATGAAATCTGACATAGCTATGAACCAGTTTGAAAATTCCATGAAAAGGTAAAATGTGAGTTTGTTAATATGTAGAGACAAAAAAGATACATTTTTAAATTATGAGTTTCCTTTAGATAATTATACTCTGAACTGAATTTTAAGAAATTGCATTACATTGCTAAGTATAGATCTGTTTCATTTTGGAACCATATTCTGATGAACCTGAATCTGAATCTCCATGTGAACCCACACCATGTCCTGGGCTGACCAGTCTTTTCTTTCTGCATGTATTCATATGGTGTTAGTGAGCCTTCTTGCAAATGAATATCATTATTTGTGATTGCCATAGGCAGATTACTGTCAAAAACAGTTATTAGGAAAAAGGGGTGACATTCTAAGAGGACAGGGTCCTTTTTTCCAAAAGAACTCTTCCAAATTAATCTTATGGTCACATCCATTCATCTCTTTCCTCCTCGGAATATACAAGTACTATCTTTCCTCTGAGGTTTCCAACATGCTTAGATTTTTTTTGCCTGATCACACTAACTTCTGGTCCCCTGTCTTTGTCTTTCTGTATTGGTTTTCCACAAGTTGCCTCTTTTTTTTTCCCCTGGTCTCTCAGTAATGACTTTTCCCAGACCACTGGGGTTTTCTCCATCCTTGACATCGTCCACTGTACTGCTTTTTTGAGTGGTTCCCTCACTTAACCTCCATGATTTGGCCACTCTGCTTAAAACTTTTTTTCTGTTCATTTTAATTGATTCATGACTTTTCTTTATTCTCCCTCCTCAAAAATCAGACTTTCTAAGCCTGACTTGCTGAATTTTTTCACTGCCTTTTGCTTGTTCATGTTTCAATATATTTCCTAGAGCTTCCCAGTAAATGGCCTGCCTCTGCCTTCAAGCTCTTAGGTAATTTATATACCATGAAAGCACTAATCATAACTCTATCTTATAGCTCATTGAGAACTGATATAGGATTATACTTCTTTTACAACCTGTAAACACAATAATAGGTTTGAGTATGAGAATTAAAATAAGTCTTCAGGTGTACAAAAATGTCACTAAAGTTGATGAAGCAACATACAAATTATATATTGAATATATAGTTATGCCCTTCAAAGATTAGGATGTCAATACATTTGATTACTCGGGGAACACAGAGTTGGAGGCATCACAGTGTGTAATGAGTACTTGAATTAAGGAAGAGGTAGGTCCTGGTAGACTATAGGAAGAATGAGCATAGGAAACAGAATGAGCACAGATAGTACCTAATTTGTTGAGGTTTATTGACTGATTGGTGGTGACCTCTCAATTGAGTCATCATGGTAACCATATTGCTTCCAAGTTGAAACTTTTTTTCTATTGTCCCAAATGTGATAGTATCAATGAAGCTATTTGTAAATAATCACATTTGTTTCTAGAAATAATTTAAAATTTAGGGGTTTTTTTCTATGTTTTTCTGTACACATTTGTAATTTTTTAATATCGTTAATCTGTTTCTTAGACAGCTCTGGATCTGAGAAGCGAGAAATACCTTTCCTCACCCCAGATTCAGGCAGTTTTTTATTATGAGCACTATCCCATAGATGCTTCAGATTTTTATGCTTTTCTTAGGATTCTAATCACATAGTTTCTATTTAAGAGATTTTCATATAATCAAATGAGCAACTGATATATATTTGTTTGTAGTTTTTTGGAATTGTTATGTTACTAGGTGTCAACAGTGATTTAGTAAATGTATCTGCTTTGGTTAAAATCCTGTCATTTTCAAATAATATTTCCAATAAGAGAGGAAATACTTAGCTGTAACAGCTCTTTAGTTGTAACTTTACCATTTACTAAACTGCCTCTGAATGCATAAATTGTCACAGAGACAAATGAATAGTCTCTCATACTTAACAGTGCAAACTAATTAGGTTCGGTTATCCTGTGTCCTGAGAATTACTGTAAAAGTAACTTATTCTTACAACATGCAACTAGCCCAGAGTCATATGCATGGGCCAGAAACTGGAGAATGTTGCCTAGACAAAACATTGGAGTCTTTAAAGGGAACAGTTGTGATTATCCAAATAACAATCTGGAAAAGAAATTTTAGATTTCTTAAAAGACAAGACAGATCCTCTGCTTGAAATCCAAACAGAACATTTAGAACCTTCAGTTCCCTCAGAAAGTGCAGCCCCACACTGAGGGTAGAGTGGAAGACCCGCCTTGGATTCTAAGGTTCAAATGGGCTGGCTCGAACCACAGGTCTGCAGCTTACTTATCTGAATCCTGGATACATTCCTCTCTCCTAAACTCAGTAATTGTGAGCTTGTGGAGTGGTTCTAGGCAGTAAGTAATGTGTGAGTCATCTAGCACGATGTAGTGATACCGGTGCCCTCTCTCCCTTTGCTTCTTACACTGCTGTTGTGCTAGCTCTGAATTAAAGGTTGAAGAGCTGCTCTTATGTGTGGATTTCTTTCCTTTGCTTTAAAGGGTCAAGGAAGACACTGCAGCACACATTATATCTCTCAAAGCATCTCATCAGAGGGAAATAGAGAAACTCCTTTGCCAACACGCAGTAGAAAATTCCTCTTCCAAAGTCGCTGAACTAAATCGTAAAATAGCAACTCAAGAGGTAGGTGACTTTAACAAACTTTTATAGACTTTAATATGTTTTTTTTTTCAGTGCTGTTAACAGAATATTAATTTGGAAATATTTTAACTTCACTGTTATTTTGGTGGTAGAAATGGTATTGTTGGCTTGATTTTATGTTTTTGAGGATGTCATTGCCTTATGTTTAACTATTCTAAAGTTATACTCTAAATAAGTGTTTTAGTTTTATCCCCACATTTCTCAAGTAGATCTTCTAATTAGGTGTTAATGGATGGGTGAGGGCTGTGTCTAATGTGATTGGCACTTTACTGCTTGAACGTTAAATACCTTCCTTTACCCCAAGTCCCAATTGACAAGTAATTGTCCTGGTCATTCTTGCCCCATCACCTTTTATTCTTTAAACAAATAATGAGTCTGGGTCTATAGATAGACACCTGGGAGAAAATAATGAACAGAGAGATCCACACATTATAAAGTAGTCTTTTTTAAATTATGACAGAGTATGCTGACAGGGTTATACATTTCTCAAAAGTGTCTTACTGTGAATATCTACTCAGATACCTATGAATATCTACCATGTGGCCCTTCTTCTATGGTATAAGTTAAAAAGCAAAACAAAACCAAAAAGAAAAAACCAGCATTAGGAAGGTAAGGGATGGTGAGGGTAAAGGGGAGTGATCAACCAAAGGACTTACTTATATGTTTGCATATAAGCCTAACCAATGGACACAGACACCAGGGAAGTGAGGGCATGAGTGGAGAGGTTGGGAAAATATAAGGACACATATGTAATACCTTAATCAATAAAGAAAAAAAAACAAAACAGCATGTAGAACTTACTTTCAAATGGTGTATCCAAAAAAAAAAAAGTTGGCAAAATATTAACAGTTGGTAATTCAAGTTGAAGAACACAAGAATATTTATTTTTCTCGTCATCTGTTTTGTAGGTTTTAATTTTAACAAAGAACTGAGGGGGAAAACTTTAAGAATTTATTTATTTATTTATTTATTGTCTAAAGTTTTACATACCGTTTGTTTCCTTTTTCCCCATTTGACTCCCTACCCCAGTCATTCCCACCCCGGGGAAACTCCCACAGCCCCAGTGCTGTGTCCATTGGTTATGCTATATGTATGCATACAAGTCCCTTGGTTGCTCTCTAACCTCGCCCCCAACCCCCACCATTTGTCTCTGGATGTATTCTAGTTCATCAAATTATGTTGATCATTATATCCCACATATGAGTGAGATCATGTGATATTTATCTTTCTCTGGTTGGCTTATTTCACTTAGCATATTGCTCTCCAGTTCCATCCATGCTGTGCCAATGGTAAAAGTTCCTTCATTTTTATAGTGGCATAATATTCCATTGTATAAATGCTCCACAGTTTTTTAATTCACTCATCTGCTGATGGGTACTTAGGCTGTTTCCAAATCTTAGCTATTGTAAATTGTGCTGCTATGAACATAGGGGTGCATATATCCTTTCTGATTGGAGTTTCTAGTTTCTTGGGGTATATTCCTATAAGTGGGATCACTGGGTCAAATGGGAGTTCCATTTTTAGTTTTTTGAGGAAACTCCATACTGTTCTCCACAGTGGCCGCACCAGTCTGCATTCCCATCAAGAGGGTTCCTTTTTCTCCACATCCTCGCCAAGAAATAATTATATCTTGCCTTGATTTAAGTCAGTTGGTTGTTGAGTTGTCCCATACACCAAAAAGGTTGTAGGTTCAATTTCTGGTCAGAACGGATAACTAGCTTGCAGTTTCAGTCCCCAGTCAGAGTACGTATGGGAGGCAGTTGATCAATGGTTCTCTCTTTCTCTCCCCCTCTGCCTAATATAAATAAAAAACATCTTCACGTTAGGATTAAAAATAAAAGAAATAATTATTTCACTACCACCTTTTCTACCTATAATTATTTAATAGCATCTTAATTAAAAATAAATATCCCAGTTAGGGAAGTTTGAATATTTGCTATATGTTAGATATTATGAAATTGGTGTAAAAATGTTACTGTGTTTTTGAGATAAAATACCTTTAAGGAAATGCATGTTGAAGTATTTGGGGTACTTAAAGATGAAATATAATGAGGTCTATAATTTAGTCTCAGCTCAGAAATAAAGAACTGTGACTGTTCTTAATACTTTAATGAAAAAGATTTAAAGTGCTTTTCCAGAGTAACCATTATATAGCCTTGTAGATAAGCTTCTGTAGTCTTTTTACTCATAAGAGTCAGGTGTTAGTGTGCAAGTGTAAACATTTATCACGTGATTATATAGTAAGGAACAGTCTAAGAGAATTGGGAAAAGTAGTATCATTATGCCATAGTGCAGTGGTCGGCAAACTCGTTAGTCAACAGAGCTAAATATCAACAGTACAACGATTGAAATTTCTTTTGAGAGCCAAATTTTTTAAACTTAAACTTCTTCTAAGGCCAGTTCTTCAAAATAGACTCACCCAGGCCATGGTATTTTGTGGAAGAGCCACACTCAAGGGGCCAAAAAGCCACATGTAGCTCATAAGCCACAGTTTGCCGACCACTGCTATAGTGCCATAAATATGTTGTTTTCCCAGAATTCTAAATATAATATTGCAAATTGTGAGTTAAATGGAAATCATCATAGTCTGGTCATAAAAACAGTAAAAGAAAACAGAGATAAGAGATGAATTTTTTCCAAGTTTTTTCAGTTTCTTGATGGAAGTATTTGTGTTATTTCCATGTCTTTGTCTAAAAGTTGAGACTAACATTTATTTCACAGATATTAGGCTTGCGTTATCTTTACTTAGTCAATTAATTAATTCAATGAATTTAATTCTTGTGGCAACCTGTTTCTATCTTAGAACATTGTAATTTTAAAATATTAGGATCTTTTTTATTTTTTAGTGCAAACGTCATTAGTTGGCTTTCTTATATTTTTCAAATAATGTTCAAGGAAGAACTTCATTAACTCAGAACTTCTATCATAATTTTCTAGGTACTTATAAAACATTTTCAAAATCAAGTTAGTGAGCTGCAAGATAAACAAGAATCTCTCATAGTTTCTCAGGTTCGAGAAGAAATCCTACAGAAAGAGGTAAGAAATCACAAAAATATTGGGCTAATACAAGTTTATCTTAGCCATTTCAATCATATTCACATTTCTGCATTAATTTTTTAACTTAAATGTACAAATAGACATAACCTAAAAATACCACAGTCAAGATAATATCAATATCTTATTTATGGTAATTCTGCTTTCCCAGATGTTGATATTTTTGGGGTAAATTTTTAGTTAAGTAAAATTAGTACTTAATGTAGAAATGGCTTTAACCATCTGATACTAATTTGGTTAGCAAATAGGTAAAGTAATCATCACAGTGATGTTAGATCACCAATAATATAACTACAGGAAATAGATTTTTTTCAAAAACTCATCATAACAATGAGAATTATCCATTTTTAAGTATTTACTTTAAGTATATACTAGGCACTGTGATGTGAGCTCTGTGATTCTTCACCATAACCCCAAAGCTTAGGTACTATTATTCCCATTTTATAAATAAAGAAATTGATGCTAAGGAAAATTAAATAACTTACCTGATGTAACCAAGACCTATCGTTGGACAACGAGGTCATTACCAGTTTTTCCTATAGTACTTAAGTAACAGGAAGCATTTTTGATCAATTTTTGCTTATGTATCCAGTTACCAACATAGGATAAATTCACCAAAATGCAAGAAGAATTTTATAAAAATAGTATCCACCTTTTATTATACTTTTAAAGGTACATTGAAGAATACAAATGAAGAAAAATTTTCTGTATTTTTTATTTTGAACTAAATTTCTGCTGATCTTTCTGCAAATCATCCAATTAAAGTCTGCATATATATTTTTGGTCAGGAAGGTTTCACATTTAAAAATATTTTGACTAACCTCTGACTCAATTTGCTTGTATTTTCACATTTTTAAAACTAATTTAGGAAGTGTATATATTTAGTATTATCAATGTTATTAGGTAGTGGCTATTTCCATGTAAAATGATTGAATTTGTTAATTTTATCTATTTTCATATGTTATTTATTTTGCTTTTTGTTATTAGCAAATTATAATTATGTGATATAAAGAAAATAGAAGTAATTGTTCCATCAAACCCAATATAAAGATCCTTCAGATCCCCTCCATTTAACTCACAGGTGATATAAAATATTACCGTTTTCTTGGTGTGCTATAATCAGGAAAAAGAGTTACTATACTAAACTGCAATTCCCCGTGTGTCTTTCATCTTTGCAACCTAAGACAGCAGCAAGCACAGAAAGTTTATTACTTCATTATCTGTATTTTCTATACATGCATTTATTTGTGGAATGAATTATAAAATAATAAGAGAATTACAAATAGGATTATAGGGAGTTGACAAAAGAAGGATCCAAATTTACTGAACTCTTTCTGTATTGTTTAATCTTAAAAGTAATCACTTTATTAAATACTTTATAACAAAGCTGAATACACCAAAGATAAGTGTTCAGCTTAATTTTGAATGACATAAACCAGCCTGGCATACATGGAAGGGAAAGCTGGGCCTTTTGGATTGTGAGGTCAGTTCAGATCTACTTCCTGGACTAGGGAAGGAAAATTATTAATTATCCTAACAACTTAAAATACCTTTGTTGACAAGAAAATTTTACACCAAAAATTATGTGGTTAATTTTCTTCCTTCTTAAGACCACCTGTTAAAATGAATTACTTCCTTATCATAGTTTTTCATTTACTTCATACCTCAACTTTAGATTACAAAACTCTTAGAAGAATTGAGAGAGGCCAAAGAAAACCATACACCAGAGATGAAACATTTCATGGGCTTAGAAAAGAAAATTAAACAGATGGAAATGAGACATAAACAAAGAGAGCAAGAACTTCAACAGGTAAAGTTAGTAAATCACATGTACATATTTGTATAATTCTTCACTCTGAAGTACCTTTGTCATTCCTAGCAAAACTTACTTTGTAAAGTGTTTCCATTATATATTGATCTTATTAATAATATATAGCTTTTCAGAGAAAAATGACTTTAAATCTCAAATACCTGACGATTGGTTTGCCTTATATATGAAGAAATAGAGAAACAACTTGTATCATGTTCTTAGGTGCCTAGCAGCACTAGTAATATCATTACTGTACTTAATCACAAACAGATGAATTAATGGAAATTAAAAGTGGCAGAAGGGCATGATGATGTAGTTTAGGCACTAGCCTTGGTGCTAATATTTAACTTTGCTTGAACAGTTTATCATTCGGTTTGGTCTGACACAGCAAAATATCAAACTGGGAGGCTGAATAAAACAACTAACCTTCTCATAGTTTGGAGGCTAGGATTCCAAGATTGAATTTATAGCTGATTTGTTTCCTAGTGAGAGTTCTCATCCTGACTTATAGAGGGCCCTTCCTCAGTATGTGCACTGCAGGGTGGAAGAGGGAAAATAGAGAGAAAGCTCCTTGGTGCCTCTTGTAAGGACACTAATCCAATCATAATCTGATTATATTTGGGGCCTAGCCCTTGGGACCTCTTCTAGGCTTAACTAGTTTGTTACCCTAAATACAGCCACACTGTGAGATAGGGCTTCAACATGTGAAAGGTAGGAGAGTGGTACATATTCAGTCTAAATCAGTGTAAGTTAAATATGCTTTGCAAATAAAGATTACCACATCCATGCAAGCTTTATGACTGATCTGAGTTCCACAGAGAAACCCTAGGTCTGTTTAATTATATCAAGATGAATGAAATTTATTTCTCATTCTTACTCTTTTATTTGTGGACTTCTCTTAAAAACACATTGCATACTGAGAAATAATCATCCTCAATAGAGTTAAGGTATCATAGTGCATCACCATTTATCTAAAACCCATCCTGTGTGTCACTTTTTAATGCCTATTTTAGAAAATGGTTGTTAAGTTGTTGATAAAATATGTTAAACATTTGCTTTCTTGTTATAATTATATACGGTATTATATGTGGCCTAATGATAATTATTTTATAGTGCTATAAATGTGATTAATGTTACATATGTATTTATTGAAAAATTACATATATGGTGTCACAAAAGTGTATACACATAGTTTGAATAATTATAAAGGTAGTGTTCATTTAGCTATTAGCTGTTAAATGTGTAGGTTTTGGGGGACAACTCTATATTATTCCAATATGTTTTCTAATTTTGACTATTTTATTTGCTAAAGCACAAAAATACAGTAGGTTTTTTAAAATATCTTTGATTCATAGAGAAGGTGATGGATTTCAGTTTCATAGTAAAATGCTAAATTAAGATGTTATCTAAATGGCAACATTAGTTGTTCTGACTAGAGTTTCCCTGACAAAAAGACCAATTAGCAACCAACAATTCATAAACAAGGCAGTTGTGAGAAATCTCAAAACACACAGGTGAGTCTGAAGTACTCTTTTGTCCCACAGAGACCAAGAAGCACTGCATTAAAAGGGTAAGAGGAGCAGCCACACTCTTGACAGCATCGCCCTCCCACAGCCAGCATAGCACTGCACTAAAGGGTACCCTGTGGCCTACATTTTCTCCAGTGGGGAAAAGAGCTCAAGGTGAACATCCAGCTTGCCCACCACTGTGGGTTGCTTCCCAGGAGGCCCACTTGGTCTCACCTCATGGAGATTTCAGGGCAGAATCTATGGGGCTCAACCACTGGAGAGCAGATGGTGACTGCAAAGTTCACCTCCTGCCATGGACACACTAAATCTTTAGCTATGTGTAAAACAATTTCCTCAGGGGAAGGGGAGGAAGATAAACAAAACAAAAAGCAGCCAGCTAAACAGCTATACATCGAAGCAAACTGAGGCAAAATCTCACTAAAAACCTCCACCTCCAGTTAATGACCCACAATCAAGAGGAAGCTCAAAATCTGGATCTTTTCCCTGAGGAGTAAAGAGTTTGAAACCCACATTGGGCACTTTAACTTTTAAGACCTGCACCTGAGAGATGAACCTCCAGAACTTAGCTTTATAGGGCCATGGGGCTTGTGTCCCCAAGACCCAGGAGGCTCTAGCAAACTAACAGCCCTAAAGGCCAAGTGCACACCCTCCCCCCCCCCCCGCGGCTCCCCCCCCCCCCCCCCCAGGGCTCAATGCAGAGGCAGTACCCAGGCTCTCTGAAAGAGCTTTGCTTATCTTAAAGTGTTAGCCTGAGGGGCAGGCATCTAATACAACACACATCTAGGAGCCCACTGAAATACTCTATGAGACAAGGGTTGTGAGAGCTATCTTTATAGACTTTTTTTTTTTTTTTTTTTGGGTAGATAAAGTTCCTACGTCAGAGGGTTGGCAGAAAAGTGAGAAACCATTTTTTCTTTTTCTTTTCTTTTTTTTTTATAGATGTACCACAGTTGTCTTTATTTTTTTTATTAATGTATTACATGTATACATATCTTCCCCTTGCTTCCCCCTTCCCAAGCATACCCTAATCCCCCAGTATCTTGTGTTCATTGGTTATGCTGATATGCATGCATATAAGTCCTTTGGTTGATCTCTTATCTACCCCACCTCTCCCTAACCTTCCCACTGTAATTTGACAGTCTCTTTGATGCTTTACTGCCTCTATATCTATCCTTTTGTTCATCAGTTTATAATGTTCTTTCCTCTCGCCTTACTACAACTTGCCAATGTCTTCCAGAAAGGAGCTTGCACTCTCATTTGGCACCTCAATTTTTATGGCTGCCACCCAAATACATATTGCCTTGGTGGCCCACTGGACAGTATATATTTGCATACTTTAGTAGTTGCTGCCTTAAGGTCTGGCTTCCAGTATACCTGAATCTAGGTGCTGAGATCCTCCCCTTCGAGACACACAGGTCTTGACACACGCCCAACTAATGGAAACCATTAAAAATAAAATAGGTTGTTCAGATCATTACAAAAATTTAAGAGAAAACCAAGAACTAGGACAAGGAAGGCAGAGTTGAATGACAGCTTCATCTACATGAAACCCTCCTTCAAGACTGTGACAGGTGGCTTTTTTATCCAATGTATAGAAACATAACACAGAGAGTCAGGAAAAAATAATGAAATACATTCCAAAATAAAGAACAAGATAAAGCCTCTGGAAAAGATCTTCAGGAAACAGAGATAAGTGATATATCTGTTAAAGAGTTCAAAGTAATAGTCATAAAGAAACAAATGAACAAAGTGAAATTATAAGATAGTACCAAATAAAAGTCACAGAACTGAAAAATACAATTGAGGTGTTCATGGAGGAGAAAAAAAGATGATTGAACTCAAGATAGGACAGTGGCCCGGCTTGTGTGGGTCAGTAGTTGAACATCAACCTATGAACCAGGATGTAATGGTTTGATTCATGGTCCAGGTGCATGCCCAGGTTATAGGCTCAATCCCCAGTGCAGGACACAGCCAAACAATGTTTCTCTTTCTTCATTGATGTTTCTATCTCTGTATCCCTCTCCCTTCCTCTTTGAAATTAATAAAAATGTTGAAAGTATTACATAGGGCCTCTTTTTTTCCCCTCCCCCCATAAACCTCTTCCAGCCCTCTCTTGTTCCTGCCCCTCCCCTTCTCACCTACCCCCCAGATTTTTATTTTGAAAGACTCATCTATATACCTACTGGAGTCTCACTTAAGTTGTAAGGACACAGTCTGAAAGTGAAGGGATGGAAAAAGATAATTACCTGCAAATGGATACCAAAAGAGAGCTTTGATAGCTACACTTATATCAAACCAAATAAGACTATATGGTAAAGACTAAAGACAAAGAAGGTCACTACATAATTAAAAGGGGTCAATACAATAAGAAAATGTAACATTTAACAATAAGATATAAAAGCTAATATAGGAACGCCTAAATATATAAAGCAAATATGAACAAACCTAAAGGGAGAAATACTTGGAAATACAATAATGGTAGAGAACTTTAATATCCCACTTCCAGGAATGGATTATCCAGACAGAAATTCAGGAAGGAAACATTGGCTTCAAAAAACACCTTAGACCACATGGATTTAATATATACAGGACAGTCCATGCAAAAGTAATTGAATACACATTCTTTTAAAGCACACATGGAACACTCTCCAGGATAGGTCGTATAGTCAGCCACAAAACAAGTCTTAATAAACTTAAAAAGACTGAAATGATGTTAACCATCTTTCCTGACCACAATTATATGAAACTAGAAATCATTTACAAGAAGAAAATGGGAAAATGCACAAATATGTGAATTAGACCACATGCTCCTAAACATATTATGCATCAAAGAACAAAAAATTATATATTGAGACAACTGAAAATGAAAACAATATACCAAACCTTATAAGATGCAGCAAAATCATTTTTAAGTGGTAACTATAGCAATAAATGCCAACATAAAGAAACAAGGTCTCAAACAAACAACCTAATTTTACACCCCAAAGGAAGTAGAAAGAGAACAGACGCACAAAGTTAATTAGAGGAAGGAAATAAAAATTAAGAGTGGAAATAAATGAGATAGAGACTAAAATACAGTAGAAAAGGTCAATAAAACAATATTTTTTAAAAAGATAAAGGCAAACCTTTAACTAGACTTATCAAGAAGAGGACTAAAATACATAAAATCAGATATAAAAGAGGAGATGGTACAACTGATACCAAATAGAAAGACCATAAGACAGTACTATGAACAATCAACTATAGGCTAATAAATTGAACAACCTAGAAGAAATGGACAAATTTCTAGAAATATACAAACTACCAAGACAGAAGAATCAAAGAAATCAAAATTTGAACAGATCAATCACTAGAACAGATATTAAATCGGTGAACAGACATCTCTTAAAATTCCAATGGCTTCACTGGTCAATTCTATAAATCATTTAAAGAAGAATGAATACTAGTTCCAAACTCTTGCAAACAATGTAAGAGAAGGGATCTCTTTAAACTCATTTTACAAGAACAGCATTACCCAGTAACAAAACTAAGCAAGGATACTATGGAGAAAAGAAAATGCAGAACAGTATCTCCCATTGAAAAGTAGATGCAGAAATCCTTAACCAAATATTAGGAAACCAAATTCAACACTACATTGAAAGAATCACATATCATAATTATTCAAAAGATAAAAGAATCTTTCACCATCCACAAATAATTGATGTGATGTGTCACAGTAATAAGATGATAGATAAAAATCGCATGGTTATTTTAATAGATGCAGAAAATTTGAAAAATTCAAGTTCTTTTCATGGTAAAATTCTCAGAAAATGGAGCGGGGGGTGGGGGGAATGCACCCCAATACAATATGATCTCCATATTAGAAGTCCACAGTATTATCATACTCAATGGTGAAAGCTGAAAGCTTTTTTCTTAAGATCATGAATAAAACAAGGATGCCTACTCTAACCACTTTTATTCAAAATAATATTGGAACTCTTAGCCAGAACAATCAGGCAAAAAAAAAGAAGCACATAAATTAAAAAGGAAGAAGTAAAACTTTCACTATTTGCAGATGACATAATGTTATATATAGAAAACCCTAAAAACACCAAAAAACTGTTAGAAGTAATGAGTCAGCCAATTTGAAGCATATAAAGTTAATATATAAAAAGTAATTGTGTTTCTATACACAATGAACTACCAGAAAGAGAAATTTTTACTAATTAAGATTTGCTTTAAGGTCATTGAAAAACATTTTTTAAAATCCAAACTAATAGATACAGAGAACAGATTGGTAGATTTTACAGGTGGGAGTTGAGGATGGGTAAAATGAATTAGGGCATTGGTCGGCAAACCACGGCTCGCGAGCCACATGCAGCTCTTTGGCCCCTTGAGTGTGGCTCTTCCACAAAACACCATGGCCTGGGCAAGTCTATTTTGAAGAGCTGGTGTTAGAAGAAGTTTAAAAAATTTGGCTCTCTAAAGAAATTTCAATTGTTGTACTGTTGATATTTGGCTCTGTTGACTGAATTTGCCGACCACTGAATTTGGGGGTCAGATGTGCCAACTTCCAATAAAAATAAACAAGTCATAAATATGTAATGTACAACATGTTGACTATAATTAATACTATCCTATATAATAAAGAGCTAATATGCTAATTAGACCAGACAGTGGAACAATCATCTGGACAACTTTCCGGACAAAGCCTGGGTTGCAACCGCTGCAGCTGCAGGGGATCGAGGCAGCTGCCATGGCTTCAAAGGCCTACCCTCACACAAATTTCATGCATCGGGCCTCTATTATATATTTGAACTTTGTTAGAGAGCATATTTTAAAATCTTATGCCAAGAAGGAGAGTAGGTATACACTATGCTTGCCTCCTCTCACAGCTGAGAGCCACATAAAGACTAGCTGAACCAAAGTTGCATAACTAATCCTAATATATAAAAACCCTAGGTCCTAATGACCAGTAACAATCAAGGCTTGACCAATTAGAAGTCAGTCCTGTAGTCAGTGCTGCGGCAACCCAGCGCTGACTGCTTCCACTGCAGGTGTGGTGCCCCAGCACAGACTTCTGAGGGGGCTGTGAATCAGGGCCAGAGAGAGGCCTGAAGAAAGAAGCAGGGACTAATTCGTTGCCTCTGAGGCAGCTTTTGTTCAGCACTTGCCTCTCTCTCACAGTCTGGCCAGCAGCCATGCCTCCATTTCTCTCCAGACCTCTGCCGGTGCTGCTGATCAGCCCTGCCTTTCTGATCAGGCCCCGTTGATAGGCCCAGAGGCACTGGTGGGATTGCGCCTACACCGGCAATCAGACATTCCCCACGGGGTCCCCAATTGGCATCGCACTTATTAATTTCAAACTATATTACACGGTATAGTCTCAAATTAATATGGTACTTGCATCAAAAAGAGGCACAGAGACCAGTGGAATAGAATCAGGAGCCCAGAAATAAATCCATGCATATACAGTTAACTAGTATTTGATAAGGGAATAGAGAATACCCAATGGGGAAATGATAGTCCCTTTGATAGATGATTCTAGGTAAATTGAATATCCACATGCAAAAGAATGAAACTAGATCCCTGTCTTACATCTCTTATAATGGATTAAAGATTTCAAGTAAGACTTGAAACTATAAAACTCCTAGAAGAAAACAGGGAAAGAACTTCTTGACAAGTACCTTAATAACAAGTTTATTTTTGTTTGCTTTTTAATGTATTTTATTGATTTTTTACAGAGAGGAAGGGAGAGAGATAGCGAGGCAGCAACATCGATGAGAGAGAGACATTGATCAGCTGCCTCCTGCACAACCCCCAATGGGGATGTGCCCACAACCAAGGTATGTGCCCCCAACCAGAATCGAACCCGGGACCCTCCAGTCTGTAGGCCGACGCTCTAGCCACTGAGCCAAACCCATTTCGGTAATAAGTTTTTGGATATGAGACTTAGAGTACAAGCAACAAAATAAGTAAACTAGTGGGACTACACTAAGCTAAAGAGTACACAGCTAAAGAAATAGGTAAATGATGAAAAGGCAACAAAAAAAATTAAATTTAAAAAAGAAAAGGCAACATGTAATGGGAGAAAGTATTTGGAAACCATATATCTTATAAGGGGTTAATATCTAAAATATATAAGGAACTCATATAACTCAATACCAAATAATAATAATATGATTAAAAATTGGTAAAGGGATAAAACTGGTTTGGCTCAGCGGATAGAAAGGTCCCAGGTTTGATTCCAGTCAAAGGCATATACCTTGGTTGTGGGCACATCCCCAATAGGGGGTGTGTAGGAGGCAGCTGATTGATGTTTCTTTCTCATCGATGTTTCTAACTCTATCCCTCTACCTTCCTCTCTGTAAATAATAAAATATTTATTTTTTAAAAAATGGTAAAGGGCCTGAATAAACATTTTCCAAAGAATATATTTAAATGGTCAACAGGATACATGACAAAGTGCTCAAGTTCACTAATTATTAGGGAAATGCAAGTCAAATCCACAGTGAGATTCCACCTTAGCCATTTAGAATGGCTGTCATCAGAAAGACAAATAACCAGTACTGGTAAGGATGTGGAGAAAAAGGAAACCTTCTGCACTGTTAGTGAGCATGTAAATTGTTGCAGCCATTATTGAAAACAGTATGGAAGTTCCTTAAAAGATTAAAAACAGTCCTACTAAGTGATCCAACAGTTCCACATTATATATCTGAGGGAAACAAAATCATTACCCATGTTCATTGCAGCGTTATTTAGGACAGCCAATACATGGAAACAGTGTAAATGTTCAATGATAGATGAATGAATAAAGAAAATGTGGTGTGTGTACATACAATGCAGCAATAGTCAGCCATAGAAAATGAAATTCTGCCATTTGCAACAATATGGATGGACCTTGAGGGCATTATGCTAAGTGGAACAAGTCAGAGAAAGAAATACTATATGACCTCACATGTGGAATCTAAAATCAAAACCTCATAGATAAAATCGCAGTGTTGAAGAGAGACCTGATAAAGATGGTCAGAAGGTACAAACATCCAGTGTAAGTTCTGGGGATGTAATGTACAGCATGTTTACATAATATATCTGAGGTGCTTTTATTTTAGAATTACGAAGTTATTCTATAGCACGGCAGAATTATAAATTATATTGAAGATGTTTAGCATGTTTAACATTTAGAAACATTGGTTTGTTCCCCTAATTTTTGTATGTGTAGCTTTCTGTGATTTGTAATGCATGTGCCTAATGATTCCTTTAAGGTACTTGACAGGGTACCCTCACTTCATCATTGATCCCCTCCATCCCCCCAAAAGCAAGGCAATCTAGTGATAGTTAATAGCAGTGACTCTGGGGCCAGGCTGTGTGTGAACCTTGACCAAATTGTTTTGTTGCTTATTGTACTTATCTGTGCTTCAATATCCCCACCCATTAAATGGGGAGATATATATATATATATATGTATATATATATATGTGTGTGTGTGTGTGTGTGTGTGTGTATACCATTTCCCCAAAAATAAGTGTCATATTAATTTTTGCTTCCAAAAATGCGCTAGGTCTTATTTTCAAGGGATGTCTTATTTTTCCATGAAGAAGAAGACAGTACACATTTATTGTTGAACAAAAAAAAAAGGAAACTTATTAACCTGTACATGGTACAGTAGTAGTTGTCATCACAAACCAGCTCACTGATTGGCCGCAGCACAGCTGGAGCTGTTCAGGCAGTGCGAAGTCTCTTTAAATCAGGAGTCAGATGCCTTACGGTAGCTTTGGGGGCCTTATATTCCAGGGAGGCGTTATGTTTGGGGGAGGCCTTATTATCAGGGAGGTCTTATTTTTGGGGGGATGCCATATATTACAGTGAGAGGCAAAAGTGGAAGTAGGTCTTATTTTCGGGGGATGTCTTACTTTCAGGGAAACAGGGTATAAAATCTACCTCCTGTTTGTGCTGGCAGAATTAAATGAGTTAACATGGATCAAGTGCTTATAACCAAGCCTGGCATCTAGTAGATGCTACATGTATACTTTTATCACTATTTATAGTTCTAGAATGATTGCAATGACATGCGTTGTACAATATATGAAAACTATCTTGATTGCATCTCAAAGGTTGTTCTGAAGAGGAACAGCTTTGTGGATCTTTGGATTCATACCAAGGTATCCTATCTAATAGAGTAATATGCAAATTGATGGCACCTCTACTACACAAGCCATGCCCACCAGCCAGTCAGGAGCGAGTATGCAAATTAACCCAACCAAGTTGGCTATGGCCACAGAGCAGGAGGGAAGCTTGGGTTGTCCCTGGCAATGGAGGAAGCCAAGCTTTTCGCACACCCTGGCCGGCCCAGGCCTCCGTTTAAGGCAATGAAGTTTCAATGGCTGCTGCCATGGAGGGAACAGAAGGCTTGGCTTTGCTCCAGGCTACGAAGTTTCAGTTGTAGAAGATAAATCCCAGATACCAGGGTCTCCACTTGGGTCACCAGGGGGCGGGGCGGGGGGGAGGGCATGGACGGCCTGCAAACCACCACAGGCCCCTCACCCAGGCCACACCATGCCCTAAGGGAACCCCTACCCTGATCTGGGACACCCCTTAGGGCAAACCAGCTGGCCCCCACCCATGCACCAGATCTCTATCCTATCTAATAAAAGAGTAATATGCAGATTGACCATCACTCCAGCACACAAGATGGCTGCCTCCATGTGGACACAAGATGGCCAGCAGAGGAGGGCAGTTGGGAGGGACCAGGCCTGCAAGGGAGGGCAGTTGTGGGTGATCAGGCCAGCAGGGGAGGGCAGTTGGGAGGGACCAGGCCTGCAAGGAGGGCAGTTAGAGGCAAACAAGCTGGCAGGGGAGTGGTTAAGAGGTGATCAGGCTGGCAGGGGAGTGGTTAAGAGGTGATCAGGCTGGCAGGGAGAAGCTGTTAAGGGCAATCAGGAAGGTAGGCAGGCAGGCAAGCAGTTGGAAGCCAGCAGTCCTGGATTGTGAGAGGGATGAGCCTATGTCGGTCAGGCCTAAAGGGGCAGTCAGACATCCCTCAAGGGGTCCCAGATTGGAGAGGGAGCAGGCTGAATGACATCCCCGTCCCTCCCTGCCCCTCCCCTGCACAAATTTCGTGCACCAGGCCTCTAGTTAGAAATAATTTCTGATGCTTTAAATGGTACTCTTATTAACAGCTTAAAAAAAAACTATAAAACTCCCTAGCAGAATTAGATACTAAATTTCCTTCTTACCACCTTCACCTGCAAGCCTGTTTGTTGACACAATGCAACCCATTAGATGGGGCTCTCCTCCTCTCCTCCCAGGCCACAGTTTTACTGTTGTCCAAATGTCCTTCACCCCCACTGTGATCTCCAACACTGATTTTGAATTTTTTTTATTTACAGATAATACAGCAGACACACCAAATAGTAGAATCTGAGCAAAACAAAGAAATTGAGAAATGGAAAAGACTCGCACAGTTGAAGAATCGTGAGCTGGACAAGTTCCGCACAGAGTTAGACTCGATCTTAGATGTCCTCCGAGAGCTGCAGCGGCAGGGAGTGGTTGTGCCCGTTGCCTTTGCAGAGGAAGTGAGTGCACCACAGTATTAACTAGAACTTCAGACACCATAGGACCTCCTAGCAGGGCTTGATGCGTGGTGGCTGGGATCGGGCCTCGGCAGAGAAGGCTGTTAAAAACAAGTGTTCCAGGATGTTCCCAGAAAACCGCACAAAAGCAACATTTCAAAATAAATTGCTCTTAACCAATAAGAAAAAAAAAGAAGCATTGTAGCATATTTTACTGAAAATCTTTAACGAGTCACGTTTTAAATAATTTACAGACAGATCTCTTTATGTCAGGAGATTAGAATTAGTGAATTTCATAGTATAAGTTCTCACTTATATGCTAGATATGAAAAGAAAAGAAAATTGCACTTACTCTGCCATTGTGCCAGAAAAGCAGCTACTCTTTCTCAGGAAAACGCAGGAAGGGTGTGAGCACAGTGACTTGCACATCCACATCGCCAGTCACCGAGCAGGAGAGTTTCCGCAATAACTTGAAAAAGAATTATAATTTCTGTACAGTAGATAGTGAACTACCTGTGTCACCCAGATTTCCACTCCCACCTCTACGTGCCTTATTTTTTTCACCTGCTATAAGTGCAAATGATTTGCTTTATTGTTTTATGCTACTTGTCTTAAATACCAGTCCATTTTTTTGTAACTCCTTTTTACTTTCTCTATTTAAAAGGTAATATATGTTCATTAGGAAAAACTAAAAGCATGCACAAAAGCAGCCATATTGTTAATTTACTTTGCAATTCCTATTTCCAAAAGCAGATAGCGAGTATATAAGATACTGGTCAATTAAAGCTATAGCCACTTGGTTTTCAGGTGTTCTAGTCCAGTACTGTCCAACTGAAGTATAATTAATGTGAGCCACGTGTTTTATTTTATTGTAGCCACATCTAAAAATATTTAAATGAAATTAATTTTGGAAATTTATATAATCTAATATATTTAAAATGTGAATATAAACATTGAGTTTTTACATTATTTTTTTATACTAAGTCTTCAAATTCTGGTATATTTTACATTTATATACACATCTCATCTTGGATTAGCCACATTCCAAATGCTCAATAACCATAGGCTAATAATGCAATTCTAGAATAATAATTACAATGTGAAGCACTGTATAAAGGACAGGTGAAATAGGTCTTGGTGGAATTATGGATAGCAAAATGTGAAATGTGGAAATTAATCATAAGAAATGCAATTAATGTCAATGTTCAGCATTTTTTAATGTCCTTTTCTTAAGAGGGTACAAAAAGCATTATATCTTACTATTTTTTTATGTAAAAGAATCTTAAATTATAATATAAACTGTTTTTGTTACTATTTGCTCTGTGTGGTTTTTATCTGCAAACCTATTAATTTATAGCTATACCCATTCCTCACTTTGTCTTTTTACTGGCGGCTATTCATGGGCTGTTCATTCCAGGCACAAACATGACTGATTCTGAAACACAAGAAGTGCAAGCATCGGATAGATGATTACTTACAGCAGAAGTACATCCTATTTTAATGAGGATTTTATATTCTGTTTCGGAGTAAGCTGCGCAAATGTCAGATCTTCAATTCTATTTACAGATTAAGGGTCCATAAATAGTTTTAGAACTTTTAGTCACAACTAAAACCAGCAAGAACCATATTTTATTCCTTAGTCAATACACTAAAGGTGTAGGATGAGAACATGGAAGATAGACAACTTTTGACACTTTTATGAAGATTTAAGCTCCAGAAAATATCAATCCTCTCCTACCAGTTCCACCTCCTCACAATGTCATAAGGCATCCACAGGCCTTCCCATGGGGAACCTCTTTAGAATGCATGGCTTGCCACTGAACCACACTTGTGCAGAGACTTTTGAGTGAGCCCATAGAATTCTACAACTACTGGCTACCCTGGGAAATCTGTTTTAGTATTAAGGTCTCGTTCCATATTGCAAAAATTCTAAATTTATGAGTAAATGTCTAGGAGGACTAGGTGGTTGGCAAACTCATTAGTCAACAGAGCCAAATATCAACAATACAATGATTGAAATTTCTTTTGAGAGCCAGATTTTTTAAACTTCTAATGCCACTTCTTCAAAATAGACTCACCCAGGCCTTGGTATTTTGTGGAAGAGCCACACTCAAGGGGCCAAAGAGCCGCATGTGGTTCGTGAGCCACAGTTGGCCAACCACAGGTCTAGGTGAAAGCAGTCCCTTTCCCACCCATACCTGTGAGGACTAGGTAGTCCCAGATCTGCATGCACATGAAATAAGAGGTAACTTTACTCAGAATAAGGTGTTTTCCTATTTGTAGTTAGGACAGCCATCCTGTTTCAAAGAGCTCCTTAGTAGTGAAAGAGTGAAATTTGAATGTTTTCAATCCTTCCAGGTTATGGGTAATCCTATTGTAGTGTTTGAACCATTTATGGTCTTTCTTCACTTTCTACAGAAGTCTAATAAAAAGCACATGTAGAAAATTGTTTTTTAAAAAAGCACATGTATTTTTTTAAAATATATTTTTATTGATTTCAGAAAGCGAGAGAGAGAAACATCAGTGATGAGAGAATCATTGATCAGCTGCCTCCTGCATGCCCCCTACTGGGGATCAAGCCTGCCGCAACCTGGGCATGTGCCCTTGACTAGAATTGAACCCAGGATCCTTCAGTAGCAGGCCGATGCTCTATCCACTAAGCCAAACCTGCTAGGGCCACATGTTTTTTCTCAATACCTATCCAGCTTGGTAAGAGCAGACCTAGTGCTAATGTACCATTTCCTCCCTCTAGTTTAAACCATGGGTCCATTTTTCTCTCTCCAGATTTGCTGAAAGCTTCAATCAAAACCACCTAAAGAGTACAAACAGGAAGATATTCTTTCCCACCTACACTTACTTTATAAAATTGTGTAAGTAACAGGGCAGCATTAATAAAAGGAAATCTCCAGAAGAGGAAGAGAAGCACCAAGTTTCACTAAAATAAAATGGGTTGTTAGTAAATTACAGAACAAGAAATGGACTAAACTTTATAGAGAAGACAAAAACAATAGGACAGTAGTACCAAGAATGCATCATTGGAGCACAAAAGTGACGAGGCCAGAGCACACCAGGAGTTTGGCAGAAGAGCTAGTCTCAGCCTGCTCTGCACTTGAACCCCTCCAGGTGGCCTGCCAATGGGTCCCCCTATTTCAGGGTATTTATATCACAGTGAAGAAGTTCTGATGCCAAGGACAGATGAGGACAACGGCACACGGCCTGTTTAACTCCTTAGAGAAAAGTCTGGAAGGGACTTAGGGAAAGATTTGTGAGGAAGGTAAAAGTGAAATCATGAGGGAAAGAATATTTATAAAAGGGTGAAATTGAGCCTGCTCATTAGAGAAGACAGTGAAATAAAGCAGCTTTTATTTTTCCTCCCACCAGCTCCAGGCAGGCAGTGTAAATAACCACACATGTGTATGCCCTTGTCTTACCTGTTTTGCTCATTATGGCCACATGCAAGGAGCCTAATGAGAACAGCCAGGTGCTCATTCCCCTGACCTGGGACCAGAGGTCTCACAGCAGCCCAGTCCCTCACACATAGAGCATACTAAACAAATCACCGCCTTTTGTCCTTTGATCTCCATCTCAAATACACCCCAAAGACCATAGCTACTCTCATATTCATAGCACAACTCTGCTCCCAGCTGGACAGCAGGATAACGTTGGGTCTGCCTCTGGGCCTGTCTTCTCCTCAGGGCCAATCCCTATTCCCAATTCCTGCCCGAATTACTCACTGTTCTCACAAAAGTCAAGATGTTTGAATCCAGCTAACTTCTCTCCCTGAAATGAGCTGCCCACTCTCCTGAGTTTCAACATTGTTTCGTCAGTCCTAACTCTGAGGCATCCTTGACCTCCTTAGTGAATTCAGTGTGCTCTGACAAATTGCCATAGATGAAACAACAAACATTTCTTTCTCACAATTCTGGAGGCTGGGAAGTCCAAGATGGAGAATCTGGGTGAGGGTTGGTTTCCTGGTTTGAAGATAGCTCTCTCTCCTGAATCCTCACCTGGTGGAAAACATCAAGCCCTTCTGAGACTCTGACAAAGGCACTAATCCCATTCATATGAGCTCCACCCTCCTGAACTCATAATCCTAACCACTTCCCCAAAGCCCCACCTCCAAATACGGAGTTTCACTGTGAATTTCAAGGAGGTACAACCTTCAGGCCACACATTAGCTAACTCTCCCCAGCCTGGAATCATCAAACCTGTAGCCAATTCCTTCAAAATAACGCTTGCATCTCTCTGTCCACTGAAGCCCAGTTACCATTTTACTGATTGCTTTTTAAATAGAGGTTTACTTGCTTCCTCTACCCTCGTGGTCGGCAAACTCATCAGTCAACAGAGCCAAATATCAACAGTACAACTATTGAAATTTCTTTTGAGAGCCAAATTTTTTTAACTTAAACTATATAGGTAGGTACATTGTTATTGACTTAATTAGGGTACTCCTAAGCTGGCCTTTGCTAAAAACGTATTTTGTGGAAGAGACACACTCAAGGGGCCAAAGAGCCGCATGTGGCTTGTGAGCAGCAGTTTGACAACCACTGCTCTACCCAATCTTCTTCTCATTCCAAACAGCAAAACAGCATTGCCAGGTAGCTCTTCCTAAAACTCTAAACCACTACCCCATTTCACTCTGCTGTTTTTCTAGGTGTAAATATCAGAATTTTTAGCCTTCAAGGTACTACTCCATCTGATCCCTGCCTTCCTCTCTACACTCCAAGACCTCTAATCTAAACAAATCCTCTCATCAGTGTTCTATTACTGCTGTAACAAATCACCACAAACTTTATAGCTTAAATAAGACATCATGGGTATGTCTTCTTATGGTTCTGTAGGTCGAAGATCCAATGCAGTTCTCGTTGGGCTAAAATCAGGGAATCAGCAGGAGCCTCTAGGACAGAATGTCTCCTTTTCCAGCTCCCAGAGGGCACCCACATTCCTTGGAGATTGCCCCTTTCCTCCACCTTCACAGCCAGCACCTTTCACTTCTCTGAGCATTCCTGCAGTGTCCCATCTCCCTCTGACTCTCAACTCTGCTTGGAAAGGTTCTCTGCTTTTAAGGATCCGAGTGATTAGATTGGACCCACCTGTATAATGCAGGCCTCTTCCCATCTCAGGCACCTTAATTTAACCATATCTGCAAAATCTCTTTCGCCATGAACAGTAATATTTTCACAGGTGGCTACTTTGGGTGGGTGGGGATTCTGCCTTTCACACATGTCTCATTCAAACCAAACTACTAATTTCCTAACCATGCCATCTATACTATCACCTCTGCTGTGACCTCATGCTCGCATTGGACCAAATCCCTCCACCACTTTCTCTATCCACCACACCAGGTTTTCAATGATCACATTCTTCTCTGAATGGAACATATTTTTTGCATCTTATGTCTAATTATTATTTTCATTTACATACACACACACACACACACACACACATGCATTCCGTGTCCATCTCTTTATTTTTGTAATACCTTGAGGCATCAATTTCATAATGACACTCTTATAAAGAAGAAATCATTGCTACTCTGCCACAGAAATGGGCTTATAACTGCTATAGTATTTATCTTTTTATTTTATATCACTGTAGTTAAAACTTTTTAGGCCATGGATTTTTTTAATAATGTCTTTAAATTTTCAATTACAGTTGACATACAATATTATATTAGTTTCAGGTGTACACCATAGTGATTAGATACGTACATAACTTACAAAGTGATCACCTTGATAAGTTTAGTATCTGACATTATACATAGTTTTTTAAGATTTAAATGTGAATTTTCTCTAACCACTAATCAAGATTCTAGTTTAGGACAAAAATCTAAGAAGATTTCTACCTTCTAACCAATTGTCTACTAGCCCTTAAACACAGGATGCTTTAATAAAGATTAGAGCTGTGCTACACAAATACACAATCTTTGAGGATGTAGTTACTAAGAAAGAAAAGCAAAATCCATTCATAAATGTCTTAAATCTCAAACTGCTCACAGGAGAAATCATTACCCACAGTGAGTGTCACATTGGCACGGTGCCTGAGTGTTGATGAGAAAGTTGATTTTCCTACTCATAGTTTTATGCTGCTAATTTGTTGGATGATAAAACCGTTTTCCCATTTTATTTGTTCCTAATAAGTAAACATACTCCTTGCTGCCAGATCAATGGGCTGAATTTCTCCCATAAGAAGGACATGATTAGCCCAGCTGGTGTGGGTCAGTGGTTGAGCATCGACCTATGAACCAGGAGGTCATGGCTCCATTCCCAGTCAGAGCACATGCCCTGGTTGCAGACTCAATCCCCAATGAGAGGTGAGCAGGAGGCAGTAGATCAATTCAATTTTCTCTCTAATCATTGGTGTTTCTATCCCTCTTCTTGTCCCTTCCTCTCTCTAAAATCAATAAAAATATATATTTTTTTAAAAAGGATATGATGACAATCCATGCAAAAATTTTTCCTGAGAATAATAGCTTTTTAAGGGGAAGGCTATAACTGCCGTTGAGTGCTAGTAGAGAGCTGGAAGGAACCAATGGAAATACAGCAGGTCTGAGTTGAAATGATACAACCATTTTGGAAAACCACATAGTTTTTTTAAAAAGATATACACTTACCTAAAAATAAAGAATTTAAATTTAAAAATAAAATGAAATGCAAAAGAAAAGTGAAAATAAAAGATATATACTTATCTACCATATAACTCAGACATTCCTTTTCTAGGCACATAAGAAAATAAAAGTATGTATTCTTACAAAGACTTGTAAACAAATATTCATAGCAGTTTTATTTTTTAATAGCCAAAATTGTGAATAACTCAAATGTCCATCAACAAGTAAATTGATAAACAAATTATGATCATCCATAAAATGAAACACAGTGAGCAATAAAATGGAATGAACTATTGATACAATAACCTGGATGAATTTTAAAATAATTATGCTGAATGAAAGAAGCCAGACATATCAGAGTACATACTGCATGATTGCATTCATAAAAATATCTTGTAAATACAAACCAATATAGAATGACAGAGAGCAGATTAATGAAAAGCAGATCAAAGTTCATTTCTTTGCATATGGACATGTAATCATTTCAGAACTATCTGATGAAAAGATATTTTCCCCATTAAATTTTTTGAAATATTGAAAATAAGTTGTCCATATATGTATTAGTTTCAGGGGAAGGGAAGAGGGTAAGAGAAAACTTTTGTGGTTAATGCATATGTTCATATCTTGATTGTAATGATTTCTTGAGTATTTACATATGTCAAAATATATTAAATTATATACAGTACTTTAAGTATATGAAAGTTATTTTGTCAAGTATACTGCAAAGTTGTTTTAAAAATTACTTAGGCCTGGCCAGTGTGGCTCAATAGTAGAGTGTTGACCTATGAATCAGGAGGTCAAGGTTCAATTCCTCATTGGGGAACATGCTTGGGTTGAGGGTTCAATCCCCAGTGAGAGAAGTGCAGAAGGCAGCTGATCAATGATTCTCTCTCATCATTGATGCTTCTATCTCTCTCTCCCTTTCCCTTCCTCTCTAAAAATCAATAAAAATGTATTTATTTTTTAAATTGCAATTTAGTCCTGACTGATCTCCATGCCTGACTAGAGTGAGACAATCAGCCCCTCACCCTACCTGCCTAACAGGAAGGGGAGAAATTGCTCTCATGGAAGGTAACAGCATAGTAGTATCACTGAATTTTTTGCTCACAGTGTCTGCTGAACAATAAAAAATTGCTAGACATGTGAAGTGTCAGGACCATATGATTGATAATCTATATATATAAAAGCCTAAGTGACCATTGAAACCAAACGTATGACCGAACAGGTTGCATGGGGTGATTAGGCCGGCAGGGGGGTTAGTGAGGGATGACCAAATGACTGAGCAGCAAGCTGTGTGGGGCAAACAGGCCCACAGGGAGGGTAGTTGGGGGCAACCAGGCTAACAGGGGGGGCAGTGATGGGTGACCAGGCCAGCAGAGGGAGCAGTGAGAGGTGACCAGGCTGATTGGGGGCAAGGGGGTAAAGTTGGGGGCAACCAGACCAGCAGAGGGAGGGGATGGTTAGGGGGCATTAAGGGGTGACCAGGCTTGGGGGGGCAATTAGGGTGACCAGGCTGGCAGGGAAAAGTTGGGGGTGACTAGGCCAGCAGGGGGGCAGTTAGGGGCAATCAGACAGGCAGGCAGGTGAGCAGTTAGGAGCCAGTGGTCCCGAATTGTGAGAGGGATGTCCGACTGCTGTATCCCCAGGACTGGGCCTGAACCAACAGTTGGACATCCCCTGTGGGGTCCCGGATTGGAGATGGTGCAGGCTGGGCTGAGGAGAAACCCCCACCCCCATGCATGAATTTCATGCACTGGGCCCCTAATGTGAAAATAAGAAACATTAGATAACAAATGTAAGCCCAGGTATTAGAGTCAGCAAATAAAGGCTATAAAATAATATGTTCAATAAATTGGAGGAAATAATGGACAAAATAGATGAAAGGATAAATACTTTCACCTGAGAAATATACTGAGTGATATGTTTGAGAAGAATCTGACAGATACTCTAGAACTGGAGTTTTCAGTTTTGGAAATGTGGTGAATTGAGCTAATGTGAGTCCCTTTTAAAAGTAAAACTCTTAGTAACACTGGATAAAATACAGCAACAAAAATAACTGTGAGCAAACCATGAAGGAAAAAGAAATTCCCAGGTAATAAAAACAAACAGGAAACTTAAAGTCAGAACAGGAAGCTGTGGGCTGGTGCCCTGGTGCCCTGGAAGGAAGGGGTTTTAATCCACATAGTGATTAGAGTTATAATGTTTGTTAAGAAAAAGCATTCATGCCTGATATACTCTCTTGCTTTGCTGAGACCCCCTGCGTGGAAGTCAAAGAAAGGGAGACTCAAAGGACTCTACACATGGACAAAGGAGAGGGATGAGGAAACTGGTGCTATTGAGGTCTCTAGGAAAAAAACAGAGTCCCTTCAAAAAGCTAATCCCTAAACTCAACCATCATGTGGATGTGGATCCTTAGTTGTTCTCCACTTAGGATATGGGAATATAAAAGCAAAATATAACAGAATTCCAGATCGATCAAATCACTGGCAGCCTAAGCATAAGCAACACAGATTTGTTCTTTTATAAACCAGGGTTCATAGGACAATCACAGGAAATAAAATAATCCTTGCTAAAGAGAAACTCACACAATCCTTCACACACACACACACACACACGACTAAGAACAGTAAAAAATAATTAACTGTTAGTAGAAGAAGCAAACCCTAAAGTAGAAGACTTAGTAGAAGAAGCAAATCCTGATACCCCAGGATGCTTAGTATTCCAGAGCCTAAAATTACCGTATGAAGCAACCGAAAAGAGAGCCTGAAATAAGTATGGATGAGTCATTTTAAAAAATAAATCATAGAAAATGTAATAAAATCAGGACATCATGTAAAAAGAACAGATCATATTTTTTCAATAAAACAAATAGGCTCTGGCTAGTATAGCTCAGTTGGTTGAAGTGCTGTCCCATGCACTCCTGGGTCAACAGTTTGATTCCCATTCAGGTCACTACCCACATTGCAGATTCAATACCCAAGTGGGGCACGTATGTGAGGAAACTGATCAATGTTTTTCTCTCACATCACTGTTTCTTTCTCTTTCTCCCCTCCTCTCTCTAAAATAAATTTTAAAAACCCAGACCTTATGAAAATAAAATATATGTAACAAATTGATACAATTCAATGGGTGGATTAAACAACAGACTTTAATTTTTAACATCTAGTATGCACATTAAAATTCAGGAGTAATCTCTAAAATACTTGCTTAAAAAGAGAATAAATACAATGGCACTAAAATGGAAGGTGTAAAATAGGCCAGTCACTATTTTAAGTGTTGTTTTTGTTAAAATATATTTTATTGATTTTTTACAGAGAGGAAGGGAGAAAGATAGAGAGAAGCATCGATGAGAGAGAAACATTGATCAGTTGCCTCTTGCACATCTCCCACTGGGGATGTGCCCACAACTAAGGTACATGCCCTTGTCTGGAATCGAACCTGGGACCTTCCAGTCCTCAGGCTGACGCTCTATCCACTGAGCCAAACTGGTTAGGGCCCTAACTGTTTTATATATTATATTACTTAATGCTCACAAACTTTCAGTGTGATTGTACCCCTCTTTGTATAGAGGAAACTGAATCTCTAAGAGATTATGTAGCCTGGTTAAGACTGCACAGTTATCAAGGAATGGATCCAAGCCCAGATAGACCCCCTGCTCTTGACCATGACTACATGATACAAAGCAGGAACAATAGAGTACATTAAATAGAAATCACAGAACAGATGTGAGAAATAAAACATCATCAGTAATCACAATATGTTTAGATGGAATAAACTTGCAAGTAAAAGATAGGTTACATATTTCATTTATTTACCTGAAACAACGTGAAAATTAAAACATAGATTAAAAGTTAAAAGGAATGACAGACAAAGATCCAAAGTTAGAGACAGAAAAAAGATATACCAGATAAATACTAACCAACAGAAGGAATCATTCAAGACTTCCACAGATTATTTACTTGAAGCCCAGCTTGGCCTGCTCTGTGCTTTGCAACATACTAAGTGTCCCAGAGCTTTAGTTCTCCTCCTGCACCACACATAAGCAGGTCTCCAAGTAATGTTGTTTTGTTCAACAGCGTTTTGTTCTAATGTTGATCAAAGAAAATACGGATCCCTGGGGCCACAGTCTGTGTGGGATTTGCATGTTTTTCTCATGTCTGTGTGGGGTTTTCTCCAGATAGTCCAGATATGTATTTGAGAACCAACCCTTTGTTCCTTAGTTTTACAGGTCCACAGATAGTGTTTGCCCCATGATGGCACATACCCAGGCTCTCACCTGAACCTGACTTAGGTGATTAAAATGATGAGATTTGGGACTTTTGAGTTGATAAGATTTAGTGTACATATAGGACACTGAATTGATGCTCTAATAATTGAGACTTTAGAAGATGTTGGGATGTATATGAATCTTTGGGATCAAATGGAAGTCTCTTGGTAGGCTTATGTCCCCTAATCCCATTCATGTCCTACTCCCAGAATCTGAACCCATTAGCTTACACTGACTAAGGATCCTGAGATGGGAGATTACCCAGGTAATCCAATGTAACCAATCCCAGAGCCTTTAGAAGAGGGAGGCCTAATGGTCAGAGACAGAAGCATAAAGGAGAAGCAGAGGTCACAGCTGGAGGGACCAGGAGCCGAGGAGTTGAGTGGCCTCCAGGAGAGGGAAACAGCAAGGAGATGGATTCTTCACTGGATCCTCAGATGGAACACAGCCCTGGCTACACCTTGACTTGAGCCCACTAAGACTGCTTTTGGAGTCTGTACCCCAGAACTCTAAGAGAATAAATCTGTGTTTCTTTAAGCCCCACAGTGTTATATTTTGTTCAAACAGCAATGGGAAATGAATTCAGGAACCAACAGGAACATGAAGCACTGCTGCCTGCTAGGCTCTAATGAAATTCGTTGTTTTCGACTCAGAAGTCTTGTGTCTTGTTTCTTCCATGCGCCCATGCACGGAGCCAGGCTGGCTGGTTAGCCAAGGGGGGTAAGACCTTAAACCCTTCTCAGTCCTTGGCATTTAGGTCACAAAAACGACGGTATCATGGGTATTTTTCCAACTTTTAAATATCCTTCAGTCTTTTAATAAATCCACTTCTAAATCAAATACCATTTGAAGAGCTTTTACTCTTAATAAAAAATAGTTTAATTTGATTAAGTAAATTATGAGGAGTATTCATATTAGAAGTTAATAAAATTAGCATTCTTTGCTACTCTTGCTCTCTTTCCTGGAAATATTAATCAAAAACAGCAGGTCTCTATTTGCAAGAATGTGTTATGGTAGCTTTAGTTACAAAAAATATTTCACTCCTTGTTCTGCTTAGCATTAGATTCTCAAAGAATAATATTTTCCTCAAAAGGCATTATGGGAAAGGGATTTCTTTTGCTGGAACAATACCTTAAATGAAAGCTGATGTGACTTGGACTATTGGGCTCCTAGAGATAATAGAAGTTAGGAGGCATTATAAACAAGGAATATTTTACAAAGGAAATAAAAAACACTGGATGTGTGAAAACAAAGAATCAGAGAAAATTCCTGTGCAATCAAACATATTTATTTTTTAATTTAAGCAAGACAGGTGGAGAACAAATCCATAATGAATATGTCACCCAGAGATTAGCAGTTGGCCATGCATGTAACCTGGAAGTGTAAAACCAAATTATTTCTGATACCAGGGGTGTGTTTAAATGTGTTCTACCAGGCCAACCGGAATATCTACCAGTGGGTATTTACAACCCATGTGCATCTTAGCTCAAAGCCACAACTAGCCAGATGACCATCACCTACACATCTGCCAAGTAAGTAGGTTGCATGGCAAATAGCATTTTACCTGATCAGTGGCTAAGGGGAGAACAGTGTGACCAGACACAGACAGATCAACACAGAGACACACACAAACCACTCCCCTCACTCAGTTGATAACCTCACATTTCTTGGGGTCTGAAGTTCTATTGACATTCATTCTAGGAGAGGAGGAGCAGGACTGACCCCTGGTTTGAGCATGGGTGGCCAGAGGTCCTGTTTTCGCACAGCCGACAGAAACGTTGTCCACAGTGATGTGTGAGACGAGTGTCCTGACATCCTGATAGGCGTTTGGGCCCTGATGAAAGCTAAGCTCAAGTAAGGGTTAAGTGTAGGTACAGACATTTGCAGGGGTTGGGGTCCTACACTAAGAAATAGGATCCAGTGTCCTAGTTTATGTGGCTTTATATATCTCCCAGCTTCGTCTGCATGCACAGTCAGAAATTCACAAAATATTAGAACCAGTGGAGATCATTTACTCCAGACTCCCCACCTGACAGGAAAAAGATGCGGCAGCCCAGAGGGAAAGCAATTGCTAAAGATAGAGAATGGCCGTGGCAGGGCCATACAAGAGCGCCGATGCCCAGGCTGTGGCCAAATTTCTCAACAATAAGGAAGGTGAGATGGTTACTTTATTCCCCCCAAAGCCTCAGATGTGTTTAAAGGCATAAAAACTCAACTTAATCGGCTCCCTTCTGAGGGGCTCTCTTCTCTCTCTCTCTCTCTCTCTCTCTCTCTCTCTCTCTCTCTCTCTCTTTCTCTCTCTCTCTCTCAGACACACACCATTTTGGTAAATGAAGATTTGTTGCTATACAAACACATCCCAACATCTTCAGGAAGACATATTACAGAGCATGTTTCTCAATCCAGGTCTCTGTGTGAGGTCTGGGAAACTGGCTTATTTTCTAGAACAACAGGTGGTTCTGAAATCAGAAGATCATCGTCCCCAAAGGAGGAGTTCTGGTCCGTGTTCACAAAATTGGGGATGTCAAATTTCATGAGCCTGTTCAGCTCCTCCTCTGGCCGCCCACTGCTTCTGGTGACTTCCTGCAGCTCCACGTCGCTGTCGAGCGTTGTGGTCTGCTGGCCAGCTTTGGCCTTCTCTAGGTGCTCCACCTCATTGATGTAGCAGTGAAAGAGAGACCGGGACTCCTCATTGCCCTTCTCTGGCTCCAGCGGTCTTCCAAAGTCTGACACAAAGCTGTTCATTCTGAATCTCTTCTCTGAAGGCTCTGCATTGCTATAGAGAAAAGGGAAAGAAAGCATTGCTTACATTCTGCCTCATTCTCCTACTGAATCATGGTTTGGAGCATGTAGGGCAGGCCGGCTTATTTCCACTGAGTGCAAGTCCCTGTACAGAGCATACTTCTTCCCAGATGTATACAAACATCAGAACTGAGAATGTCACTTCTGAACATGCATAAGTAAACCCAAGAAAAGGCTCCAACATGAGTGACCCTGGACCTTCCTGGAAAGAGACATCTTGTGAAAGAATCATCAAATTTGCAATGGGACTCTCGGATCACCTGCATCAGGATTACTTCAAGTGCTTCTTAAATTGCAGAGTCCTGAGTCACACCCCCTCAGAATCTCCAGAGGCAGGGCCCACTAATCTATATTTTCATAGAATTTTCTAGGATCACTGCTCTTGGTCAGGTCTAGAACCACTGGCCTATATCATGCTGCCTGAACAAAGACAATATTATCTCACAGAGCTGAGTTTCTTATTTGTCAACACTGTATCCATTTATCTCATTTGACTCTCAAAACTGACCAGAACAGCCTGGCCGGCATAGCTCAGTGGTTGAGCATCGACTGATGACCTATGAACCAGGAGGTCACAGTTCAATTTCCCATCAGGGCACATGCCTGAGTTGTGGGCTCAATCCTTAGTAGGGAGTGTGCAGGAGGCACTGATGGATGATTTTCTCTTATCATTGATATATATTTTATATA